>CAKAOJ020000302.1:0-669523 GCA_916701645.2 Sebastolobus alascanus
TTTTTTCAAAAAATTTTGCTTATAATGACTTTTTTCAGAAAATTTTTAAATTTTTAAATGATTTTTTTTCCCCAAAAAAAATTTGACAGCTATATATGCCCTTTTTTATGAAAATTTTTGAATTTAACTTTAATTTTTTTTTCAATTTTTTGAAAAATTTTAAAAAAGTTTCGAAAATTTCGTAAAAAATGCATTTAGAATTCGAAAATTTTAAAGAAAAAAAAGGGGATGTTTCGAATTTGGGGGAAAAAAATCAGTTTAAAATTTCGAATTTTATGAAAAAAGCATATATACTTGATTTTTTGAAAAACAAAAAATTTAAATGGTTTTTTTTAAAAAAGCAACTATATATGCCTTTTTTATGAAAATTTTCGAATTCTATACTATGACTTTTTTTTACGGGAAAAAAAATTAAAAAATTTGAAAAAAATTTGTTAAAAAAAAAAAATTTTCGACATTTTTCTATTTAAAAGTTTTTTGGAAAAAAATTTTTTTTCATGAAAATTTCGAAATTTTTAAAATGAGTTTTTTTTCACCAAATGAATCGACAGACTATACTATGCCTTTTTCATTAAAATTTTCGACATTCTGAAAAAAAATAGTATAAATTCGATTTTTGAAAAAATCATATATTTGAATTTTTAAAAAAATTTAAAATATTCTAAAAATTTAAAATAACTGAGATTTTAATGAAAATAAGATTATATAGTTTGATTTATTTAATGGGAAAATTTTTAAAAAATATTGACATTTCTAAAAATTATATATAAATTTTATTAATTAAATTAGTTAATTTTATAATTTCAAAATAATTTTTTTTCATTAAAATTCATACTATACTATGACATTTTTTAAAATTTTCGAAAATTTTGAAAAAGTCATTGAAAATTTAAAAAATTTGTATATTCGAAAATTTTAATAAAAATGACATTTTAAAGTTGTTTATATTTTAACAAAAATCAGTTTATTTCGAATTTTATGAAAAAATCAATTTAAATTTATTTAAAATTTAAAATATATTTTTTCCATAAATAAAACGAATATATTTGCCTTTTTTAAAATTTTAACATTTTTATAAAATTATTAAAATTTTCATTTTTTACAAAAATTTTAAACTTTTTTTTTCAAAAATGATCGAAATTTTTATGACTTTTTGCATGAAAATTTATTATTGATTTTTTTAATAATGTCACTTTTATATATATTTTTTAAATATATTCATTTTTTACGAAAATTTTAATTAAATGATATTTTCATAAATAAATTTTAAATGAGTTTTTATTCAAAATTAATTAATAAATTTTTTCATAAATTTGCATAAAAAAATTTTTATGAATATTTTCATAATAATGAAATATTATGAATTTTTCAAAAAATTAAATATATGTCAAATTTTTTAAAAAATGCATAGTAACTGTGAATTATTTGTGGAAAATAAGTTTAATTATTTTAAAAAAGTCATAAATATTTCGACTTTTCATAAAATTATTAAAGTTTTTTATAACTATAATAAAATCTTTTAGAATATCATACAACATTATTCTATTTTTATAAATTTTAAATATATTGAATTTTTTAAAAATTTTCAATATAATGATTTTTCGAAAATTTAATAAAATATATATTGATATTGTAAAAAAATCTTTAAAAATTTCGACATTTTAAAAAAATCATATATATTCGATTTTTAAATAGAAAATTAATATTTTAAATTTCAAAAAAGCAAATATACTATGCTTTTTAAAATAGAATATAACTTTTACATTTTAAAAAAATTTAAATGTTTATTTTCAGAAATAATAAAATGTTTTATAAATTGAAAATTTTAAAAATTAGATATTTTTCATGAAAAAAAATCAGTTTAATGAATTTTTTCAAAAATTTCAAATATTATTTTTTGAAAAATTAATCAAATTATAATTTTCAATAAATGTTTATTCTATACAAATTTTTAAATTTTTACATTTGTGAAAAAATTTTGTATCTTTGAAAATTTATTCAAAAAATTTCGAAAATTTTAATTCATAGAATCAATTAAAATTTTTTGAAAAATGTATTAAATATCTTCAAATTTGAAAAAAATCATTAAAATTCAATTTTCTAAAAATTTCAAAATGTCATTATTAGTGAAAATTAGAAAAAAGCTATTTTTCGACCATTTAATGAAAAAATATACTATACTTTTTCATGAAAAAATTCGACATTCTATACTATGACATTTTTTAAAGAAATTTAACATTTTTTACAAAATTTAACACATATATGTTTTTTCATGAAAATTTTCGAAAATTCAACATTTTTTTACAAATTTTAGAATTTTTTACAAAATTTTTCATGAAAATATATTTTTTATAAAATTATATTAAAATTTTATTTTTAAAAAATATACAATTATATGCTTTTTTCAAAAATTTCGAAATTCTAAATATGATTTTTTTTCCACCAAATAATCGACATTTTTACAAAAATTTTTACATGATATTTAGACTTTATTATGAAATTTTACGAAATTTTAATGATTTTTTTGAAAAATCGTCGAAAATATTTAAAAAATGTTAGTATAGAATGTCGAAATTTTAAAAAAGTTTTTAAAATTTTCGAAAATTATTTTGAAAAAAAATTAAAATATTCGTAAAAAAATTCATGAAAATTACAAAATTTTTATGAAAAAGACAAATATAACTGGTTTTTTTCCCAAAAAATCACAGTCTATACTATCATTTTTCATGAAAATTTCGAATTCTTTCATAAAATTTTTAAATTATATCGAAAATTTTTTCAAAAAAGACAGTCTAAAATATTTTTATAAAATTTTCGAATTAATTAAATTTTTTAAGAATATTTCGACATTGTTCATAATGAAATAACAGTTAAAATTTCATTTAATAAAAAATTATAAACTAGTATTTTTCACAAAATTAGAAAGTCTATATATTCTTTTTCCAAAAAATCTACATCTATACTTACTTTTTTTACGAATATTTTGACATTTATTTAGAAAATTTTCGAAATTTTATTTTTTAAAAAAGTCAATTCAAATTTTTTTAAAAATGCATAATATGATTGATTTTAAAAATTTTAAAATCTTTCATGAAATTGTTGAAAAATTTTAAAATGTTTGAAAAAAATCGAAATATTTTTAAAAAATCGAATTAAATTGATTTTTTATGAAAAGAATAAGCTTTTCTTTTCAAAAAATTTAAATTTCGACATTTTCATGAAAATTTTAAATATATATGACTTTTTTAAAATATAAATTTAAATGAGTATTTTTTTCACAAAAATCGAATACTAACTTGTTTTTTCATAAAAATTTACATCTATACTATGACATTTTTTTAGAAAATTTCATTTTTAAAATTTCTTTGTATGATTTTTTTAAAATTTTGAAATTTTAACTATTTTTTTTCATCAAAATGACAGATTTATACTTTCCTTTTTCAAAATTATCGACTTCTATACTATCGATTTTATAAAATTTTCGAATTTTTAAAAATTTTTTCAATATATCAGAATTTATGAAAAAATCATGTAAAAATTTTTAAAATCAATAAGAAGACAAATTTTTTAAAAAATTTTCGCATTTTTATACATTTTTAGAAAAAATATTTAAAAAATTTCGAAATTTTCAAAAAAATGTCATACTATACTATGCTTATTTTAATAAGAAAATTTAATAGTTTTTTTCAATAAATTTTAAAATTTTAAAATTTTGACATTTATACAAAATTTTTTAAATATTTTAAAATTTATTGAAAAAAGTCATATTAAAATTTTTAAAAATAGAAGTATAAATGTCGAAAATTTTAATGAAAAAATATTATCATTTTAAATTTATGAAAAATTCATTTAAAATTTCGAAATTATTTAAAAAAATATCATAGATTTATGAAAATTAATTTAAAAGTTTTTTTTCACAAATTTTGAAAATCTATAATTTTTCGAAAATTTTAGAAATTATTATACATTTTTAGAAATTATGAAATTTTAAAAAAAAAAATTTTAAAAAAATTTATAAGAGTCGATATCTTTATGAAAAAAGTTCAGTTTAATTCATTTTTTGAAAAAACTATTTAAAATTTAAAATTTAGGAAAATATACTATATTATAAATATCGAAAATTAAATTTAAACTGAGTTTTTTTTCACCAAATGAATCGACAGAATATATCCTTTTTTGAAAATTTTCGACATTCTAAAAAATTTTTTACGAATATTTTCGAAAATTTTAAAAAATTTGAAATTTTTACAATGATGAAGAATATCATATTTTTCAAAAATTTAATCTATGAATTTTTTAAAAAAAATTTTAAAATTTTGACAATTTTTAAAATATTCAAAATTGCTTTAATGAAAATTTAATTTAAATGCTTTTTTTCCAATGAATTGTGAAATAATTTTTTTTAAAATTTACATTTAATAAAGTTTTTACAATTTTTTAAAATGTAAATTTAAAAGAAAATTTTTACAAAATATGAAGATTAAATTTTTATGAAAAATTAGATATAATTTTTAAATATACAAACTTATTTAAAATTATAAAAATCTAAAAATTCTTTCATCAAATTGAAAAATTAATAGTTTTTTACAATATTTGAAATATACTATGCTTTTTATAAAATTTTCGAAATTCTATACTATTTTTTTTAATATTTGAAAATTTTTGAAAAATAAGTCGAAAATTTTCTAAAAAAATACATAGTATAGAATGTGAAAAATTTTTGAAAAATCAATTTTTGATAATTATGTAAAAAAAAAAGTTTCAAAAATTTCGACATTTTAAAAAGTATACTTTTTCATGAAAATTTCGAAAATTTAAAAGTTTTTTTTCACCAAATAATCGACAGACTATACTATGCCTTTTTTTAAATATTTTCGAATTTATTAAATTTTTTTACGAATATATTCGAAAATTTTTAAAAAAGTATGTAAAATTTTAAAAAATTGCATGTAAATGTTATAATTTTATGAAAAAACAGTATAACTTCGACATTTTGAAAAAATCATTTGAAAATTTTAATGACATTTTAAATTTTTAAAAATATTCATATAATTTTCGAAAATTACAAAATTTAATATTATTTCAAATTTACGAAAATATATCTGTTTATAAATTTTGAAATATATTAATTTTTAAATTTTTGAAAATTATTAATAATTTCATGAAAATTATAAAATTAAAATTTTTCAAAATATGAATTTTTTTCAAATTTTACATCTTATATTTTTTCATTTCGAAATTTATTCGAATTTTTTAAAATATAAAATATTTATAAAAATATCGAAGAATTACGACTTTTATATGAAAATTTAGAATTTATGACATTTTTTTACAAATATTGAAAATTTGAAAATTTTAAAAATTTCGAAATTTTATAAAATGAAATTTAAATTGAATTTTTTGAAAAAATCATCGAATATATTTAACATTTATAAAAATTTCAAATTTATTTTAAAAATTATAAATTTAATTTTTTAAAAAAATTAATTAATTGACTTTTTTAAAAATAAAATTTAACTTTTTAAAATTACGAAATTTAACTGATTTTTTTCCAAATTTTCATAAAAAATGCCTTCTATAATAAATTTTAAAAAACATATATGACATTTTTTCGAAAATTTTCGAATGTTAATGATAAGTCATGTCGAATATTGTGGAAAATTAAATAGTTTATTCAAATTTTAATGAAAAATAGTATTTCTAATTATTTTGAAATAATATTTAAATTTTAAATTTTCATGAAAAAAGTCATACTAAAGATTTTCATGAAAATTAAAGAATTTAAACTTGAATTTTTTACGAAAAAATAGATATCTATCTTTTTTGAAAATTTACATCTATATATGACATTTTTTATGAAATTTCAAAATTACGAAAAAGTATGCGAAATCATGTAAAAATTATATTGAGCAAAATTTTATAAAATGAATTTTATTAAAAATCATTTGGTGAAAAAATAGTTTAAAATTCGAAAATTTCATAAAAAGTATATTTACTATGACAAAAATTAAATTTAAATGATTTTTTTAACAAATTACAGATTTACACCTTTATGAAAAATATCCTATTATAAACATTTTTTTACGAATATTTTGAAAATGTTATTGAAAAAAGTCGAAAATATTCGTAAAAAATTTTAGTATAGAATTGAAAATTTCATGAAAAAAAGTAATAGTCTTATTCATTTGGAAAAAAATCAGTTTAAAATTTCGACATTTTCATGAAAAAAGTCATACTATACTATGACTTTTCATGAAAATTGACGAAAATTTAAACTGAGTTTTTTTCACCAAATAACGACTTTCAACTAGCCTTTTTCGAAAATTTCGAAATTCTTAAATATGACATTTTTTTACAAATTTTCGAAATTTATAAAAAAGTCATGTCAATTTTTAAAAATTATATTAAATGAAATTTTATGAAAAAAGCATAGTATATGTCGATACTTTTGAAAAAAATTTTTTAAATTTCATTTTAAAAAATCACTTATATTTACTTTTCATAAAATTAAATTTAAAAGATTTTTTTCAAAATTAGAATATTACTATCTGTTTTCAAAAATTTTCGACATTCTATATATGACATTTTTTTACGAATATTTTCGACATTTTGTTTACAAAAATTTCGACATGCTTATAGCTATGAATTTTTTCAAAAAAATTTCGAATTTAAATGAGTATTTTTTGACCAAATTAAGTCACAGACTATACTATTCCTTTTTCCATAAAAAATTCTATTTCTTACTATGACATTTTTTTAAAGAATATATTTGACATTTTTTACAAAAATTTTCAGCTATAGTATGACTTTTTCATGAAAATGAAGATTTTAAACTGATTTTTTTTCCACCAAATGAATCGACAGACTATACTATGCCTTTTTCATGAAAATTTTCGACATTCTATAATGACATTTTTTTACGAATATTTTCGAAAATGTTCATGAAAAAAGTCATGTCGAAAATATTCGTAAAAAAATGTCATAGTATAGAATGTCGAAAATTTTAATGAAAAAAGATAGTATAGACTGTCGATTCATTTTGGAAAAAAAACTCAGTTTAAAATTTCGACATTTTCATGAAAAAAGTCATACTATACTATGACTTTCATGAAAAATGACAAATTAAACTATTTCTTTTTGCACCAAATGAATCGACAGACTATACTATGCCTTTTTTCATGAAAATTTTCGACATTCTATAATGACATTTTTTTACGAATATTTTCGAAAATGTTATTGAAAAAAGTCATGTCGAAAATATTCGTAAAAAAATGTCATAGTATAGAATGTCGAAAATTTTAATGAAAAAAGGCATAGTATAGTCTGTCGATTCATTTGGTGAAAAAAAACTCAGTTTAAAATTTCGACATTTTCATGAAAAAAGTCATACTATACTATGACTTTCATGAAAATTGACGAAAATTTAAACTGAGTTTTTTTTCACCAAATGAATCGACAGACTATACTATGCCTTTTTTCATGAAAATTTTCGACATTCTATACTATGACATTTTTTTAGAATATTTTCGAAATTTATTGAAAAAGTCATGTCGAAAATATTTCGTAAAAAAATGTCATAGTATAGAATGTCGAAAATTTTAATGAAAAAAGGCATAGTATAGTCTGTCGATTCATTTGGTGGAAAAAAAACTCATTTAAAATTTCGACATTTTCATGAAAAAAGTCATACTATAGTATGACTTTTCATGAAAATTGACGAAAATTTAAACTGATTTTTTTCACCAAATGAATCGACAGACTATACTATGCCTTTTTTCATGAAAATTTTCGACATTCTATACTATGACATTTTTTTACGAATATTTTCAAAATTTTTGAAAAAATCATCGAATATATGACTTTTTGAAAAAATGTGAAAATTTTAAATCATGAGTTTTTTAAATTTCGAATTATTGTTTCAAAATTTATTATTCATGCATTTCTATTTGCATTAAAATTTCACATTATATATGATTCATGAAAATTGTCGAAATTTAAACTGAGTTTTTTCACAAATAATCGACAACTATACTATGTTTTTCATGAAAATTCGAATTCTAACTGACTTTTTTTACAATATTTTCGAAAATTTTTTAAAATTTCGAAAATTTCGAAAATGTCATAGTATGAATTCGAAAATTTTCGAAAAAAGCTATATAATGTCATATTTGTGAAAAAAAATCATTTAAAATTTCACATTTTCATGAAAAAGTCATACTATACTATGACTTTTCATGAAAATTGACGAAAATTTAAACTGAGTTTTTTTTCACCAAATGAATCGACAGAATACTATGCCTTTTTCAAAATTTTCGACATCTATACTATGACATTTTTTTAAATATTTTCGAAATGTTATGAAAAAAGTCATTGAAAATATTCGAAAAAAATTATAGTATAGAATGTCGAAAATTTTATGAAAAAAGATAGTATATTTCGATTCATTTGGTGGAAAAAAAACTCAGTTTAAAATTTCGACATTTTCATGAAAAAAGTCATACTATACTTGACTTTCATAAAATTGACGAAAATTTAAACTGATTTTTTTTGCACAAATGAATCGAAGACTATACTATGCGTTTTCATGAAAATTTTCACATTCTATACTATGACATTTTTTTACGAATATTTTCGAAAATTTTTAAAAAATTTCGAAAATATTTTAAAATTCAATATAATGTTTTTGAAAAAATCAAGTATATTTTCTTCATATGGTGAAAAACTCATTTAAAATTTGACATTTTTAAAAAAGTCATACTATATATGACTTTTCATGAAAATGCGAAAATTTAAACTGAGTTTTTTTCACCAAATGAATCGACAGACTATACTATGCCTTTCATGAAAATTTTCGACATTTATACTATGACATTTTTTTACGAATATTTTCGAAATGTTTTAAAAATTTCGAAATTTAAAAAAATGTCATATAGATTCGAAAATTTTCATGAAAAAAGCTATATTTTCATTAATTGAAAAAAAATAGAAAATTTTTTTCATAAAAATCAACTATACTAGCTTTTTGAAAATCAATTTAACTGATTTTTTTTACAAATTTCGAAGACATTATGACGTTTTCATGAAAATTTCGAAATTTAATAGAATTTTTTTTACAAATTTTCGAAATGTTTGAAAATTTCGAATTCTAAAAAAATGCATTTAGAAATTTCGAAAATTTTATGAAAAAAGCAATATATTTCGAAATTGTGAAAAAAATCAGTTAATTCGAATTTTCAAAAAAGTCATACTATACTATGACTTTTCATGAAAATTACAAAATTTAAACTGAGTTTTTTTTTCACCAAATATCGACAATATCTAGCCTTTTTCATTAAAATTTTCGACATTCTATACTATGACATTTTTTTACGAATATTTTCGAAAATGTATAAAAAAGTCATGTCGAAAATATTCGTAAAAAAATGTCATAGTATAGAATGTCGAAAATTTAATGAAAAAAGGCATAGTATAGTCTGTCGATTATTTGGTGGAAAAAAAACTCATTTAAAATTTCGACATTTTATAAAAAAGCATACTATATATGACTTTCATGAAAATTACGAAATTTAAACTGAGTTTTTTTTCCACCAAATAATCACAGACTATCTATGCTTTTTCATAAAATTTTCGACATTCTATACTATGACATTTTTTACGAATATTTGAAATTTTTAAAAAATTTCATGCTAAATATTCTAATGAAATTATCAAATTTAAATAGTTTTTTTTGCACAAAAAGTCACAGCTATACTATGCTTGTTTCATTAAATGGTCGACATTCTAAATGACATTTTTTTACGAAATTTCGACATTTTATGAAAAAAGTCATGTCTATAGTATGAATTTCATGAAAATTTTCGAAAATTTTTAAAAACTAGTTATTTTCATAATTTGTCGACAGATATACTATGCTTTTTTAGAAATTTTCGACATTTTCTATACAAAAAGACATTCTATATATGACTTTTCATGAAAATTTATCGAAATTTTAAACTGAGTTTTTTTTCGCAAAATAAGTCACAGATATACTATGAAACTTTTTCATTAAAATTTTCTACATTCTATACTATGACATTTTTTTACGAATATTTTCGACATGCTATAGTATGACTTTTTTCATGAAAATTGTCGAAATTTTAAACTGAGTTTTTTTTCACCAAATGAATCACAGACTATACTATGCCTTTTTTCATGAAAATTTTCGACATTCTATACTATGACATTTTTTTACGAATATTTTCGAAAATGTTATGAAAAAGTCATGTCGAAAATATTGTAAAAAAATGTCAAGTATAATGTCGAAAATTTTCATGAAAAAAGGCATAGTATAGTCTGTCGATTCATTTGGTGGAAAAAAAACTCAGTTTAAAATTTCGACATTTTCATGAAAAAAGTCATACTATAGTATGACTTTTCATGAAAATTGACGAAAATTTAAACTGAGTTTTTTTTCGACAGACTATACTATGCCTTTTTTCATTAAAATTTTCGACATTCTATACTATGACATTTTTTTACGAATATTTTCGACATTTTTTGACAAAAATTTTCGAAAATATGCTATAGTATGTCTTATTTCATAAAATTTTCGAAATTTTAATGAAACAAATAGTACAGTCTGTCGATTCATTTGGTGGAAAAAAAACTCAGTTTAAAATTTCGACATTTTGAAAAAATTTCATACTATAGTATGACTTTTCATGAAAATTCGAAATTTTAAACTGAGTTTTTTTTCCACCAAATGAATCGACAGACTATACTATGCCTTTTTTCATTAAAATTTTCGACATTCTATACTATGACATTTTTTTACGAATATTTTCGAAAATGTTATGAAAAAAGTCATGTCGAAAATATTCGTAAAAAAATGTCATAGTATAGAATGTCGAAAATTTTAATGAAAAAAGGCATAGTATAGTCTGTCGATTCATTTGGTGGAAAAAAAACTCAGTTTAAAATTTCGACATTTTCATGAAAAAAGTCATACTATACTATGACTTTTCATGAAAATTGACGAAAATTTAAACTGAGTTTTTTTTCACCAAATGAATCGACAGACTATACTATGCCTTTTTCATGAAAATTTTCGACATTCTATACTATGACATTTTTTTACGAATATTTTCGAAAATGTTATTGAAAAAAGTCATGTCGAAAATATTCGTAAAAAAATGTCATAGTATAGAATGTCGAAAATTTTAATGAAAAAAGGCATAGTATAGTCTGTCGATTCATTTGGTGGAAAAAAACTCAGTTTAAAATTTCGACATTTTCATGAAAAAAGTCATACTATACTATGACTTTTCATGAAAATTGACGAAAATTTAAACTGAGTTTTTTTTCCACCAAATGAATCGACAGACTATACTATGCCTTTTTCATGAAAATTTTCGACATTCTATACTATGACATTTTTTTACGAATATTTTCGAAAATTTTATGAAAAAATATGTCGAAAATTTTTGAAAAAAATTCAATTTAGAATTCAAAATTTTATAAAAAAGCAAGTTTACTGTCGATTCATTTGGTGGAAAAAAAACTCATTTAAAATTTCGAATTTTTAAAAATTATATTCTATACTTTATGAAAATTGACAAATTTAACTGATTTTTTTTCACCAAAGAATTCAACTATACTATGCCTTTTTCATGAAAATTTTCGACATTTTAAATGACATTTTTTTACGAATATTTTGAATTTTTTTAAAAAATTTCGACATGTTAAATGACTTTTTATGAAATTAATATTATAAATGAATTTTTTTTCACAAAATATATGACATACTATGACTTTTTTTAAAAATTTTTTCATAACTATCGAATTTTTTACGAAATATTTGACATTTTTTAAAAAATTTTGACATGTATAGTAATTTTTTCATGAAAATTGAAATTTTAACTGAGTTTTTTTTCCACCAAATGAATCGACAGACTATACTATCCTTTTTCATGAAAATTTTCGACATTCTATACTATGACATTTTTTTACGAATATTTTCGAAAATGTTATAAAAAAGTCATGTCGAAAATATTCGTAAAAAAATGTCATAGTATAGAATGTCGAAAATTTTAATGAAAAAAGGCATAGTATAGTTGTCGATTCATTTGGTGGAAAAAAAACTCATTTAAAATTTCGAACATTTTCATGAAAAAAGTCATACTATACTATGACTTTCAGAAAATTGACGAAAATTTAAACTTGATTTTTTTTACCAAATAATAAGCGATATCCTTTTTCATGAAAATTTTCGACATTCTATACTATATTTAAAAAATTTTACGAAATTTTCGAAATTTTTAAAAAGTATAGTATATTTTTATAAAATTTGAAATTTTAAAATGAGTTTTTTTTAATTTGAATAAACATATATACTATTCATTTTCAAAAAATTATTTATATATTTTTTTAAAAAATGAATTTTTAAAAATTTCGAATGTATATTGACTTTTTTCATAAAATTGAAATTTTAACTATTTTTTTTCCAAATTTTACAGCTATACTATGCTTTTTTCATAAATTTTCGAAATTTATAAATGTCATTTTTTTAGAATTTGAAAATTTTTTAAAAAATGTATTCGAAAATTTTAAAATAATATAAGTTAAAATTTTTAATTTGAAAAAAATATTAAGCTATGATTTTTTAAAAAATATTTAAATATGATTTTCTAAAAATAATTACAATTTAATTATTACAAAATTTTAACATTTTTTCCAAATATGACAATTAACTATCATTTTAAAATTTCGACATTTTATATGAATTTTTTAGAAATTTTCGAATTTTTTAAAAAATTTAATCTATATATCTTTTTTCATGAAAAATTCAATTTTAAATGATTTTTTTTTACAAATAATACAGATAATTTTAATTAAAAATTTACTTATTTGACATTTTTTAAATATTTTACATTTTTCAAAAATTTGACATGCTATATATGACTTTTTTCATGAAAATTTTCGAAATTTTAAATGAATTTTTTTTTCACAAATATCGAAAATAACTTTTTATAAAATTTTAATTTATAAAATTTTTTTAATATTTTAAATTTTAGAAAAAATCATGTGAAAATTTGTAAAAAATCATAATATTCGAATTTTATGAAAAAAGCATATAACTTATTATTTGTGAAAAAAAATATTTAAAATTTACTTTTTGAAAAAATTCTATACTAATTTTATAAAATTTTCGAAAATTTTATGAAATTTTTTTCACAAATGAATAAACATATATGCTTTTTGAAAATTTTCGAATAAATTGAATTTTTTGATATTTTGATTAATACAAAATTTGACTTTATAAAATGAATTTATAAAATTTTCAAAATTTAGATTTTTTTTACAAATTATAAACTATAATGCTTTTTCATAAAAATGTTTATTTTCAAATTTTTAAATATATTTGACATTTTTTCAAAAATTTTCGACATTATATATGACATTTTTTCATGAAAATTGAAATTTTAATGAATTTTTTTGCACAAATAATCAAATTCTATCCTTTTAGAAAATTTTCAATTTATAATAATTTTTAAATTTTTGAAAATTTATAAAAATATTCGAAAATTTTGTAAAAAATTATATATAGATTCGAAAATTTTAGAAAATGAAATTATTTATTATTGTGAAAAAATCTTAAATTTCGACTTTTCATGAAAATTCATATATACTATGATTTTAAATTGAGAAAATTTAAATATTTTTTTCAAAATATAAATATATATAAATTTTAAATATTTTAATTTAAATGAATTTTTTTAAATTTTTCAAAATTATAAATTCATTAAAATTTCTAAAAAATTTCATATATATGCATTTTTAATAAAAAATTTGAATTTTTTACAAAAATTGTCGACAACTATAGTATAATTTTTTCATGAAAATGTCGAAATTTTAAACTATTTTTTTCACCAAATATCGAAAATTAAACTAGTTTTTTGAAAATTTCAATAATATGACATTTTTTTACGAAAATTTTCGAAAATTTATGAAAAAAGTTGTCGAAAATTTCGAAAAAAATATTAAAATGTCGAAAATTTTAATGAAAAAAGGCATAGTATAGTCTGTCATAATTTTATGAAAAAAAACTAGTTTAAAATTTCATTTTGAAAAAATCTCTTTAAATTTATGAAAATTGACGAAAATTTAAACTGATTTTTTTTCACCAAAGAATGAAACTATAATGCCTTTTTTCATGAAAATTTTCGACATTCTATACTATGACATTTTTTTAAATATTTTCGACATTATTAAAAAATTTTAAATATTGTAAAAAAATGTCATAAAAAATGTCGAAAATTTTATAAAAAAGTCATAGTATAGTATGTCGATTATTTATGAAAAAAAACTTTTAAATTTCGACATTTTATGAAAAAACATACTTTACTAAAATTTTCATAAATGAAAAAATTTAACTATTTTTTTTCAAAATTAATCGAAATAACATCTTTTTCACAAAATTTTCGACATCTATACTATGCTTTTTTTAAAATTTTCGACATTTTACTAAAAATTTTTACAATTTTGAATTTTACAAAAATTTACATTATTTAAATTTTTTGAAAAATTTTAATTTAAAGATTATTTACAATTACTTTGTTTTAAAAAATTTCTCTTTCTATACTATGACATTTTTTTACGAATATATTTGACATTTGTTTACAAAATTTGACATGCATAGTATGACTTTTTTTGAAAATGTCGAAATTTTAAATGAGTTTTTTTTCCACCAAATGAATCGACAGACTATACTATGCCTGTTTTCATGAAAATTTTCAGAAATTCTATCTATGATTTTTTTACGAATATTTTGAAAATTTTCATGAAAAAAGTCATTCGAAAATATTTAAAAAAATGTCATAGTATAGAATGTCGAAAATTTTAATGAAAAAGGCATAATTATTGATTTTTTGGAAAAAAAATCAGTTTAAAATTTCGACATTTTTGAAAAAAGTCATACTATACTATATTTCATGAAATTACGAAAATTTAAATTTTTTTCACCAAATATGAATATATATGCCTGTTTGAAATTTCGAAAATTTTGACATTATATTTGAATTTTTTCGAAAATTTATAAAAAATATTAAATTTCAAAAAATTCAATGCTATATATGATTTTATAAAAGATATATGAAATTTTAATTGATTTTAAATAACCAATTAAAATTTCGACATTTTATAAAAAATCTATTTACTTATAAAATTGAATTTAATATTTTTTCAAAATGATCGAATATATGCTTTTCATTAAATTTTAAAATTTATGACATTTTTAAATATTTTATTCTTAAAAATTTCGCACTATATATGACTTTTTATGAAAATTTTCAAATTTAATGATTTTTTTTGCACAATAATACGATATCTTGCTTTTCATAAAATTTTTTACTATGACATTTTTTTCAAATATTTCGAAAATTTATTAAAAAAATTTTAAATTCGTAATAAATTTGTATGAAATTGAAAATTTTAAAAAAATGTCATATATATTGAATCATTTTAATAAATCATTAAAATTTCGACATTTCATGAAAAAAGTTTACAACTATATTTATGAAAATTCGAAAATTTAAACGAAATTTTCAAAAATGATACAACTATTAAACTTTTTCATGAAAATTTGACATTTATACTCATTTTGTTGAAAAATTTCGATTTATAAAAATTTCGACATTATATAGACTTTTTTCAGAAAATTATCGAAATTTTAAAAATTTTTTTTGACAATTACAAAATCAAATATACTATGCCTTTTCATGAAAATTTCACATTCTTACTATGACATTTTTTTACGAATATTTAAAATTTTTTGAAAAATTTCATTATAATATGATTTTTTCATGAAAATGTCAAATTTTGAACATTTTTTTTCACCAAAAATCGACAGACTATACTATGCCTTTTTTCATAAAATTTTCGACATTCTATACTATGACATTTTTTTACGAATATTTTCGAAAATTTTCATGAAAAAATCATGAAAATTTCGTAAAAAAATGTCATAGTATAGAAGTCGAAAATTTTAATGAAAAAAGGCATAGTATAGTCTGTCGATTATTTGGTGGAAAAAAAACTCAGTTTAAAATTTCGAATTTTCATGAAAAAAGTCATACTATACTATGCTTTTCATGAAAATTGAAAATTAAATGAATTTTTTTTCACCAAATGAATCGAAATATACTATCTGTTTTCATAAAATTTCGACATTCTATACTATGACATTTTTTTACGAATAATTTCGAATTTTTTAAAAAATTACGAATCTAAATGATTTTTTTAAACATATTTTCAAGATTTTGCTTTTCCATAAAAATTTTTCATACTTGAATTTTTTAGAAAATTTGATTGTTACAAAATTTCAATGAATATTTTTTATAAAATGTCGAAATTTTATGATTTTTCACAAATTATCGAATATACTTCTGTTTTCAAAAATTCACATTCATATAATTTTTTTAAATTTTTCAAAATTTTAAAAAGTCATTGAAAATATTGTAAAAAAATTCATGTATATGAAAATTTTATGAAAAGAAATTTAACGATTTTTTGCAAAAAATCGATAAATTGCTTTTCATGAAAATTTTACATTCTATATATCATTTTTTACGAAATTTTAAAATTTTTTGAAAAAAATGTCGAAAATATTAAAACTGTTAGAAAATTCGAAATTTTATAAAATTTATATTTCGATTTTGTGAAAAAAATCATTAAAATTTCGAATATGAAAAAAGTATAATCAATTTTAATGAAAAAGCAAATTTGATTTTTGCAAAAAAAATCATTAATTGCTTTTCATGAAAATTACATCTATACTTTTCATAATTACGAAATTTAACTGTTTTTACAAAAATCGACAGCTATATATGCTTTTTCATGAAAATTTCGAATTTTTTGCATTTTTTTTGAAATTTTACTTGTTTAAAAAATTCACTTTCTATATATGACTTTTTTATAATTATGTTTTTTTTACAAATTAATCAAGACTTTATGATTTTTCAAAAAATGTTTTTTCAAATGATTTGATATATTTGCTTTTTAAAATTTTCGACATCTATATATGACTTTTTTTTGAAAATTCGAAATTTTAAAATTTTCAAAATAATCGAAAAAAAATATAGCTGATTCGAAAATTTTTGAAAGCATATATATTTCGAATATTTGTGAAAAAATCAAAAATTTCGACATTTTCGAAAAAAGATATACTATATTTCATGAAAATTGCGAAAATTTAAACTGAGTTTTTTTTGCACCAAATGAATCACAGACTATACTATGCCTTTTTCATAAAATTTCACTTCTATACTATGACATTTTTTTACGAATATTTTCGAATTTTATGAAAAAATATGTCGAAATTTCTAAAATGTCTGAAAATTCGAATTTTAAATGAAAAAACATGTTTTTCTGAAAATTTGTAAAAAAAATTTCGAAAATTTGAATTTTCATGAAAAAATCATCTATACTATGACTTTTCATGAAAATTGACGAAAATTTAAACTGAGTTTTTTTTCCACCAAATGAATCGACAGACTATACTATGCCTGTTTTCATGAAAATTTTCGACATTCTATACTATGACATTTTTTTACGAATATTTTCGACATTTGTTTACAAAAATTTCGACATGCTATAGTATGACTTTTTTCATGAAAATTTTCGAAATTTTAAACTGAGTTTTTTTTGCACCAAATTAAGTCACAGACTATACTATGCCTTTTTCCATAAAAATGTTCTACTTTCTATACTATGACATTTTTTTACGAATATATTTGACATTTGTTTACAAAAATTTTCGACATGCTATAGTATGACTTTTTTCATGAAAATGTCGAAATTTTAAACTGAGTTTTTTTTCCACCAAATGAATCGACAGACTATACTATGCCTGTTTTCATTAAAATTTTCGACATTCTATACTATTACATTTTTTTACGAATATTTTCGAAAATGTTATTGAAAAAAGTCATGTCGAAAATATTCGTAAAAAAATGTCATAGTATAGAATGTCGAAAATTTTAATGAAAAAAGGCATAGTATAGTCTGTCGATTCATTTGGTGGGAAAAAAACTGTTTAAAATTTCGACATTTTCATGAAAAGTCATACTATACTATGACTTTTCATGAAAATTTTGACAAACTACACTATGACGTTTTTTTATGAAATATTTCGACATACGATACTATCACGTTTTTCTATAACATTTTTCGACACACTATACTATGACGTTTTTCTATAACATTTTTCGACACACTATACTATGACGTTTTTCTATGACATTTTTCGACATACTATACTGACGTTTTTTTTATGAAATTTTTCGACATACTATACTAAAGTTTTTTTATGAAATTTTTCGACATACTATATACTATTATGTTTTTTATGACATTTTTCGACATAGTATACTATGACGTTTTTTATGAAATTTTTCGACATACTATGACGTTTTTTTATGAAATTTTTCGACATACTATACTATGAATTGTTTTTATGAAATTTTTCGACATATATACTATGACGTTTTTTATGACTTTTTTCGACATATATAATATGACGTTTTTTATGACATTTTTCGACATACTATACTATGACGTTTTTTTATGAAATTTTTCGACATACTATACTATGACGTTTTTTTATGAAATTTTCCACATACTATACTATGACGTTTTTTTATGAAATATTTTGACATACTATACTATGACGTTTTTCTATAACATTTTTCGACACACTATACTATGACGTTTTTCTATGACATTTTTCTACATACTATACTATGACGTTTTTCTATGACATTTTTCGACATGCTATACTATGACGTTTTTTCATGAAATTTTTCGTCATACTATACTATGACGTTTTTTCATGAAATTTTAAGATGTACTATACTATGACGTTTTTTTCATGAAATTTTTTGACATACTATACTATGACGTTTTTTATGAAATTTTTTGACATACTATACTATGAATTTTTTTCATGAAATTTTTCGTCATGCTATACTATGACGTTTTTTATGATATTTTTTGACATACTATACTATGACGTTTTTTTATGAAGTTTTTCGACACACTACTATGACGTTTTTTTATGAAATTTTTCGACATGTAATGAAAAAAAGTCATAGTAAAGTATGTCGAAAAAAGTCATAATATAGTATATAAAAAAATGTAATGAAAAAAAGTTTTAGTAAGGTATGTCAAAATTTCACTAAAAAAGTCATGGTATAGTATGTTGAAAAATTTTCTGAAAAAAAGTCATAATATAGTATGTCGAAAAAGTCATAATATAGTATTTCAAAAAAATTTCATTAACGAAATTCATAGTATAGTATGTCGAAAAAAGTCATAAAAAACATCATCGTATAGTATGTCAAAAAAATTCATAGTATAGTAAGTCGAAAAATGTCATTAACGAAAGTCATGTTATAGTATCTCAAAAAACGTCACACTATAGATTGTGGAAAAAAGTCATACTATAGTATGTCGTAAAATTTAATGAAAAAAGTCATAGTATAGTATGTCGTAAAATTTCATGAAAAATGTCATAGTATAGTATGTCGAAAAATGTCATGAAAAAAAGTCATATTTGACTTGTCATGACTTTTTCCATGAAATTTCGATGGAATGGTTATATAATTCTAATGTTTCTACAAAGGGCAATCAAACCATAATTAAATATTAAAAATGAAAGACATCACATAGTAATACAAAGATAAGTTAAATAATTGGAGTGGAAATAAGTTTAACCTGAAAGTTTATTGCTAACAGTAAGTTAGCCCATCTTTCCTTTTCATATACTTTCTACAGTGGATAAGCCACATCAGATTGAAATGCACAGCAACATTCTTGTGTAAATTCCATTTTTGTTGATTTATCACAGACAGTTATTTAAATGTGACAGTATGATGGCTGAATAGTTGTATGTCTGGTGATATGACTCGGGGCAGCTGTCCAGAGCTCATTTACTGGTTTAATTAACTCCGACTGGTGTCGACTCAGCGACACTTTATTTGAACCTGAGTTGACACTCAACTATCAGGTGAAAAAATATCCAAGTTCAACAAAGTGTCACTTCCCTGTTTATCTCTGTACCATAATATTAAGTCCAAAGCAATCAGAGGATGATACAGACTGTTGAAACAAGTGTGCGTGGGACGAGGAGTTCAGAGGACTCGAGAATTTGTTACTTAGGCTTTTGGCCCTTTTCTTCAGCTTTCCCTCTGATAATAAGCAAGTGGCCTAGTTATACATTTAGCTTGTGAAGTTTATTTATATCTGTTGGCGGATTGTCAATTATGTTATCTACAGCATTTTTTGGGATGCGTTCCCATTAGTAGCCAAATGCATGGAGCAAATTTCCTTAGCCTGGAGTAAATTATATTATTTATAAATTTCTCCTCATTATTAACATCTGAAACACTGTGTGTAATAGTGCATGCTTAATGCAAAACAGGATGTCCACATTAAAATTTATGTTCAACAGAGTTTAATCGTTGTTTACTGTACTACTTCATTGTAAGGGCTACATTAATGATGTTTACAGAACCTGTTTATACTGTTGATGAAGCAGTTATGAATATGAGACCGTTTAAGTGTTCATTCTGTATTTTCCTCTCCAGTTAAGTCTGAAACTACTAATAGCATAAGCTTATGTTACAAAAATTTGCTTACATCCAGTTTGGCTGCTTGTTTTAATTGTCTTAACTCTTTAATTCTCATTATGTTGTTTGTTTTATGCTCTTATTTGTGTGCTAAGTCCATTTACTGCTGCAAAGATCTAATGACCCCACTGGGATCAATGAAGTTACATCCAATCTCAAAGCTTCAAAGCTTCCATCATCCAAAATCCTCTACATGATAAACACTCAATAGGTTAGTCTATGGTGAGCCTGACAAATGTAATCAGCCAATATTAGGTTGTCACTGTATGCACTGTAAGTCAGCACATATACAAATAGAAATAGCTGCACAAATATGTTTTACTCTTATTTACCTTATTTTGACTCCTACAGTATTTCTAGGGAATTTTACAGTTGAAAAGACTTGTTTTTCTTGTCATATTATTATTATTGAGTGTTTCTGTACAAAAGGATAATTGTCTAATAAGGTATCATTGGGTTTTTTTTCTCGCACATATCAATTTGGCCCTCAAAGATCTACATCGGTCGAACTCTAATGAGGGGGAAACTGACATTAAGGAAACTCTTGGATCATTATTGTTTTGTTCTGACTGACAAGTGTAGAGATAATTGTAATATACACGCCTGTCATATTAGCAGCAAAGGCGAAACATTGCATCTTGGGAATTTTCTCCCCGCAAAAAGTAGTTAATTGAAACCGTTGTGGCTTATCGTTCTTGATTGCTTCTCTTTGATCTAATTTTTTATTTATTTATATTTGAACCTTTTTAATCCACTGTGGTTTGGATAGTAAATGTAAAAATTGACAATTTAAATTTAAACGACAATATTTTTTTGGACACTCGAATAAGCTGCTGGAACGCAAACGCACACTACCTCAGTTCTCTTCATCTCGGTTGTCGCGTGACTGACTTTGTACCGGATATGTCTAAATTATGCAGACAATGTAAATCCCACCCGTCCGCTGCTCCCTGCAGGTTAAAACAAACGCCCCAAGTTATCTGCAGTAGCGCGACCCAATTCTGAGTGAGGCCGTCTCCATTAGCGCCTCTCTATTTGGAAAATCACATTTTCAGTCTTGCATCTCGTCTCACCTGAGTAGGTATCTGTGCTCTCAGAATGTTCTGCTCTGTTTCCATGGAGACGCCCGGGGCCGTGGTTGCCGAGTGCGGGCTCTGGTTGTCCGTCGCTGGACTGGGCATCCCGGGCTGGCTGGCGCCCGTTTTCACATCCGACCCATTCCCGAAGCCCAGGATGGCGTTTTCTACAAACACAAGATCAACAGAGACGTTGTGTTTAGAGGGACGTGACTTGCAGCTTCATAGAAGGACGTTGTTCTGAGGGATAAACTTTACTGATTTCCACATCAGCCATCACCTCTAGTTTCCTTTTGCTTTTTTATCTTGCTTGGCTCTATATAATGTGATTGGTCACTTTATAATTATATACTGGGGGACTGTAATTACAATGTGGTCATGGCGTGCGAGCACAACTCAACCATTCAGGGTGAGTCATCAAGCCACTGATTGAATGAATGAATTTCAAACTGCATTTAGCAAGTTTTCTAAACAAAAGTACCTGTAACTATGTGGCACTAAAACAGCAGGATTTGATGTATCTACCAAAACAATTTAATTAAAGTATGCACTCTTTTCTGCTCACAGGAAGTGATTCATCATAGTTACAGAAAAATACAAACTGTCCCTGAAACAGCAGTGAATGCTCCATCCACATAAAGCAGATTTCTAAATAATAGAAGTTCACATTTTTCAAATGTATACATCTTGTTGGCTTTCTGGGCCACCAGTGTAGAAACAACCTATAAATGGTGCAACATATGTTATCCATATGCCTGGGGGATACGTTTAAATATGTACTTTTAAAAACTACTACCATTACACAAGAGAGAAAGGAGTAAGCAGGAATTCACTTTCCTATGTATAAAATGTAATGCACCAGGGGAAAGCCTGTTTAGCCAAATAGTCAGCGGCAGATTAAAGCTTTGGTTTTAATTACAGAAAACGCAGAGGCAAGAGCTGCTGCAAGTCAGATACATAAGTTCAATTACTGGCAAACGGGGGTCTCTGATCATAATATAAAATAATGAACAGCAGTGTTATTTTTCTTTGCAACTTAGGAGCTTCTTTAGGCTATGAATCATACTCACTCACTCACGCACGCACGCACGCACGCACGCACACACCATCATTACCGCTTTCTATTGCTTGTGTGAGACAGAAAAGTGGTGTGACTGAGAAGTGAGATTGACAGGATGTCAAAGAAACTACTCTATGTGGAGAGAAGAGGAGCATGTATGAGAAAAAATAATAGTGCCTGTGAGAGAGAGTAATAATCTGTAAGAATAGTAGTGTGTGAGAAACAGAATGATAGTGAGACAGAAGGAGAGGATACTATAGGTATTTGGCTTACAATACAGTATAAATCTCGCCAAGCAGTAATGTGTACAAAAGATGAACAATGGTGTTAGAAAACATCTGATTCTTTGATAAATGGTACAAGTGTGTGTACAAGTTAAAAGGGAACATTTGGCACCTTTTACATGGATGTCCAATCAGTATTGATAGTAAATGTAGTCGATTGAAGCAATAAATTCCTCAGTGCTGCTATATTGACCCAGAAAGCTGAGTTTGCAGCTGCAAACTCTGCAACTGCTATTTCAGCTTGGATTTCTCTGGGTTGCCAGGGGGTGTGCTCTAGATGCCACTCAAAAACAAAACTTCATTGTTGTCTTCGCTTGTATTGCAAATTGCAAAATAATGGCATACCAATACATGAATGCAGAGGATGTTATGGACGATGATACATAGTATACGAATACGAAAATAATGATAAATGCAAATCCCACTGTTCTGATTGCATGAAAATGAACTTTTTTTTAACTCATATTTTATGCATAGGGTGGTGTACATATGCAGCGTGTTCTTTATACTATGACAGTTTACCCAAAATTAGATTTAAAAAATCCCAAAATATCTCATTGCTTACAATAGCGCAATATATTGAATCGTAAGTCCTGTATCATTATATGTATCGTATCGCCAGCACTAGTAGAAATGGAGGGGATTATGGCTGGCAGGGACCCTCCAGAGTACTGTAGTGTGTGTGGTGGAGCGTGAGAGAGAGTGATGCGGTGTAAGTGGACGAGAAAGAGCGATCATAGCAGAGGAGAGTTTAAGTTTTACGGTGAAGATATCAAGTGAATGAACAGTAGAGTTTTTCAGTTTGTGCACAAATAAAATGCTGCAGCTCCTCAAGATCAACAGACGTTTCATGTGTCTTGTTTCCCGGCTGCTGAGTGGAGTGACGAGGGGCAAACAGAGGCGGCGTTAGACAGAAGCTCGCACGCAATGCATCCTGGTACATGTAGGAACTGCCGGCATAGCTCTGTGAGCAGGAGAAACCAGCTTTCTGGGTCAATATAGCCGCACTGAGGGGCTTATTGCTTCAGTTGACTACATTTAGCATCAACACTGATTGATAAACACAATCTGCAACTTAAACTACACTTTAAAATTCTGGATGGATTCAGCAACTATGGCGACGTGTTTTTTGTGCGACTGCAACGATAAAGCGTTTTGAATTCGCTACCACTCTGATTTGCGCCTTTATTTGGCTTGTTCACCATGGCGACAGAGGCAGAGGCTCATGGGAAGTAGGATATTGAGCCATCCACCGCGCAAAAACATGATTTCTCAGGAATGAAGTTGAAATAATTAAAACTGGTGCCCATAACATAAAGCCATATGATTGTTATATTATTCAGGATTGTCATGCATTTCCACGTTACGTAGCATTAAGGGTAAAGGGGTGTAGTAGTGTGGGTGTGTGGGGGAGTATGATGGTGTACATAAAACATTTTAATGGTGTCTGAGATCAAGTAGTATTTAGACCTTGACTAACCTCTAACACAGGGGAGCCTGTGGTAATTAAGTCATTGTTTTGTGTAGTTTAAGGAATTACTAAGTATTTTGTTAAGCGATGTAATCAGGCCCTGATAGGAGCTTAATTTAATCAACACTGGTGGGGGGGTTGTGAGCTGACATTATTGAGAGAAAATAGAGAAAATCTTATTTAGCCACAGATTGCAATCATGTTTTCTTGTTATTTGGGCTTCACGTTGTATTTAAATCAGCTGCACGATTTGAAGAATTTTGAGCTTTTGATTAGCAGTCGTGGAAAAGTACCGAGATCTTTTACTGAAGTGAAAGTAGCAATACCACAGTGTAGAAATACCCTGTTACAAGTAAAAGTACAAAAAAGTATTAGCATGAAAATATACTTTATGTAGCATAAGCATCTATTATTCAGAATGGCCCATTTCAGAATCATATTACTGTATTTTATATATTTACTTTAATGTTGCAGCTGGAAAAGACAGGGCTAATTTTAATAACGTTATATATTTCTTGTGAATTTCAACCCAGGTGGTCAATAAAGACTTGTCTTAAGCTCTAATAATACATCCTAATTTATTTGCTGATTATATTTTGTATTATTAATCTGAATCTGGACAGTAACTGCTGTAAAGTAGGGCTGTCAATTGATTAAAATATCTAATTGTGATTGATCGCACATTTTTTATCTGTTCAAAATGTACTAATGTAAATGTAGGGAGATTTGTCAAGTATTTAATACTCTTATCAACATGGGAGTGGGCAAATATGCTACTTTATGCAAATGCATGTATATATTTATTACTTGAAATCAATTAACAACACAAAACAATGACGGATATTGTCCAGAAACCCTCACAGGTACTGCATTTAGCATAAAACAATATGCTCAAATCATAACATGGCAAACTGCAGCCCAACAGACAACAACAGCTGTCAGTGTGTCAGTGTGCTGACTTGACTATGACTTGCCCCAAACTGCATGTGATTATCATAAAGTGGGCATGTCTGTAAAGGGGAGACTCGTGGGTGCCCATAAAACCCATTTTCATTCACATATCTTGAGGTCAGAGGTCAAGGGACCCCTTTGAAAATGGTCGTGCCAGTTTTTCCTCGCCAAAATTTAGCGCAAGTTTGGAGCGTTATTTATCCTCCTTCGCGACAAGCTAGTATGACATGGTTGGTACCAATGGATTCCTTAGGTTCTCTAGTTTAATATGATACCAGTAGCTTTACTCTAGCTTTAAAACTGAGCCCGCTACAACCTAACAATCACAAATTCATGAATGCGTTAAAGAAATTAGTGGCATTAAAATGAAGCAAGCATTACATGGTTGGTACCAATGGAGTGGCGATAAAACGATTTTGCGTTAACACATTATCTTTGACAGCTAATATATATATGGGCCATTCTGTATAATGGGTACTTCTGCTACTTATAATTATAAATGCATTAATGTGTTCATCACTCTAATGTTGAAGCTGGTAAAGGTGGAGATCATTTTGGTGGTCAATAAAGTCTCATCTTAAGCTGTAACCACACATCATAATTTATTTGTCGATAAATTTATTTTGTATTATTAATCTGAATCTGCAAAGTAACTAATAGTTATTTAGTTAGTTATAAAATAAATACAGTGGAGTAAAAAGTAGTTACAGAGGTACACAAAGTAGTGTAAAATGTAAATACTGACGTAAAATACAAGTACCACAAAATTGCATTTAAGTACAGTACTTGAGTAAATACTTAGTTACTTTCCACCAGTATTGATTAGTATTCTTGTAGCTCTTTCTTGAGACAAATGCATACTACTACTCAGTGAACCCTGCATCCGACAATAACAACCCAGAGTCCTTCAACCAACCCATTAATGAACCAGCTGAGCAGCTTACAGCTAACAGGACAGTGAAGCTCATGATGGATATAATCCTGGAACTGAAGGTCCTTCATTCTTTGTTTCAATCCGTGCCTTGTGCGCTAAATGAAAGTTCTACACACAATGTTTGATTTTATGGACGATGATTGATTTAAAAGTAAGGTCATAACTATTTGAATTATGCTGTAGGGTTTTCATGTTTTCCAGTGCTTTCATTGACTCAGTGAAAACCAAGGACACACTCTCTCAGATCCTCTCAGCCCGGCAGGATACTCTCTTTAGTAAAATATGAGCGGCACAGAGGGTCACGGGCAGCGGAGCCTCGACACACAAAAACCATCAATACCTGCTGAAAGTCCTCGACTGCGGTAATAGAAACGGAAAATGGAAATTAATAATATCATTATGAAATGCTAATAATTCATTGAAATGCATATAGAAATAAGTGTCTGTGCGCTAGAGGACAAAATTTTATAAAACCAACTGATTGTAAAACTTTGTCATGAAGGATGCACCTGTTGTTGGTTGTACAATAAAGTTATGAAAGAGCGGGAAGGTAGTCGCTGTGACCGAACACAGGAGAGCTCACTGATTGGTTCTTGCTGCTTCTGTCATTACTCTCTGTTAACACTTGAGAAGAAACGAGCGCTGACACTGTGCACAGTTTCCCTGTTATTACCGGTACTCACCGGCACTTCCCACAAGCTACCGGTACTCTTCTCTGCCCTCTCCATATCTGGCTCTCTGGGAGATTCAGAACACGATTGATAACGGTGCAGCGCCAGCGTATTTGCGCCGCGTCTCATAAGCTGTATGAACATTAAAACTATGTGGAGAACATCTGGGCGAGCCAACACGAAGTACGGGGGACGGAGGGTGAGAATGAGGGTGTTGTCCTATTAATTAGTGAACTTTTCGTCATAACTTATAACTATTTTAAATTTGTGAACAAATATAATTAATGAAACATTACTTAAAAGATTTCTAAATCTACTCTGATTTTACAGGACAAACATTTCGAGATGAATTGAATGTTCAGATGAAGGCTGTGATACATAATAAAAATGATCATTTAATTAGTAACAATAATGGTCCAAAATGATATAAATTTGCATAGTTTTAAGTCAAAAACCTCCACATTTTCTTGGGGGAGGATCCCCAAACCCAATATCTCCTATTATCTTTTATTTACTGTACAAATTGAGAATGTGTCTCTTTATCCTGCTGCATAATATGTAGGAGCGTCCTGACTGGAACCCTTAATGATACCCAACTATAGGCTACAAATAACACAACAAAGCACTTTAACTATTAACACTAAACACACCACCTTAACCCTATAATGTTGCAGTGTGAATATAATTGAAGTATTATAGGCCTTCTATAGAAGATGCATAGCCCAAGTATAATCATAGCAATTAAACCACAGCTGATTATGACTGACACAGTAAAACACGCTTAAAGAAATATTGAATAAATAGGAATAAGTTGCAAGAGATTGCTGATAGCGGCTGATACAAACGCCAACACGTGAATAACAGAGTACTGGCACTTGTCTTTTTCCACTTCAAGCAGTGCCCCAAACAATGGAGATGTTGAATAGATTTTGATTTGCCACCCAGCAAACAGCAGCGAACGATTATGTTCAACAAAAGCCCCAAAATTAAAGTTATTTCATCTCCTGCAGCCGATACCTGCAATGTTTAGTGAAATCACGACCTGTCAGTTCAAAACACTTCTTAGAGCAGATTAAATTTAAATTCTAACTCTACCATCATGTTATCGTTTAAAACATTTAGAGCGTGTTTTCCATTAATAAATTTAAATATATTGATCACATCTTTTTTACATCAGCAGCAGGCAGCCATTTTCAATATACAAGCTCTGATAAACCTACTATACACTACTTGCCCCAAAGTGCATGTGATTATCATAAAGTGGGCATGTTTGTAAAGGGGAGACTCGTGGGTACCCATAGAACCCATTTTCATTCACATATATTGAGGTCAGAGGTCAAGGGACCCCTTTGAAAATGGCCATGACAGTTTTTCCTCGCCAAAATTTAGCACAAGTTTGGAGTGTTATTTAACCTCCTTCTCAACAAGATAGTATGACATTAGGTCATTAGGTTTTCAAGTGTCATATGATACCAGTATTGTCTAACTTTAAAATCCGCTACAACCTAAAAAAAAATAGTTTTGATGCAATTTTTATTTATCTGTTTACATTACACCACATTCTACTACAACTCATATATGCCAACAGTAAAAAAATAAAAAAATCACAGGGAGCAGTGTCCAATCTCTTGCCGCTAAATGTTCACAGTATTGTTCTAGGATGTTAACGTGTGTTTATTTACACTAACTACTTGGTGTTATTCATTTTTGATAAGTTGTTGAAACAATTGTATATTTTTAATGATGATTGGAGGAATGTGAATCTTTAGAGATCTTTTCCCTATTTCACATGTGTAAAAAGAACAGATGTTCAAGTTTGGATTAAATAAACAGATGCTTTCGATGTTTCGGGTTTGAATCCTCACCTGACTGAAACAGATAATTAAGCCTTTGCTGTCAGCACTGAAAACAAGTGTTTAACAAAGATGATTCAGAGAGATACATGTGAACAAGCCTTGATTTTCTGGATGGCTGAATACGTTTACATTTTATACAATCGTAACCCCAATTTCCAAAAAAAGAAAAAGTGACGTTAGACTTAGTTTCCTAAAAGAGGATTGAAAATGTCAGTCAGCCTTTTAATTTCTCATCTTTCAGTTGTCAGTAATGGTGTGATATAATGATGATGGTGAATATTTAAATGGGCCACTTACAGTAAGTAGGCTGAGACTGGAAGGAATATTATAGTGTGTACATTATGTACTATCTATAATTTACAGTCTGGTCGATTTATATGGTTCTATACACCCCAAAGGACAGCCATTACATCAAGTTCTTGGATTTACCACAACCAGAATGAATTATGACCATATGATGAATTAATATTCTATAAGCACTCATTTTCATTCTGCTAATGGGCTACTCTGCAGCAATTACGTTTGCATGAAAGTCACTCCAATTAAAATATGCTCAAATGAAGACATGAATGAGAGATTCATCAATTAATATCCTCAGCTTATACTGTAAGATGGATGTGGGTGCTTAGAAATGAAAATCACACCATTATTCCATCAGTTCCCGGCAAAATCCCTCCGATTTCAGAAGCGACTCGCTGGTTATTAGTGATGGGATTTCAAAGCCTTCAGTGGAGTATCGGGGTGTGACACACAAACATTGATTTCTCACAGGATCATAACAAATTGATCCATCCACCCATTGCCTTTTGCAAACAAAATTCTGCAGCAATCAATGCAGAGCCTTGACTCGCCTCCCTCCACTGGTGCAACACTGAGCATCAACTACGAGACAGAGATGGAGGGGGCGGGGGGGCGACCTGAGCACGCTTGTTGCCAGCTCTGCAACTAATTGGGGAATCTGCAAGTTACAACAGCAACGAGTCAGTAGCGAGGAAAACAGATTGAGGCCGGCTGACGGTGTGTATACATCAGCACCTTGCGGAAAAGGCTGTGGACCAGCGTGCTAATGGTGCTGTGGGCCATTAGCGTTGGTAGGACAGGTGGGAAAGTGTGCTGCCGCGCTCAAAGTGTGCAGTTAGCGCTACGGCGTGCAGCGGTCCCCCGGCAGGCTGACGGATGAGAGAAGCGAGGGGTGCGACTCCAGCTGCCCGCTACCGTGCCTCGCCGCCCGCCGTCACGCAGAGATGAAGTGCCAATTGATATCTTCAGCGGTGAGCTGTTGTGTTGGTTCCTTTGTAAATGTTTGGACACGGCTGTTTAAGCACCACCATCTCGCATCTCTTTGACTTTTAAGTTTCTCCCCGAGGGCTTTTTTCTTTTACGGACTTCATGGGTTCCCCGAAGCCACAGTGCAGAGAACATCCCCTTCCTGTCCGCAGCCTTCCTGACATATCGCTGGTTACCCTCACTGTTATAATACCAATTTAACTACCAGAAAAAATTACAATAATTGCAGAAATAAATGAGCTTCACCTCCATCTGTCCTCTCATTTTTTTCCCCTGACACACTCAGCTTTCAGAGAACGAAGAAGTCCAGAGCTGCTGTTTTGCATAGTGATGTGGTTATTATTGCTGTGATGAGGAGGTAAGGTAGGGTGACAGCTGTTTTTAAAACCTGAGCGCGCTCACTCCAGAGATGGGATTTCTTTTTTTCAGCAGTTTCTCCCCTCCCCTGTCTGCAAACGACTGTATTCTTCCCTGCCACTATTCTCTCTGTCCACCTCATTAGTTCGGAGGCAGGAAACCAAATTATGTTCAATTACGAAGTCATCAAAGGCCATCTGAAGTCCTGTATCAGCAAGCAGGCCCCAGCACAGCAGCACAGGGAGGCCCTGCACACTGTCGCAAAAAGAGGTAAGCACCAAAAGAGACCAGGAGGATTTATTTAATTGAACATGGTGCCGTCCACTTGTGAAACAGAACCATCACCGAAGGAGCGGAGAGTCCAAATGGATAACACTTCATTCTCTGTACGTTGTGATTACACGAGGAACATGGGGGAAAGAAAAACATTCAGGATCTCTCCCAGGGCGGATTCATTTTCCCAATTATTGGCTTGAATCCAAACTCTCCTTGCCAAATCATTATACACACTTTCTCCCCAAAATAGAACTGCGGCTCGCCGGCGCCTGGCAAACGAGACTGAACTCCAATTGAGATGAGAGCGCGACGTGCACCGCTGGTCCACGAATCGTCTTTCCCATTAGAAACCTGTTCATCCTTATTATCACGTATGCTCTGTTCGGCTTCAGCCATTTGCACAAGCAGGAAGAGAGGAGGGGAGTGTTTCTTTGCTCAGACGCAGGGAAATGAGGCCAGTCAGTCTGAGGTTTGTTTTTCTGGGTCTCTAAGGAGCTTACAGTAAACAGCGCAGAGGAGCAGCCTTGGCAAGTCTGAGTGCCGGCTGCAGGATGCACATGAGGAGTTTCATTGAAAAACAAGACATCCATCAAGCAGCTAAAAAATATACGCTGGGAGGTTTAACTCTCTACAGGATAATGTACATTGTATTTGTTATCCACAGTTGGTTACAAATGTCATTATCTCATCGATCGATGCATGTCAGGTAGCAAGTATTATTTCAAAATGGATGCAGCAAATTACAATTGGTCTAAAAATAGTATAAACACAGTCGTCTTTGTCCCCCAGTGATTTATGTGTAATTTGTAACTTGTAAAGTTTCTAAATTTGCATGATTTTTGTCTGCTGATTTTAGGTCTTTAGTGTGGCCTGATCCGCCAGATGGTTTATTACACAGAACCATCTGAGAAGCCGTCATTGGAAAATGTTTGGAAAAGGACAGGAACTTTGAAAAAATACTTGGCAGGTGATTGGATGTACCATCTGTCAATCAAACTCCTGCCGAAGCCAGTCGGGAGAAGAGCAAAAACATCACCTTCAGTGCCGTTCTTTTCTCTTCATTCAATGAAGAAATACTCTCCAGTTCTGATATAACTGCAGCTACTGGAGCTACTGGAGCTACTGCAGCTACGCTAACCTCTTCAGGAGCCGCCTCTCCGTGTCGTCACACACATCTAAGCCACGCCCATAGCTACTAGTAGCTTCTCACAGGACACCGATTGGTCCGTGCACTGACTTGCCGGACACAAATGCATTACTTGAAACCTGACAAGATCTCGTGACATCATGAGCTCATCCAGCTGCCGTGCGAGGTAAGGAGGTTATGTCCATCTGTATAGATTTTACTGTAACACTTTATAATACAGCCCAAGATTTACTGTAATTTCATGGTATGAATCAGGTACCAATAAAGAACTTAAACAAGACTACGGGGAACAAGGGAGTAACAACTGGAGGAAAGTGAAAATAAATGATACTGTATCTATAATGACATTATTAGAAAGGTTTGTCCACTGGTACATCAATCCTGTCTTCTAACACTATATCATAGTTTAATGTATCCATACAGTACACATCATACTGTAACCTTGTTTGGGCCTCCATAAAAATATTTTAATCCAAAAGAAATTTTAATTATAAGACTTGCAACTCCGTCAAATAGCCACGAACCATCAGCTCCGCTGTTCAAGAAATTAAATCCGTTTCCATTTCCAACATTAATATCTATCAAACCTGTATCTTTACATTTAAATGTAAGTTTCAAAAGAACAGCTTAGCCAATGTATTTCACAACTTCTTTTTAATGAACTCTGACGTCCGTTCATATCCAACCAGACAAGCAAAGGATATTCATCTTCTCTAATGTCAAATAACTCTTGGACAATATGCCATAAAATACAGAGGACCTTAACTTTGGAATAATAACAAATATCCATAGTATTAGGATAAATGGTAAATCCTTTTTTACTATAATCTCTTTGGAGTTTCTTACCTCTCCTGCACAATCTATTTGTTTGTTGTTATATACTTTTGCTAACTAACTAACTAACTAACTAACTAACTAACTAACTAACTACTGGTTATTTAGGGTACAGTACTGGAAAACAAAACTGTGACAACACTGATATTCTGCTGAACCTGTCAAGTAATTATGTACATTTATAGCATGCTACAAAATGTGTGGGGTACAGTAAGGTAACCGTTTTGTTTTCCCAGTACTGTAACCCAAAGGTACCCAGTATTTACAAAAAATAATTTGAAAAAAAAACTCATTCTGTGCTGCTAAGTGATCTCCTTTCTACAGGTATACCTAATTTGAGGTTGCATTGACTTCTGCATTACAAAAAAACAACCTGTGCCCACCAGGGAAAAGATGCTGGTGGGCTTTAAATTAATTTGAGAAAAAAAACCATCTGGCTCTGTCACGAAGCAAATGTTTCTGGCAAACCAGAAAGTTTTTGTGATGGATTGTTGCTGTTTTTTGGGAATCTGCAGCTGCGAGTTTACATCCCTGACTAACTCATTAAAACCCATTACAGCCAGTCCAGTGGTGATCCCTTTGTGGAGCACAATTAACACAAGTGATTTACTGTACAGAGAGTTTTGACACTGGAGAAGAAGATAATGTTTTTAATGAGATGAAATTGGAGTCTGTTTTTTCTTCATGAATCTTCTTGTCATGTACATCTTCTCTTTTATTGGTGCCACTCCTCCAGATGGTTGTTTTTATGCTTTTGTCTCCATTTTTGATGCCGAGGACATGCTGCTTCTTACCGGATTATTACGCTTACTACTGGATTAACCAGCAAGATGGTGAATGTGTATCTTTTTCTTCCGCCATACACAAAAATATTTAGCCTGAAAAATACTGTATCTTAATACTGGGGAGTTTACAACATGCACTGTTCTAATGTGGCTTTTGACCAGATATCCTGCCCTCTGCTCTGTAACCAAGAATGTCCACCGGTTTAACCGTGGCGGCATCTTTAGGCAGCCACATTGTTTAAAGGTCCTAAACGCAAAATTCAGAGCATATCTATTGCCTCTCAATGGCTCTCAACATGCCGATGGCTGAGCCGGCGGCTCGCAGCTAACAGCGCTAACAGCGCTAACAGTGCAAACAACGGTAACTGTGCTCACAGAGCTAACAGTGTTAACCTGATGGGGAACCTGAGGTGGGCGCTACGCTTCCGCGACGGCGCCGTAGGTTGGGACGGCGTTATCAGGTGTAACGGACGTACGAGAGCAGTGCAGAGCGACAGCCGGGATCTAGCCAGTGGGGCACGCTCACATGCACTAACATGCACTAAAGACCCAGACACACCAAGCCGACAACAAAGAACTAGCGGATCGACTGTTGCGTCGCCTCACTTCATCTTTGTCTTGGCCGTCAAGTTGCATTTGAACACACCGCAAAGACTACAGCTGACGGCCAACTACCACGTATGTTCTGCGCCTGCTCAGCTGAGGCACTTTTGTTGCGTTGGTTGCTATGATACGGAATATCTGCAAAAGTAAAAATGTTGGCACAAGGTACAGTACTCAGTACTTGCTCTATATTGAAATATTGTGGTTATTGCGAAAGCCCTACCTGTGATATATATAATTAAGGTTCTGAATTTGTATACTTTCAATTAGGAACTTAGTTGATTGGACGACATAAAGAATAGTGTGACAAGCTGTTCACTCTTAAATTAGTAATCTGTGGGCTGTAATCTCAAACGCTACTGTGAATTTCACACTTGAGATGCAAGCTGGTCTGACTGATATAGACCCGGCGTGTAAAGATAGTGGAGCGGTGGGCGAGATGCTCCAGTCACGTGTCCAGTGGAGTTTGGCACACTGGTTAGACTGGTTAGACTGGCAGCAGATGGTTTTCAGTCTGGTGGAAGCAGTGGTGAGAGGCTGCTTGTGTGATATCTGATGAGAAGTTGATACCTTTTTTGTTTTAGTAATAATTGAACCAAGACTTGTATAAACAAGAAACGCTGACATTCTGCTTTGTCACCACACGACAGCACCGGCGGTTTGCTTTGTACTGTCACTGGTGTCATCGCTCTGTCACTGGAGTTGTTATTAATGCCGACAGCTTTGTAAGAATTTGTCTTCTTCTGTTGTTAGAAAAAATAATAACTCAGAGTAAACTCCAGTGTCTGCTGTGACACCAGCAGCTACAGCTTGTATTACTTTGTCACTGGCGTCATTCTTCTGTCACTGGTGCTATCACTCATTCAGAGGGATGATCTCCCATCATCAGAGCTGCTTTGTTGTTGTTGTTGTTGTTGGATGAAAGCTACAACAAAAGGTAAAAGACTTCAGAGGATTGCTGGATAATCCTTATGTAATATCATCTGCAGTTTATCACTCACTGATGTCTTCATTTTATCATTTGTTGTGCCTCTCTAAAAATCATGTTTCTATTATCGTCACTAGGTTTTTTCTGCGGTGATAAATTTCCGAGTATAATCTAAACAAACAGATATTATATGTGGTAACCCATCACTGTGTGCCACCAGCTATTATTAACACTGATCTGTCACTGCTGCCGTCACTCAGGGTTGTCTCTGAGTCTTATTTGTGCAAAGTAATAAATTAATATAGACTGAAGTAAACACATGGAGAGGGGGAGGCTTTACTGTGGCACTGATGTGTCACTAGTGCTGTCACTCCCAACAAAGACGTGGTCGAGAGAGAACTTGTCAGTTAGTGTGGACAGGACTTTGTTGTCTGTTTCCTTGTCTTTCTTAAAGATAAACGGGACAGGAGCTAGGACTTTATACGGAAGTTAGCCTGCTACAACAGTTGCAATGGCAACGGTATACATAAAAATGGCCACCGCTCTGACCATCCTGCTACGTTGATTTGAATGGGAATGACCATTCTACTCCTATTCTATTTCTATTAGGGCTGTCAATCGATTCAAATATTTAGTTGCGATTAATTGCACATGTTTAATCTGTTCAAAATGTACCTTAAAAGGAGATGTTGTTAAGTATTTAATAGTCTTATCAACATGGGAGTGGACAAATATGCTGCTTTATGAAAACGTATTTATATATTTATTATTGGAAATCTACTAACAACACAAAACAATGACAAATATTGTCCAGAAACCCTCACAGGTACTGCATTTAGCATAAAACAATATACTCAAATCATAACATGGCAAACTGCAGCCCAACAGGTAACAACAGCTGTCAGTGTGTCAGTGTGCTGACTTGACTATGACTTGCCCCAAACTGCATGTGATTATCATAAAGTGGGCATGTCTGTAAAGGGGAGACTCGTGGGTACCCAGAGAACCCATTTACATTCACATATCTTGAGGTCAGTGGTCAAGGGACCCCTTTGAAAATGGCCATGCCAGTTTTTCCTCGACAAAATTTAGCGTAAGCTTGGAGATTCTATTTGCTTTCTTGCCCAGAGTTAGGTGAGAAGATCAGTACCACTCTCCAATGTAAGGTGGTATCAATCTTCTCATCTGACTCTGCAAAAAAAGCTATTAAGGGAGTAAAATGTTGAATACTCCTTTAACTATTCTGTTATATTTTCTGTACATTTTTATCTACTTACATGATGGATAAATGCTGTTTCAAAGCTCTCTCTACACTGCCTCTTTGATTTATTTTAATGTATTATTTATTACTTTTTTGCCTAAAACAGTAAAATTTAAGGATATGAGGTCTGAAAAAATATAAAAAATTAGACTTTAAAAAGCCTTAAAAATAATATAAATTTCCAGAAACTATGGTCTTCTTATGGTTCATATATGATCAAAATTAACCACAAAGCAGAACAACAGATGCAGCTCTGAGAGCAGTAAAAAACAATTTTAGACTGACTCGCTGTAATGCTACCATACCTCAAAAGGACTTTTGAAGCATCATCGATTATTTTGTTCACAACTACAGACTTTGTTCATTCTCACACTTCAGTCTCTTTGTTATTGCTACCGGGTCGCCAGAGGTCAGTGTAACGGGGGGTTCATCAGCTGTTACTCACTCAGGCAGACGTTGTCGTGGAAGGAAGTGAGGAAGTCGCTGCATTGTTCCCGGTGGTTGCCGCTCGCTGCGCAGGAGCACCAGGGTCCCACGTTGTATGTGGAGTTGTCAAGGTAGTTAGGAGTTATTGTGCTTCCTGGAAAGAAAAGGAGAGGGGGAAACCACACAGTTATGTATGTTTACAGGCATGTTGAAGTAATACAGCTTCTCACATTACTAGGTTTACAACACAATGCTTGAATCTGACCAGGAGATCACAGAAAAAGAATTTATTTCGGTGACTGAACTGAATATCTAACTTTTTTGCTGTCTTTTGTCATTCAAGCTGTTCAAAGCAAAAGTCTAAAAAAATGAACTTTTGAGCAGATTTCTGGCTGATTTAATCTTGTTAACCTGATTATGACCCTGATAATCACATAAAGGCATTTACAAGGCTATTTCTATCATGCTAGTGTTGCTATAATCAGGTTGAGTTAATAGTGTGCATGTAGATGAATTCATTGTGAGAGGAATTTAAAGAGGAATAGCTGAAAGTGGAGTGAATAGAGACGCAGGCTGGAAGGTTAGTAAAGCAGGCGAGGCTTGACATTACGGAGCCAACGAAGTTGTCCTGCATATTTCAAAGGAATGGTTACTAGAAACCAGCTCTTGCTACAAATTTCTCTGATCTTTCGTGACAGGCAATTATTTTGAAATGTGATTTTCTTCATAGATGTATTTATCATATAATAAAAGAGACAAAGAGCTGCTTGCTTATACAGCATCTTCCAGTGAGTCTTATTTGATGCTACAACAAGTACAGGAGTAGTTGTTTAACCCTGTGATTCTCAAAGTGGGGTCCGTGGCACTTTGTAAAGGGGTCTGCAAAATTATTTTCTATAAATCATAATATTTGGTAAATTTCTTTGGAAGTACTGCCAAATTACCCCAATATTTACCTCAAAATGTATCAAAAATTACTTTATTATAAACATGATTTAATAACTATATGCTAAAATAGCATATAATGGTTAAAATAGGGCCCTTAGGCTTGAGAAGCGGCTGCTCCTCATCGGAGCTGGAAAAAACAAAACTAATAGAAGACACTTCTGATCAGGCACAAATCTCACTATTGTGACTTATTGTCTACTCTACACACATGTAACCTGGTAGCTAAAGTCATGACTCAGGGAGTTTTTAAAGAAATTTCAAAGAAGTTATTTGCTAATTATTATCTTTTCATCAGCAGACATGGAAATAAAGCCTATCAATTAACTTTGTATTCTTTTCCTGGAGATGTATTAAATAAATTAGCAGCTATTGGGAGAAAGCAGAATATAATTATTAAATAATGTTTATAATAAACTAATTTTCAATAACTTTTGAGGTAAATATTGGGGTAATTCCAAAGAAATTTCAAATAGGTTACTTGCTAATTATCACCTATTTACCATGAAATTTGCAGACCTGTAAAATGAAGTGTTACCTAAAATTGTGCTGTATGATTGAAAAGCGCAAATCTGCGGACCATTTGCGCCAATAAAACAAGCATATTGTGTCCATTACTCGCACCCACGTTATATAGAATAGAAACTTTGATATTATTGTGACACTCAGAAAAAGTTCATTATTTTTAAGTTGAAGCGCTTACTGAAAGTCAGCTTTAGACTAGTAAGTTTAAATATCTGATTTATTAGGACTATGCCAGTTTTGCTACTGTTTATTTTCTAAAAGCTTTTAAGATCAATTACTTGAAATTTAGGCTATAAATGCTGTCAAGTTGCGTCTGAATGCAATTTGAATAAAATCACCCTCTTTTCAAAAAGGTATATAAGTGGTATTAACATTCAATAACATTGCAAATTTCCCCGCTGTGGGACTAATAAAGGATCATCTCATCTTATCTGAACATGATTCAAATTGAAATGTTTCTGTTTATCACCATGAAACAGGTCTGAAGTATTTAGGTTGAAGAGTTTTAGAATACAATTATTTACAATTAAATCTAAGAGTACAAATGGTGGTAGCGTTATACTTAATCGATGTTACGATTATGAGGGGGTCCTTGGAAAATGTTCTAAGTTTGAGAACCCCTGGTTTAGCCTTAGTCCTGTGATAGTCTGGCGATCTGTCCAGAGTATACCCGCTTTCGCTCAATGTCAGCTGGGATCGGCTCCAGCCCCCCCGCGACCCTGAATAGGATAAGCAGTTACAGATAATGGAGGGATGGATGGATATTTTAGCCTTTTCTTTTAGTTTTCTAACATGCATATCCACCAGGCAGCTTCGTGGACTTTGATGAGTGCAGCGACCCGCAGTACAAGGTCCAGCCACTATCACAGAGGTCTCTCTCTTTTTTATTCTTTAGTGCCTTTGGTGCTTTTCAGCAGGAAGTGATTGGGAAGTCATTCTCCAGGAAGGGTAATATAGCCCGGTAGCTTGTATTTTTAAAAGAGGTGGGAAATAGAATTGCTGCACTTTGAGGCAGTGTGGCGAAAAAGTTTTGATTTACCTCCATTGATTTTCTGGGTCCCAGACTTCCAAACAACAACACCTCAGAGTCTCACTTCTACTTCAGTTGTGTGGAATGGCCAATCACCGCTGCACACCTTTCTGTGTCTGTCTTCCTTTATCTGCCTCCCTCAGTCCCTCTAACTAAACAACCTTATTTTCCTCTTTTTCTAGCAGTATTGTCCTATAATGACATGTTTAGACGGAGTGGTTTTTAACAACCTTCTGTGCATTATGTGATCTTTTGTTAAGTTTTTATCTAAAGTACAATAAGGTGTGTTCTACGCCTCTGCCTGCTCCCGCTCATTGTCACGTCAGGGATAATTCTCTCAAAACACCAGTCAATAGTTGTAATTGCACTTATAATGCCAACGGCTTGGACGGGCATGCTGCAGCCACATTAATCAGCGCTCCATCGATTGTTGAACAGCGCTTCTCATCGCGATCGTTGATTCATTCTTTTGAGTCCTGTTCAGTGTCTGCTCTCCGCCTTCCTCTCTCTAAAACCTGTTTGTTCCTGATCCATCACAGCAGGTGGGTGAGCCGGAGCTGGCACACAAAGATTTAGTTCTTACCAATCAGGCCGGTGTACGCAAGTAGACACGCTCCGTAGTTCTCCTGCTTGCAGCCACTGGCGCTCTGCTCGGAAGGTTGGCAATCATACTGGAACTGTGCCCAGCGAGACCTGTGGGAGCAATAACATGCCATCCATCATTTACTGGTGCTTGGCTGCCTGCTGCACACATCGTGTCACTGAGAGGTGGCCGGCACCGCTGCTCTCTCTCAACGACAGGATGTGGATCTGAAGCCCACCACGCTCATCTACCTACTCCTACATCAACTCCCTCCACCCTTCATGATCTCGCGCTCTGCAGCACTTCACTGCAGTCACCCCTGGCGACAATCGTCCCGCTTTTTCATTCCCCCCCACTTTTCCCGGCGAGTTGTCTTCTGGACGGCTGCCAGGCTGTAAAGAGTCAATGAGGGGCAAAGATAGGCCTTGGCTCTGCTCTCTAAATACCGCGGGCGCTGTCTGGCAGGCCTGGCCGCGAGGAGATTAGACAAATATGGATCTTCCATATAAATACTTCCTCCCACAGCCGCTCTGCCTTCCCTCCTTCACCTTTCCTGCCAGCCGCCCGAGACATCTAGCCTCATCATCATCATCGTACAAGGCTATCGCGGCCATCATATCGCATCAGCGGCCCCCGTCGACTGGCATTTGCAACGGGATCCCCTCGGGGCACCGCGACTCCCCGCTCTCCCCTCGTTTGTCATGTCATTGTAATGATGTGCGTAAAACTCATAGGCTGTGCGCTAAGTGAAGGCATCCTCTGCAGGCTGCCGGTTAATGCCAGCTGACTGGTGCTGGATTGGCGGGCCGCGCGGGGGCCTTGAGATGCCCCATCCATCGGGGGCGGCAGTGGAGAATAATGCCTGATCGATAGCCGTGACAGATGAAGCCCTTTGTCTTCCTGACATCTGAAGAGGAACTAGATTAAACGCTGGCCACCATTTGCTGTCAGAGACAGGAGGCTGACTGGATGGGTATGAGAACTCCATGTTTTCAGTCTCCAGTGATTGACAGAAATGCACCGTCTGAATTTTAATGACTTCATAAGACATTGTTGGTTTCCTGATTTGACGTTGACAATTAATTTAAATTTGAATGAGATCTTTGTGTATCTCATACACTGGGATTTGCCACAGAATAAATAGGCTTATTCAGATAACTTGTCTTGTACAGAAGGTCAGTCAGTTTACTGATCCTGATGATGTCTCGGCCGTGCATTGATAAATATTTGCAGTCATGTGTGAATCCCGAGCGATAATGGCAGCTCTAATAATGACTATTTCACACGGCGGCTTCTTGCCCGGCTGCCATTAAATTCTGCAATCAGAAAATGAATGCAGAATTTAATTGAACTAATTAAACAGTTAATGAGTGTAACAATTGAACTAATTAAACACAGCTGACTAATTAAATCTAAATGAACATATCATACCAGCCGGACCTATCTTCCAACACACACACACACAGTGCCATTTATTGTCCTGAGGGAAAGTCATTGTGCAAGGCCACCACATCAACAAAGCACTTCATATTGAAGACAACAGTGGTGAAGATACCAACGCATTAGCCATGAAAATTAACTTGAGGCAACTCATTTTCATAGGTAATCCATTTTCTGTCAACAACACACTTAAAAAAAAGTATGTGCTCTTCTGCAGTATTTGGGTTTGGTGCATTCATGCTCTGTTGTGAAGGTTGTAACATTTGATGTTTCACAATAAAGCCCTGGTAACACCAGACAGTAGCACAGCAGAATTAATCTGCACGTCTGCACAAAATATTCATTTTTTTGCCCTAATTCCAAAAAAGACTATATCCTACTAAGCTGTTTACATGGCTAACGAAAACGAATATTCCACTAACATTCCCGTTTACATGCAGCCGTGCATACTCTGATTAACGTAACCGGTGGAGACTTGTCCAACTGTCTGAACACAGCCTTCGTCTTTCATTCCTTCAACCACATTCTTGAAAAGCTCGGCAGTGCGATATTTCCACATATCCAAAAACCTGTTGATATCCAACTCTTTCATAATATTTAAAGTAGGTGTGTTTCTCCTTCTGAGCAGAAACGTGGTATTTTCTTTTGGGCATGCATCTCTGCAAACTGTCGGCTAGTTGGTTTGTGTTCAACACACAGAGCTGACCGTAAACAGGCAAGAGGCCGTGCGTCACAAACCCGAATTGAGACGCATATTCCCAACGCGCTGTATACATGTCCAAAGAATGCTCCTAAAACCCGAATAATATTGGCATAACCAACATGTCTTAATATGAAAATGCTCCATTCAGAATAAGGCCTAGAACAGAATAAACTGTTTACATGACCTGCATCAAATTCACAATATTGTCATATTCGAAAATAATAGTGGAATATTAGTGTGCATGTAAACGGAATTGTGACCAAGGGTGTTTGGTGAATTACTGTAGCTGGCGAGATAACTGCAAACAAGCTAGCTAGCCAGGACTAGTGGGCTAGTGAGAGTACACTCTCTGATGACCATTTACATCACGCTGTGATGTGGAAAGTATAACCTCGGCTTAAGTGCTTTCATCAACCGAGTTTCCAGCTGCAGTCAGCTGTTTTCAGCAGAAAAATCTATAATAAAGTGACTAAACACTACCTGTCCACGTTCAGATAGACAAAGTTTGCAACCAGCTCTAAAACAAATGCTACTACTTGGTTGAGACCCAAACAGAGCTAAAAGGAAAGTGAATATTGGACTTCATCAGGTGGACAGAAGCACTACAATTAATACTAATGATGTGCTGGATGTGTAAATAGGCAACAATTTACTAACACATAGGCCATACATAACCACCTTTGTTTGTTTGTCTAGTGGCCAAACAATCAATTAATGCAGCTTTAAGGTGAGAAACTACCAGTAAAATGATGTCCTTGTTTACTAACGTCAAGCATTATTTTTAATAATTCACGAGGATTTCCTGTAGTTGCAAAAGGTCTGTTCTTATCATGTTGGTTTTCCAGTCTATATAGTTGAGTTGCTCCAGCTCTCACAGACTAGCTCCTCAAGTCAGTAGTAGAGTAGCTGTCCAGTGTGGAGCAGCAGAGAGCCAAAGTAAACAAGTGGCTGGTGAAGCTGGTCAAACATCTAACAAGTCAAAGAGACCCAGATTGTTTTCTCAGGAGTCTGCAGTTCAAACAAGATGTTGGACGAGTCACAGACCTCAGGCAGGTGTTTGCTAACAAGTTAAACATAAAAACACGCTAAGCTGATATCACGTATCAAATATTGTTTCTCCATTTACATGGGAGTCCACTTTCTCCCTCCAACCTTCAAAAAAATCTATTTCAGCTTTAAATCTTGGACATCAGAGACATCCTTACCTCACTGACCTATTTAAAGGTTCTATATACAGGATTCAAAACAACCCGTCCATAAAGTACCTTTAACTCTCAAGTCACTACGAATTCTCTTTCATACAGTACAAAAGAGGGACACAAAACAATATCTAATAACTATGGCATGCTTTGGAATTAATGCAAAGTGTACATTATTTGCAGTAACTGAGCTAAAACATGTAAAAACAGAAGCACAGTTGCTGCAAATGATCAGTTCAGTGAGTCGAGTGATGCCAACTCAGGAAATTAAGTGTCAGCAGGCAGCATGTAAGACAACATTTCTAATTTCTACCTGCACACGTAGTCGGCTTTGCAGATCCGCAGCTGGGCCAGGCAGTTGGGCTTCTCCTTGTCTTCGTAGGAGCAGGACGGCACGATGGTCTGCCGACGGCGCTCGGAGCAGGCCGTGTCGGTGCAGGGACAGAACAGCAGCTCGTTGGTGTAGTCGGGGGGGACGCGGTCAAAGAACTTCCTCAGCGCCTTGCTGCACTTTGGTCGGTTACACGGCCCCGAGCGGGCCGACGGCTGGATGCAGGACGAGACGTATTCCGTACGAAGCTTCTGACACGTCTCGTCTATGTTACACGCCTTGGCAGCATCCAGGCAGCGGTTCACTGTTGTTACTTCAGACTCTAGAAGGAGAAGAAGACACAAATGAGTAGAAGAAGCATTAAATCCTTCTGTGTGGTTTGAGAAAATCAAATCCCAGGCAATGTTTACCAATGATATCTCGGCCTAATTGGAGTCGCTATTGACTTCACCTCTACGCTCAGATGCAGTGTTGCATTTACAGATGAAAAAAAAAGTGCGAGTCTTGAAGTACAAACCAAACCAAAATGATGATTATATGTAATAGGCCCCCTAGCAATGAATAGAACATGAATGGCGTTTAAATGTTGCATGAGATCGGGCACGGGATGTGTTTCAGCTGAGGCCTAATGGCTGAATATTTCATTCTGCTGGGTTAATGCAGAGTGGCAGCGCTGAAAAAGCGACTCCTCCATCTCTCCAACCGCACAACAAGGCCTGTAATTACTGCTCCTTCTCCTTCATCCATCTTTCCAACACTCCCTCTTCCTACAGCTGAGTCCATCCCTCACTCACCTGACTCCTTCCGTCCCTCGTCATCTTCCTCCCTCGCTGTGTCTGCCACTCTCAGCGCTGCCATCACCCCCCCCCCCCATCTGTCTCTTCCCTTCCACCGTTCAGCTTGCTCTCCTCCATCCTCTCCTCCGTCCATCTCTACCTCCCTCAGTGCCGATGCTCCCTCCGACTTCCGCGGTAATGAGCCACCTCTGTGGAGGCAGCGGAAAACCCCTTTCATAACCACCTTTTTTTGGCCGCATTATTTCCCAATCCATCATGATGTGTGTTTCTTTTTCCCAAGCGACCTCCCGGTCAATATGGCCATGATGACGTTCAGCTTCTCTGGCAGATAGCACCGCTCATTAGTTTGTAAACTGCCTGTAGTTGTGTCTCCTGGTGAGCTCGGCTCTCACCAAGCTGTCATATGAAATATGAATGGCCTTAGAGAGCAAGCTAACAACCCATCGCAAAGCATAGGTTATTCCCAATTTAACTGCGAAGCAGGCGGGGGGGAGGATGGGAGGACCTGATGGAACTCCAGGTTGGGACGACAAATTGCATCCAGGAAAAGGAATATGCACATAAGCACTTGTGAAATCCTTGTTATCATGTTTTTTTAAGCTGCTCTGTATTGAGAGGAGAACATCCTGCTTAACATTCAACCTTACACACATTTACACCTCAGCACTGCCCAGTGCAGCCACAGTCCAGAGCTGCTCCTTATTGGACCCCCCGGAGGCTGAATGCACTCTCGCTCCAGCTTGTTTTCCAGTCGCAGGCCTGCTTCTGTAATATTCATCAGCACATATCTAAATTTGAGATCTACATTGCAGTCTGAGTAGTTGGACAGTTAAACATTCGGTTGTTTGGGCTCCATAAAACCAGGACAGTGTATCTGAAAGGACACAGAGTCTGAGGTTGAAGTACTGACGGATTTTCAACATTTGTCAACCTGGGACTTTGTTTTAATATTCTAAACATACTATTCAATTCAATTATAATTATCATTTTACACAGAACCTTTGTTGTATTTTTCAATAAGAAAGCGCACATGTAGCATTAGAGAAAGAAAACAAAACTGTTGGTATTTGTCTTAACCAAGGTGCATGAAGTAGAAAATCCCAGTAAGGAAAAACAATTTCTGACACTCTTAGAGGCCAATGATGCATTATAAAGCTTCTCTCTTGGTGCAGAACATCTAATGTGTTTAAACAGAGGCGCTTTCTTAAAACACTGACTTCGCTTTAGTTAGCTGATGAATTGGTAAAGGGTGAAGTACTCCGTTGTTTGAATACTCCTCAAAATATGATGAGCCGTGGCTCCGGCGTGCGTCTTTGAAAAGGGTCATTACTCTGTTTGAGGGAGAGATGCTATAAGGGCGGAAAAACATCCATTAATCACGTCTTTGTTGTTTTGGCAGTCGACTTGTCGCGATGCGTGGCATGGATGTCAACTTTGACCTCCCAAGGAGTCGATGCAGTGAAATTTACGAGGAGGCTGTACAGTGCAGGTCTGATGCTGCTGTAATTCAAAGCAGCCTTAAACAAGCAGTGTCATTTTAACAAACAGGTCACAACAACGTGTTATCAAGCACGTCCACTGGATCTGAATCGTATAGCTATTTTGGTATACATTTTTCCTATACAGTCTCACACATACAGGTGAGGACAGTCTCACTCAGTTATGCTCAACACGCCTGTAGAAGACTAGAATGAACATTTTCTGAAGGAAATACGTGTGATTGCTGCAAGCTGCTGCTGCTGCTTGTCTATAATTAATATAATTAACAACAACAGATGTCAAAAATCTCAATCAAGCATTAATCTGCCAAACATACTGCTCATGTTTAGCTGTAAATATGTATGGAAGTAGATCAGGGGTGTTAAACTCATTTTAGTTCATGGGCCACATACAGCCCAATTTGATCTCACGTGGGCCGGAACAGTTAAACCATTGCATAATCTATAATTAACAACACGTCCAAATTTTCCCCTCTTTTAGTGTAAAGTAGTAGAAGAACATTCTGAAAACGTTCACAATTAATGAACAATCCATTTAAAAAATACATGATGAACAGCCTGAGATGTCTCGCTGATCTCTTGGCTACGACTAAAAACATTCATCTTCTCTGTTCTCAGTTGTCCTTGCAAGTTCTTGTGTTTTTTTTCGCCATGATGAGTCTGAAGGTGTTGAATATTATAATCCTTGAGCACTGAAAGGTGCTGTGAACACATCAAGCCCAATGGCTTCCCATTTCCTCTGTGAACAAATAGGCCTGTACGTAAGCACGTGGGATGTATAATCACGTTATCGGGCCGGTTCTGGCCTTCGGGCCGTATGTTTGACACCCCTGAAGTAGACGCTTGCCATTGAATAAAAAATAACAAGGGCTGAACATTTTGAAAAAGCAGAAGAGCAGCAGAGGATCACTGGGTGACCTCACAGATCATGAGACTGTAAAAAAGGAATTTAGTGGCATCCATCCCCCCCCTCGTCAGAACAAAAATAGAGAGCGAGAAGAAGAATAGTGGTCGTTTGCAGCAATGACATAATGGATTGGTTAAGGAGACGAGGGTGAATGTTACAGCATGCATGATGATTTTGTGGGAGACCTGAACGGTGCTGAGCTGATATCACCATCACAGCGTACCGCTGAGATTCATGGTGGGTTTGAAAATAGCTGGCTGAGATGTGGAAACATCCATGAAAATGAAAGAAGCCGGAGAGGAGCTGCTACCTCTGCTGAGGCTGAGTATATGTGCATGTATACGGTGAAGATTGGATGTACAGGAGAGGTGGTTGTGATGCCAGTTTGTACTGTAAAATTACATTTTAACATAGATACCTTCTCATCAGGAGTGGCACATTCATTTCTGCCCCTCTAGGCAAAAACTAAGCCGCCCCTCTATTTGCAACGTACCTTACCAGAACCAACACACAAAGACCAGTATGCAATGCAAATAAAGTAAAAACAGCAACAATGCCAATATTCCACAAACATAATACAAATAGCAACGCTAGTGTGCTCACAGTGTTAACAATATTTAAGTGCAGCTATTTTACAGCTTCTTAAATGTGAATATTTTCTGGTTTCTTTCCTCCTCTATCACAGTAAACTGAATATCTTTGATTTGTGGACAAAACAAGACATCCGAGGACGTCATCTTGGGCTTTGGGAAACACTGATGGACATTTTTCAACATTTTCTGACATTTTATAGACCAAACAACTAATCGATTAATTGAGAAAATAATCAACAATGAATATAATCCTTAGTTGCAGCCCTACAATCCATATAAAACAGGTCTGATAATAACTCAATAACCTGGTTCCAGATTATTTACAGCAGTCATGACAGCATCATGTAAATGTTTTTTTCCAAATAATCAAATTTCAGCTCCCCAAACAAAATAATATCAGAATAAATCTCTCCTCTCCACAACTATCTTATGTGTCAAACATATAAACACACACATATGAAATGTGCACAAGGAAGTCTCTGGATAGCAAATAAAGCTTACCTTTTCACATGTGACATCTGAGCACTAGCACCTGTTGAATCTTCTCTTTTGGAGCACTAGCATTAGGCTACATGTGCTAGCTGTAGTCTCCTCTGATAATTCAGGTAATCCTGGTCGTTTTGACATGCTGCAGTACTTCCTTCTCCTCACATTACACTTGTTTGGGTGTTTCTCGAAGACAATCTAACTTGGTGTCAGTAGACCTAGCTACCATTGGCTCCTGAGATCTAGGGGGCGGGACAGCGGCGGCACCAGGTGCAGCGTGATTGACACGTTCCTCAGCAATTCACTGTGCTAAAGCTAACGTTACCTTCACGTGATAAGAAATGTGCTCTTCGCTCACCGCGAGGCAGGGCGCAGAGCAGGTATAGGGTCGTACGCATGGCGCGTTTTTTGCGCCCTCAAATCCATTGTTGTTAATGAGCAAACGTTCCCAAACGCCTTATTTTTCAGAGCACAACGGCTGCGCTCCGAGACGAACTCGGTTCAAATTTTGGAACGCTGCAGATCGAACGTCATGTCATGTGACAGGGAACAACCAATCACAGACAACACAAACTTGTGGTGCATTCAAATGAAACTCGTTTTTACAACATGGAGAAGTCGTGTACACAATATGCGTGGCGTTCAAGGGGTTAAAGTCGTGAAGAACACCGCTGCTAAGCAACGGCAATATTAACGTTACTGTCAGAGTCTGGAAGCCACAGAGGCAATAAGCTAAAAAGTGGGTAACATAATGCAAGAAATGCAAAGGCATAATGACAGAGGAAAAAGATGAGCCGTTGGGAATATCAACATTTTCCTCAGACATATTATAAAATTATGAAGGAGAACAATATATGACTAAAATTACAATATATTAACTTATTATGTACCGAAAAATGAACATCCATGGCCTCCGCCATTTCTGACAACGTCAACAAACACGTCACAAGTCGTGAACTCGGAGCTTTCAGAAACTTTCCACTTACGAGGAATACCACACGAGGGGGGCGTTCATATGGACTCATCTCGTGAACACCGCAAACAACTCAACAACACAACCCACATATGTCTCACCAAAACACCCACCAGCACCCCAAAGATCCCCCCTTACCCACCCAGTACCGTCTCAACTTCAAAGGAAACAACAATAATAGGCTAACTCTAATACTAAACAAGGATATCAGAATAAAATGAAATAGAAAAAAACTAATTCTTTAGTCAGTGAGGCTTTTACTTCTAAATTAACGCAACTTCATTATCGTCATTGCAGCGTGCAGGTTTTGGTTGCTTAGTAACGATAGGTGTGACAGGAGCGCAACCCTCCAAAGCACCTTGGATAAAAGGATAAAAGCGGCACGGCTGGCGTTTTCCACACATTTTAGACGGGGCATGTGTATGGCCCTGTCGTCAAAGAGTGCGCAAGGAACGCCATTCACGGTTTCTAGGCAACAACAACAGTTGCAGCTGTTACCTCATTGGTTGCGCTCTGAGAGGTCAGCGGCAACGAGGTCAAAGTTGAAATCATTTGAACTTTTGCAGCGCTCGGTGGCGATTTCGAGCGGTGCGCCACACCAGAATCTTTCTTTAACTGACTCGTGTGTACATAAAGTGCTGTGGGCAAATCTAACATTTCAGATGGGTGCCTTAAAGTTTAATGGCCTCTATTGTAAAGGTGTGTTTAGAGTTTCCATGCCCCCTGATCTCTGCAATAACACTGGTGAGTAGAGAAGTAGAATTGTTACTCAACCTGAACACAACCTGAATTTACCTTTAGGGCTATTATGCAAACTGTCTCCTGAGCTGGCCTCATAGCACTGTTAAATCATTTGCCTTTCTTGCCCTTGTGGTATAAAAGAAGCATGTGCAGTTTGCTAATGTCAGCACACATTACCTCAGCTTTGAAGTCATACAATTTGTATTTGACACTGATTGCTCATTGCCATTAAGAGCTGCCAACATACAAAACTACCTCGTGCAACTTTAATATCACGAGGATCCCCGTGGTCCCATATAATAAACATCACTGCTGGTCTAGTTTTGATAATATAAACAGTGAGCGACCCATTCTCTCCTGAGCAGCTCAGTATTATTCATAAAAATGACCCTATATATGTTTCAGAAAAAAACTCATGCAATTCATTACCCAGTAGTATAAAAATATAGCAGATTTAATAAGCAAATTATTAACATCTCCAATATTAAAGTATAATTCACATTTGTAACCCTACCATGCACTCGTGTTTGCATAAGCATGCTTAAACAGTATTGATATGCAGGTATCCTGCACAGTTTCCATTTCAAAATTCCATACTTTTCCACACTCAAATTTCCAGACTTCTCAGTAGATTTTTCAGACCATGTTTGACTTTGTGACTCTGGGTGCAGAGGATGCTGTGACAACACTACAGGGATTTTGCCCTCGCATATGGCTTACAATTGCTGCCTCCCCCATGTTGGAGATGTCAAATGATTTTACACAAAGTTTGCATCTAGGTTTCTTTTCCCATTTGGAATCTTTATCCAACCAGAGGCCTGGGGCCTGTACTACGAAGCGAGTAGTACACTCGCTTCGTAGTACAGGCTTCTGGCTTTATACAGTATTTGGGTTCGTCAAGCAAGCCCTCAGAAAACTTGCATTTACCCATTGTGGCCATTCAGTCCACAGTCCTACACAGAAAGTTGGGTGACGTTCCGCTGTCAAACATCTGACACTTGGGGCAGAGCTGTTGTGCAGGCTGTGACGTACAGTCGTAGAGGAAGCTCTGTGTAGGAGTGTGTGTTCAGTCGCACACCTACTTCTTGCCTTGCTTTGAGCGACACGCTCACTCTGGACCGTGCTCTCTCAGACAGTGGTAAACATTTTGGCTACACTGGTTGCTCCAAACGCCATAAAAAACAATCGGCTTGTACCATCAATTTATTTTTAGAAATTCTCAAACACTGGCCGAGCTGCTTCATGTTGGAAACACACTGTATTTAAATGTTTAAATTAAGCCGTGTCCTCCCTTTGAGCTGTCATTATCCTCTTGTTTAAACTTTTTTTGTGTGTGAATGTAGAGCATTTACCATTATGCATGAATGCCTTCCACACTAATCACTTTTTAAGTCATTATTTAAGTTTTCGCAGACTCTCCATCTCAGCTTCACTCATCCAGAGTATAATTGCTGTCGGAGAAAACAAAACACTTGACTTTATGTCCTCTCAAGTGGAAAACAAAAAGTAACTCATCATTTGTGTGCAGCCTCTCTTTTCCAAACCTCCAACAGGAAAAAATGTGTCGTTTGAGTAAACAAACCAGCTCCGTCTGTCTTCCATTTTCTTTTTCTTGCTACCTCTTTCTCCCTCTCACTTCTTACCGTGCCTCTTCTGGTTTCTTTCTGTTCTTCACACTCACTGACTCTCTCTCTCTCTCTCTCTCTCTCTCTCTCTCTTTCTCCCCCTCCAGTTTTGCTGCTTCCAGATGCATTAAAGTAAATAGGTAATTAATCTGTGCCTCGGAGGCTAACAGCAGCACATACCAGCCCTGCGGCTTGCCCACAGGCTCAGAGGCAAGACAGAAGCAAAGTGTGGGTTGTTACTCATCAAACACTTTGCAAACCCACCTGCATATACATCCGTCTACTCTGTCAAAACGACGCAGGATAACATCTCGATTTGCTCCTTCTTTGGCACAGAACTTTGGTGGGGACCCACTTAAGTTTTTTTTGTTGTGACAAATGGATGTTTTTGCAGAAGCAGAGGAGCACTCGTAGCGGTGGCAGCTTGTCCACTCACCTGCAGCAATGGAGGCCAGACGCACGTAGTCGGAGCCCCTCTCCTCCGGCTCATACGGGTAGTCCTCCACCAGGCTGAGTCCTGCCAACACAGAGGAGAGAGGTTAGCGCTGTTGTCATGACAACCCGAAATAATGCTGCTCTTTTGTTCTTTTTTTTTTTAAATGCAGAATTTTTCTTTTCAGTGTCCTGAAACACTGAAACAAGTACTCACTATATCTCCTAAAAGTTACATACAAAGTTACAAGGCATAGACAAAATAATTCTCTCATGGCTGGATTAACCTTTTGGGCAAAAATCTGCTGTTGGGGCAACATATTGACATCCTACCCCTTAACTACATGTGTATCTACCCTGTCAAGTAGCAGAGCACAGACCAGGGGTCTCATTTATTTAACAGTGCGTACAGTAGGATCCACACTAAATGTTTGCTTACGTACAAATGAGGAAATGTACATACAGTACGCAAAAAATATTGTGATTTATAAAACTATGCGTACGCCCACCAGTGCGCAATTTCTTCAATCCTTTTATTAAAAATCCCAAATCCACTTGAAAATGTGCGCACATTAATTATTATAAATCCCAATTTATGCTTAGAAAGTGGCGTACGCACATTTGTAACGGTTATAGATGAGGCCCCTGATGATCAGAGACCAACCAGTACTATGGAAATACTAAAACTATTGTACAACACATCAAATAACAACATTTGTGCCTACTATTGCACACGGTCCATATAATAAATAGTGTTAAATGCATAAATCAAATGCTGGATTAATACTACCTGTGTGTCAGTTCACCTAAATCACCAACTGTTTTACCTCTTGACAAGTAAACTAGCTGCCCCAATCCTGTGACCTTTATATAGTACTGTATGATCTTTATTTATAAAATGACCAACCTCAAGCTTGTTGTCAAAGACATTAACATTATGACGTGAGTATGTGTTTGTACTTTTACAATGTAATATGTGTTTTCTTGTCTGTTTTCTTTTTACTGACCTGTAAAGTGTACAGAGACTCTCTGTGTAATGTGCACTTTAAATAAACTGAAGTTGAAGTTAGTTTGTGGTCATTTTATTAAACAACTTTATTATTTATTATATATAGAAATGTACACCATGTCAGCACAATATAAACTAAAATAATAAAGGACCTAAAGCTAGATTTTGAAACTTACTTCACATTATACTTGACTAATGCTTATTCCAAAAAAAATTAGCAATCAATCTTGTTAAAAAAATAACAATTGACACGCAGTGTAAGTGATGTTTGGGCCACTTTGGGGGATTCGGGGGTTTTGGGGCCTGTACTTAAGTACAGTACTGTAGTAAATGTCCTTAGCTACATTCCACCACAGGGTTATACAGTTGCACTTGTTTCAGTTGTCTTGAATATAAAAATATATGCTAAATGCCTAAATTTGAATGTAAATGTACCACAAATAATGGGGTCCAATGTGGGAAATGACAATAGTAGTGCAGAGCATTTGGAATAAGCACAAAAGTGATAAAATACAATAAGTGTGGGTGGAACAAAAGTGATTTTTGACACAATAATCACTCTTTTTATTTCAGCCTGGAATTTACTGTTGATCTCTGTGGAGGCGGAAGTCTAATTCGTGTGTAATGGGCGGCACACGCTCGATAATCCCAATAACATCCTGTAGCTGCTGACGCCCACCTCTCGGGATCAGAACCATCAGGTCGTGTGTGTTAACGCCAGTCTTACCGTGCAGCACAGACTGATGCAGACTCCAGTAGATACTCAGGCAGTTCTTCTCCTTCTTCATGCCTCGTTTACACTGGCAGCCGTGCAGAGGAGTGGACAGCAGCGCCGTCATGGCATTCTCGCACTGGTTCCGCGCCCCGGGCCCCAGCTTCACGCTGCCGTCCCCCGCCACACACTGCCTGAGGGTGCGCAGTCGCGGACTGCAGGAGTCGTCGCTGGAGCAGGTGTCTCCGGCACGCAGGCAGTCCCTCCCGCCTGCAGAGAGCGCCATGCATGGGACTCCTGCAGGACGAGACAGACAGAGGACAGGTTAGTGTCATGTTGTGGTCCCCCATGGTGAGACCTGTGGTCTGTGGATTGGTTTCTGTACGCTTGTTCAGTGAAGCAACATAACATTTCAGAGGCTGTTTGGAACATATAAATAATACCATTCGTTGAGTATAAATCCAACACACTGAAGCCAAAATAAAACAGACAAACAAAAACAATCATTCAGGCTGCAAGTTAAAGAACGGCCAAAACTCAATGACACAAAGGAAAACTAATGAAACATAAGAGTGATTATATAATATAATTGCACTTCTTGTGACTACAAGAAGCACAACTGGAAGAAAAAATGGGAACACACAAGGATTATACAGTTCAAGACTCAAAATCCTGACATTGGAACAGAGCTGTAAATAAATCCATCATCAGGACTGCATGAATGATGGAGAAAATGTGAATGAAACCGTTTGGTGTTACTGTTATTCAACCTAGATAATGTTGCAAATATTGTGCCAATAAACATTTAAGTAGGACTTTCCCCCCAAAAAAGACAGTGATGCAGTGCTTTCAGTTTTGGCATTGATGAAAATATATTAATATAACATTTAGATGTTTGTTTTCATTAAAAGACTGTACAAATTGCAATACATCTATTCTTATTCAGCATTTGAACCTCCCGTACCAGTTGTATCACACATTGAGCTGTTGGTTAAAGCGCAGGTTTGTCCTACTGAAGTAGTACAGTGGTCAAAGTTAACGCAAATTCGTTTTAACGCCACTCATTTTTTAAGATACTAGTATCATATGAAACTATAAAAACTAATGAATCCATTGGTACCAACCATGTCATACTAGCTTGTCGCGAAGGAGGTTAAATAACGCTTGAACTTCCGCTAAATTTTGGCGAGGAAAAAGTGTCATGGCCATTTTCAAAGGGGTACCTTGACCTCTGACCTCAAGATATGTGAATGAAAATGGGTTCTATGGGTACCATACAATTTGCGATTAATCTCGATTAACTATGGACAATCATGCGATTAATCGCAAAATATAATAAATAAACATTTTAAGCTATTGACAGCCCTACATTTTAGTAAACAATTGTTTTTTTAGAAATGTAAACCATGGGAGCACAATATAAACTAAAATAATAAAGGTAGATTTGCCCACTTGGTAATCCATCTTTAATTTATCAAAGTAAAGGTGTAAATTAACTACAGTTACAAAGACGGCAACAAATGCAGGTTATATGAGGCTGAAAACCAATTAGCTGCCTTTTAACTTATAAAACAGGCCAATCAGCAATCAGCACTTTAATATGTAGGTTCTTAAAGCAGCAGGAGTTTACTGAAGGAGCAGTGAAGAGGCAACGCAGTCTTTATTCAAACTACAGCATGAGCTCATTAATGGAGCTCATTTAATGCATAAAGGTGAGTGGTCTTGAGAATCAAAATAGCATTGACAAAGACCCACTAAGCATAATTTAGAGATACGTTTTTAGATGTGTGGGTAACTCATAGCCTCTGTTTTAAGAGCATTTAAACGACTGTATACCAGTGTGAAGCATGTCCTAACTATGTCACGGAGCAGGCAGGGAGGAACCCGACTGCAGAGCTGTTTCTTGACTTCGTGAAAGAATCAAAATCCAAAGGTGAACAACAGCAACTTCCATTACGTTTTGTAAAGTTGTAGGACTTGTGAGAGACAGATTAAAAAAAGATGCAGCAGCTATCAGGACTTGTTTTTCCTCTAATAAGGGTCAAGCTCTGTAATCTCTGGATCCTACAATTCCCATCATGAAACTCATTTGCGTCCTTTGTTAGATCTTAAATGACCACGTCTAACAAATCCCAAACACTGATGACATCACTATAACTTCATTAGGGTTATTTTGTCAGGCTTGACGAAGCCCCTCTAGAGCCGCAGAAGACATTATACAACTGTTTTTGCAGTATTACTCCTCGTTGCAAGTAAATTGACTCTGATGTGTAAATCGGTGGATTGTTCTTTAACCAAATCAAAACAAATTGGTGAATTAATGTGAGCTTTTCTGATCCACTGAATCATTGCTAAAATAATGTAAATTGTATTGAATTAAATAATTGGATTACATTTTTACATCCCTTGTCAGAAGCGATCAAACATGGTCAAAGATCCGTCTCACTACTGTATTCCAGCATTTTAAAATTACATTCATAAACCCGAGGGGGGTGCTATATTATTCATGAATTCATGCTGTTGTCACATAGAATACATCTGACACCGCTGACTGGATTTTGATGAAACTCGGGGGGATGATGCATCTCGCCAATACATCCTGACATGTTCGAAATTACACTGAGGTGTTGCAGCTCAAGTCAAAATAAAGTGTCATATTTGTTACAGATTGGCCCAGAGAGGCGCTGCATCATTTGTGGTGGAACAACTTGTTTACTGTTGTCTTGTTTCATGTGGCACTAATCACATGCAGCCTTTATCCCCCTGAGGACAATAAATACTTGTTTATTCCCAGCTGCCTAACAGCTCTTAGACTCACTCTTAAAAATGATGTAGTGTTGTTTAATCCATCCATGAGTCTGGTTTGGGATAACACACACACACATACATATGTACTAAAATATGCTATTATAAGAGTAAACAACAAGCACAACATCTGAGAGATGACTCACATGCATCGTTGCATCAAAACTTCCGAACTGCTTCTAGAAAAAGTTCAATTGAACGCCGCTCAAAGTCGGAGTTCCTACTTGTGAACTCGGGGCAAATCCATCTACCCCGACTTCACAAAGAAGAAGTTGTCTGACGTCACACAACAATAGAGCGCTCCAGGGATGACGTATTTTTGTAGGCCAACCAGGAAGTTAGCATCGCCCTGGTTCCCTCGACAAAAAGCCAATGACATTGTTCCTAACCTGCATGTTTTTGGACTGTGGGAGGAAGCCGGAGAACCCGGAAAAAAAAACCACGCTAACACGGGGAGAACATGCAAACTCCACACAGAAGGGCCCCAAGCCGAGTTTGAGCCTGCGACCCTCTTGCTGTGAGGCGACAGTGCTAACCACTGCACCACCGTGCAGCCCAACATGATAGCAATATTTCCTATTTAAATATCACAGTTAATTTCAGTACTGGTATATTGCAACACCCCTATATCCAACACAATATTTTTCCAAACCAATGGAAAGGAGCCCTGGTCAAAGCTGTCCCCCCAAAACAGCAAAGCCCAACTTTCCAGCTGACAACTGTCAAATCTCATTAGTCAGCTGTGTTGGTAAACTGTATGAAGGCATCCTGAGGGATGCCCTCCAGAAGACACAATTTCCAAAATTGCCCCATCACAACAGTGTTTTATGGCTAACAGATCAGCTGTCACTGCTCTCATTCAGATCCTGCAATGCTGGCACGAAGCACTCAATAATAACCCCCTGCTTTTGACACAATAAAGCGCTGTCAATCGCTTCATACACCGGCTGACTTTGGCTCATTATGAGGAGCTATCTGAGTGACAGAGAGCAAAAGGTGCAGAGGGGTTCCTGTGTGTCCGATCCCTGTGAAATTGTCCCCATCGTTCTTTGTCATTTGCATCAACAACGTCTGCCTCCCTCTGTTATCCCTGGGAAATATGCCGATGACCTCACATTCACGGGGCTACTGATGGTGTTTTCTACCTGGCCTGACTCAGAAGGCCTTAGACGCTGTGGCTGAATGGGGGCAGGACATTTCACCTTCTATGAATGGAGTTAAGACCATGGATACAGTAATCAGTGCCAGGAGAGAGGACAACATCCCCTCTCCTCAGCTCAAGAGAAAACAAGAGAAAAGTCGCGTTAAAGAAATAAACAAATCACAGTGCAGCCCGGTGCGGAGTCGGTGCTGGAGCTGAGGCGTCAGCCGGCGGTACTGGAGGACGGTGCACCTCCAAAACGTCCCGAAACTGCATTTCAAACGGCGGACCTCGGCAACATGTCTATCCGTCCTCTGGTGCGCTGTGGCCAGCGTGCGGCGGTGCGGCTGCTCGGTGCAGAAGCAGCCAGACGGCCGCCTCGCCAGGAGGAGACGGTGAAGAAGAGAGCGACTGTGAGCGAGTCGGTGTGTTGTGCTAATTCTTGTCTCATTTGTGGTCTGATAAACAGTAAATTCATCAAAGCTGGGTTGAAATACGATGCAGTCTGGTTGCCACGGCAATGAATTACATCTGACTATTAAACACACCCCCATTCTGTTTGAGAAAGAACATTAACCAAAAAACAGGGAGTAAAATTGGCTGGAGGGGGGCTTTAAGTATATGTTCTCAAAGACACGGCCGAGGATCCATTACCTCAGTGGTGCCAAAAGCGCTGGTCTCCCATGTGGCGTTCTAAAACAAATTTACCTGACCTTCATTAGTCCGATCCTTGAGTATACTGGCCCAGTTTGTGGTGGGCTGACAAAAAGCCTCTCTGAGGAACTGGAGTGAAAGGCGTGATGAGGCCACCCTGCAAACCCTCACCAACATACTCAAAGACAGTTCATCCCCTCTGCACAGTTTCCTGCCTGCAGCCTCAACACCCGCTTACTCGCTTTGTAGGAACAGGGAAATTATAATGCCCATGAGTAGGACCAAAAGACCTGAACTTTCCTTTATCCCTCATGCTCTTAAATTGTTTTAGAAATGACTTATTTTGCACCTTTTTATTCCTCATTCCAAATTCTTTTAAGCTGAAACCACACTGACGTCGCAGCACCAATAGGAAGCGTCACGCTGCAGCGCGTCGAGAGTATTTTTACACAGTGTTATTACTACTTTTACTAAAACGTCTTCTAACTTTAAATCATGTGTGGACACCCACTAGTTAAACTTGATTTCTCACCTGAAGAGCCAATCTCCAGAGCTATGGCTCACAAGGCAATATCTTTTTGCCATTGTGGGTCGTATAGCTCGGGATATTTGTCGACCTCAACAACTAGTCTCTCCTCGTCCATTCATCAACACAAACGAGCGATAGCAACAGCAAGAGGTGAGTGAGTTCAGAAGTAGAGCTGCTACGGGAGCAAGGTTGTAACGTTAGCAAGCGAGTGAAAAAAAAAAAAAAAAATTCCAGGGGCGACGGAGCTGGAAATAGGACAGTGGTATGAAGTATCACGGGGCGGCGACGTGCGCCACTTGGTGGTGGTGTGTTTGGGCCTTTAATTGTCTTAAATAGTTTTACAGTTTTATTTAAAAAAATTGTCTTAAATTCTTAATATTTAGAATTTATTTGAACTTTATGCTTTGCCTAAAATGTTTATTGCCGTTATGTTTGACACATTTCAGGTGTTTTTATGCTGCTGCCTTGTCAAACTTTCATAAATGAAACAGAATCACAAAAGTCATTAGGATTCATTGTCTGTGTGCTCTGGATATATGCACCAAATTTCATGGCAATCCACCAAAAATCACTGAGATATTTCAATCTGGACCAAAGCGGTAGATCGACTGACCGACATATCCATCCCTGGAGCCGTGCAGCTGCCAGTACAAATTCCTATTGTGCAGCCAAACTTTGTTCAAACCCACAGAACTTTATTTTCTACTCTAGTGAAACCCCCAGAGTTTCCAAACACCAAATATGTCAGGCTGGATTTCGGTGAAATGTGTAGAAAATGATGCATAAGACATTTGAAAGATTTCCATTTGAGGGAAAGGTGCAGCCATACAAATATTGAGTCTGAGGTTTGAATATGTCACCCGGTGTAAACACATAAAGAGCTGGAACAAGCTGAGACAGAATATATATGAAATACTGTCAGCCAGGTTGGAATAAGAGGAATTTTCCAACTTTAAAGAGACTGTATGTTAAGGGGTTTATTAAAGGGGTCCTATTATGCTTTTCCCTTTTCCTTTAGTGTGTTATATAGTTTTTTGTGCATATAAAAGGTCTGCAAAGTTACAAAGCCCAAAGTCCAGACCAAAGGGAGTTACTCTCCCCCACAGAAACACTGGTCCTGAACTACCTGAAATGCCTTTATTGAAGTCCTGCCTTTTCTTCTGTAACGTGGTGATGTCACCAAGTAACACATTTGCATAATGGCTAATTTGGCACGCCCTCAAACAAAGCTAGTTAGAGCAGAGCTGGAGCAGAGTCTGAAGAGTTTGGTTTGGTTGACCAATCACAACTGTGGGCCAGCTGACCAATCAGAGCAGACTGGACTGAACTCAAACAGAGCGCATCAGACAGAGGGTGAAGCACAGTCGGTATGAGAAAAATAAAGTGCTTTTTGAACATTAAAGCATGTAAACAAACATGTTATATTGGCAGAACTGTGCTTTCGATAGTGGCCGATGGCTGCACAGCCGCCACCAGTCAAGCAGGGACGTACATCACCATTTTGCATGGAGGCTCCATACACAAAGTTATCTCCTGAATACATAACGCAACACTACCAGCTCTTTGTCCACGATACAAGACAGGCAAGAAAAGAAATGATTCACTGTTACTTTAACTTGCTTACTGTACCAATTTGGCGTTCTCTCTTCCAAAAATTCCAGCCACGTAACCATCCATTTATGAAATGAAATCGCACACTTAAGGATCCTCCTTACCGCGGGAATATGCACCAACATTAATGGTTTGCAAGAGTGGCATTTAACAATGTACGAGATCCACAACAGAAGTAATCCTGGATCGGTCATACTGTAAGCCACAGAACAGCGCATCGCCCACTGCAAATAAATAGAACATATTCCAATGATGTAATCCACCAAATCACACTTCAAGATATCCTCTTACTAATTATTAAATTCAGAGTGACAAAAAACAGATTTATTAAAAACGGTGTAGGCAAAAGTATGGCTGATGCAGAAGTAAAGAAGATGTCGGCCGATTAATCGGCTTTTTCCTGCTCCAAACTATCGTTACTATATTGGCCTTTAAAAATCCACTATCAGTCGACCTCTAGTTTTAAACAAATGAGAAGAACTGGTCATCCACTGCTTTACAGATTCACAGAAATCATGTCCAAAAGCATTTCTGTGTCACTGACTACTTGGTGAGACATTCTGTGCAGCGAGTCGGTTCAGTAATTAAATCCTAATCAAATTTGATTTCATCAAGGCTCAATCATGTGATAAAGAGCGAAAGCAGTTTCCCAATAAAGGGAAGAGTTCGCTCATTTTCACCAGCAGTCTGACAAAACTGTCAGATTTCTACATCTTCGTTTGGCTCAAGCTGAACTCTCACTGGGTTACGTGACTCTAGAGATGATCAGATTAAACAGAAAAGGGTACAACATATCTGAGTCAAGTCTGCATCCAAAGCTGAAGCCGGCTGTACTTGTAGAAAAAAAGGGTTAACTGCCATGCACCCGGCAGCAGGCTTCTCAACCTTTCCAAGGAGTCAGCTAATCTAGAGGCAGGCTGTCAATAAAAGTCTAGACAGACATTGATGCAAGGAGAGCGTTGCTATGGGTTTGGGGTGTTAGTGGATGCTATTGAGAGAAAGCATCTGCCACTCAAGTGAAGAGCTCATCTTTGCTGAGGTCTTGACAGACGGCACTTAGTGTGCCAAAAGAAATATCCCCTTCAACAAGTCATTTATTCTACTATAGAGTCTTAAAATCTGATGTATATCATGTGAAGCGAACTGCAGGGTGAGATAATGTCATTCGTTTTCAATGCAAATCAGCTCCACTTGTGAGTTTTCTTGTATCAAGTGATGGTACCTTGGAAAAAGCGGGGGAATCAGCCTTATGTCAAGATACTTCACTTGCTCTTAAAATGCAGATTTGCATTGGAAACAGATGATATTATCTCACCCTGTGGTAGACTCCTTCACTTTGTTTAAGAGAAACAATATTTAAACTTATTTAGAGATTTCGGTAACACTTCATTTTGCAAATTTCTTGGTAATGAGGCGATAATTAGCAAGTAACCTATGTATCATGATTTTTTTTTATGATTTTGAAATTGATTTTATAATGCCAGAATCGATATATTTGCTCCATTGAGTCTATGCGGAGGTAGAAAGAAGTTACCGCTTTTATTGTTGTAGTCTGAGTGACGTAACGTCATATCCGTTCCATATATGTCAAAAGCAAAACAAATCGCAGCGAACTGTAACAAAAAAGTAGAAAATGGCGGAGGGTCCTGCACCCTCACATGTTAATCCAAAGTGGTAAACACTACACATACTGTACAGTAAAGTATGGAAACACTTTGGGTTTCACACATTGCAGGAAAAAAGCTGCATGCTAACTCTGTCATTGACAGGAAACGTTATCGTATCGCGGTAACGTGCGGTCAAACCAGCCGACGGACTTGGTGAAGTTACCAGAAGTATACACGTGTGACTACGTTCGGTTTTCAAAATAAGATGTTAACAAAAGGAACTTTAAATATAAAATACATATACGGAAATAAGATTGATTGGATTATATTCACCAGAAGTATAAAACATTACATGTCCCTTATAAATTAAAAAGAAAATACCACTAATTTGTGAAAAAAATCGCAATACATATCGAATCAGCACCCAAGTATCGTGATAGTATTGAATTGGGAGATAGGTGTATCGTCCCATCCCTAGTATATATTGGGGTAGTTTAGCAGTATTTCCAAAGAAATTTCAAATAGGTTACTTGCTAATTATCACCTAATTACCATGAAATTTGCGGACCTTTAAAGTGAAGTGTTATCGAGATTTCTTTTGCTTCTCTTATGTGGAAGTGCAGGTGGGAACAGATATGTGGGTGGTACAGTGTGTGTGGGTGTCCTGATATGGAAGGTGAAGCACAGAAGAACCTGAAAGCTAAGTTTGACTCCCCTCTGCTTCAAGGCAAAAGAATTAAAAAAAAAGGCCCTGGTGAGCAGCATCAGTGCAAATCTTATTAAATTGCAACTAATCCGGTGTGGAGAGGTTTGATATTTGTCTGAGAAATTAAGCAGCACTCCAGATTGCAGGAGATAACGGTTTGCCTGGAAACAGAGCCGCGGCGCACCGGCAGTTCAAAGAGAGACAGTCAAAACCAATTAGGAGAAATCAGCTGCCTTGTCATTCAGATTCGTTCCATCCTATATGCCTTCCTGTTTATCCCACTGAGGTAAATAATCTGTTTGAGCTCTCTCTCTCTCTCTGAGCTTTTTTGTTTCTATTCGTCTTTGTGTCTGTTTCTCTCTGATTTCCTCTCTGCTCTCCTTTTCCTCTTATCTGTCTGTTCTCACCCTTCTTTTCTCTCACTGGCATGCAAACACACCTGGTACGGTTCAGGGAGCAGATTCTGAGAATTCAAGAAACATTTTCAAGGAAATGGGTCATCCAAAAGCAAAACTGCATTCTATTTTACTTCCTCTGATCTCGGACAGTAGGAGCTTCATTCTCGCAGCTAAAAACAAAAACAGCAAAGATGAATCTTCAATGTTTTTGACAGACAAAGCGTGCAAGTTTCCAAATTAGCATTAACTGAAAACTGATCCTTTTGTTGACAGAGTTTTTGGACATGAATTGAATGAAACCCAGGTCCTGTAAACATGTTGATTTACAGCTGCAAGTATTATGATATGATTTAGTAGACAACAATGGGTGAGATCAACAAGAGTACCTTACAGCCAACACAAAATAACTACGGCTGTCAAAGTTAACGTAAATTAGTTTTAATGCCATTAATTGCTTTAACGCATTAACACAATCGATCTTTCGGAGGTTGTAGCGGGCTCATTTTTAAAGCTTAAGTGAAGATACTGATATTATATGAACCTAGAAAACCTTAAGAATCCATCGGTACCAACCATGTCATACTAGCTTGTGGAGAAGGAGGTTAAATAACGCTCAAAACTTGGGCTAAATTTTGGCGAGGAAAAATGTCATGGCCATTTTCAAAGGGGTCCCTTGACCTCTGACCTCCAGATATGTGGATGAATATGGGTTCTATGGGTACCCACGAGTCTCCCCTTTACAGACATGCCCACTTTATGATAATCACATGCAGTTTGGGGCAAGTTATAGTCAAGTCAGCACACTGACACACTGACAGCTGTTGTTGCCTGTTGGGCTGCAGTTTACCATGTTATGATTTGAGCATATATTTTATGCTAAATGCAGTACCTGTGAGGGTCTCTGGACAATATCTGTCATTGTTTTGTGTTGTTAATTGATTTCCAATAATAAATATATACATTTGCATAAAGCAAGCATATTTGCCCACTCTCATGTTGATAAGAGTATTAAATACTTGACAAATCTCCCTTTAAGGTACATTTTGAACAGATAAAAAATGTGCGATTAATTTGCGATTAATCGCGATTAAATATTCGAGTCGATTGACAGCCCTAAAAATAACCTTTCTTATCCTCCTCTCTCTGTCTGTCGCCGCTCACGTCTCTACTCAAAGGAAACAGGTGTAGTGATGGTGGGAGAACTCATCGGGTGGCTCCTCACGTCTCTCTGCCTCCCACCTGAACCCCGGGCTCCTCTACAGCCACCAGGCATCAGTCACTGCCATCAGCCGCCAGCTATCAGCCAACCAGAGAATGCTTCCTTTAAAATCTAGAAGAGCTGCTCCACGTGAAGCTCAATAAGATTCAGTCCTCGATAACTGATGTTCATCTTTGTGAGGAGTTCATAAAATGACTCGTGGTGATAAAACTGGGAGAACAGAGACAATGATGTCAATGATATGATATACTGTATATATGATATATTATGTGTTCACATACAGTAAGCAGTAAGTACAGGAGTTGCGTTCCCCAAGGCTGAGTGTCCATACAGCGTCTTTTTTCAATAGTTCCCTATGAGGAGAGAGTGTATGTGGCCGCTAAGAGAGAAAAAAACCGCTGCACCCAGCGTCTTTCTGCCAGAAAAAAAACTACACTGGAAAATCAGCCTAAAGAGAGAATTTAAGTTCAGGATTTATTATAATTCCATTGTTGGGTTATCAACCCCTTGTGTTCTTAATTTCTATTAAAGTTTATATCTACATATGGAGCGGGTCCTCTCCACGGAGTCCGCCATGTTGCACCGCCATTTCTACAGTAGCCCAGAATGGACAAACCAAACTCTGTTAATTTTTCCTGCTTTTTGTGCATGTAAAAGGTCTGCAAAGTTACAAAGCCCAAAGTTACTCTCCCCCACAGAAACACTGCTCCTGAACTGCCTGAAACGCCTTGCTTCAAGTCCTGCCTTTTTTTCTGCAACTTGGTGATGTCACCAAGTAACACATTTGCATAATACCTGCCTAGCGGCTTGTTTGGCACGCCCTCAAACAAAGCTAGTTAGAGTGGAGTGCGAAGAGTTTGGTTCGATTGATCAATCACAACAGAGTGGGCCAGCTGACCAATCAGAGCAGACTAGACTTTTCAACAGGGCGGGGCTGGAGCTCAAACGGAGCGTTTCAGACAGACGGTGAAAAGAGGTGCTGCAGCACAGCTGCTATGAGAAAAATAAAGCGTTTTTTGAACATTAAAGCATGTAAACATTTTCTAGTAGAAACCCCAAATACAAGTATGAACCTGAAAATAAGTACAATAGGTCCTCTTTAAGTGAAAAGTATGAATAGATTGATACTGAAAGTAATCATTTACTTCAGCTCTAGTTGTGGGATGTAAACTCGATTGAGACATCATATGTACTATTGAGTTATACAAATAAACTTGACTTGAAATACATTTCTTTTCCCAACGCAGTGGAACAAAGATTTTAAAGAGACTAATCCCAAGATGGCCAAAGACGATGCGGCATTCAGCAAAGTCCTTTCAGCCAAGTCTTGAAGTCGAAGCAGCGACTCTTTAACTTTTAGTCCCAACTCCAAGTTTACAGCACTGACTGAACAAAAGATCTGAGCTGAGTTTGAGCTGATGTTGTTGTTGTTGTTGACTACAGATGTTGCATGAAAGCCATCTTTCTCTCCATCAGTGCCTGCATGGCTGAGCGACTTGCTATAGACAGTATGATGAATCCTATTAGAGATAACAAGCTCTTGGATTGTTTGGTAAATCTTTGACAGTACTACCAAGGGACTATGCTTTTGTTACTCTATACTGTAGTTCCTTATTAGCTAACTGTGCGTCCCCGAACACTTTTTAACCAAGATGACTCACTGTCTCTGCTGGGCTTTCTTCTGCTACGTTGTCTCTATTTTCACAGCTACTAATAGTGCCCTCTCGCCTCCTCAGCGCTGTTGCAAAAACAAAAAAAGCAATAATCTTCCCATAAATGCACACAAACACACACGTCAATGTGAAAGAACAAACATAATCATGTAAATCCACTCATACACAGTCACACAATGGTGAGAAAACTATTTAGACTCTCTAGTTTGCAGCTTCTTCGGAAATTAATTGGTCATCAAAATACGCTGTGATAGGCTCCTTTTGGTCTCTATCATTGATTCAGCAAAACATGATGAAATTTAGAGGAGAACCAAGAGACCGCTCTGGCCGTGATGCAGAATACAAATTTGCTTCCTGGATTCCTCAGTGACTAATCCATCCCGAAGAAAGTCAATATCACTCCGCAGCTGTTCCAGGATAACCACGCAACTGCGATTCTCTTTGTCTTGCTAGAATTCAAAGTGTGTGTGGGCATGTATGTACATCCACAGACCTGAAAGCTTGAAAAAACTATTCTTACAATTGCCAGAGAAATAATTTTACTCTTTTGAAGTAGAGATCAGACACATTTATGGTGTGCAAGATAATAATAAATTGATTTTAGAATGAGCTCCTCTGTGGAGTGAATGATGTGATGGCTGGATGAAATGATTATTACACTGAAGTTAGATTACTAGATCAGTATTTGAAAAGAAATGAAAGACAAAGGCTCAAGACTTCAATCAGTAGCTGTAAAAAAATCTAAATTGGAAATTATGATAATGAAGACAGTCTTTATGGGAATATAAATTAGAGGTACTGCATGAGATTATGATAATAATTAACAGGAGAATAGCAGTAGTCTTTTGTTGGGAATTTCACATCTACTCTTAAGTATTTGAGGTAGAAATGAACCAAACACATGTACTTCAGTACAAATATATGTACAAATTATTGAGCATTTACAGTTCCTGTTGATGAGGAGGAACGCATGATGGTCAAAAGCTCCAGAGGAAGCCAGTAAGTGGATGTTGAGTTGATGTTAACTACTTTTTACCTCACCACATTTATCTCATGGCTGTAGTTAATTTGCATATTCAGTCTGTACATTCAATTTGAAATAATTATGATGATTTAAATATTCAAGTGTTCGTACTGGGAAGTTTACCTCAAAAAAAATGTATCCGCTGAGTTACAGACGTCTCTTTCCCAACGTAACGGCCAAAAGTTTCCTTGTTAACTTCTGCATTACGTGCATCTACATACTGTGTATTCTGCATGCTGCTGTGTGCACCGGACTGTGATTGTTCGGCACAATTACACAAACTGTTACACCCCTAAATAGTGCTACTTTTATGATACCGCTACTTTATATTTAAGTAAGTTTAGTGCATTTATATGAAATGTAATGATGCCCCAAAACAGAACAGCTCATGGTAATAAAAAAAAGATGAGTAGCGGTAAGATGCAACATTAAACTGGATGTGATTGCTACTAAACAGAAGAAAAAAGAGAAGAAAATGGTGAGTGGTTAAGTTATTTTACTGCAATCTGTTGCAGTTCCTTGTATGAGGGCCACTTTAAACTGAGGGTGACTATCAAAAGAAGTTCAAATGGGGGTGCAGAGAACTGAGAGTCTGTGGCAAGGTCCAACAATGAATCCACCTTCCAGCAGACTGAGGTCCTTCGGGGGGCGAGCAAAGAACTTCTCTTCCTCTGTTTCTACACATTCATTCAGAGTGTTAAGATTTACAGTACGGCTGCCCAGAGTGGGTCAGTTCTTTCTGTTGAGCTGAATAAGAGAGTCCTCAGGCTACTGAAAGGTTGATTCAAACAGGTTGGTCAACCACTGGAGAGGTGAAGCCCTCTTCGTCTCTTAAACTGTAAAAAGAACAAATCCGAGAACCCCTTTGTTTCCAGTTCCCTTGGGATTTTAAATTAGCATTTTTAAATTGGCCTCTTGTCACAGTTAAGTCCAAAAACAAACGTACATGTGAACACAAAGTACCAACAAACACACACACAGGATGACAGAAGCTGCAGTTTTAGTACAAAGATGAAACTGTCTTTGAGTTTGGAAGAACATAATGCTCGATACTATGAGGATGGAGGGAATTTGATGCGTTTCTGTATGATGTTTTAGTGCTACATGTTGTCCTGTCACTCGTCACAAAATGAATTTCCATAAAAATAGATAATGTGAGAACAGGTTGGTTTTGCAGGTATTTGGTTACAAACCAAAGTATCGGACACATTTTTAATTTAGAGGAAAAGTCATCATCCCCTCCTCCTACAACTGTACAAATTTCTATGGCAATCCATCCAAATGTCAAGATATTTCAGTGGTGGGGCGCCAAATGTACCAAGGCTGAGTCCTTAATGCAGCGGCCCAGGGTTCGAATCCGGCCCGCGGCCCTTTGCTGCATGTCATCCCCTCTCTCTCTCTCTCCCCATTTTCATAACTGTCACTGTCAAATAAAGGCAAAAAGTGCCAAAAATAATCATAATAAAAAAGATATTTCAGTGGTGGACTCACCGATGGACTGACAAACAGGCTGACATTGCCAGCCGTAAAGCCACACGAGGAAAGAAGGTGTACAGCATTATATGAATGTGTGCTGAGGAATTCATTGGAACTCATTCATATACAGTAAGTGCGATCCACCTGGTCCTGAACAAGTCTTCTGTCCTAAAGCGTGAGCCCGTTAGAGGGCACAGCTGACAGCATACTGAACCTCGTCCACCGAGCCAGCTGCATCACGGCAGGAAGCGAGAGGAGGGTGTCGTACAAGATGACAATGATCCTGACCACACAACAACTGGTTGTCAACTAGACGTCCTATTGCTCGTCCCCCTGCTCTCATTATGTTATTCCTGTCTTTAGTTGTTTTAATGCGCTGCTCAGACGCACAAGCAGAACAGATGTTTACATCTCGTATTTGTCAACGGTGAGACGGACTGGGACAAAGAGGGGACTTAACAACTGTTGCAGACCACAATGTTAGGAGGAAAATAAACTTGAAATGTCAGCGGTTAAACGCTCTGTTGGGAGGAAAGAGACGGGGAGAGGATGTTTTCTAGAATGTTTTCTGTAGTGTCTGTAAATCCAGGGACTTGATAAAAGAGCTCAATGTCAGACTAGATGTAATTGTTGCCAATTTTTCTCCGTTAGAGAAACAAGGCTATTTGTATCAGCTATTATCTGGCTGCTGTCATTCTGACCTTTAAAATCCTTACTCTTGTTTGAGCACAGTGAATTTGACACTTGATGTCTTTACTGTTGATTGCTTGTAATGTCTGCGACGTCGGAACTCAACCTTATTCCCACCGCAGGCCCGTGGATAAGAGCTTAAAATATAAAATACAGAAAAACACTGCTGGGACTGAAGTTAACAGTGAGCTGACATTTACTTTCACTTTTTCAGAGTGAATACGGCTCAGGAATAATTATTAGTATTATGCTTTTTCAGTCTAAAATGCTTAGTCAACCTATGCACACATCTATCTGTCCAGTTGGGGATGTGATGACAGCATAGATATCCTTTTTTTCCAGTAACATGCTGCAGCTTTGGGCCTGCTGGGAGATGTAATCACACCAGTGGATCCTGGGTGGTCTCCTCCCAGTAGGTCATGCCTGGAACACTGTTAAAGGAAATCTCTCACTCTCCCACAGCAGCAAACCACACCAGTACACACTGAAGATTGTGATTAAACCACATTAAAGCAACATCATCCACAAATGCGTCATCACACTGGGCACTCTCAGGGCCTCACTTGTGCCTTTATGCCTTGTTGATAAATATCTTAACCTTTTAAGATATTTGGGGGTAGCAAGAGGTGAGAGCCTGAAATGGGCCGGTACTCAACGGTACTTGTCCACGAGTACCCTTACTTCTTATTGTGTACCGCCACCTCCTGCATTTAGGTATGCGCTATCTGAAAAGACCTAACATAAATACTGCAGGTCGCAGTTATGCCTGTGAGACGCGAGCCTGCATGGAGCCGGTACAGACAGCTGCACAGATTAAAGTGAGATTTCTGAATGTTGCTGCTGCTGCGCTGTTAGTAGCTACATTTATGTACAAACTGTGCAAAAGGTATGTTGTATGTAATGAAATGCATACAAAAATACACTTGAAGTAGGTTATATTACCAAGATATTCGTATAAATATATCTGAGACGCGTGTGATGATCATGTCATCAAACTGCTGAATTAGGGTATATTTGGCAAATTTTTGGTCCAATTCAGCAAATTCCAAAGAAATTGGTACACTTTAAAATGATGTCTAGTCTTTGATACCCAGGACAATATCGGCAATCTCATTGACCTTGGCATAGGTTTTCCAAGAAAGGCAAAAATAGTGTGACTCTTCATGACTTGGGACAAAACTTCTACTCCCCCTTCTTGAAAAAGGCTGCTTTCACACCTTTGTGAATATCCAAAGGTACAGTTCCCAACCTCCATGTGACAATGAGGAGACGTGGCCACTACTCTGCAACTGAGGAGCTTTGTGACTATAAAGAGATGATAAAGAGATGGTCACTAACACCTACATTCTTCCATTTCTTTAAGTTCTTCCACCTTTCAACAATTCAATCCAATTTTCAGGTCATGAGTTTTCTGTCCACGTGGACAAAGCTCGACTCCCTGCCTCGAGCTGCAGAAAAGATTGTTTAAAAAAATCCCTGCCGTCACCTTGAAGTCAGCTTCAATAGCCTCTCGAACTCCAGCCACGCTACACCCACGTTTCTGATTCTGCAGCTCATGTACACATACTGTACACCTCAGCTGCCTGTCCTGCAGTGAGCACAGAGTTGCAAACCAGGCAAACTGGAAAACATCCATCTGCAGCTCGACAACCTCCATCCAACCACTATGGTCTTGGCTCTCCACCATGATAAGCTCCAAATAAGGCTTGCAGCGGTAGTCTTTGCTACCGGTGTTCAGGCATACACCGATTACATTTCTTGCCCACCGCCCCACAATTACTTTGCTTTTTTTATAGACATAAAACCCATTTAGTTTATTTTGGCGTATCAGCGCTGTGTTATCAACACATAGTCGGACGACGGACGCTACAAACTGAAAGTGAAAGTGTCTGCTCCGTACAGAGTCTCAGCTCAGAGTAGCAGGAGTCAGATTTCACACGTTTCTCACAGGATGAGAGAGTGCTGACAGTCAAGACGATGGTGGAGGATTTGGTGTTAAAGCAAAAAGCAAAAAGCAAAAGCGGCTATATGGCAACACTTCGGATTTAAAATCGTGAACCACGAGGCAATCGCCGTGCAGAGAACTGAGCGGTCGCAGCAGGTGTGTGCAGCACAGCAGCGTCCGGTAGAAACCTGGACCGGAGAGGCCAGACTCACAGCCATCCAACGTTAAAGATCAAATTAAGCGCCCTACAGATATTGAACGCCGCCTTTTCTTGTAAAATGCCCGGTGTAATCGGTAACACCGGTGTCACGAGTTTATTAACCGGTCCGGTGGGGAAATTTCTTCACTGTGACATCCCTACTCCAAACACCTTCTGGCCTCAGCAGCTTTAGTGGCAGTAGCTGAAAACCTCCAAACAAAATAATCCTTTGTAGAGTAGATTTGGTTCACCAGCAGTCTGACTCTGTATGGGAATCCATAAGCAGAGGTACAGTATACACCCTGCTGCTGCTGTTGTTTATCTTCCTAGCTTCCCCCTCTGCATGCTTCCCTATTCTAACAACTGTTTCTACTGACATTTGGCACATTTTACTGGCGCACATTGTTGTTTTCTGGCACACTATTTTGCCATAATGATATTTTTATTTTGTTGCATCAGTCTTTCCTCACTGTCCGCTGAAAACAAAGAGCTGTGAACAGTTGGAGGCTCTCTCTCAAAAAAAATTGGGGATTTAAGCTCCTTATTTCTCTCAGCGTCTTACTAAATACAAACGCCAAAATAGCTACACATTGAGGTATGAATACACACAGTTTCACCTCTTGCAATACTATATAGGCATGTCGATATGAAACACGGCACACACATGTCTCGTTTCTCTCATACAACCACACAGTCTTGTTCTCATTTTACTTTTTATCTCTGCTGGATGCACAAAAAGTATGAACATCAACACAAAGATACCCAAACACACTTCACATGCTCTCTGGTGAAGCCTCACCTCTTCACGTCACCTCCCCAGGGTGCCTTTCATGCTGCGTGTGTGTGTACGTGCATGTGCGATTGTGAGTTTCTACCTGTCTGTGTTTACTAGTGTTGGCTGAGAATTACATCCTTAAACTGTAAGTGTGTGTGTCTTCCTGTCAGCAGCCTCCTCGTGTTTGTCTATTTACAGCACTCGTGTGTGTGAGTGCACTCTTACACAAACATTTGCGTACACACATATTTTTCTTGGGGCGGAAATAATCTTATTGTTTGAGTTAATCCCAAGTGGGCAGAGCTACAGAAACAAAGCTTCTCTGAACATTTGCAACTAGAAAACTTGAATGACAAAGAGGGAACTTCTTCAAAATTATTTTTTCACTCGTAATACTCTTACTATTTAATATCTTGTAAGGTCACCCGGTTAACTGACAAAGCTTAGTTAGACGGCTCCAGGCTAATATGATTTTCTTGACATGAAAGTAGCTGACCTAAATAATTTCATATGGCTAGATTTCAGTTTTGTCAGTATCAGAAGCTTCTTCCTCAATTAGCTTTTGCCTCTTTTAATGTGTATTCAGTTTAAAGGGGAAATATCATTTCCAGGTTCATACTTGTATTGTTGGTTTTTACTAGAACATGTTTACATGCTGTACAATGTTCAAAAAACACATTATTTTCCTCATACTGTCTGTCTGAATATACCTGTATTCACCTTCTGTCTGAAACGCTCCGTTTTAGCGCCTGTCTCTTTAAGACCCCCCGCTGAAAAAGACCAGTCTGCTCTGATTGGCTTGCGAGAAAAATATGGTGCACCTTTGCAAAGGTAGTTCTCAAACTGTGGCCGATATATTCTAATGAGCCTTCATGTGACATAGGATGGGGAGCCAAATCTGAATGGCTTGTTGAATCACATGTTTTCTGATCTAGGCAGCCCACAAATAACTGACTGGGTTGTCTTATTTCACAGTTTGTGGGTTGGTAGGCACTCAAGATACTCAAATGTATGAGAATAAGCACTGAAAAAGTGAGTTTTTCATTATAAATCCCCTTTAAGATAAGATAAGATAAGATAAGATAAGATAAGATAAGATAAGGGCTACTTTATTGTCCCCAAGGGGAATTTTTTCCTTGGGCAATAGTGCTGCTGCAATCAACTTAAAACAACACGTAGCCAAAGACACGGTAATAAATTACATACAAAGACAATGAAGACAATACAAAGAAGAAAGCTATGTAAATTATTGCACATGCCTTGTGAGATAAAAACTATAGATTCTTAAAAAATATTAAAATATTTTCACCGCTTTACCTCGCAATGAGACAGCCCTTTCCGACAGGGAACTGAAGCCGTTATATTGTCGTCTTCAAGACCAGACCAGACTCCATTAAAAAAAAACAGTCCTTTTACATTGCAGAACACAGGAGTTGCTGGTCTACCGCTGTATAGATCGGTTAGTTTGTGTTATTGTGTGACTTTTGGATCCGAACTAACGTGTCGTCCACAGCAGTACATCGCTTAGCTTCTGTGCCGGTACTCCGGTCTGCTTCTCCAAACTGGGAGCAGGCCTACCGCCATCTAAGTTACTGTATGTAACGTTAATACACTGACTATAAGGATGTATATACTATATACTGTACATGTAGCAGCGTCATCATGCAGAAACCTACGTCAGCTCTTTTAGAAGGGCTTGGGAAAATAGCATTTTGACACTAAAACATACATAGCTTGACCAAAATTTTCCTTATTTGAATACATAAGGAACCACTGGGAATCTACAGAATGATATAAAAACCTCGAAAAATCTCAAAGATAATGGACCCGCTCTGAATGAGGACATCATCCTCCCACACAGCCTAGCTACAGCTAGCTTGTGCGGGATGCCCTTGTGGCTTAGAGGTTAAAGGTGCAGACATTTATTAGTATGTTGTCTCATGTCTTTCTCTCCATCTCATGTCTCAACTGTTGATTATCTAATAAACATATAAAAAACATTAAAAGATAGCTACCTCGCTATAGTCACAAAAGTGAGTGGTATAAGTCAACAGAAATAACAACTCTTAAAGGGACATATTTCTGTGATCAGTGTGAGTTAAAAGCTCCAAGCAACCCTCATCGTAGTTTCAAAGTCTGATTGAAAATACCAGAACAAAACAAAACACCTCCTCTCATAACAAGATATCAGCTAACATGAACGTAATGTCAGGCTGAATGAACAAAGTGAAATAAAATAGCATTTTAGTCTGATTATCAGGCTTAAGTATTGTGTTCTATTGCACAATGAAGAAAACAGTGTATGAGTAGTAACAAGAATGTCCTTTAGGTGTGAGGTGGAATTATATCACGGCACTATTTCAAGAACTATTTTCAAATGTCAGAAGCACCGTTTGAGGCTTGACTGGAAATGCGACTCCCACACCTCAGGGGGCAGCGTAGTAAATACCATGACCCAATAAACCCAGAGCAACACGAGGCAGAGCGCTTCAGATGGGTATTTTCATCTAATGTGTTACTTATCAGCTCACTGTAACACCAGAGATGTGGGCTAAAGGCTTCCTCTGTACGTCTGACTATCAAAAGCTGCAGTAAAAACAATGCAGTCAGACTGGAACCAGTGTGATCCTCACTCTGTCCTCTGTCCATGGTGCTGAATCACAAACTCTCCCTACAAACTGTAGATTGGACATATAAACAGTGTTTGTCAAGTTCATGGAAACATTTAATAAATTACTTGGCAACACTCAGCCACTCATTCAACCATTCTCACACTCACACAGGCATGCAGGTCGCTGAACACTGAACACTTCAACGTGTGGTGATATAGTATAGATAGTTTAACAAGCAGCCAGCCAATAGTTTGAAGGTATTTACTCACCATCAACACCTAGCTCAGCCCCTTCACTGCACACAGCATACAAAACCCCCATCCTCACAGTAAAGGTTCACACACCCTCCAGCTCTGAACAGCTGACTCCTGAATGTAGAGTAAACCAGCTGCAAGCCAGCGGAGTAAACATCTCATGTAAATAAGACAACTTTGGAGATATATTCCTCCATTTTTGGGGGTAAACTCGCAGCTCCTGTGCCAAGCTAACATGTACCAGACCAGTCTGTCCACACAGACACAAAACTGACATAAACCCTCCCATCAAATGTCAAACTAGTGGAGAGTTGTTAGGATTAGTAACTGTAATATGGTTACAGTGGAAACCACTTTTTTTAGCCTATGAAAACTACGGTAATTCTATCTCTTTTTTTTTTTTTTTACTTAACTCCCATGATGCTGTGCCTTGTGGTAACTAAGCGGCGACCTCTGGTGCTGAGAAATGAAACCAACGTGGAAATACCAAAAACAGTTGCAGTTCCTCAAATGACCACTTGAGGCTGACTCCAAAAGTGAGTCAATCCACAAGGACCCCCATGTTAAAATGCCCAATTTTACAGCAGAAATAAGTAAGGGATAATGTACAGCGTCATTGTTGTGAAAGAATCCCCGACAGGGAGAGCTGTAAATTTTCCCGCTTATTACACGGCTACCTACTGAAGAAATCAATATTTTGACACAAAAACGGTCCACCAGAGTCCGACATCTGAACTGCGCCCAAAGCAACGGTCTGCAATACAGAGAAATGTAGTCTCCTTGAGAATTTTATGACAAACCGCCAAAAACGAGCCAATGAGATGCACCAACAAAACTTAAAAGCAAAGCAAACAGTAAATAGAGAAGCTGTCCGTTTCACTACTTTATATATTCATGCAATAAATATACAAAATCTGTGAATTAGCTGGTAATCTGCATGATAAGTAAGGAAAAAGAAAAAAACATTTGGTGATAATAATCATCCGCTTATAGTGATCAATTTGACGGACAGACGTGATCACTATAAGAGCTTTCCACTCATTGCTATTTAAAAATAAATGCTGTAATTCATTACTAACTAATGTGTTACTAAATAACTATGATGCTTGATTCCTCGTTGCTGAATCTAATGTGATTTTATCGTTGAGCTCCTTTTTTCAGTCAGTGTGCAATATCCCATTAAACACCAGGAAATAAACTTTCTTTAAAGTTACGGATATTCTTGCCTGGTGTGAAATGTCTTTACTACACCAATCTGCAGAGGTGTGTGTATCTGTTTGACTTTATATTGAGTGTGTCCATGTAGCCGCCCATGTTTAGCCCTCTGTCTGTTTAAAGCGTGTGTCTGACTCTGCTCGGGTCAGATAAGGTGACGGGACGAGGACACGCTGATTGCGAGCCCGGGCTGTAAATGCATCACTGACCTCCAATTATAACTTTTACAAAGAGCTCTCCAAATGTACGTTTTAACCTGGAGGGCACAGGTCAGCAGACAATTAGATTGGGAAAAAAAACTTTTCAATGAAAGTGAAAAACTAACCTTGAAACTGCCAAATGGAACTCTTTGTTCAGTGAGAAGCCTTCGTGACGGCGGCGTCATTACTGAGTTATGTTATCGTTTTTGTTCTCCGCTGTAGATGCCCTCGCTGGCCGAGAATCTGCTCCGCATTAATTACTGATTGTGGATGCATGCTAATTAACAGCGTCGTTCCAACAGATAAAAATAGACAGGGCTTTGATGTAAGCGTTTGGCAAAGCTCCGCGGTCACACACTCCTTGGGAGATGACCCGTGATGAGCAAGGAGGTGAGCTGATGTTTCATTATGTAAGGCAGCAGATTAGAAGACACACCACTGGGTTTTGGCGTCCCCTTATCTCAGTTAGGAGCGTGTTATGCTCCATATGAGATCAGGATGAAATGATAATGTGTATTGACAGATCCGCTCCCATCTCTTTCCATCTCACTCTCCTGCTACCTTATGCTCTGTCACACTTTCACAGCAATATCATTCTGCATGAGCAAATTATCATTTTGAATCTCTTGGCTACATCCAATGGGATAACTTTGTGCTTTGGCTGGGTTTGATGTCGCTGTGCAAGAGTGACTTTGAAATTGAATTTTGGCCATTTTTGACTCTATTCCCACTTGCCACTGCCGGTGCTGTTTATGTCAGTATTCTCCTGCTAATATGGCCTAGTGAGGGGAGGGCATCGCAGTATTAATATGGTCCTTGTCACTCGGAGGGGAGCGTTCTCAGTTTAGCTCCGTGGTCATGGGTTTGGAGCCAGAGGCATCTTTTTAATGAGGAAGAGGGACAGCGTGACAGGGCCGAGCTGACCCGATCCAGGCCAGGACCGAGCCGCTGCTCCGTCCTACTGTTCTACTATGTACACACTCAGTGAAACATGGACACTGAAACCCACATACACGAGTAATACGCGAGCCCTGCAGAGACAGATCAAGTCAGACACAAATGACTAGCTCGGCTCTCTTTGTGTCAGAAGCGATTTGAAGTGCCTGCTGTAGACTGCCAGGTCTGGAACGGCACAGAGAAGCTTCTCCATGTTCACTCACATGAACATGCCAAGAGCCTCCATCTGCACCAGCGTTTCAGCCGCAAATTGTTTGTTGCCGGGGTGGAAAAGACCTTGAAATGGCATTGTGGACCACTGGACATGGAAATAGCTAATAGAAAAAGTATATGACACTAAATCCCTGAAATAAACAATGCACATTACATGATAAACATCATGATTTCAACCCTGTGCAGTCGGATACTTCTGTTGGCCTCGGACCACATCCACCTCCCCTCCCATCCACCATAAGCATTCTTTCTCACATTTTATTCTACTTCACTAACTCTGAGCGTAGCATATTTACGATGATGCGTTTGCATTGCAGTCAATACGGACTACATGGCGTGAAATGAAAAGCTTATTGCATGCAAAATGATTTGTGATTTACTGTGTCATCCATAAGGTGACCAGGTGTCCCACTTTATGTGGGACTGCACAGCATTTTCATCCCTTGTCCCGCGTCCCACATATTGAGATGATGTCCTGCATTTTGATTGGCTCTAGTTTCCAAAAGTCAAACCACTGCCGGACAGACAGTCTTCTAAAAGCAGACCGCACACACGTAGGTCAAATGCAGGTTAACCTGCCACCGTCCATGCTACGCTACACCTAAAACTGAGAGTCACCACAAAGTCACAAGCTACAGTACTGTATGCAGATTTAGGCAAAATATGATGGAAACTACCACAAAAAAAAGGGAAATGCAGCTACAACAAAGACTGTGAAACTATACTTATAACTTGTTACTTAGTTATTTTTCAATTTCACATGGGGGGGTGGGGGAATACGACGTGAAGTTACACAGTAACCTGCAGGCTAACCTGTATAATTGTGTGCTACTGAATCAAACAGAGGGCAAAACATAGACACGTTATGAGCTTAGAGGCAGAATAGAAATGTTCAGATAGATATAACATCAAAAAGACTACCTCTCTGTATTGGTAACATGTCCCACATTGTCCTACACAAACATATTCTCTGTCCCACATTTGGTTTGTTGGGATCTGGTCACCCTAGTCATCCATACGCCATTTAGTGCGACCAGGCTGGTGATTAAATATGTGATGCAGACTCTTTTCACAGTCAGGTATCGTATCGAGATGTCTAGATTGTCCCAGGCTTTTGTGAGCCATCAGGGGAGAGAATTTAACCTCAACTCAAATGCACAAAGTTATCCCGTCAAACATGGTTCGGAGGGTACAGTATGAAGAACGACAACCAGGAGCTGACTACTGCTGCAACACTTACTTTGTTCTTACAAAATGTTCCTAACTGGTGAAACAAATCACGAAAGAATCTGATTTATTTTGACACTTTTGCCCCCAAAATATCTAGTGGGATAACAAGTTACCAGAAGTGTGCCCTATCCAATTAGCAAGCTACTTATGACTTCAAATGACTCTTATGTGCTGACTCAAGCTGAACAGTGTGACTTTATATGAACCTGATTTAAAAAAAATGTAACAAAATCATTATTCCCGCTGCGGTTGAGAACAGCGAGCTGAAAGAAGTCACATTGCCAGTGTGATGGCACCTTAAATGTGTAGCCATAACAAACATGGTTCTCTAAAGCAGCTGTGAAACTGTGTGACAGTGAAACTCTCAGCTGAAAGCAGTGCTAACGATATTCACTGAAGCAGCATTTGCTGAGGCTGTCTCTTATGGATCCAGTAATGATGAAACTCTGTCAGGCGAGGTGACAGCTCCCCTGGACTGAGTGGCGCTCTCTAAGTATTCACTAGCAGGAGAGAAGGCGGTCCACGCAGCGCAGGAGAGGAAGAGGAAGAGGAAGCGAGCTCTGTCTTGGCGTGGATGTGAGTGTGTAGGCGGTGCAGCACACAGTGCCACCTTACTGCTACTGGGAGCGTGTGAGGAGTTTTGTTTCCATATTAAATATGTGTTCAGAGAAATATAAGACAGCAAAAGTTATGGTGAAGTACTTTTAATTAACTGCTGGAAAAAAAACCTTTTTAAAGCTGTACATGATAGGAGAGTTGATCGTTTTTCTTTCTTTCTTTAAGTTTCAATTTATTTTATTTAGTTTTATAGAACAGCACTCTTATCTGTAGCGTTGCATAATTTCTGTGGTCCTTCGCATGTCCATTGGCCCATATATAAGATCCTATAACCTTAGTACTGTATACTATTACTACTGTACATCCAGATGTGCTGTTGTACTGTGGATTTCTACAAATCATAGCTTGTTAATTTGACAATGTTTGTTCATTGCAAAAAAGAGGGGTTTTCTCCATTTAAAATTAACTTTGTTCTAAAACTTGTTTTACTAACTTTGCTATAAATATGAAACACTCAAGAAAAACTGATCTGGAAGGTTTAAGACAAAAGAATAAACGCAGTAATGCATTAATAGGTGTGACTGACGTAGCCAACCTCTTCCAGTTCAAGTGTGTTTTAGAGCACCGCTGAAGTTCGGTGTTGAGTCATCGATCCACTTGATGCAAAGTGTTGTTTCGTTCACCTCAGAAGCACTTTTAATCAAGCGATTACCACCTGGCGTTTGATTACGCTTTACTAACTCTCTTTTTTTAACTTTTATTTAAAAACCCTGCACACCCACTCAGGTGTTTTCACTGTTGTGCTCATTATGTACACCGGAGCGTACATAATGCCAACAATAATCATCAAGTAATTGTTTTGCAAATCACACGGAAGTCCTGAGTCTTGGCTATGAAGTCCTAAGTCAACACCAACAAGTCTCTGAGAACTAATAAACAAGACTAGGAATCGGACCAAGCATTTAATCAGAGACCAATTTAGTGCCCTGGGCAAGATTTTAGCTAGTGCCCTTTGCATCGCAGTCAATTCCACCACCAATCATTGTGTTCATACACTCACACAGAAACTGCTATAGCTTGAGGCAGACATTGGAAGGTTTGTGCAGCACAAGTAAAAGAAAAACTGACAAAACTGACTGTGCGTTCCAATACCCATACTGTACTATTTAGTATGCCAGAAGAAGATTTAGCATGCCAAAAATACCAGGATGTCAGCCAAGCAAGCCAGCAGGTTTTTCTGGCTGTTCTGACCCACAATCCTCTGCCCGGCGGATACATGAGCAAGAGGGTAGAAGTTCAAGGCGCAATGTTATGATGAAGTAGTATGTCTCAATTGTATGCATACTGCATGCAGGAGTACGTACTTTGTAAGGACAGCTGTAGTATGTACTAAATGTAAAAAAAGAAAAAGTATGTGATTTGGAACGTAACCTGTATTTCTCAAAATTATGTTGTAGTTATTCCCCAAACACCTGAATAGTCCAACTTTTTAAGGTGGGAGTAACAGATGTTATCTATTTATTAAATTAGCGAATGTTACCTGAAAATAGGGCCTATTCAATAGGTTAAGTAGTTATGTTGTTGTGGGCTTTGTTTTTTAAATATTTTTGAATTAATAATATTGAAAGTAGGGCTGTCAATCGATTAAAATATTTAATCGCAATTCATCGCATGATTGTCCATGATTAATCACGATTAATAACAAATTAATCGCACATTTTTTATCTGTTCAAAATGTACCTTAAAGGGAGATTTCTCAAGTATTTAATACTCTTATCAACATGGGAGTGGATATGCTGCTTTATGCAAATGTATATATTTATTATTGGAAATCAATTAACAACACAAAACAATGACAAATATTGTCCAGAGACCCTCACAGGTACTGCATTTAGTATAAAATATATGCTCAAATCATAACATGGTAAACTGCAGCCCAACAGGCAACAACAGCTGTCAGTGTGTCAGCAACTTGACTATGACTTGCCCCAAACTGCATGTGATTATCATAAAGTGGGCATGTCTGTAAAGGGGAGACTCGTGGGTACCCATAGAACCCATTTTCATTCATTGGACAAACGGTAAAAGAGGAAACACGTGTTATTTGTTGGTTGGGGTTGCTGGGAAAAGCTGCGGTGAAACAACCAATTTGGGTTCATGCGGCAGCACAAGGTGTGATTTTAACTCTTTGTGATACAGATCTGATCCTCTCATGGACAAGTACAGAAGGACCAACCACATGGACTCAGACTTCTTTAAAATCTGAAACCCAAACCTGACCCAAAGCTCTCAGCACTGAAAAGCCGTATAGAATCAGATTTCCTCCTGTTTAAACAGCAAAGATAGCCTTCTGTGAGCCACAAACAGATAAAAGTTTGATTATCTTTTCCATTGTGGATGCAGCTTTAGTTTATGTATGCAGATGCCTCGTGGAACCAATTCATGAGCTTGGAATTATGAGGTCCCATCTGCATGCAGAGTAGTTTTGCCATTATAAAGACTGGGAAAAAAAACTAGTTTTGCATGTGCTTGTTTTAATCATAACTGGATATTTTCAGCGTGGGCCTCTTTTTGCTAGTATTCTGCCAACAGACACAGACGGCCACAACTCAACCCAAAAGCAGAATATACTCTAGCTTTTCAAATCATTATTTCAATTGGTGAAAGCCAAAATTAGACCCAGATTGGAAATAATACACAAAAATAAAAATTAAGGCTTTAAAATTGCTATTTCAGACCCATGTGAAAGTCTGTTTTTAGAGCCAGATGATATTGACCAGCTGGAGCCTTATAATACCAGAGATCCAGTGGGAATCACAGATTGAGTCAAGCACCAGTTGTGAGATGAAGTGAGAAAATTGAACCCTGGTCACACCCCCCCCTCACCGACTCAGTCGGTGGGAGAAGGTGATCATCAAATCCCACAGAGCCCAGCTGTGATTGTATGATTGAGTTAATCTGATTCAACAAGGTCTGTAGCTTTGATTTGATTCTTGTGCCGTTGGGATGTTTTTTATTTATTTATTTATTTTGGCTATGCAAAATGATTTTTGTTATATTTGCTGAATTCTCATTACATCCAGATGTGATTATCATAAAGTGAGCATGTCTGTAAAGGGGAGACTCGTGGGTACCCATAGAACCCATTTACATTCACATATCTTGAGGTCAGAGGTCAAGGGACCCCTTTGAAAATGGCCATGCCAGTTTTTCCTCGCCAAAATTTAGCCCAAATTTGGAGCGTTATTTAGCCTCCTTTCCGACACGGTTGCATGACATGGTACCAACCATGTCACCAATGGATTCCTTAGGTTTCATGTAGTTTCATATGATATATGTGTCTTCACTCTAGCCCTAAAAATGAACATACTAGAGCCTCTGAAAGACAGTAAAGTCAGTCGGGATTACCCGTCATCCCACGTGTCTCAGGGGGTTAAAGATTCAAAGTTTCAGTCTCAAAGTTTCATCTGAGTCGTCACTGAGAGGAGAGGGTAGAGACGTCTGTGGCAAATTGTGTCAACTGGGTAACAGGTCCATATCCAAAAGGATATTAAGATTCAACATGCATCGTCTGTTCACGCCTGAATAATGTATCCGTGTTCAGTTACATCCTAATACACATAAAAAAATACTGAGACGATTTGTAGAGCTGCTATCCTGCTGCACTGAGAGGCCCAACTGAGCTGCTGGAAAAGGATTTGGTTTAGTTTCACGAAAAAAGGAAAATAAGACGTTACTATATTGGACTGTTCACTGTGACAAATGTTCTCCATTTATTGCAAGAAATATATGAACAACCGCGGTTCTTCATAAGAGTTTATCTTTGAGGCCGGAAAAACAATTTCTGTAGTAATCGAGGCAAACTTTTGGAAAAAAACGGAGACAAAAGGTCTGCACATAATGCTTTTTTTTTTCTCTTGCTAAGGATATTAGAACCTTTGCACTTTTTGCACCAAAGGAAAATAACTGATTTAATGCAGCCAATTTAGAAGAGTTAGTAGGGAAGGCTGATAAATGCTCCCATAAGACTTTACAGAAATAAGCTCTTAAATGCACTCCATGCTTATCTATTTATTTATTTATTTACGCCCCCCTCAAACATGTTGTCTGCCGTTGACCTGGATAAAGCTGAAAGTTAATATTTTTACTATGAGGCCTTGCCATGGGCTTATTCAAAGGAGTCCCATGGGCAAGCAAAAGGATTATATAATTCAGGGATATGTAACTTTGATGTTAGTGGGCAGATGAAAACTTTGTGGTCAGATAGTGCTCAGCGGAAAAGTGTGTGTGTATGTGTGTGTGTTCACAGCCCTTAAAGTGACATATGCATTCAACTACGCATGATGTAATGTGGCTGTAATAAGGATGAGCAGCACTGTGGTGACATTCTGAAAGGTAGTTGGTATAATTATAAATCGGGTGCTGAAATATTGACGAGGTTGGGGAATTTTAAACAAGGTCTGTGTCTCTGTCATGGCGGCTACCATTCCAGATGATTGGGCATGAGTAGTCTTCGCCGCCGGGACTCCCTGTCAGCACAGTTTTGTTTGTCTGTAACTGTCTGTGCAGTTTGTAATAGAGAGAGGCATTTTTTTTTTTAAATTAACTTTGTGCTTTTTTATGTAGGCAAAAGTAGAGCAACGCGTTCTTGATTCATGCCTTATTCCTTCAAATTATCCTTTACTTTCAAAACACCTTAGGTGAAGTTCATTGTTCAGTGACATGCAGTTACGGACCGTTAGAACGAGTGAATACTTTGTTTTTACTTCCTTCTCCTCTCCTTTTATATGCAAGACTTTCTGCTTTTAATTCATTTGTGAATTTCATTAGCTTGTGTGAAAGATTGCACCCAAACCAATGTAAAGTTCTTTCACAAGTTACACAGAAACAACAACTACTGCTACTATACTACATCTTTTCTATTAATTAATTCAATCCCCTTATAAAGTTGCTATGGCTACCATGTTAGCAAACATCTGCCCATTTACACATCCAGGAGACACAGAGCAACATTAGCATTCATTTGGAGTCGTGTTTCTGGTGACCTTATGAATGCAAGGCCAATATTCACTCTCCTTTTAGCTCCGTTTTGGTCTCCACCGACTGTTGAGGGAAATATCTGGTTCTTTAGCTGCTAAATGCTCCCAAAACTGACCCAAAACTGACCCAAAACAGTAAAGTTAGGGGCTGTACAACCAAAACAATGAGCTGAAGGATGCTAAATACCTCAGGAGAGCTTAGAGGAACTGCAGAGTTGGGTGATAATTCTCTGTGGGATCATCACTCTGAGTGACACCTGTCATTTACACATTGTTGATATAAAAATAGTGTGTATTGCTGCTTTAAAAGTCTCTCTTTAAAGAGCGATCTGGTCAAGAAAGCAGCATTAAAGGAACAGTATGTAACCTTTAGGAGGATCTATTGGCAGAGTATATTTTCTTTAGTGTATAATCACTTTAAAATATGAATTTATGAATGTTTTCGTTAGCTTAGAATGAGCCGTTTATATCTACATACGGAGCGGGTCCTCTCTTTATGGAGCCGGCCGCCATGTTTCTACAGTAGCCCAGAACAGACAAACCAAACACTGGCGATCAATTGTTTAGTCAAAATGTTCAATGGAAGTCAATGGGTTTTATTTAGATGCCTGAAATAAGGTCTGTGGTTAACCCAAGCTGAAGAGATTTTAACGTTTTTTTCTACAACATAAAATACATCAATAAATACCCCACTCATGAATTTTGAAGCTTTTACGTGTCTTAAAAAAGGCGGTTGCTAACAAGTGGCTAAATGAGATGACTAAATGTCATCATGCCGTCTCGTACTCCTTTACAGCCTTGTTGTGTATACTCATGTTCATGTGACTGTGGTGTAGTTTATTTATAGCCTAACGTCAGCTTTTTACTTCTGGTGATTGCATTTACTCTTCAAAAATCATAAAAGTGGTGTTCATTTGTGAAGATTATCTTACAGAACAAAACGTGTATAAATATGTCATCTCTGCAACACTCTATTCCTCTATGTTAATTAATCCAATCAGAAGAAGTAGGATATTAAACAGCTATTACGTCCACTGGCATCAATATAGAACAAACACGTTTCAGCCTCCAGTAACAGTAATTAAAAATAAATGAAAAATGAAGAAACAGAGAATGCACTCTTGAACTCTACTGATAATGCGGCACACGTCAACGTGTTACTTCAAGGGTGTTAATATACATATACACTGTGGCATCACGGAAAATAATCTATTTTTTCTCTTCATTAAAGCTGAACAACATATACCGTACCGTAAATGTATTGCTGTTGATAAAGACAAACTGCTAATGGAAACATGCAGTATCAGCGTCACTTGTCTTCAGCAACTTAAAGCCACTTTGAAAGTAGAATAAGATTCAATTTCTACAGGATCAAAGTTTCCATCAACCAGCTGTAAGCAGCCTTGACAATACAGCTGCGAGCACAGAGTGCTCATCTACCGAGAGAGGTGAAAAGAAATCAAAACAGGAGCTATAGATTCAAGGCGAGAACAAATATGATCGGGGATGTCTTGAACGGATACGTTTTCAGGCTGCTTGAGTTTCATGATGATTTCAAAACCTGAGCGTTCACAGTTCAGAAACTCAAATACTTTCTGTCGTTCTGCAAATTTCAGGGGGAAATATGTTGAAGCAAGTCCCCCTGAATTTGTATGAGCGCGGCACAGTGGATGGTACTCAGTGAACTGTATGCAGAAAATGTGATCAGTTTCACCCCTGTGGGTTTTTAGGGAGATGTGATGCAGGGAGATTCCATTGACCATAGCCTGCAGCGAAACAGGCTTTTTACAGCGAGCAGGAAGTCAACTGGCTTCACTTTCTGTCCCTGAAATAGCTGGAATAAAATGGCCCCGTTTAGAATGCACGGATGTTCAATACAAACAATCATTCTGCCGTTTAAAATCCTTTTCCAATATGGGCTCGTAAATACCGACATTGTCACCCCACCTCCCCCCCATTCTCTCCTTGACACAAAACAATATCGACCGCGAGCTATCGACCCCGACTGGTCCCGAATCTGTGCAGAAGACAGACTTGTGCTCCTGCCAAAGCAATTAAAACCCCGGCGAGTCCTTCGACGCTTTGTCTTTACAGGGAGGGGTATCATTACAAAGAGCAGAAAATGAAAAGTTCATTAAAAAGATGCAGCGAGACACTGAGAGTAAAGGGGCGAAATCACACACTGACATGCTTCTTAAAGGCTCACTATCTTTTCTTGAGAGCACGCCAAGCTTGTGCCGTAGGGCGCTTTAGTTTAAAGGCGAGCACTGAGGCACCGTACCGTGTGCTTCGTATCAAACAGCATATGTCTGCCGTCTCCCGAGATACAGAATCTCAATTGCTGTTTCAACTTTGGGCTGTTTCAAGATGCTTACAGTACGTCTGAGCCGATGTAATAACGCACAGAACTATTGTTTGAACGTTTCAATCACCTGACGTCTCCAGCAAACCTACGGCGGCTGTGAACAGGGTTCTCCAGAGCAAACTTTCATTGTGTATTGATCTGTGGTGTCCCTGTGAGAGGGGCTCCTGGGAGCCTGGGGCTCATTAATCAAGCTGACACTCAGAGTGACACACGGGGCTGAGGCAGCAGCATCGCAGCACTGGGACGCCACTATGAACACCTTTTCTTCTTATGTCCCCCTGTCTTCATTCTCCCTGGCTGCCACAAGAAATGACGAGGCTGTAAGTGGGTGATGTCAGCACACTGCACAACTACTGCACAACTCCTGCACCCCCCTTTCCGGTTTCACCACTGCTCAGTCCCGAAAGTCCCTCTACCCATTCATTTCTGTCACAAAACCCTGATACACAATTTTCAGCTTAACCTCGGACCGTGAGCTTTTGCCAAGCATTCAACACAACAGTTGTAAAAGGCAAATATACAAACATGTGCATCTTCTCTCTGAGTATTTCCACGCTTTGACTGATTGGGGAGGTTTATCTGTTATCAAAGGATGTCCAGAAAAGTGGGCTGCATTCACCTTAAAGTGGACATATCACAAAAACTCACTTTTCCAGTGCTCGTGCAGAAATAGGGACAGTGAATGACTGGCTTTTTGTCCACTACTACTAACATAACAACTGTGATATTGGGGGAAAAAATTGTTTGGTCAATTATTCATGTTGCAGTAATTTCATGCAATGTTAGATGGTGGGTGTACGAGCAAACTACATCTTGTTTATCCCATTATCAACAATGGGAGTTAAAATAACTATTATTATTATGAAAGGAAATGTCTGTGCAGTATGATTATAATAAATATGTTTTATCAAATTATGTTGAATGCGGCTGAGATGAAACGGACGAATGTTTGTCATTTTGATGTATAATATATTCACGATGGGAATTATACAGTTTATAAATCACACAGTTCATAGTTTGCATAAATTCATCAGCGAACCATTGAAATAAACTGGAGTGAACCAGAGCTGCAAGTGAGGATGATGTTGAATTTTGTCCCTTTTAGGACCTCCAAGATGGAGACAGGTGTGGTTGCTAGGAGATTTGCGATAAACCTTCATACCCTCTGTATGCCTCATACTTTACCCCCTTTTCTGCTAGTGATCTACACCACTGGTTCCCAACCTGGGGGTCCCCCAGGAAAACTCATCTCTGATGCAATATTCACAGGAAATCAAATAATCTGCACAAAATTCATCCAAATCGCTTGTTTTACACCAACTTTCTGTAGATATTGTGTTCACTATTTGGGTTTATTGTGGGTTTATGTGAATTAAAGCTACAAGCAGCGATGAATGGGCCCTCGCACCTTCCCACGCGTCAGTGGTACTGGCTGAACGCCGGTGGAAGTGGCCAGACACAATGAAACCGGAACTCTGCTGAGTCCAATGATGCCTCCCACAAGAGTCTACGACAAACAATTCATGGGTTATAAAAGGGGCGGGGCTTAAGTGTAAGGGGCGGGGATCACCATTACTAATGAAAGAGGATGTCCCTGATGAGTCCAAAGACGCATCCCCCAAGAGTCTACGACAAACGGTTCATGGGTTATGAAAGGGGGCGTGGCTAAATGTTAGGGGCGGGGATAACCTTCACCAATGAAACAGCAACAGTTCCAACAATCGAACTCAACTGAAATTTCACTGAGTTTAATTTGGAAAAACGCCGAATCTACAGTCCCCCCAGGTCCTAAATATCCATAAAATATGTCACTTAATCAGGGTCGTCAATTTATTCAATGATAGAAAAAGGGGTCCCTTAAGGAAAAATAACACACACACACACACACACACACACACATACATATATATATATAAAGGCTGTTGGATGATGTCACCACGCACCACCCTCCCAATCTCCCACCATCTCCCTCCGTCCCATCATCCTCTCTGTGATGCGCTTGTTCTTTTCCGTGTCATTTTTTCCTCCGTCTGTGATGCACTTTGTGAAAAACCTGGTTGTTAAAAGCACTTTATAAATAGTTTTGACTGGACTTGACTCTGTGAGGGAGTTGCCAACATGCAGGAACATAGTTGGATGTCACCACCGAAGGCAGCTAGAGAGGGAAGTTTGGAAACCAGCCACGTACTTTGTGTAACTATGTAAAGCCTCAGAGGCAGCAACAAAACAATGTCAAGTGCACTGCTACTTGAAATCCCTGCAGCATCCAGGGTCACCGCAGTGAGAGGAAAGTATAAGCAAAGATTCAGGGCTAAATAGTTCGTCACTTGCAGTAAACTTTGATGCGCACTGATGAATAAATGATGAAGTCAAATGGCCTTCAAGTGGCTTTTTTTTTCTGAAGACACATTAGCTCAGTGATAACTGATGGAGGAGTGAAGTGTAAATAAAAAATCGCTATGTGAAATAGGCATGAATGCTTGTTGAGAAAGGGCCAACAAACTGTTAAATCATACCAAGATAATTAGTGGTCGAAAATTCACGGGAAAATGCATGGAGTTTCATGCTGTGCTAATTATGTTTATCTTGCTGGTATAATTACCTTTAATACCTCTTGGTTAAAAAAACAATAACACAAAAATATCCACTTCCCCTGCAGAAAAGCATTTCTTAACATAGCACCACAGCAGACAGTCTCCGCTTATAATCTCCCGAGAAAAGTCATTATAAAGAACCGCGGTCCTGCCTGTTTATTTCTACCCATCTGCAGCACAATGGAGTCCTGCAATGCAGAAGCCATGCAGAGACACGAGAATGCAGGACTAAAATAGGCTGTTTGGTGCTTTATTGATGCCTTGTCATGTTTCATTCCCGTTTTCCATCTGTTTACAATATGACAATAAGGAGATTGTGTTCCGCTGTGGTATCCGCCGCATCGTGCTCCACTGAGTCACAATCCAGGAGAATCAGACAAAAAAAAGGAGCCCAAATCTTACCCTCCAGAAACGTACAGATTTAATGCATCACAAGGCACACAGCAGAGGGGTTTTATGATCCAGGCGGGAATAGAAACCTGAGATACATCACAGGTTCACTGCACCACAAATAAACATACAGCAGGTCTGATAGGTAGGTATAACTGGTAGTTAGTGTTAAGGCCTTTAAACACCGGCAGCGTTTTTTGGTGTGCAATTAAATCACATGTCATTACATATTTTGAGTACTTCATGTCATGAGCGACGTAACTTTTTTGGGAACGAGATTGATTTTTCTGAGCTTTCGCACCGCGGATAAAGGCATCAACCAATCACGACATATTCAATATGTACACTATAGTGTACAAAAACACGGAGGCTCTGTAGTCCGAACCAAGACGGCAAACTTTACTCCTTTCAACCTTGACAAAAGCAGCGCAGACCAGATCTACTCCTTCCGCTCTTACCTTTCACAATAAAAGCCCTAGATATTAACTGCATAACTGTTTACCAGAGGCAAATTCACTCGGAGCATTTCGCTACGAGGAAACTAAAATAGCTGACAGTAGTTTAGGCTATGCAACAGTTTCCCTCAGACAGACTGCCAGATGCTGCTCTGGGTCAGTAGGATCCTGGTAGTTGGTCCTCTGCCTGCACAAATATATTTGAACCTTTTATTGAATAAGTGTTGCCACTGTCGCAAATTTGCATCGCTGCTGGTATGAATAGTTTAGATGCGAAATATTTGCAGGCAAGTGTTCTACATTTTCGTGTCGTTTATTCGTCACGCGCCCGGTGTGTAAAGGCCATGAGACCTAGGGGTGTAAGAAAACATTGATACTCGAGAATCACGATCTTGTATTTTGTGATTTTTTGGTATCGATTCTCAAAAATACGGTTGATTTTTAAATAACAGTTTACATGCAAAGATTCGTGGCAGACAGTGGCTCAAATTGCACAAAAAGTAGTGCTATGATGTTGGATATTACAGGGACTCTGATAAATGCAAAAGCAAATCCCGCTGTTTTGAGTGCATAAAAAATGCATATGGTGGTGTGTTGTATGACAGTTTTCCTAAAGCTAGATTTTTAAAAAATTGCAATATATCGCCTTCCTTACAGTATCGCAGTATATTGAATCGTAACCCCTGTATCATGATATGTATCGTATCGCCAGATTCTTGCCAATACACAGTTATGATTTGTAGCCTTTTACAGTCTGTTGACAGTGCAGAAGGAGCTAATTAGGTGAAAATCATTAATGCCAAAGTGATATGGTCGGTGGGTAAATTAATAAAAGGGAAATGTGTAATCTTCCCCACTTACACCCTGTGTGTTTATTTGTCTGAACAACCACATTCTGAGGCTACAGGTTTGGACCAGAATATTGTAACCGATGTTTCTACTGACCAAATCCTCTTTGTCGGGGCAAAAAATGTGTCTCAGTTCCTTTGACAGCTGCCAAAATAAAATACTGTACGGACTAAAGGGATGCTGCTGTATCCATTGTTCACTGTCCAAAAACAAAACTATTACATAACTATTTGCATTTTTCATCAAAATATAAAGTTATATTAGTTATTATCCCTGTCTCCTGCTAATTAGAAATACCTGTATTTATATACCTAATATCTGGTTTGTTGGGTTACTTTTGCTCAGTTGCCAAAAAAACTACAAACATGAGACACTCCATCAACTTTGCAGAAATGTGTGGAGAATAAAACATTGCAGCTTTAAATATCTTATGAAATGTACAAAAATACTATTTGTGATGCTGCCGGTTTAAAAATAAATGTCTTTCCTTTGGTACTATACAGATATAGGCTCTTATTTAGCTGTGATTAATCAACGCATCCTCATACAACAGTTCGTATGATGGTTTACAAAAAGATGTTCCTCATTTTTCGTGCGTTCTCCTACTAATGTTCAAAAACACGTGTCAATTTCCGCACGTTACATGCATACAGTCTTTTCAAAATAAACTTCTGTCTGCACAGGAAACAACTTGGTTAGGTTTAGGCAACAAAACAACTTGGTTAGGTTTAGGAAAAGATCGTGGTTTGGGTTCAATTTACTATGGAAGTGGCGTTATATATGTACGGAAGTTGACAAAATAAATCAACGTTGACTTCTGGTTTCACAAGGAACATCGGTCTACTGGGTGAACATCGGTCTCCTTGGTGTTTTTTGACCCGCCCGTCTACCCCGTCCACCTCCTTACGCAGCGTTATCGCTCTTTATACTTCCTGATTACGTGGATTAAATAAGCATTGATTTTGTTGGATATATATACAAATTACAGTGCATTCATTTTCATAGATATAGCTACGAACGGTATGAGAACAGTCTGAATTAATTCAGTGTTATCGCTTGAAAAGGTAAAATGGCATTCCTATTAGGCGAGCTATCAACCACACTGACTTCCAGGTAAAAGATGGCTATTTTGCTCGAGGAAATCTTTGACCTTTCAGCAATGTGACAGCCTCTCTGATCTACTGGCTGACACCTAAGTTCACCATTTTAGACAAGAGCGTCCATGTTGGGTGTTTTTTTTTTTGTTGAAGAGACAGCACTTTGATTTTTAGGAGTTGCAAGCAAAAAAGTTTCTGCTCAACAGGAACTCCTTGGAAGGCCTTTCCCATGGGCTCCAAACAAACACAGGGGCTTCCCACAGCAAGTTTGCAGAGTCCTGATGAATAATGCAAATCCATTAAGCCCATGCGTCACACCACCTTTTCTTAGAATACTAATCATCCTGACAGCGAAATATTAGATCCTCGTGTACCTCGTGTGAACTCTTATCTTAACCCTGGCACGCCATACTGCTGTAAACACCAACTAGCTGTTTATGTGAATTTCACATCACCCTTGGCGTTCCAAAAATGCCACTCTGAGGGGGCCCCCGATGACAATTTGCCAAGACGCCCCGGGGCTCCTGATGCCTTCCATTACGTTTGAGGACAAACCCTTATCAGTCCAGCACAAACAGTTTTGTTGAGTAAACATGTTTACAAAGTTATGATCTGATGAAATATGCTCTCCCGATTCCCTACTGCTGGTAAACATGTTTTCTCACCTAAGACACTTCACATTTCTCCTCGGTTCCCTGCTACGTAAACACGTCCAGTTCATTTTTTGGTGAGTGAAAATTCATACGCCACCGACCTGCTATCGCCCGATACATGCCTGGCAGCATGGCTACAGTTGTTATATCAACAGATGTCCGACTGTGTAGGCATCATAGTTAGGGTTGGAGAAAAGCACACTCTGCTCTCTCCGAAACTGGGAGTGCCGCACTTGACCTTGTCCATTCCAATTACAGCGGCCCTGCAGCCACAATCATGCAGCGTGTCTATTGTCATCGGCTTGATAACATTCACAATGTAAACCTGCAGCTACACTGCAGGGAGGGCAGGAGTATGGGATACATACAGTCACGCACACAACTACTGCACTCTCATCTCATGTGAACAGTACGTCTCTATCTTTTCTACATTTTATAGAAATAAACATTTGAACATATTGGACGTGAAAAGGCGTCTCTATCAGAGAGAGGAAAGATTTAGAGAAGCAGTTTGGAATACTAAATGTGGCACTTAAGGCCCTGAGGGTGGATTACAGTTGTTGTTCTCAAAAAACATGAGAATATTATAAATTTCAGTTAATGAAGATGTGCTGAGGTCAACTGCAGATTTACATTAATTAGTCAGGGCTATCCATGAATATAAATAGATTTGAGTACTGTGTTTTGAAAAATTGGTTAAAGGAGTACAACATTTTGTGCTGAAAGAAGATTTAACCTTTTTATCATTTATTTTTTTTAAATTAAAGGATAAGGCTGGAAATATTTCGTTTTTGCTATTGTCAATGAATCCCACAAAAATAGCTAAATCAACAATGGGTTAGTCCATCTCTCAGATTTCCTTACCATGTCTGTAGCTCTAAGCTCCAAACCTCTTGATTCTTACTGAAGTCAGAAACAAATCCCCCCCCCAAAAAAATTGAAAATATATAGGTTCATTTTTATAAAAGGGTCAGTCATTTCCTAAAAAAACTGTTTTTTAGCAAACATTACTCAAAAAGGAGTTAATAGCATGTTTGTTGGGAACTATTTTCAGCTGCGGATTAAGACACATTCAGTGCTCTAGTACATATTTATAGCATCAGGGTGGTATATGTCGGATTGAGTCCAATTAACCTAACCTGTGTGTGTTCATGGTAATGAAGGAAGATGTCACCCAGTGCAACAGTGTGGCTCATTGATGTGCTTTTAATGGTTTGTGGACAACAATGGAGCTCTTTGACACACAGGAATATGATCTACCGTTGGATTAACAGACAATACTTGATCAGTTTGTCTAAAGTGTTTTTATGGAATAAAAAAATAGAATATCACCAGACGTATATGCTAAAAAAGATTGATTGCACATGAAATAGTGAAAAAAATTCATATTACCACCCCGATGAAGGCGAGATAGCCGAAAATATTCGAAGAATAAAGCACAGTATGTATAAATAAAAGAATACAGAAATAAATAAGTTTGGGAAAATAAATAAGGGGTGAAATGCAAAGGGAAAATTGTGCAGAAATAAAGAGATGTATAACAAAATACATAACAAATGAATGCAAAAATAAATAAATTAAACAATAAATGCAAAAATGAATAAATAAATCTAAAATTTAATAAAAATAAATATATAAATAAATAAAAAGGAAAATTAAACAGAAGAGTAAATAAATAAGGGAATTAATACAAAGATAAATAAATAAAGAAGCAAATTAAAACAGAAATATAAATTTATGTCACATTTTATCAATTAATTAATTCTACATTAATTTCTAATATTATTTTTTACTATATTTAATGACATATTTATTTATTTATTATTTTATTTATTTTGGCAGGTTCCGTCCTCCATACATTCCATGTGTGTTCTCGAAATGTTAGAAATGGGGCATCCTGGCAAAAATGCCCAGAAATACTTAAGAATGTTGAAACAGTAGAATTCCTAACCTTTCATTCAAACTTGTTTGCTGCCACTTTAATGCTCTGAATTTGGAATGTAGCACCTTTAAGGAAACAGAAAGTGGAGGCTGGAGAAAATCTTTCTGTCCCACCATCTATCTCACTATCATGGCGACAATCAAGAGGTGTAGCGGGCCAGAGGAAATGGCAGTAATGACGGACAAAGCCCCAAGCTGGAGCAGACAGCAGAAAGTCTGGGTTAATAGCCTTTTTTATGGTGTAAGGTGCTCTGTTCCCATGGGGACATTTCATCAGAGCAACCATAGTTCTCAGCAACACCTCTGTACAATCTGATTAACAGCAGAAGAACACCAGGATCACCTATTAAACATCTACACGTCATCCTTCAATCACACGCTGCTTCTTCCATGATTTTAATAATGTTGGAAGTCGAGATCATCCATCTCACTCACAGACTGTACAACATAAGATGCTGAAGATTTTTTAAGTATCAATTACTGAACATTTCAAATCATTACAATGGTTAAACATTGCATATGGAGTTTATGTAATGACCGGTGTGTGTTTATGACACACACACCGGTCTCCTGGTTGAAAGTCTTGTGTTTGTTTGACCCATCCACCACAACTCCCACCCTCCCTTAGTGGATTCTCACGCTATTAATACTAAGTCACTTGCTCCGACCGTCAAATAACGGCGTGGGTGGGTTTACATTGGAGTTAGTTGAAAGCCATTGAAAGTCACATACTGTTGCTAAAGGGTGCCTCCATGCGTCGGTCTCCGATGCCAAGGGGCACTTATTATTATTATTATTATTATATTATTAATTACCATACGGTGGTATTTGACGGGTTGGGAGTGAGAACGGGTTGGGTTAACGCTGTAAAGAGAAACAAAACCAAACGCAACAAAACTACAACAAAACAACAGTCTCCTGGGTGAAAGTCCTGTGCTTGTTTGACCTATCCACCACCCCGACCTCCTCCCTTCGTGGACTTCTGCAGACTTTGATTAGAAACATATTTGTGATATGTTAAAAAAAAAAAAAAGTCATCCACAACAAATTACGTTTCCCTCAAAACATAATTAACAATGCAGTTTTTAGGAAACAGGGCTCTTTTTACCCTCGGGCTATTTATATGTAATCTGAATCTGTGGTTTTGTTTTGTGTATATTTCTACCAGTATGTCGTATCTATTGGGTTATGACAGAATAAAACTGAACGGAGTTATGAACTTAAAATGAAAATGCCAAATATTTGGTTTGCTGCTTTGTGTTAATCTTGAAAAGCGTCTCAGCTCAGTTGTATTCTTGGTGGCTAACCTTACCAGTCTGAGTTCACATCAAATTAGGGCCGCTGATAACTCTCCATCGACTAACACTGCTACTTCCCTACAGTCCCAACCAAGGAAAACTGCATCAACTGTTCATTTGCTAAATGTAGAAATTGCTCACATTTAATCTGCCTTTCCATTCAAGGGAATACATCACCCAAATGAGAGAAGTCTTTTGGCCTCGGAGGATGAATTTTAATTAAGGTGTACGGAGGAAACTCAAAAAAGGTCATCACTGGCTCTCATCTAATCACACGCCTTTCAGGCTCTTTAAAGGTGAAAACGCTCCTGCCATTCTGAGAACGCAATTTTTCAAATCTTCTTCAATTAAATGTCTACGGTTCAGCAGACAAATGCATGTAATTAATTAGGCCTGAGCGAATACAAACGCAACATTTCATAGTCTAACTCGTAATTAACTGTAGAGGAGATCAAATGTCTTACCGACACCTTTCTTATCTCAGCCGGCCCAGCGGGGGGGCGATACGATCGATAGTGCTTCTTGTCTGAGATTCCCAAAAGTACCAAAAGATCATTTTAATTCTGTTTAAGCCGAATTCTGTCCAAGTGTTTTTTAACCTTTATTCATCCAGGGAGAGTCTGCTGGGCAGACACACTCTTATTCATCAACAACCTACTTTATATTCATACAGTCACTAACCATAAATTCATAACAGGGAGCTGCAAGAGGCTTTTACTCCTGGTTACCGAGCGGTGCCGGCTCACAGGCACCTTGAGAATAGATGTTGAAGGAGAGGAAAGCGTTAATTATTAAACCCAGACAGATTTTTGTGTCTTTTAAAATACTGCTGGCCATTATACTCAGGTATTTTCAAAATTAAACATCCCAGGAACTCTGGTTTCTTGATTCAGTGAGATAACTGTAAAAACTGGAGATTTGTGAAGAATAAATTTGTGGTTTATTGCTTGTTCTTTAGTTTTCAGACTAGAGATGAGTGAGTCTATTTGGCCCTGAGATGAGAAGCGTCTGCATGTCAGAGTGTAATCGTATCTGTCATCAGACTACACTGAGCTTTCAGCAGCCTGAGAAAAAGTGAAGGCTCAATCTGCGGCGAGCTCCGACATGATCGGCCTCATCAGAGCGCTCGGTGTGTATTGTCAAGAGTTAAGATAAAAGACAGAAATGATTCCAGGGTGCATTTGACTCGGACTGACATAAAGGAGAGAAATCGTGGATAAACCCAACATTTCTCACAAAAGTCTGGACAGTCCGGTTGGATTTATGGCCGCATTTGAAACATATTAGCCCCATCTAGTAGGCGGGGAGATCTTTACATGTGCGTTTGACAAATAAAAGATACCCTTGCTGCTCAAGTCTCATGAAGCTCAACGCCATCTGCTCTGATTTATTGTTATACATCTCTGGTCGCTCCATCATCCACCCTGCTATGCCATCATTCAGCGGCAGATGTAACTAAAGAGCAGAGGGATATAAAACACAATTACAATGGATTTTCGACACCTCGAGTGGACTCGGGGCCTCGGATCCGTGTAAATTTCTGCATTAGCCATACAATTACACGGTTATACCGTGTGGCGAGGTGTCACGCGTCGGAAAGCCACACAGGAAATTTCCAGCAGATGCCTGTGCTTAGTCTGGAAGGGGCCAGCAGGGAATAAAGTACACGGGATTGCAGTGAAAAACACAAAGAATCCAAGGAGACAGGCACTCTATTACAGAGTACAATGACAGCGACTCCCTCCTGGTGGCCGAGAAACAAAAAGCTGGCTGGATGCAGCTGTCTGTCACTTTGTTGCTGCAGTCAGAGAGCTCATCCCTCACAGACGGAGGGACAGGCCGACTCTGCTCAGCTGAGTGGAATTCAATTGTGGACTTTGGTTAGACTGAAACTCATTGTTAAAAGTTCCTCCTCTCCTCTCCGCCTCGGAGCTTGTCAGCCTAAAAATCGAGCGCTGCGAGGGGCTCAGGCTCCGCGGCCTCTCATCTTCCTTCGATGGGCAGACACATTTTTCAATTATGCACACGAGGGAAGGGAATTAGAGGCCTAATCCCAGCCTAATCCCCAAACAAACAGATCTATGGCCTCCATTTCCAGCGAAGCCACCGCGGCAGCCCTCTCTGCCCCCCACCTCCGTCTCCTCCTGTTAAATCTCTGCCCCTCTACTAACCCGGTCAGGGATGGAAGTCCTTTCGGCTCTGATAGTTCCTTAAATTGAGCTCCGCGAGCATTAGCCGTGTTTGAATGGTACATAAAACCTGCTCAAACTACCATTTGCAACTGTTCTTAGTTTTCCGCCCGTCATTAAAAATGAAAAAGCTGAGAATGTACTTTCGTAGAGTAACTCACTCAATTACACGTACTAATTCGATACCTAATTCAATTGCTTTGCCCTCTCCAGTGAAGATTACAGTTTATCTTAGCAGGCATTCACAGCTTCCCTTCCACCACCAACCATCCAACAGCTAGAGATCCTTTCAAACTGCTTCCACAGAGCTCCTTTCTGCTCAACGTGCATCCGTCTACAATAAATAATCATGCTGAGTTGAAAGGAAATATAGTACAGCACATGAACAAAGTGGTCTTTAACACACTGAATCATGAGTGGCAGCGACCTCTTAACCGTTTGACCATGACAGACTGAATGTTACTTCCTGGTTAGGGCTTACTGAAAGGCAGCGAAAGCTATAGAAACAGTCATGATGTCATAACTGTTATGAACAGAGAGCATTTCAACAAGCTGAGTCATTTACTAACCAAACAGTTCAAAGCAGCAGCAAACTAAACTCCTCATTTGTCTTTGTCTTCCAAAATGACTCATATGACTGTTAAAAAGAATGTTTTATCTAATCTGTTACCTTTATGTTGGGTTCAATTTAGGGAACTAAAACTACTTTAGGATAAGGAAAGATCATGATCATGAAATGGCATCGACTGTTGGTTTGATGTGATCAACATTCTCTGGTTCCAAGATCAGAAACTTAAGCGCCGTCCAACCCAAGCACTCAGGAAGTGTGCCGGGCTGTGAAGCACATTTTCGTAGTGGCCAAACGGCGGTACTACAACTTACATGTCTGTTACGTATTGCCATTGGGCCCAAAAATACTTTTTCCCATAGACTTACATTGGGAAAGAGACGTGTAAATCAGCAGATCACTTTTTTTTAGGTAAATCAACTTCCCAGTACGAACACTTGAATAGCCTTTATTTAAATCATTAGGTCCTAAATCCAGAGTTATTTCCCTCCCTCTGTTCATGTGAATGAGACCCAGACTGAGGCTGGACCGTGGGCTTGGAGGCGGAGTTAAAGGAAACGCTACTGCGCCTTCTCTATGGGACCAATGGATGCGGAAGATCTACACATTGCACCTTTAATGTCACAGCATTGTAAATGGTGATGCAATCGTTTACTGGTGTGAGTTTGAATGGAATATTTATCTTAAACTGCACTGGCTAAAAATCTTGAAATGACTCAAATCAGCAAAGTGCTGTAATTTTCACCTCTAGAAAATAAGAAACGGTATGATAAGAAGGTATTTGATGCTCAAACACAAACTCTGTAAACATCTAAAATGGCTATCTAACCATCACCATCACGCACGTACACCTGCTTCACCACCAATCTATCACACGATCACTCTCCCCGGCCCTAAAGCTCCTGCCTTGTTATGATTCTGTCCGTGAGTGATTCCAGCCAATCCAATGGTGGTCAGATCTCTCTCATTTCCCTCGACTTGTACAAGCAATCGATTCCACTCAAAGAGGAAGGCCGCTGCTCATTCCCGCTGCCAGCCGGCTCCTAACTTCACTCGCAATATCTCTCCATCACCTCCTGAATGCAGATGGGTTCAGGGTTGTTAGAAGTGAAAGGAGAAGAGACAAAATGTTTTATCTGTGAAGGTTTCAGTTGATACACCTCAGTGTAAGAGCCCCTGAGAAGATTTGTCTCCAATTAGGGAACATGCTGTAAGAGATGTCACCTTGTGAGTGGATCGTTTTTGTGAGATTCACCCATTTGGGTTCTACATCGTAAAGAAGAGTTGGTGCACCATTAAAAAGCCAAACTGTTGGCTGCATGTTTCAGCCCATTAACTACACATCATGTATATTTTACATTAATGCTGACCTCCAGTGTTTACAGTTCTCCTGCTATGCAATGCAGTTGCAAGCTGATATTGTTATGGAAACAGATGATTTCCTTGTTGGTGTGTTCAAGGACACTTGGACATTTGATACTTGACATGCACTGCTATACAACAACCTTTCCACGGCAAGAAACAACCAGTAAGTCATGTAATCCTTTTCACAAAATCAAATTGTCTTATGGATTCAATTTTTGGGCTTGTGAACGTAATGCTCAATGGCACCTTACAATCGATATTCAGATGACAGAGCATTCTTGAATGCACCATCAAGGACAGTCCTTGCTCACAACTGCGGTATCACATCATAATATCATAACTTGACATTAAATAAAACTAGAATTAGGTTGTATATCTCTGCCAACCAAATTACAGTTTACATCCATATTTGTCCAAAATGTCATCACTTCATCATTTTATCCTGTTAGACATTTGTGTGAAATTGTCATAATTAGCATACGAATTCTTAAGTTATGGCCCAAAACGTGTTTTGTGAGGTCACAGCGACCTTTGACCACCAAAATCTAATCAGTTTATCGAGTACAAGTGGATGTTTGTGCGAAATTTGAAGAAATTCCCTCAAGGCGTTCCTGAGATATTGTATTAACGAGAATGGGTCTGACGGACGGAAGGACAAGCCGAAAACATGTCGCAACGAGGAGGCATAATATAACTACCTACCTATATTAAAATGATGTAAATGTAGAAAATATGTTAATTTCTGCCTAATAAGGAATCACAACACTGTTAAACACTTCCTTCAGCATCTCTATTTTGTGACATTAGAAATTGGTTATTACGTTAGTACTGGCTCTTTATCTGGTATGAAGGAACCAAAAGACTCTCTGTTCCTGACACAGCACAAGAGTCAATTTGGTGTCAAAACATTGTACTTTTTCAAATGTAATAAAGTAAAAATGTTAAAGGGAGCATTAAACAGTGTTGCATGTTGTGAAATAGTGGCCAGTAAAGCCAAATAAACTTGATTTGTAGTTAATAGACTTAAATATGCATAAAAAGAATTGGTAAGACTCTTTAAGGCCTTTCGTTTTACAGTAGTTACATATAAAAAAAAAATCTAGAGCACATCCAAAGTGATTTAATATCATACACCATCTTAAAACATTAAATATTTAAAACACTGCAATCCAGTCACATTTTACCTTTCTGTGCTTTTTACAACAGCAGGGATGAGATTCTATTGTGGGGATGGGGGACTCTGGTTTAAGAGGCAGGGAAGTTTTATATCTGGACATGAATGCTGGTGCTTTTTTAGGAAACTAAAACCCCCAAAAACCTACAAACCTTTTAAATAATGTTTCCTCAAAATGATATTACAAGTTGGAAGTAAATAATCCATGTAGGCTGAGAGAGAACTCTTTGGCACCGAACATGATTCTCAGGATTTTATGCACCCAAATGTACTTTTACTGCCAAAGTGTCAGTAGTGTAGATATAACTTTCTTTTTCTTCACACAGATAATACTTTAGAGACAGATATATCAAAGGAGCTTAAGAAACATGAATTTTTAATCAGGTTAAATAAAGTTTGGGGCCTATGAGTTCACATTTGACACCATGGGCTCAGCTCTCAGTGGGTAGTATTGTTGGTAAGTAACAAATCAGCTACTGCAGTGATCGACAAGTACTTCTTCACTGGTTTCACACAAAAGATGCCTTTATTATCCCTAAATCTGCAGTGAGGTCCAACACAATCCTCCCCATCACAGTATGTGTGTGGTCAGAGTTTAGATAAAAGACAGAGTCCACTCCTGACTTTGCAGATAAACCCAACATTCCTCATAAAGCTTCAGCACTTGGCTGGATTTATGACAACATTTCAAGCAAATTATTTCCACCCAGTAGCTGGAGAGACCTTTACATGCCTTTGAATTTGGTAGAAGGGTAAATGAAGTTGGGGGCTATGGGGTCAGAGTTCAGTGGGTAGTATATGTCATCACTGTCGGGTGATAACCTTGAATCTCAGTAATGTCAGCTTTTCAAAAGAAGAGCTTTGTTTTCAAGTTGACTACAATGCAATTCATGCAGTGTTTCCAGTGTGCTTTGGAATGGATTTTGATAACCTCAATGGGTGGTAGACTTTTCCTAAATGGGAGAAGATGTAATCCTTAAAGGGACTGTATGTAAATTTTACATGTAAAAATGTGTTTTAATAATTTTTTTATTGCCAATGTGTGAACAGGTTGTAACCTAACCTAAAAAATGAGACCTTCCGCGACTTTCTGGCTTTCCTCTATCAGCCTGTAGACTGCTTTTAATGTGAAGAACCCAGGCCTGTTTTACCGGTAAAATCCAACAGATGTGACGTCATACGCGCTCGCGAGTACCTTAGTTAGAAATGGATGAAACGAAACAACCAGCCCCCACCACAACTCAGACATCAACACAAACTCCACGGAAGCACAAAAAAAACAAAGTTATATCTAGTGAAGCCCGTCTTGGAAAACAGAAATGTGACCGACGTCGATTGAAAACTACTGATGTGGGAGAATAGCAGAGCCAGTGCGAAAAGTGTGCGTGTACGTGGGAAGTGAGTGGTGAAGCAAGAGAGAGCAAACGGCGGCGAGTGTGTGAGAAAACAAGCGAGCTAGTGGAGCAGAAGAGAGTTAGTTTAGCTTTGAGAATATCAAGTGAATGTTCAGTGGAAGTTGCAGTTTGTGCAGAAATAAATGCTGCAGCTCCTCACGACCAACAGAGGTTTCCTGTGTCAAGTTTCCCTGTTAAGTCATTGTTTTGACCGATGCTCACTTGCGTCTTCGTAGTGCGAGCACGAGCACGGGCAACAGGACGCTGACTGTCGTTGACTTAACGGCCACAGGTGTCACTGTTAACAAGCAATTTCTGATTCTGACATTGAGTCCCTTTAAATTAAAACCTCAAAATCTTCGAAATTGGAGTTGCAAAGTGGCCCCATGAAAGCCATATATTAGTTAGTATGAAAGCAGATCTTGTAAAAACCGCCACTGGACACCATCATTGAGTGACGGCTCTTTGTTTCTGCGTCGGCAACTTAAAACCATTCAAATCCCTCAAAGCCTTCAAAACACTGGCACCAAATGAGGCTTTTCAATACCCAGGCTGCTGAAAGGAGACTACCTTGATACCTGTAAATCTCAACGACATAGGCAGGTTTCCATTTAATTTGTTTCAAAGGGACTAATAAGAAATGAGTATGAAATGAGCTCAGGTTTGAGCGAGGACCTTTGACGCTGCGTGTGCGTTGCATGAGATAATCTACTGCTGTGTCCTCAGTGCACCGATCTATACGGTCTAAAGAACGAAGGAAAACTGTTGTTTCACGCCGCGGCTTTATGTGAACCATAATTACTGCCTGAGGTTCTCATCGCTCCGCCACTGCTGACACAGGATTTTCATGTGGGAACGGCGTAGATGAAAGGATCCGGGCTGTCAATATAAAGATGGATTTTTTTGTATAGGGAGTTGTGCTGTTATTGTATAATTTTTGATTCATCTACCGTGGAGATGCTGTGGCTTTGAGTTGTACAATCTTTAACGTTGGCTGCTTATAGTGCCGGTAATCTAAGAATTGAGGCGTATTGTAAGTAACGCTCATTGTAAGCTGCTTTCCATTGAAGGGTGATTTAAACGTCTATTGAGAAAACAAGTTCCTTTTTTTCCAATTTTCCAATCCTCCTAAAAAACGATATTTAATGTAAACAATTTTGACTCAACCTCTCTGTATGAGCTATTGAACAATTTCATTGATATCACTCCTACAACGGATTTAAGTGCTTAAGCAATTGGCACTTCATTTTACGTTCATGCAGATTAAGTCTATCCTCAGACTTCATACAGAATGCATGCACTATATATGAGATTGTGAATTTATAGCGGCTACTGTATTGCCTGTGGGATGATGTTAAACTATATATTGGTAATATAAAGTGTAAATGAGCAATATCCATGTTCTGATTACATCCCCGTGAACATGCAGAACCATGTGTGGAATGAGAAATCATTCCTGTCGTTTCATTTCAACTATTGCCTCCATATTAGTTCTACTTAATATCCCGAAGGTCATAACATTTGATAGATCATAATGTCAGCAGGGCTGGTCATAAACCCCCCCCCCCCCCTTCCCCCACCACCCCCTCCTCCTCTCTGGCAGCTACAGTCTGCTCACATCACACCTTAATTGACGGAGAGAGAGGCAGACGGCAACGCTTGGGCCACGGCAATCGATTGTGACAAACAAATTAGAGACGAGTTTGAATGATTAAGTTATGTATTGATTTTGATTTAAGCATTAACGGCTCATGTACTCGGCGGGATTAGATGGAAAGACGAAATGTAATCAATGCTTCCTTGTACATATCAATGGGATTTAGCATTTGAAGAGTTGGGTCAATGGGGTAATAAGGGGAGGCCAAACGCGCTTTTATTGTGTTTGGTGGGTAATGGATTAAGTGCAATGGGCAGGATTACATGTAATGTGATCTAGTTATTTTATCAGATACAGTCAATTGCAGTGAATCCATGCCATTTCCCTCCTAGTTTAATAACTGCTACTTCAGTTCCAACTTGTGAGGCATTTTTATCATGGGTTTCCTCAGAGGAAATGTGATCTTAGAAAGTAAATCAAAGAGGATTTTACTTACTTTTAGTTTAATTGTACTACAAAATGACCATAATATATCTGCGAGCGGCTGAAAGGGCCATTGATCAAAACTAATTACTCAATTACTCGTTGCTCTCAGGTGCACAGAGTCCTCGTTTTGAAGCTCACTTTCTGGCCAGCTTTGAAACACACAGAAATATATGTGAGCCGCGACAAAATTGATACAGGTTTTCTCACTGGGAACGTTTGACAAAAGTGGAAAGTATTAAGTAGGCCTGTTCCTTTGAAGTCACCAAACAGGAGGCTCATTATCCATCATCTAAGCCTGCTTCAATAGCCACTGATAATTATTGATTCTGATTGGTGGGCAGGTCTGGATCAATTAGTAACCTGACAATGTAACCGCAGTAAGGACAGCAACAGTGAGGCTTAGCTAAAGAGCTCGGAGCTAGTGTTATTTGTATAAATACATAAAAATCATCTTAATTAGGACCGTGATAATTATACTTCAAATGTGTTTGATACTGATGATGTATTGTCTCATCGTTTGTGTAGGACTGTAGGAACAGTGTGTAGGATCTGGTGGTATTTAGCGGTGAGGTGAGGAGAATACAACCAACTGAAGCCTCTTCAGTATGCCATACGTGTTGGAGAGCTATGGTGGCCGACACAAATACGCCAATGTCCCTCTCTAGAGCCATCTGGAGTAGAGCCAGTGCGTAGCGTGTGTGTGTACGAGGGAAGCAAGTGGCGAAGCAAGAGAGAGAGAGAGGCGGCGACGGGAGCGAGTAACGTTATCGTCTCCGGCCCAAGCAGGAAAAGTTAACAGTGTTTGGTTTGTCCGTTCTGGGCTACTGTAGCAACATGGTGGAGCAACATTGCGGACTCCGTGAAAAGGACCCGCTCCCTATGTAGATATAAACGGCTCATTCTAAGGAATGAAAACGAAAACACAGTGGTTCTAATTATCAAGTGATTATACACTTAAGAAAACATACATATTAATACTATATTCCTCTGCTAGTAGACCCCCCCCCCTGACTGTTACAGACTGGTCCTTTAAAAGCCGATGACTTCTTCCTGTTAAATGTATCAATCAACACGTTAATTTACTGTTGAGCTGTCTCCGTGAGACCATGTTTTTTTATGCTTCTTCTGTTTTTGTCGCGTTTCGTGACAGTCATAGCCCACCTTTGGGCTAACCAATGCTCTACTAGCTTCTGTAACTCAATGTAATCTCTCATTGAGCATTTCTTTCATTGGTTTTTCTAGGAAAATATTAAAAGATAAATGAGCGTCTGCTACAGCATCGTTAAACAATAATTCATTTGTTAGCGTAGAATTTAAATGATAGTTCTCATGAAAGTTTTCCAGGGGCAACAATAGGTTATTTTTAGATTTCATTTCTGCTGCATAAAAATGCCCAAAATGGCCTCCTCTCTGTGCTGTTGTTCGAGCCACGTCTGAACTCGCCGCGGCTATTCGGCTTGCCCATACTGATGTTTAACTCGCAATGGGAGGGAATGGTGTTGATGCTTACAGTAAAAGCTGTCTTAACTTATGTGAATCTAAATTTGTTGTTACTGTACTAATCTATTTTTACCATAACTTTGGTCTTGTGGACTCTAACTCTCGTTTATCTTATTTAACCTTTCACTGTTTTGTAATTTGTTGTGTTTTATCCAGTACTGGTTTCACAGTTTCACAGCTGCTTCCAGTAAAAACTTTAAAGGCTAACCTTTATTGTTAGAAGTGTTAAGCTTTCTGCGTGGATGTGCACCTACACGCATAGCGAGGGCAGAAATATCACAGAGCTAGCACACTCACACCTAGGGCTAATTTACAGTTTCCTGACCTAAATGTCTTTAGGAAGTTGAAGGAAACTGGAGCAGCAGGAGGAAACCCACGCAGACACAGGGAGAACATGCAAACGCCACAAAGAAAGGCACTAATTGGGATCAAATCCGGCAACAGAAGAGGAATTAAACAAACCGTGGGGACATGGAAGACTAGATTGTTGACTGAACCACACTGCACATCATGCAGGTCTCTCATGACAAACCACTGAACATACGCACAACAGGGAAATATAGAGCATTAGCTAACTCATTAGCTGTATGTACTGGAGGCACATGATCTGACATGAGTTGAAGTAACTTAAATATTTATCATATCATATACATATCGTAGCAACAAGCGTCATCACATCTGCAAGCAAATTAGGTGGCTGTGAACATGGACGGACAATAATGAACCATCTGTTCCTTTTTAAAACTGTAATTGAACTGAATAAATGCCACAAATTACACGTATTACTTACACTTACCTGTCTGAGCAAAACATTTATGTGGTATGGTCAAGTATGTTTACACTGTGCCATTCTAATAGGAAAACTGTGACTACATACTACCACGGATCCCAGTGATAAGTGATCAGTACCAGATGGTTTCCAATCGATTACCTTTTGAAAGCAGCCCACAAACATCCTGCTTTGAAACGATGATGATAAAGGAATCCTACTGTCGAGAGTCAGAAATGGCATCTGGTACTCAGCACTACCACCACAGATTTGGTTCCAATAAAGGGGCTGCCCTGCACTAAAAATAGGTGCTCCATGAATTCCCACTAAAATAGACTCAGTGTGTCTGTATGTGTGCTCCACGGAGAATTCAGCGACCTGGTTTCCGTTCAACATCCGAGCATTGACGCCATCTATCAGCTCACAATAAAATGAAGATGGTTTGCATGAAGACTCTTTTGGGAGAACAGGGACGCTGAGAAAGCACCAGTGGAGGAGGTAAGATAATGAAACAGAAGTACAAACATAAAAACAAATAGAATAGAAAATATGCTTCCTGGATTAAATAACGTCTCTGGATTTAATGACTGGCCCCACTGACTCTAATGTCCTCAACAACAACACAACCTGCAGTCAAATGTAGATGATAACATTTCCATGTCAAAAGAAAAAATAAGATGAACAACTATGGAAAACGGTATCACTACAGCGACCAGGAAAAAAGACAACATCTAAGGTATGATAACCAACAAGCCTAAGGCTAAGAGTCTTTGAGAGACAGTGGTGCTTTCAGCTAAATGCTAATGTCAGCCTGCTAAGATGCTCGCAATAACAATGTTAACAGACTGATGTTTAGCAGGTATAATGTTTACAAAGTCATCTGGATACATGGTACGGGAACCATTAATGTTGTCTGTAAATGGTAAATGACTTGCATTTATTTAGCACTTTTTTAGTCTACCAACCACTCAAAGCCTTTACGCTACATGTCAGCATTCACCCATTCACACACACATTAATACACTGATGGCAGAGGCTGCCATGCAAGGTGCCAACTTGCCCATCAGCATCTAATCTAAATACTCATCCACACACCGATGGCACAGCCTGTCGCCATCTTGGTTTTTTGTAACGAGAATCGACACGAGACGGTGGAGCTAAGTACAACCGAACTCTGAATAAGACATTTTTAAGTAACCAAAAAGGTTATAATTAACTTTCATGAACTGAAAACACACTGTGAAAGAGTTAAAGTTGTAAGACGAAAACACGGACAACGCCGTGGTAGCGACCTGTCAATCACAAGGTAGCCCCGCCCTAAAGCATCCCCTGCTTTATGGTCTATTTGACTCGAAATGGGACCATAATTTACTAAATGAAAATCATGCTGTATTGAAGAAGACTTGAAACTAGTGATTGAGACCATAAACTCATGTTTACAATGTTTACTGAGGTAATACATCAAGTTAGAAGTAGGATCATTTTCTCAAAGACTTCTATACAATCAGACTTCTTGTTGCTAACAGAGGAGTCGCCCCCTGCTGGCTGTTAGAAAGAATGACAGCTTAAGGCACTTCAGCGTTGAGCCAGCAGGTTGCCGCCTGGTCTGGACCAATATGGTGGACAGACTGACTGACCAACACACTGATACTGCCATCCCTTTCTTATCTCTAAGATTTAAAAAGCAGGACTGACATACTTTCTATTTCTGACAACTAGCGGTATACATGTCTCATCACTCAGTCTGTGCCATCACATCTTCCTACAGTTTGCAGAACACGTCAGTGATGAACAGCGAACTTTCCAGTATTAGCAAGTGTTGGTTTTTCTGAGAAAATGATTTGGAGTTGACAGGTGTTGATTGGGTTGTTTGTCCGCTCAGAGCTGATATAGCTCCAGGGCTAATGTTCAGAACTATCTCAAAGTGTTAAATAGACTCTGATGGCTGTGAATCCATAACTCAGAATCAATGGCAAAGTGTTAATTGTTGCTTTATTATAATTCCAATGCTGTTTTGATGCTGAATGGTATCCAATGGCGATCCGATTTCTTTTTACCCATCAAAGTTAATCCAATATCACATAAACGGAGCGGCTGATTCAGAGGTCAATTGAGAAGAGACTGTTGATTTGTCCAGAGCAGGTAAAGAGGATTAACACGGCGACAACAGTGATTCCAGTGGAGTAATTAGGGCTAGTTACTCGCCACTCTCCCCGGACACAGACAGAGGGAGGTCAGACTAGAAGCAGCCAGGAGGTCGGTGATGAGCAGCGGGATGAGGGAAAGTGGTGAGCTGTCGGTCCGGAAGAGATGATGAGGAGTGACACGGCGTGCCAGCGGCGGCACGCCCGCGAGAGGACTCAGTGCTGATGCAGGATTTACACTCATCGCACAGCGAAGTGGCCCTGTCATGGACTGCAATGATGACAATGACACAGGCGGCGGGTCTGTCAACTGCTGTTGTGGTGGTGATGGAGTGTGTGTGTTTGTGATGCTCAGCAGCTAATGAGTGAGGGAGGAAGTGAGATGTGGGAGGAAATGTGTGTTTTGGGTATTTTTGTGTAAGTAGGAGTACAGTAGGTGTCCTCTATTTTTATCGGAAGATAAAAGTAAAGTGTAGTGAAGTGCTGAAATACAATGCTCAGGTGCTGGTACTGAAAGACATGTACTTCTTACTTCAATACCTTCATGTGATGGCTGTTGATACTGGTGACTTTACAGATTCTGATTTTATATTCAACATAAGATGAACTCATTTAATATTACTAAGATTATCTTTATTTTTTTCCCTCATCCCTTTCATTTTTATTTCCTGTTTTTTTTTTTATTTCTTTATTTCCTTCTTTTTCCTTCCCTTTTCATCCTTCTTTCCTTCATACTTTCTTCATTTTGTCTACTTGTTTCTTTCATTGTTTATTTCCTCCTTTGCTTCTTTCCTTCCTTCTCTCACAATTTCCTTCCTTATTCGCTTGTTTTTATTCCTCTAAAGAGTTGAAACCATCAAAATCCCCCAAACTTAAAGGAACAGTGTTTAGCAGTTCGGGGGATCTATCGGCAGAAATGGAATATGATATTAATAAGTATGTTTTCTTTAGTGTATAATCACCTGATAATAAGAATCGTTGAGTTTTTGTTACCTTAGAATGAGCCTTATATCTACACAGAGAGCGGGTCCTCTTCTACATGTTTCTACAGTAGCCCAGAACGGACAAACCAAACACTGGCTCTAGATAGGAACATTCGTGTTTTTGCGTCGGCCACCGTAGTTCTCCTACACGCTTGGAACACGGGAGAAGTTTCAGTTGGTTGGGATATTCAACCTCACTGCTAGATGCCGCCAAATCCTACACGCTGCACCTTTTAAGTTAACAGGTTTTCAACCGACAGAGAAACTATTGTTGTTGTTATTATCAGTACTTTTATTTTGGATACTTGAGTAAATTTTACTGCTAAATAGGGCATGTAGCTTACAATACTTGTCAGGATCAATTAAGAATGCACCTTTCTAAAAGCTCTGTGGATGTATTATTAAGAAAAAAAATAAGAATTTGTCTACATAAAAATGTTATCAATATAACCTTTAAGTGATTATCAGAATTGTTGACTGATTAATTTTCTGATCGATGTAGATCCTTACTCATGCTGTCATTAGGAGCGAGTCCTGCCTGTGTGAGTCGTATCAAACTGCATGTAGAGGAATCCAGAGAGTTGCTTTTCAGCAGCTCATAACTACAGGCAGCTTCTTACAGCTTAAATAGGGTAATACCTCATAAATGATGGCTTGTAGGGCCAGTGTAATGATGAGGGATAAGAAATACCCACAGGCATGTATCATCATAAACATCAACCAGCTCGAGTGGCTGTGATAAAGTATCCTGCGGGTCAGGACCGACTTATCAGATCTTGATTTGGGGGGAGGACACGTCTTGTAAACAATGATAAATGGCATCATGTGCCCTCATACATTATCCTCAGTTTCTGTCTAAAACTGGGTAAACCATTTATTTTTCTAAAATGTTCAATCTTTTTATTTTCTTCTAGGGCGAGTTTGCTGAGCGCGCTCATTTGCAACAACTGCCGGCTTCGTATTCACACAGCTGCACACGCTGAAGCCTCAGGTGGTGCTGGGTACGATCCCAACTGGAGCAACAGAGTTAAATTCTTTGCTCAAGAGCACATCGATGGGATTTCTTCAGTAATTTATTTTCAAGCAGATTTTTCAAAGCATGCAAAGTTTCCCGATTCATACGTCCAGCAGGCATGGAGCAACATCATCATTCATTTAGAGTCGTGTTTACTGAGGTAATAAATCAAGAGAGAAGTAGGGTCATAGGTAGTGTCGAAAGAATGCAAGTTTAAGGCACTTCAGCATCGGCTTTACTTTTCAGAATCAGAAGTTGCTGAGGGGCAGGTTTGGCCCAAAACTTTATTCTCTTTGTAGCAGCAGTTATAGAATTGGACCTGAGATCTTTTGGTCCGTCTGAAAACACGTTGCTGCTCAACAAAATTATTTCCACCAGCTCAAGCTCCAGGTTCAGGTGAGTGGGAGAGGGATTAGTGCTAGCAGGCAGAGCTAGGTCTGTTTCAATTTTCTGCTACTAGTTGTTCAATCAATAACTTCCTTGCAAGCCTGGCTTCAAAGTGCTGAAATATATTACACTTCACTCCTCTGGACTCAAAATGGTGCAAACAGCCCAAACATGGAGTCCAGAAACAGACATTAATGGGTCTCCACGCTCAAAAGGTTGCAGAAAGTCACAGACTGTGCAAGAGAAAAAGGATTTGAATTGCAAAGAGGATGTAATTACAAATCCAAATGTTTCAGCATTCAAGCCGTTCCCAGTCAGTGTCACTGTCACTTCTTATTTATAATTCCTTCCTCTTTGCAATTCAAATCCTTCCCTACACATGATCAACATTTAGTATTCTTGGGTTGAAGTGATCATATTTTGTCTGGAGTGGAGACGATCCTCTGCAGATAACAAGCCATCTGGACACATGCGCTGCATATGCACTGAATACATACATTAAAGATTAAAGGAGCTTCATACAGTATATTACACAGACAGATTGCTGAAACTCAGTGTTGGCTCAATGTTGAGATACACAGTCCACATGCAGTCAGTTCCCATTAATACTGCAGCATCACACTGGTGATTCTCATACTAACATGCAGAACTGAAGTTAAGGGTTATATTTTGAGCAGATTTTATGCCAAATGAATGAAGTATATTTTATTCTTGTAGGGATGGAAAAGCATGTTTCATACTTGCCAACCTTGAAGCGTTAAAAATAGGGAGGATTTCTGGGGGGTTTGGGGGTCCTACCCCAGAAAAATTTGAGTTTCAGAGACTTTGTTTCCTGCATTCTGGTGACAAAATAATAAGTATTTTTTATTTTAATACTTTTGATTTTAGTTTTAATTCTCAGAAAAGAATACTGAATAATTCGCCCCTCTGGCGTAAAGTAATATTCATCAGTTTTTATTTATTCAATTATTCCATTTATTCATTCGTTTTTTGCCCCTGCTTGAGTATTTCTTTCTCTTAGTAATTAGGCCTTTTCAGACATAATGCGACAACGCCACTAGAGCTGCACAATTGATCAAAATTTTATCCGAATCACAATATGGCTACTGCAATTTTCAGATCGCAGGAGGCGTAGTTTTTGTTAAAGGTGAAATGTGTGTCAAAAACACATTTTAAATGAAATATTGTCTGCAGAGATGTCCTGGCTTACACATCATATCAGACTTACAGACTTAAGAAAACATCTTTGTTTGGTGACAGATCCCCGCAAAAATCAACCCTTAATCATTTCAATATGATTTTCAATGAAAATTAGAATAATGATGTAAAAACTATCATACCCTTTAATATTGCAATTGCACTATCAGTCAAAATAATCGCAATTAGATATTTTTTGAAAATCGTGCACCCTAAATGGCACCTCTGCTCTCTGACACCCATTATTTCCAATGGTTTGAGCCGTGTCACGACGGCTTTTTGCTACGTCGAGCAAAGCCCATTTTTGGGCGCTGCGCACCGTGAAGTGCAGCGAGCGCGGCTTAAACCGTATTGTTTAATAGCTCAAACGAGCTCTCTTCCACCAAGAAATGACATTTGGAGTTGCTACATTGTTGTTGTGTGTTGAAACAGCTACACACTGTACAGTGTCAGAAACAGATTGTTATAATGAAAAGGAAAAAAAAGGTGTGAAAAGTTCTCATAAATCAGGAGAAATACGGGAGGAAACCTTGAGAGGGCAATGAAAAACTGGAGTCTCCCGGGAAAATTAGGAGGGTTGGCAAGTGTACTCATTAACAGCAGAGCACATAAAGCTTCATCGAAACCAAGAACTTATTTTATAGCATAGTAGCAGCAGAGTGACCTAGTGTTTAAGGGTAGAGCAAACTGTGGAATACTTCATACTGCATTATTTAAAAAAGGTTTTTTAATATGGTAATCATATTTTTGGTGGATGACATGTCTGGTGACTATCCAATATCTTCTGGAGGCAATTATCTGTCCAATTAGTAGATGTGGTCCAGTGGGACAGCACATGTTAGCACTTCACAGCGTGTCTATAAGGTATACTGTATGTCTATATGTGTGATAAAGGGGAACGAGGCTGTGAGGAAGAAGTTGAGGTTTGTTTCAGTGATATTGAGAGACTGTGTGGCCGAGTGAGCAGAGTGTGCACTCTGTCTTATTGCTGCCTCTGTGTGGCTCTGAGTCCATCAGCGCTGACAGAACTGTCTGAATGTGACTCTATAGAAAATGTGCCACGTTTTCAAACACTTAGGTTCAATGTTCAAGCACATCAGTCACGGCCGGTGATTTATTGACTAAAGCTCTGGCTCTGCATTCACATCAGGACTGGAGCTGCTGCCCTCGTCTCCCAGAGGGCCGCGCTGCAGCAGGATATCCTGGCCCGCAGGGCGAGGACCTGGAGGCTCAGCGCAGGAATATTGACAGAGGAAACATTTATTAAGGCGCTCTACATATCTCTGCTGCTTGTTTATTCTCTCACTCATTCAGTCGCCTGCTGACTCAGTTATTTATGCACTTTCTCATTCATTCACTTACTCACTGACATCCAAAGCCCACACTCAGTAACTCACTCGGTGGCTTGCTCACTACCTTACATGCTTAGACTGGCAATGTGCACAGCAGGCATAATAGCAGGTTCTGAACTAAAGAAGCGCAGGTTCAGCTTTAAAGTTTTGGTTTTATTTGCCCAAATTTTGAGACATCTGCTAGCATCGCAATACTAACGGAAGTTAATGGAACTTGTGGGGATCAAAGCATCAAAAAATGTTATCAGAAATTTCAACGAAAATGTATTTTTTCCAGAAACAATGTCTGATTGATCGAGGTACATGTAACCCCACAGACCTCGTAATTTTCAACGGGATGGCGTTATTCCTCCTGCTGAATATACTAACAACATATGACCACATCTCTCTGTCAGGGTCACTTAACTTTGGATGGATTTTACTCTGATTTCACTTGACGTTTGCATGCATATCCCTACTGCTCGCACAAATCAAGGCTCAAAATATCTGAAATGCTCACAAAACTTCCATTCAAATTCAATCTACACGCAGGAATCTGTCCCAATATGCTCTTCATTCTCAATTTGCAGACTTGTTACTACTTCATTTCTTTTAGGCTCTCTTTATAACTTTCCTGTTATTAAATATATATACAGTAAATATATTAATATAGAAATTTAGTAGTCGATACCAATACCAGTGAAATTCTACGGTTCTCTACCAATTCGATACCAAGGTAAAAAACAACAGCAAAACAATAAATCCCATGTACTTCAACATATACTAACATAGGAAGTTCAACAGGTCATCCTTCCCTCTCTATTATCTATTTTATATTGCTGTGAAAACATCTCCCTCAAACAACTGGATTTATTCAAGTTTCTCGCCAAAAAACTACATTTGAACACATCATGATAACGTTATAATTTACCTTCGCCTCATCTTTACTGAATAGAGCCTGAACGCATCATAATGTAAATCAATGTCAACTCCCATTAAGCTCTCGTCCTGCTGATTTCAACATGGATTTATTGTTCACAATGTCGAATGATCAGGGAAGAAACAGGGTGGATCCCCTCGACGCTTCAATAGAGACAGTCTACCCACGTTACCATCAGGTATCCATATGTTCACATATTACGTTGGTATAATGGTTGCACTCTGGAGCCCTGTATATATAATAAGATAACGCTTTATTTAGTATTTTGAATGCAAGTTTCAGTCTTTTTTCTTGTGCCAGGTTTCTGTTATTCGTGCTATTATTGGTATTGAAATGCTATCAGAGAAAATCTATACCTGTCCATCCTCCTGCAAACATGACAAGATGAATATTAATATACACCACGAACTGTTAGTCTTTATGTGTCGTGGTAATAAAAATAAAAGCTTTCAAGTCACTGGCGGGATCTATACAGGAGAAGTTGTATACTGTGTGTAAGATCTCAGGTTTAGTCCTTCACAAGGGGAAACTCCACCACGTCAAGGGTAACTCAACACACTTCAGGAGCTGCTCATTCCCTTTCTCGTTTCACACAGATCCATCACAACGTTTCTAAGCAAACTGTTCTCAATGCTAATCTGAGCGGCCTGAAGCCATCCATGGGGATGTGGCTAGTTGTTCAGTATGCACCTCTACAGTAACGCGGGGATTTACAGGGGCCGAAAGATGTGGAAACAGCATGAACAGAAGGCCAGGTCAAATGTGTGTGTTCTCTCTGCTGGGTTTGCTTCTCTCGCGGGGGTACAGTTTCATTTGCGGCTGTGAATAATGCAGTCTGGTTCCCTTGTTCTGCCAGAGGTCCGTGGATGGGGCAAGCCTTGAGATAGACTATCTACAGATATTTACATTCAAACCGCCGCCAGCTTTCTGTACGTGATCAGACGCGCTGGAGGGGGATAAGAATGACAAAGACATGAAAACTGGAAATGTTCCAGTGGCCTGTACTCTCAGTGTTGATATGGTTCTACTGCATTGTTATCTACCGTGTAACCATCTGCTGAAAAAAAACACTCGACTCGCCTTTTCAATTTAAAAAGGACCAAAATGCCTTTGAGGCTGAATCATATTTTGCCGTTATTTCCATATGTGACATCACTGCGAGCACAGGCTAAGGAAGTGATGCTTGTCCTTGTTGTGATTAATTACTGAATTCTGGGTGATTGCTATTCATATCCTGGGCACAACCTTTAGTCATTAATTTGTGCCAGCATGGGAAATTGCAGAATTAAGTCTCATCTGACAGATGGAATAAAGTACACATTGTTTGCAGAGTCACTCCCTGGATATTTTTACAATTCAGATCATTTTATTGCAGACCTGTTGCTCATAGCAGAAAAAAGTTAAGAGATAAAAGATACATTACAGTTTTTCATGGGGCTGGGTTGGTACTCGATGGACCGAAACAACCCAGTACCAAGTAATATTGAAACTTCCCCAGTCAAACGACACCTTCAATCGATCCTTTTTGTGCCCAGATCTAGAAAAAGATGACTGTTTTGCTTGCAGCCAATCACCGCAAGCTTTCTTTGATTTATTGTGACATGTGATTGGCCCACTACCGCAGCAGCTACTTCTTCTGCACACGACTTTGAACACGGAGATGTCTGAGCCGACGGCTAGCAGCTAACAGTGCTAATGGTGCTTAGAGCGCTAACAACGGCTACAAGTGCTGACAGAGCTAACACCTAATCTAGGGGGGGGATTAAGCTGCTGTCAGTGTGTCAGTGTGCTGACTTGACTATGACTTGCCCCAAACTGCATGTGATTATCATAAAGTGGGCATGTCTGTAAAGGGGAGACTCGTGGGTACCCATAGAACCCAGTTTCATTCGCATATCTTGAGGTCAGAGGTCAAGGGACCCCTTTGAAAATAGCGTAAGTTTAAAGCATTATTTAGCCTCCTTCGCAACAAGCTAGTATGATATGGTTGGTACCAATGGATTCCTCAGGTTTTCTAGTTTCATATGATACCAGTATCTTCATCTTCTTTAGCTTTAAATCTGAGCCGGCTACAACCTCAGAAAGATCGATTGCGTTAATGCGTTAAAGAAATTAGTGGCATTAAAACAATTTTGTGTTGCGAGAGAGAGAGAGAGAGAGAGAGAGAGAGAGAGAGAGAGAGAGAGAGAGAGAGAGAGAGAGAGAGAGAGAGAGAGAGAGAGAAAGAGAGAGAGAGTCTAATATCACTTATTGTATCATTTTAATAGGATTTTATAGTACTAAACGGGTGTACAGTTTTCACAGTATTGTTCATTGTCCCTCTTTAAAGGAGCACTGACCTTCTGTAAAAAGTACTAAAGGGCCCGTTTGACCAGCGGCCAGACAATCCTGGCTCAAACTCTGCAGTATGTAGTGAGAAGAACAAGCTACTGTTTTATGTCCTACAACGTCTCCTTCTGTCCTGATATTGTTGGGTGTCTAAATTATAGAGTATGGTCTAGACTTGCTCTATATGAAAAGCGTCTATGATTTGACGCTGTATAAAAATAAATTGAATTGAATATTCCTGTGTCACTTTTACTCATGTCGCCATTAGAGCTGCATATTGGAAAATTTCACATGTCAATTATAATAGAAACGGTGCTGTATGAGTGAGACAATAAGGTGGTTTAGCACTTACGTTATCTGACACCACTCCAAATAATCTTATCAAGTTATGTGATTGTGGCAGGTTCAGTCTCAGAATGACAACATCTCCGTCATCGGCAACACATTCACAACTTGATCTCACTTACAGGGATGTGTGATAGTGCCAGTTTGGAGCGTTATTTAGCCTCCCTCCTTTGCGACAAGTTAGTATGACATGGTTGGTACCAATGGATTCTTTAGGTTTTCTAGTTTCATATGACACCAGTATCTTCACTCTAGCTTTAAAACTGAGCCTGCTACAACCTAAAAATCTCAAGTTGCCTTAATGTGTTAAAGCAGTTAGTGGCGTTCAAAAAAATTTGCGTTAACGCGTTATTATCACGTTTACTTTGACAGCCTTAATGTAAACATGTTCTAGTAGAAACCTAAAATACAAGTGTGCACTTGAAAATGAGCATAATAGGTGCTCTTTAATAAATAGACTCACTTCAGTCACATTAGTTCTGTCGTACTTGCGCTACAGTCCTTATTCCATGACAGTGAGATGTTTTCGTGTCACTGCGGTAAGGGATGAACTAACTCGTCTTCGAGCCCATGAATAATTCTCGTCCCTGCGGCTGTGTCCCGAAGACAAATTCCCACACAGCAGTATGTCGATGAATTGATTCAGATTCAACCCTAACTTTGCTCCCACATCATGCGATCCTCATCTAATCTTCGAAAATCTAATCGAATTGGCAAGTGTAACCGAGGTGTGCCTCTCGGTGACAGCGAGGAGCAGCCAGGTAAGGAATGGGACGGCCGGAGCCCTGCGGGGAGGCAGGCAGGGAGAGCGTTTTATCTGAAAAGATTACTGAAGGCAGCCGTGCCCTCTCTCCCCAGCTGCCAGGGCGCCCTCGCTTTGATCCTAACTCCCTCTGAATGGTAATCACCTGGGAAAAGGTCCCAATTATCTCCCCGAAACTCTCTGAGGTACAATGTCCCTGTCGCTCTCCCAGCCTCGGATTAGACACAGACAGACATTACAGACAGGCACAGAGACACCTACATACTGTATATATTCCACTGACTACGTTCCCCAACCCTTAACCCAGACCTTAAAGGAATACTTTGACATTTTGTGAAATACCCTTGTTTGCTGTTCTAACACGAGTTAGAGGGGAAGATCAATTTCATCTTTGTGTGTTCAGCTGGGAGACTGGTCCAGGTCGTGTTTTGCCTACTGTAGCTTAGCACAAACGCTGGAAGAAAGGGGTGACAGCTAGCTTATTAAATGTCGACAATTAAAATGGTCTTATTTACATGTTATTGGCAGGCTTGTCAGCTAATGAACTAGCCAACAACATATCCGAGAATCACCTGGGTTTTGTTCAGAGTTTGAAAGTCGTGCACAGCCTCTAACGTGTTGGTGACAGGACTTCTGAGATGCTTATTGCTAACTTTAGCTTGTTAAACAACAATGTCTCCTTCTTTATTTGCATATTTTTAAATACATAAGATACAATATGTAAATTTGACAGCTTGGGAGTTGCTAGGCTAGTGAGCAATGTATGTACTAAACTTAAGAATTCAAATTTATACCAATCTTTAAACGTGTATTATCATTATTATGTCATAGTATTGCTTTAAATCTCACCTTATATCCAAACTGTAATGGTAGCATTAATTGGTTAGTTTTATATTTACTAGTCCCCAAACTCTGTGTATAATGTTAAAGCCATCACAATTACTTCGGGCCGAGACACTCTGTTATTCTGAAATGTTAATCAGGAATTTATTTCTGTCCTTTCCAAGCTGACTACAAAATTACATATTTGCATTCAAGTTACCAACTTCATGACATTTTACTCTGCCAGACAGCTGGATACCAGAGCTGGCGAGGTGAAATGAGAAGCCTGACACAAGATGCTACACTACCTTAGGGCAACACGTGAAGAAAGTCACAGATTTAAGCTTAAAACCTTGGCTTATTTTTACTTTACTGTTTCATTTTGCTGTTTCGTATGTAACGTTTGTTTTTGATATATAAATAGGTATTTTTTTTTTACCTCAAACACAAGCCTTTTTATGCCTCTGCACTGCAAATTTCTTCAAATTTGGCACAAATATCCAGTTGAACTTAAGGATGGACTGATTAGATTTTGGTGGTCAAAGGTCACTGTGACCTCACAAAACACGTTTTTGGCCATAACTCAAGAATTCATACTCTAATTATGACAATTTCAGACAGATGTCTACTAGGATAACATTATGCGGTGATGACATTTTGGTCAGACATGGATGTAAACTGCAAATTGACTTGTTGGCGGAGGCATACAACTGCGAGGCGGTAATTCTAGTTTAGCATTTACCCTTAAACCAAACCAAATCCTCCGTTTTAATTAAATCCGAATCCTTATCACCAACCAAAGGTGTAATTACCAAAAATATGGACTCCCTCTGCAAACATGCCCTCCCTCTGAAGGTCTAAGACAAAGCTGTTCTCACAAGGATAGTAAACACACACACATGCTGATAAATTCAGACACATACGCCCAGGAAACACATACAGTGACCTGACCTCAAACCCCACTAAATCTAACAATCCAGCGAGTAAGATGTTATTGCACACATGAACTGCGTGCCCTCACTTTGGAAAGTGTCTTGAACTGGACTGTCGAGCCATGCAGTGATTGACAAAATGCATAAATACTCACTCAGCAGGTCGCTGCGAAAACATCTTCCGCCTTGACTAACCAGGAAATTACATGTTGTTTTCAAATACAGGTATCTCGCCTCATCAAAGCGCCGCGGTTGAAAGCGAACGGTCCGACGGGTCTGAGTGCGGGTCGGCGGGTGATTGCGTCAGCGGGGGGTGAAAATAAATGCGATCTAATTTTACGCAAGAGGTCCGGAGATGGTATCGGTGATAGTGAAGTGGAGAATGGTTGATTGAGATAAAGACTCTGCCTTGCCTTTGAGGGCTGGCTGATTATGACTGGGCAGCAGATCAGAGGAGCGAGAGAAAGTAATATGGATGGATGGATGGATAGATGGGTAGATAAATGGGTATGGCTGGGGAGATGGGCAGACACTGGATGGATGGTGTGTGGGCACGGATATATCTGGGCGGTCGCACTTTACATAACAGAGGCTTTTCACTGCAGGATCTCGGGAAGAGATAAAAACACAATTCCAGCGGGCAAGGAGATGTTTGATCGGCCGGGTGTTTCGCCGTCGATAAACGCTTTCCTGACAAAAACATTACAAATCTCTACACAGCCAAAGGCCTCAGAAATATTCACAGTTCCGTTGCACCATTGCCTGGTACATCGGGGACAAGGCTTTTCCCTGAGTCACTTCTCATAATGTGATTTTCGCCCTTGAAAATGTAATCACACCCTTAAAATAAGGCTCGCAGTGCACTAATCCCCTCCAGTGTGCCTAAGTGCTGCGGTGAGATAAAAAAAAAGCGTTGAATCACTCATCCTTTTTTTATGACCGTATTAATTGTCCTTGCTTTTTCAACAGTATCATGATAATCCCAAATAAGCTGGAATGCATCAACATTTTCACGGGAAAAAGAAGCTTAAAAACATGGATTTACCCATAACCTCAGTAGAGACCAGATGCTTGGCCCTAACCTACAGAGGCCAAAAGCCCATAATTGATTTTCCAAATTCAGCACTCTGAAGCAAGCACTTAATTTCTTTCAGCTGATTAAAATGTGATAGAAATTAACATCTACAACAAAAATTGTTATAAAAATGTTACCTCTCATGGTATTTACCATTTTCTAGAGTCTCTACTAGATTTAATGAAGATATAAACAAACCCAACATAGACAATATGTGTCCAAAACTTCCATATAAATCCACCACATTTTAGTCATGTGCTCGTGCACGAGGTTTTTGTTTTCCAACAGGACTAAGAGTCTAGATCCATGCCAGAAGCTCTGTGAGCCCTTACTTGGACACAGTGTTGCTTTGAACTAAATGCTAGCATCTGTATGCTAACATGCTCAAAAGGGTACAACATTTACGGTGTTCATCCTCTTAGTTTAGCTTGTTGGAAATATTTCAAATTTGACCAGATAATGGTGCTAGATGAAAAGTTCGGGTATCAGCAAAGTGATTCAATTCATCCCAAGGGGGGCATGAATGTGTTCCAAAATTCCATGGCAATCCATCCAATTATTGTCAAGACATTTCACTCAAAGCATGAATGTCAACCTCATGGTGACGCTAGAGGAAAAGTCAGACGATTCAGTCGTCTGGGAACCGCGTATACAATTTTGTACCAATCTTTCCAGTAGATCTTGAAAGATTTCACAGGAAAAGTGAAAATTTTGACCTGCTGGTGGCGCTAGATGAAAAGTCAGGGGGTCACCAAAGTCATTAGGGTTCAACATCTTAGCACCCTTGCATAGACTATATATAAGAAGTGGAAGTAGTCACCATGACGTCACCCATTGGTTTGTGGACTGTCGTTTCCAAGCCTTGCATTTGGCATTTGCCATCTTGTTTTTTTGCAACCAGAAGTGACATGAGTGGGTGGAGCTAAGTAAAACCGAACACTGAATTATTTTTAAGCGACTAAAATGTTATAATTAACTTTCAGGAACTGAAAAAAAAAAAAAAGGTGGAAGGGTTAAAGTTCTAAGACGAAAACACGGACAACTCCGTGGTAGCGACCTGTCAATCACAAGGTAGCCTCGCAAACCATGTCCTGCTTTATGGTCTATTTGACTCTAAATGGGACCATAATTTAGTAAATGAACATCATGCTGTATTGAAGAAGACTTCAAACTAGCAATTTAGACCATAAACTCATGTTTACAATGTTTACTGAGGTAATAAATGAAGTGAGAAGTAGGCTCATTTTCTCATAGACTTCTATACAATCAGACTTCTTTTAGCAACCAGAGGAGTCGCCCCCTGCTGGCTGTTAGAGAGAATGCAGGTTTAAGGCACTTCAGCGTTGGCTTCACCTCTCAGACCCGGAGATTTCCCACTGCACCCTGGACATCTGCCCCAAATATCATGGAAATCCATCCAAGAGTTGTCAAGACATTTCACTAAAAGCAGAAAATTCTGACCTAATGGTCGTCCTGGAGGAAAAGTCAGTGGGATTCATCCTCTGGGTACCATGAATGTCTGTACAAAATATCAATCCATTAAAGGGATACTTTATGTCTGTGTCGACCAAAGTAGTGGACCGACAGACAGACGTTACAATCCCTAGAGCCACGCAGCTAAAAGCTACTTCAGCTTTCAGAAATAAATTGCGGTAGTCACCAGAGCAGTTGATTGGCACTTAGCGTTGGTGCTAGAGTAGCAATCATTACCTCAAACTGTGACTTCCTGACAACATGAGAGCTGCAACACGAGAGCTGTAATCTAAATGTTCCATCATACCATCAATAAAACTGTGCTCCCTTTTCTGTGTTTTTCATTCCAAGCAGTCCATGTACTGTATATGCAGTGCCAGATGTTGGTTACCATATATTTTAGTCTGCATGATTGCTGGGGCCATCAAGTCTAATTGACAAGCATATGCTCCCTTTAAAGGAAGTTGTGAGTCTATTTTTGACATGAGAACTTGATTGTGATGTTTGTTTTTCTCCCAGCATGTCAGTCAAAGTTGTCCAAATACAATAGCTGTATACTTGGAAAAAGAGACTTTGTTTTCTATACCTGTGAGCCCCTGCAGATACAGTCCAAAATACCAACCCTTTCTTATCCAATCTCATCACATACTGACGCTTTATCAGGGGTCACTTTGTCACTGTTTAGCCTAGCGCGTCAAACTATGACGCTCCACTACGGTCGCAGTAAACAGGCTTAGGTTTAGGCAACAAAAACACTTTGTTAGGTTTAGGAAAAAACATCATGGTTTGGCTTAAAATTACTACGTTTGTAAAGTGAAAGTGAAACTTTTGTGAACAAAAAGACAAACAACGCGTTGTTGGTTTCACAAGGGTCACAAACAGTGGTCTGGCTGAAAGCCCTGTGTTTGTTGGACCCATCCACCATCCCTCCTTCCCGCCCATTATGTGTTTCTTCACTCTTTAAACTACGTCATCACACTCCCCGACCACTCTCTCTGAGCATTTCATATTGATTGGATGTGTTCACATTGTAGTGACTTGAAAGCAGGTGTGTCTCATACAGACGCTAATGGGTGCCTTGAGCGTCGATATCACACACTGAGGGCCGTGACAAAGCGTTGGTATTTGACGCCACGGGTTGGAAATACATGCCTGCTCCTAGCAATGCCTTAAGAGTACAGCAGAGCCCAATTTCTCAACTTTCCTTTCCTCTAAATAAACAAGGGAAGAGCAGAATATAAAAACCCCCAGTGGATGAGCTTCAGGATGTAGGCATGAGCAAAGGGAGCTCTTCAACGTCATGCTAACAATCAAGAAAAGAGCAAACTTCACACGACTTGTGAACTCAGAGCTATCAGAGGAATGACAAAGTTAGAGAGTTGCTGGAGCATTGATATGGACTAACCACAGGAAGTACAGGACTGACAGATGAGGCATGTGATTTCGTGGTATCCTCAGTGTATTCTGTACATCCTCAACATGTTGTCTGTATCTTCTAACAGCCAATGATGTCAAACAACTGGTTTTTACCATTGACATACTGTAGTGATGCCTTGTCAAGGTCTTTAGGTGGGAGATATCATATAGAACAATACTCCCAGCTCTCTGCCATCCATAGCATTAAAAGTTAATGGAAAAAATAGATATTCCGTGTAGTTTTCTACAGTATGCAACACAGTTTGGTCTTCTTCTGCACATATGTTGTACATTCTGTACAAGAGGAGGCTATCCAAGAAATGTCAGAAATAGAATACATTGAGATCCAAGGGATGATCACCTGATAGTTACAGTGTATATGTGTAGAGAAGGTGTTGAGATAAGAGTGAAGAGATTTGAGCCTCTGGTCAGATTAGTCACTTTACTGTATTATTCAGAGCTGTTGAATGGACCTCCTGTACAAGAGTAAATAAATGAGTATGAGTAGGTATAAATCAGTGCATGGAGGTGAATGCTTACACAGAAAAGCATTACGTTCTCTGTCACATATGTTTCTAAATATAGCAGCAAATAAATCCTTGTTTGTGTTTGTTTTGATGTGATGGCTTTGTTTTAATTAGCTTTTGATTTCCTTTCTGTTTGCCATCTAAGTGATTGTCAGAAGAGCAAGGCTGAAACAAAGTGACGGACTTCCCTTGAGCCAGCGTGGGTAAAAACCTGTGAATCTATCAGTACTGAATTTGAATAGTTAAAAAAAACATTTGCAGCTCAAACATCCTTTCATTTTATAGTTAGATCTCAATAGGTGCATTTAAACATTCATAAGCAAACTCAAAATGCTCCTATTCTCAAAGGCTTATGGTTAATTACTGTATCTGTATCTGTGTGTGTGTGTGTGTGTGTGTGTGTGTGTGTGTGTATGCAGGGGTTTCTATTTGATTGTGTTGATCTTTTGTTTTGTTTTTATTGCTGTGTAAGCTTGTGTATACTACTGTATTCTTATATTTACTGTATGTTGTTTATGCTACCCATGTTCTCATGTTTATGCCTATATTTCAAAATTTTGTCTTTAAATGTAAAGCACTTTGAGTTTACGTCTAATGAAATGTGCTATATAAATAAATTGCCGTTGCCATAAACTGCTCCTTTGCAAAGAAATACCTTCAGTGAAAATTGTTAAAAACAAAAAATAAGGAGACTTACTTATACAAAACATAAATCCATGTATTTTAAAGTCATGGTGCAATCAGAGTACCTTTTAATTCCCTGTTGTTGGCATTACACTGAAACCTAAACTACATGAGAGCCAGAGAGTATACAGGTACTGTTTTGGAGATAGATATCTGCCATTGATATAACTAGTACAGTGTCCGTTCGGAACGGGCTGAAAAGATCGTGGTTTGGGTTAAAATAACACCAGAAGTGGCGTAACTTCAGTACGGAAGTTATGTGACAAAAACTACTTAGTTAGCTTTAGGAGAAATATCACGGTTTGGGTTAAAATAACTCTGGAAATGCTGTAACTTAAGTACGGAAGTTACGTTACAAATAAATCAACTTGAGTTGTGTCCGCCCTGACCTCCTCCCTACACGGCATTTGCCACTCTCTATACTTCCCGGTTCACAATTACGTGGATTACATAAGAATTGATTTCATGCTGACCATCATGAAAAAAAGGTGAAATTTTTGTCTATGTTCACGAATCAATACATTAAATTTCGGGACTATTTCACGAACTGCTGTGCAACTGGGCTCGAGAACCGCTTTCCCAAACAACTTCACACTTGACACTGCACTTCCTTGTGTTGTTAGCAATACACCCGCCAAGTGTGAAGTCGATCGGCTGAACGGTTGTTGAGAAAGACGAAGGACATACATAAATACATACAGGGACTCCTTCTATTTTATTTAAAAGCAGATGTCAGTTTTCCTTCTGCAGTTTCTGTCTTGTGACGGAGGGCGGTTTCCCTGCGGAGGAGCCGTAATGGTGCACATTCAGGGTAGCTGGCAGCGCCGGCCTTGTTAGCTGTACCTGATGCGTCTGCTCCTCTATTGTAATTCCCCTCCCTTCAGATCAGCTCATCTCGTCTGTGATTACACTGTGGGCAAATAGGAATCCTTGGATTCTTACTCACACACGATCATAAGCGCAAATAAAATATTCATGAAAACACACGTCTCTTCATGTGTTCATATGGTGATGTGCACAGCATATAGGATCTAATATGCTGCAGATTTATATGCATGCATACTGCATATACATTTACAATATGCATCCACACACACGGATGCACCATAGACAAAATGGCACACACTTGTACGTGCAGACAAAAATATTGTATTCTGCTCTCATTATTTTCATCTTGTGCTCAGGACGGCTGCTGGATGCTCTTTTTGTTTCGATTACAGTATTGATTTTAAAGTGTTGGAAAAAACTGTGGGGAGTCACAGTTCTGGTCGCTGTGTTTGCTGCACCAAACAGATACACATGTTTTAAGAGCACCGGGTTGCTGCTCTGTTGTGCCTCTGTTTGGCTGAACCCAGCTGTCTGCACACCTGCCCTCTGAACCTCTGGACAGCAAGGCTGGCACCAATCACAGTCCCTCAATGCATCATTAGTAAATGGACTGACCTGTACATCGAAATACAAACAACAACTTATTCAGGTCAAGTCCCCTTAAAGGCGTATGCTCTGCGTTGAATTAAAAGCAGTGACAGGATGATGGATAATACGCACACAGGCGAGCTGGCCCAGACTCAGTTCGCTAACCAGTGTTCCTCGCCTCTGGGTAGAAGTAAACTGTCGGCACGGAGATGCCCTATTTCTGTGGGATGTAGGGAGGAAGGAGAGGGAACAGAAGCAGAAAGGGAAGCCCTGGATGTTCTCACCTTGATAACAGTGGGGGCTGGGAACGGGGGATATTAATGTTAAGAGGAGAACAGTAGGCTCTGGGTTTAACACAGATTTACCACCCCAGTCGAGCACCTGAGCCCCTCCAACAGCCCCATATGAGCCCCTCCAATTGGACTGATTGGGCTGACCAGTGCAGCCTCTGCCAGCAAGCAGCCCTGGAGGAATGAGAGGAGAGGAATTAAGGAATAAAAAGGAGGAGGAGGAGGAGGAGGAGGAGGAGGAGGAGGAGGAGGAGGAGGAGGAGGAAGGAGGGTTGTAGCAGGAGATACTGTCTGGCTGCAGATGAGCTCTAGTTAGAAGAGCTGTTAGCCACCCTGTTAAACTGCTCTTCTTATCTTAACACCAGGAAATGGATCACTAAACTCCTTTGTTTAAATCGGATTCTGGAGGAAGAAATCATTACATGAGAAATGTGTCTCAAGAACGCTGCTGCTTTATCCTTAAGTCCTAACATATCGTGGAACTTATCTCCAAAAGTGCTGTTTTCTGGCTTTGAAAAGCTGTCCAGAGGCATTGATGCTTGGGAGGAGAAGAATCTGATTTTGACTCTGCGGCACAGCTTTCCGGACATTTGATTTCCCGTTTAGCAAAGGGGAAAGTTCATATTGTGGTGACAGAGTGTACATTCTGTATTTGTGAGAAATATCGCATCTTGTTTCACTGTGAGAGCCTGTGAGCAGCGATGTCAAACAAAACTGCCAATTCTCAAGAGTCACTGAGCAGTAAACGGCACAGTGATGTTGCAGTAAAGTTATTTTCAGGTATATTCTGCACATTTTGTCCGGAGCAGTGAGTTTGAATAGTTTGATTCTTTTCCTCAGGTCGAGTCTAAGCACATTTTGTATTTTTATTAGTCAATTGCGAGGGTGGCCGTGTTGAGTTTTATGTATTTTACCGTCTCTGCTGCCAATAGACTGTAAAATGATAAGAACTAATATAAAGCTGACAGGCATCAACAGACACTAGATTGTTATTCAGAGGCCTACGAGTATCTGGAGGAGCCTCATGTGTCTAGAAGTTCACAGACACCAGGCAGTCAGTAAACCACTAATATCCGTCTGGTGCTACGTTACATAACATTCAGATTACAGTGGGAGTGACAGAATACAGTAAGTAAACCATTTTTATTGGGTGACCACGGCACACTGTGACCTGTGTGACAGGTGTGTGATCCCAAATTCACTCTATAAGCAAAACGTCCAAAAAAATATACATACAGAACGCAAGAATGGCACCACTGCGCTCTGACATCCATTATTTCCAAATGCTTTCGCCACAACAGCTTTTCACCTCGCCGAGCGCAGCTCAAAGCACGTTCAATGTGAAAGGCCCTTAACTCCACCAATTCTTACAAACTTTAACATTCAGTTAAAACAGCTACAACTTCGACTGGATGTCTATTGCTGTTATCTACAAGTAAATGGGATGGTAAAGTAAATAAACCCTACTGTAGCTAAACAGTATATATATATGGAATGTGTAAAATGTACCTTAAAGGGAGATTTGTCAAATATTTAATACTCTTATCAACATGGGAGTGGACAAATATGTTGCTTTATGCAAATGTACGTATATATTTATTATTGGAAATCGCTCAACAAAACAAAACAATGACAGATATTGTCCAGAAACCCTCACAGGTACTGCATTTAGCATAAAACAATATGCTCAAATCATAACATGGTAAACTGCAGCCCAACAGACAACAACAGCTGTCAGTGTGTCAGTGTGCTGACTTGACTATGACTTGCCCCAAACTGCATGTGATTATCATAAAGTGGGCATGTCTGTAAAGGGGAGACTCGTGGGTACCCATAGAACCCATTTACATTCACATATCTTGAGGTCAGAGGTCAAGGCACGCGTTATTATCGCATTGAACTGGTTGATGAATGTCTTTTCAACAGAGGGGCTTGAGAGTGAAAGGACAACCACTGTCTTCACCAGGCGGGCTAATATCAGAATAGACTTGGACTTGCATTTACTTGCATAGCGCTTTACACTACATGCCAACATTTACCCATTCAGACACACAATCATATACTGATGGCAGAGACTGCTGCCATGCAAGGTGCCAACCTGCTCATCACAATCTAATCTAAATGTTCATTCACACACCGATGGCTCAGCCTTCGGGAGCAATTTGGGGTTCAGTATCTTGCCCAAGGACTCTCTCCAAAGGAGACTCCAGAGGTGCCCAGGGACACCACAGGGGAAAGTTGAGAAAGGCTTCACTGTATGCAAATGTCTTCTGACGCAATGCAAACCTTGTTAAAAGCACAGTTGTTCATTACTTCGCTCCACTAGTGGAGAGGGGATCGCTTCCAGCACAGGTACATGACTGCAATGGTGATCATTCTGGCCAGCTTAGGTGTCATTGTTGTACTAAAACAGTTTCAACAACATATACTACATTTAAAAAAAGATCAACTAGGTCTCACTCCCAACCCGTCAAACACCGTCGTTTGGGCAGCGCCCCTCGGCATCGGAAACCGACGTACGGAGGTAACCTTTAGGGACAGTGTGACGAACCGGGCTTTCAACTAACTCCAGTGTAAACCCACCCATGACGTTATTCGATGGCTGGAGCAAGTGACGTAGTATTAATAGCGAGAAAGTCCACTCAAAGTGGGCAGGAGAGGTGGTGGATGGGTCAACACAAGACTTTCATAAATTCACAGGGGTAAATCAGTGAACGATCCTATTTTTTTTCAATCCCACCATCAAAGCTTTATACGCTCATGATGAAACGTTGGTCTTGAGCAAACTTTGTGGATGCAGTTCACAAGTTCATCATGTGCAGAAAGAAGGGGATTTGTGTGATTACAGGGTTGAAACTGGGTGCAAAGGAGAAAAGACAGTGAGGACTGCACATAACAGATGTCTCTCGGAGTCAGTGTGGATGGACACATTTATGAAAATGGAGCCATATCTGCTCTACGAGAAAGACGACCAACAATGCTTCAGAAAACAATGACAGCGTGGGTTGGCCTTGAGGTTATAACACTTCCATCTGACTTCCATCTCCCTCAGGCTCCTGAACTCGACAGTGTCAACACATCACGATGGGAAAGTTTTTAATATGTTCATCTCAGCTTTACTGAAAAATTCTGGCCTTAAAAGTTTTCCAATTTTGAAGAGCGGAGCTGTTATTTCACGGTGCACCCGCTGAGGACATGGCTGGTAGCGCTTATGGCATCCACTGGTAAAGAAACTTGAAACTTCCACATTCTTGACGCACCATTAGCGGGATGTTTTGTTTGTGTTTGTTCACTTTAGTGGGTCATTTTTGTTGTTTTGATACCAGACATGTCGACATAATAATCTTACAACTTGCTGACAGGCAACAAGAAAGACAATGCCCACAGGTTCCTGGATGGGCCATGTATATCTGTAAAAAAAACTCCACTAGCTACGCCTGAATCTTGTACCCGGCAGCCAGTAAACCACTAAGCGCTGTCTTGTATTCATTAGTGGGTCGTTTTGTGCCGTCTCTGGCTGGGGTCCGGGCTCGGCTGTGCTGCTGGCAAGTGACAGGTTGGTGACAGGGCCTTCATCGCCATCATGGGCACACGAGTTGCGGCACGTCCCAATCCGCTCAGTGTGTGTTGTGCAGCCCAGATCTGTCCCGGCCGTCTCGCTGCCTCTCAGCTGTGACTGGGTAGCGAATCCGGAGCCAGACGTGATAAATATTCCATCTGCTGAGAGGCCGTTTCCCTCCCTGATCCCCTGCAGAATGAGCCATGAAAAGACCAGCTTGTCTGCTATCTGTCTCTATGTGTGTGTGTGTGTGTGTGTGTGTGTGTGTGTGTGTGTGTGTGTGTGTGTGTTCCTCAGAGCCCTGTCACTCCTCTGTCTTTAAGTTTGTCAATCCATCTCGTCTCTCTGTCCGTCCCCTCAGTCCGTCTGTCTGTCTGCATGTCCATCTCCTCGTCTGTCTGTTTGCGTGTCCATAAACCTGCCTCCCTGTTTGTTTTCGCTCCGAGGTATATCAGCCTGTCTGTTTGAATACACTATGAGCATGTCCCACATATTTGTCCAGCCTCATTGATATGGAAATTTGAATAACTTATGTTATCTGAATATCTGCTTTCCTTTGTGCGGCGAAGAAAAGTCCCTCTGTCTTATAACTTTGCCCTCACTTCTCTCCCACTTTATTATGCGGCACTTTTTGAGGGACGCTGGGATATTTATTACATCTATATTCTCTGCACTGTTGCTCTGACCCTTGAGGTCCTTACTTTTGATGGCTTGTCATGTCGGTGATCGAGGAATTTAAGCTTATCCGGCTGAGGAAAAACTCACCGAAAGTCATTGTGGATAAAACTGTCAGCTAAAACGTCTCTGACGTGTCCTCTATATGACTTCTCGTCATGTCCCTGCTAGTTTACCTGCTCACATGCCTATATAATGTGCTTCTAATTCGTCTCACTCGCCTGCATGCCATGCCTGCATATGTGGTAGGGGTGGGAAAAAAAAATCGATTCACCTATGTATCACGATTTTTTAAATCAAGAATTGATATATTTGCTTCAATTGAGTCTATGCGGAAGTAGAAGGAAGTTATAACTTTTATTGTTGTAGTCTGAGAAACATGACGTCATATCCGTTCCCTATCCATCACCAAAATAAAACAACGCAGACGGGTGCAGTGAGCCGAAACGACAAAGCAGAAAACAGCGGAGGGTCTACGTGGATACGACCTGCACCCTCACATGTTAAATCCAACGTGGTAAAAACTACACATCCAGTAAAGTATGGAAACACTTTGGGTTTCACACGTTGCAGTAAAAGCAGAGCTAGACATCACGGCTAAAGCTGCATGCTAACTCTGTCACGGACAGGAAACGTTATCATATTGCGGTAACGTGCGGTCAAGCCGGCCGTCACTCTCATCTCCGTGGGCAAATGGGCCGACGCTACAACTGTAGAGCACCCATATACTGACATTCATGTTAAATGCATTCAAACGGCCCCGATGGAGCTGACCATGGCTGTATAAAGAGAACGGAGCTGACGGGAGAGCTAGAGAGGGACTTGGAGAAGTTAGAGGAAGTATACACGTGCGACTACGTCCGGTTTTCAAAATAAGGTGTTAACAAAGGGAACTGCATATACAAAATACATATATGGAAATAAGATTGATTGGATTATATTCACCAGAAGTATAAAACATTACATGTCTCTTATAAATTAAAAAGAAAATACCACTAATTCGTGAAGGAAATTTATAAATAATTCCTGACAATGACTGATATATTTGACTTCAGGACATCTCTGACTACATACATGCTGAAAATCAAACATTTTTACAGTACTAATTTAGATATTTTCCAAAGTAATAGTCCCTAGAATTGTATGTTTCAGCTTATTCCCATGGTCTAGTGTTAAAAAAGTTAACAACAATCGCAATAAATCGTAATATCGAATCGCAATACTTAAATATCGCAATACATATCGAATCGGAACCCAAGTATCATGATAGTATCGAATAGGGAGATAGGTGAATCGTCCCAGCCCTAAAATGTGGCATATTTTTTGGAAAAGGGCCCAGGCAGCCAGCGGCAAAATCTGCAGGGGGACTAAAAGACAAAGCAGGTTTCCCCAGAGAATCAGTTTCACCTCATGCACATCTTATCATTGAGCGGATGCAAGACAAAGCAGGATACGCAGCAGCCCAGGGACACAATATTCCTCCGAGTTGATGCCTCTGGGCGGGTGACCTTCAGTGCTCTCACTGTAAATCCTTACATTCATCTGGTGTGCACACTATCTCAATGTGACAGAGAGCCCGAGCTTTGATAGCGACTTCTATTCAAAGTTTAATGATTTCCAGGGCTCAGACTAAGTCTTCGGATGGAGCCGTGGCCCTAACCTGTCCTCACTCTCCTGATCTTGATGTACTGGGGGCTCAAGGAGGAAATGTAGCACAAAAGTGGCACTTTGGGGGGAAGATTTGACTCAGCGAGCTGTGGGGGCGACAATAGTTGATCCAGTAGCCCGGGCTGAACAGATTAGGTGTTTCCACAATCTCTGCAGTTAACTGGGTTTCACTTGGCCAGTTTTATTGTAAAAGGAAAGCTTTGCCATTTATGAAATGTGACTCAGAGTCTTTTTAAAAGGAACAATAGGTAGTATTTTACTGCCTCATAGACCAACATGTCTGTATAATATCTGTAGGGGGTTAATAAGGCTGGTGGTGATGCTGCAGTGTCGGTTCAAGGACGTCTGTAGAGTAGGAGAAGGCGTCCTCTCAGTGTTCTTATATATATATTTAAATATTTTAATATTTAAAGCACTTTAAGTATATGTCTGGGTTTGTTGAGGAAACCATGAAAGCTGAAGCCAACACTGAAGAGACACAGTACCAGTAATGGCTCAACTAAAACATCTCTAGTGATCCGTTTAAGTGCAAACTTCACTCCAGATAGTACAAGATCTGTACTCAAGAACAGGAAATTCTTAAAAGGGGCCGTACAGTATATCATGATTAATACCTTTACTGTTGAAGGTTAAGTTAGTCAGTAATGGAGTATTGTTAGCTGCTTTTACGAAGTGTAAAACCAAGTTCACACTACAAGACTTTCAAAGTCGTCAGATCGATGTACTGTTCACACTACACAACTTGCCATCTTGTAATCGGGAGTCTTGAAGTCGTTGTGGTTTTCACACTACTGTCAACTGGCCGGCGACAGGGAGTCAGAAACTAAAAGATGGTCCGTGTTACAAATGCAACACATACAGTAAAGTTCAGACCTTTTCAAACTTGACAACATAATAATTCTAAATAGGTCCCTTTGTATTTCCTGTAGCAATGTTTGTTAATGCAGTAGCTGACAGGAAGTAAACTTGGACCAAAACTGTTGCCCTAGCAACAGAATGGCAATGAAAATCTCTACTCCTCCGCCAGGTTTCCCCTCAAAGAGTATCTTGACAGGTCCAGATTTTAGCCTGCTAGATATCTGGGATGTGTCTGCAATGCATCAGCGTCTGCGTCAGTTCACACATGACGCTCCAGCGCCGATTTGTGAGCCCCAAGCCAACACCGATTCGCCTCTGATTTGGGGCTTTTGCCTGGGAGCTCCAAAAACTGTCGGCAAGCGGAAGATCAGGGCTAAAGTCGTGTAGAGTGAACTAGCCATTAGTCAGTATAGACAGGTTTCCCATTTACAAACAAACATGGATGCAGCAGGGAGGTAGTAACCCAATTGTCAGCATGTCATGGTAGCAAATATGTTGACATGTTGCCTCTCTCTATGATAGCAGGATTTTCACCCCACCTTCGATTGTGTCCATTGGGAACAGCTATAAACATGTTTGCTTCTAGTCATGTTCAGATGACGTCATACAAACTAGCCTGGCCTTTAGCCAATAACAACTTAGTTGAAAGATTCCGCTCGGCCAACAGAAGCAAATATCTCTTTCTGTGTCTGCTATTGAACACATTGTAAGAATGAACGTTAATGAAGATAAATATTTAATGTCTAGAATAACTTACAGACAGTATCATCTAAATTTCAGAGATGAAACACAAACACTACTAGGAAGCTTTCACTTCATTTGTGCCTGGCAGATTTTCCAAACACTTGCTAATTTTATCTCAGGTAAGTGTTTTTTATACTACTCCATAACACCACACATCCAATTCTGCATAAAGACATCAGCATGCATGAGTGACTTGCTCAATTTCAGCAGTGGGAGAGCGATTGCTTAATGCACTCTGCAACGCCGAGAGGTCTGGTGGCTTAGATTGCTTCTGAGTCAGTTACAAGACAACAAAAGGTTTTTCTAACAAGAGTGTCCCTTTAATTATTTAAAAATGACAAATAAGTACTCTTTGGTGGCCACCATCCCTGCATCCTCCACAAAAGAGCAGGAGGATATCAGGGAGATGTCATTAAACTTTAAATTCACAGTCGTGCTGTGCCGGGTGGTAAAAAACCTTTCATCATATCAGTGTCTCTGTTTCTGTCCAAGTGTCTGTTAGCCTCCATTAAACACAGAAACCAGGGATTATGCTGGCTGCTAGCTAAAGAGGAGGGAAATGGGCTTCTATCTGTGTGCTGATCTGTGTCAGCCGAGCAACAGTACAGCAACTGAAAGCACCGCTTTTAACTTTTGTGTTTTAACTCAACACAAAGTCCTTTTATGGCCGAGCAACAGAGAGGCCCCTCTTGAGATCATATTTGGAGGAATATTTAAGAATGCTGGTCACTTTTCTTTGAAACAAACAGGCTTTGTGATAAAACTTTGTTATCCATAATGTGCTTTACTTCTATATCAATGAGCACATATTTCAAAGGCACAGACATATTTTCTCCTAGTAGTTGTGTTGTTTGAAAAGGTACGAAAAACTCACTTTTTCAGTGCTTGTGCACATACATTTGGGTATCTGGAGTTCCTACCAACCCACAAATGTGTGTGAAATAAGACAACCTTTCTCGCAAGCCAATCAGAGCAGACTGGGGTTTTTCAGGAAGGGGACTTAAAGGAGGAACTACGGCCATTTTCAAAATTCATATATCCCTATGGTCTAAGACTGTCCAAAAATATTAGTAAACATGAACAACTGTCTCCCAAATCCAAAAACTAGAGTGCTAAAACTCAAATTTGCGATGTCATAGGGTATAAAGTGTTGAGCTCAATAGACAATGAATTGCGAAAGATGTTCTAGATAACACTGAGAGCACCCAGAGGAATGTTCTGAGTATATGGGAACATTTTCTGTTTCGCAACTGAAACACTACAATAGAAAAAAGACAATTTGGGTATAACAAAGAAAACAAACATTCTGCGGGTCCATAAAATCAGTCTCCCATTTATTGTCTATGGAGCAGCTCCGGACTAACTCCAGTACTGTTTAGCTATAAAATGAGAAGTCATGTTGAGATCAGTTGAGGAAATACCAAGCACCGCCCACCAGCCGGAGCACAGCCAATAGGAACGCTCTCTCTCTGAAATGACCCGTGATTGGCCAAAGTCTCCCGTCACAGGCTGGATTTTCTAAAGCATGAAAACAGAGCCATGAGGAGGTGCAGAAGTCTAGTTTTCTCTCAGAACACTTGAATTACAATATGTTGAAAAGTTATTATGGAATTTTGCCCAATGATACTAAAAACATGCTGCCTACTACAGGTTTAATGCAATCAATCTTTCGGAGGTTGTAGCGGGTTCAGTTTTAAAGCTAGAGTGAAGATACTGGTATCATACAAAACTAGAAAACCTAAAGAATCGATGGTACCATGTTGCGAAGGAGGCTAAATAACACTCCAAACTTGCGCTAAATTTTGGTGAGGAAAAACTGTCATGGCCATTTTCAAAGGGGTCCCTTGACCTCTGACCTCAATATATGTGAATGAAAATAGGTTCTATGGGTACCCACGAGTCTTCCCTTTACAGACATGCCCACTTTATGATAATCACATGCAGTTTGGGGCAAGTCATAGTCAAGTCAGCACACTGACACACTGACAGCTGTTGTTGCCTGTTGGGCTGCAGTTTGCCATGTTATGATTTGAGCATATTTTTTATGCTAAATGCAGTACCTGTGAGGGTTTCTGGACAATATCTGTCATTGTTTTGTGTTGTTAAATGATTTCCAGTAGTAAATATATACAACATTTGCATAAAGCAGCATATTTGTCCACTCCCATGTTGATAAGAGTATTAAATACTTGACAAATCTCCCTTTAAGGTACATTTTGAAAAGATAAAAAACATGCGATTAATCACAATTAACTATAGATAATCATGCAATTAAATATTTTAATCAATTGACAGCTCTAATATGAAAATGGAAGTATTTCCCCTTTAAATTGACAGATGCTAGAATGGAGCGTGAATACAGGTATATTCCGACAGACAGGATGAGAAAAATAATCCTTTTATTTTACATTAAAGCATGTAAACATGTTCTAGTAGAAACCCAAAAAACAAGTATGAACCTGAAAATGAGCATGATATGTCCCCTTTAAAGGATCCTCTTGCATTGTTTTCTTATAGGTAGAAAGTATAATTAAAAGTATAAGTGGTATTGGCCATAATTAATGATCAAATGTTTATATGCTGCCCGTGTGCTCCTGCAGTAAATAAGATGGCAAGTTTTTCAGTATAATAAAGGAAGAAGATGACACCCACTCTTACAAAATGACTGCTTCGCGAACGACTAAAACAAATTATGTTTTTCCCCCCTCACACCAGTAGATAACGTGCTTTGGAACAGTTTCCAAAATGCATATCTGGCACTTTGGAAATGAATTCCTCAAGCAGAATATTGTGCATCGGAGGCGAGTAGGCAGCTGAGTTGCAGAGTGTCGTCTGTGTTTTCACACTGAAGAATAAGCAGGAAGAGGGAGGAAGACTTCAAAGCACCTTTTTTGTACCACCAGAGTATTCCATGGATAATAGACTTAAGGGGAAGATTTATCAAACAGCACACTTGAGGACTCTAATGTGAGATGTGAATGTGAGCGAGAGAGTGTGTCTGTGTGCATGTGTGCCAGTGTGTGCGCTTTCTAGGTGCGATTAAGACCGAAGGCAGGTTCACGGGTGCCATCTTTCGTTCTAAAATTGTGAAGTGAATATGCTAATGAGCGGCCCGCCAGCCCACGCTAACACACACCAGCTCCCTCACAAGCCGTCCACCTACAAACAGACTCCGAGTAGGCACCGGGGGCCGCGGGGAACAGCTTATTTATGCAAACCTCTCCTGTTGATCTCTGCCAACTTTGATACGTGTTGAATAATTTCCATCAGCACACAGCCATCATCCAATCCAGAGCCTTATCAGTCACAGTGAACCATATTGAAAAAGCATTAGGTGGGCACTCATGCCTCATCATCAAGCCGCAAACGTAAACATTTGAATTGACTTGATGATTTAGCATGGCCGACTGCATGTGCTTGGTAGAATAATGGCCTAATACTTATCAATATTAAGCAGGGGGTCTTTCCTATTACAGCCTCGCAGCGGAGTCATTAATTGTGCAGTGTTCATGAAAAATATGCAAATATGCCGTTGACATTCTGATATGTAAATGATGTCACTTTTTTTTTTAATAATGAAGAGTGAGATTATGCACTTGCTTGTAAATGGAGCTACACAGGAGCTGTGCAAACGCGAAATACTGACTTATTGGATTATTATATTTTGCCATTAAAGTCTCCACATAAGACAAAAGTACAAAAGAGCCAATACCATTTAACGCTATCCACTTTAATCTGCTTCTTACACAAATTGAAGAGCGTATTTTAGCTGACAGCGATACGACAATCTTATTATTTAAATGTTTCCAGCTGCAGTCAGCCTTGTTACCAGACACGCTGATGCCCGGGCACACACAGACACGGTGTGTAAAACTCAATGCTGATCTCAACACCAACAACAAATGGTGACAAACGGTGCAGCAGTGTGTGAGTATTGATTGCAGGCTGTGGAGTTTGCAGGCGGGCGATGATGACAGGTGAGGTCAGAGGGACCTTACCATGGTCCGGTGATATACCGGCTACTGAGACAGAGACGGAGTTCATAGAACTTCAGGGAGAAACAGACAGAGGTGTATGATCCAAACTACACTGTAGCCCATGACAACACATGGAAACCTGACTTTAAAGGACCAGTGTGGAGGATTTAGCGACATCTAGTGGTGAGGTTGCAGACTACAACCTGCTTATTTTAACTATTATATTATTATTATAACTTATTTTTTTACCAAGAGCGTTCCAACTAGTCCCGCTCTACTGTGATGTGATTGGCAGAATATCTGGCGATAGCGATGTGCTTTCCTACGCTGCTGTGACACGAGTTTGTGGATGAAGCATTAAAATTAGGGCTGTCAAAGTTAACGCGATAATAACACACAAATTTGTTTTAATGCCACTAATTTTTTTAAAGCATTAACGCAACTTGTGATTTTGAGGTTGTAACAGGCTCAGTTTTAAAGCTAGAGTGAAGATACTGGTATCATATGAAACTAGAAAACATAAGGAAGGGAGAAGGAGGCTAAATAACGCTCCAAACGTACGCTAAATTTTGGCGAGGAAAAACTGGCATGGCCATTTTCAAAAGGGTCCCTTGACCTCTGACCTCAAGATATATGAATGAAAATGGGTTCTATGGGTACCACGAGTCTCCCCTTTACAGACATGCCCACTTTATGATAATCACATGCAGTTTGGGGCAAGTCATAGTCAAGTCAACAACACGTCACGTGGTGCGGTGCAGTCCTGTCATTTGTTGATTGCAACGTAAGAAGAAATTAGAAGCAGCTGGTTTGATGCAACAGATCTGCAGAAATGTAAATCTAATCCTGATAAAATTTACAAATCTCTTATTTTACATAAATACAAATCTAGGAGAGGATTTAGGAGAAAGGAAGTAAAAAGTGATTTGACAAGCAAAAAAAATAAGGGCAAATGGAGAGAAGGGTCATGGAGAGAAAGAAAGTGAGGAAGAGATAGAAAGGAGTTTAAGGTGGAGGAGAGTAAAGGTGAGAAGAGGAATGATAGTGCCAAGGCTTAATTACAGGTCTGTCCCCTGTTCTCAGGTCAGATCATGATTCACAGCCACTGGACAAGGAGGAGTGTGTGTGTGTTTGAGTGTGTGTGCGTGTTTGAGTGTGTGTGTTTAGGAGTGGTGGGCAAGCAGCCACAGAGAGTCCATAACCTTATCACTGCTAGGAGGGTCACAGATATGGACTCAAACTACTGTAAGTAATATCCTCATTGTGAGGGGACAGAGGGAAGAGACGGGGTGGATGAAAGATGGATGGACAGAGAGGTCAAGTGACAGAAAGGACAGGCGAGAGAGAAAAAGTTATAGGTGAAGAGAAATACAACTTTATATGTCTGAAAGCATTGCGTACACATGTTCCACCAGCTGACGGCCTCCATCTTCACTGAGCTGAATCATTGCGCTATGCTGTTTGACTCAACATGAGTGGTGATGAAGACGACTTGAGAAAGTCAACGGCAATTTTAAAAGTTTGACTGAGTTGAGCTTTCTGGATTTTAGTAGCTGTTTTTGTAACATAAAGACTTTCTGTGTTTTGAACTTTTGTTCCACTTTTACTTTTCTGTTTTTGACCTACATAGCAGCCTTAAATCTGTTTACATGCGCGTAAGTAACCGGGTTATAGACGGCCTCTTCTGATTTCTTAAACGTCATATAAATAAGAAACCAGTTTATTCGTGGTAGAGGAGGAGATTAAAGAAACCTGATTTCCCCAGCTAGGTTTCTCCTGGGGAAACTCCATTTCTTGACCACTTTTTACAGCAGTGACTTATATCACTAAAATGACAAAGCCATGCTTCCAAAATACGGTCGGGATAGGGGAGAAATCTGATTACCACTAAATTTACAGTAACCATTTTCCTACAGAGGATGTAAACGCATTCTCAGATTTTCTGCATAACCTGGTTTCACAGAGTAACCTGTTCTCTTCGGTGGCTGCTTCACCCTCAAGCAGTTTCAGGGCATTTTTTGCTCCTGTCACATTTTACTCACTGTGGTCTCATTTTTCACTGCAATATACAAGTCCTGCACCTCTATTGAAACAGCACAATCATGGCTGTCAGCCGTGGTCAGGAGAACTGAAAAATGTCCTTTGTGCAGTATAACACAGCTATAATGCCATAAATCCTACAAAAAAAGAAAAAACGCAAGTTGAATTTCTTTGAAATTTCTTTCCAAGTGTCCACAAGTGTTACCAATTTTTGGGAAAAAAAGGGGCTCCATGTGCTATACATACAGTACTGTAACAGTCGAAACTGTGAAATGTACCTTTAAGGCATACTGTGTTGCTTAAATACGAGGGAAGCAACGTCATCAGACAGCGTATTGTGTTTACAGAGTTAGTTGAGTGATGCATATCTTACAGATGGATGCCTGCTACATGTGCTCCTACTCTTTTTTGCCTCTCAACTCAAGTGCGACGGTTAGGTTTCATTCGGTCTCTATTTTGTTCATGTATGATAAATTAACAGCTGTACAACCAGGCTTGGTAAGGTTGATGTGTTAGTTAATGAAGTTAGCAATAAACGATGAGCATTGTGGAAACCCCCCGTACTAGTCGTCTTCTGCTACGCTCTCCAAACTACCTCTACCATCCCGTAGAGACCCAAACTGTTACAATGCTAACTATTAACATTTTTACAACCTTTACTTACAACCTCTCTTGTTCTTTCCTCTCTGCTCTGTGTACACAGTCTGCAGTTCAGTCGAAGTTTCACTGAATTTTTGTCACATGACTGTTGGTCTCAGTCGAGTCAATCATGGTTTCCCAGTTGTGCTGAGAAGTGCAGAATTTTTTAACAGCATCTTGTTAGTGCAAACGATTTATTTTTGGTGAAATTTTTAATGAGACATATAGAATAAAGTGGTTTTGATGGAATATCACTATCTTAAGCTTAGATTTAGTTATTTTTCCTGACAGAAGCGTTCGTCAAACATGATTCGTTCAAGAACTGTTGGAAATTTGAAAATCTGACAATAATTTCTGTTTTTACAGTTTCTGGCTATGTTAAACGGTGTATTTTGGGGGATTTTTTTTAAAAGAAAACTCAAACCTTTCAAACCCACCAGCAGGTTGTGGGATTCAAAAATTACCACAATAAAGCTTTTATTGTGAAGCAGCAACTGGAAGTGTGTCTTAGTTGTCTCAGAGTTCAGTGACCAACTATAGTAGAGTTTTCAACAAGATATGGACGAATTGTGTTGCTGTTATATGAGATGAGCTGCATGCAACAGGTGCTTCACTGTTTTGGTTAACTTCAAACATGTCCTCAAGGTGAGAAAAACATTTGTTACGGCGCCAAACGGCGCTCGAAAACCACTCAAGCCTTGTCCACATCACAGGCTCTGATCATTTTAATCAGATTCAAATCCTTCCTAAAACCACTGAAAAAGTGTTTTTCTCCACATTCACACCTCTAAAAGAAGGCTGAGCGAAGGTGTTGCTTCTTTTTTTTTGGGTAGTTTCAAGCCAAGATGGTCGAGAAGCTGCATTAAAGATCAACACTGCTGCAAAGTAGGATAGAAATATATTGAGGAGGAAGGGGATGGACAGGAAGACAATGCTAATATATTTGTATTGGGACTGAGGGGGGATTTCCTGCATATAAGTTGAGAGAAAAGATAATGAGTATCAGAGTATGAGGGGGGGAGAGTGAGATATTGTTACTTCAGGGAGATATAGAGGGACACATACTGTAACGTAGCATAGACAGAAAAGTAGTGAGCTTATACAACCTCAGGGACGGAGATAGGAGGACGAGGACGAGGACACTATATAACCTCAGACACGCTGAACGCTCTGATAGAAGACCACAGAGATACACAGACTGAATAAAAGCCTAACACAGAACATAATGTCGTAGTTTCATATATACTGCTGTAACTTTAAACTCAGAGATGAATAGATGGGATATACGAAACCACAGTGATGCTGCGTGGCGAGAGAAGAAGAAGAAGAAGACAGAGAAGAAATACAACTTTTACAAGACACACTACAGGATGTGTGGGGAGTGCGATGAAGCTCTGGTCATGTATACCTATAGACGGGAACGGTAACATGAGCTCTCTCTATACTATTTTGGAGTCTCCACACAGCTTTAACACCGTCCTCCCTCCCCCTATCACTTGTCCTTTAGATGACTCAACTCACCGCCATCTGACGAGCACATTTATAAAGCTGCAAAACTGACAGACTGAGTCCAGCTTGTGAGAATCAGTCTCACTCCTTTTTTTGACACTTTTCCACTGTACTGTACACAGTAAGGTAGTGCTGACTGCAATGGGGTGAGTTGGCCATCATTAGATAAATGTTACCTAAAAACATGCAACTGTGTACATGAATAAGTTTATCCCTATCCCGGGATCAGACTGCATGATATTTTTGCCTTTCATTGTGTCAGATTGAGCGATCATTGAGTCATGAACTCTCGCCATGACTTGGTAGAGATGTCTCTTTCAGGCTACACCTCGGACGCCGATCAATCACAGCTTTCTGTCTTTCACAACTTGCATCATGTGAATTGGTGATGAGGAGGGGAAGCACCAGGTACTGACTTGTTCAACCTGACAGCTCCAACAACATCATTCCTCTTTTGCTTAGCACTCTGTGCTCCTATTGGTCGAGATTACAGGGCACGTGGTTGAAGTTGTCAAACTAGGCAAGAGAGCCAAGAGAGGCAAGGGAGGGGGCTATCTGAAGGCTCACGTCACGTGCAAATATCCTACTTACAGCCAGACATGGAGGAGGCGAGAGCTGACTTTTGACTGTCTTTTGACTTGTAAAAAGTTTGGTCTTCTCTTCCTCTGAGCGGCAACTTTGCGTCGCTGTCTCTGCGTCGCTCTGCGTCGCTGTCTCTGCGTCCCTGTCTCTGCGTCCCCCTCACTTACTACACAACTTCAGCCCTGATTTTTAGCTCCTCGACAAAAGCCGCAGATCAGAGGCAAATCGGCGTTGACTCGCTGCTCGCACATCGGCGCTCAAGTGTCATGTGTGAACTGTTCAAGGACACTGGCCGAGAGGCTCGCAGACACATTCCAGATATCTAGCATGCTAAACAATAGGAAGCATGCTGTAACAATAGGAACTTACTGTATGTGTTGCATTTGCAACACGGAGCAAAGTTGTTGTTGCACCAAGAGGAATAAATATTAAAAAAGAGTGTGGAAACCGGTGGAAACAGACTATTTTGAGGAAAACGTGCCAACAACAACATCATGTGACCCCCTGTCGCTGGTCAGTCATGTAGTGTGAAAACCACGACGACTTCAAGACTCCCAATTACAAGACAGCAAGTTGTGTAGTGTGAACAGTACAGAGATCTGACGACTTTGAGAGTCGTGAAGTGTGAACTTGGCTTTAGAGACACCGTGGCTCTGTTTGGGACTGTCTCTCTCTCCAGGAGGCTTCCCACTGAAAACCTGAGGGAAGCGGCTGTGAGCTGCACATCATCGGAGGTGGTGAAGTTACATTTGTGTGGACAATAAGCCACACAATGGTGAGATTTATGCCTGATCAGAAGTGTTTTCAGTTAGTTTCAGTTTTCCACCTCCGATGAAGAGCAGTGCACAACCACTTCTCTAAACTCTGTCTCATCCAGAGACCAGAGGCCCACACAGGGTTAATGTGTCTATCAGACGGTCTGAATAACATAATGCACAGCAGACTATCGGGCAGGGGGATTTTTTCTTGATATATTGTGACTATATTCTCATTAAATTATGACTTTATTCTTGTAATTCTTGTAATAACTCTTTATTCTCGAAATCTCAGAGAACACGGATATATGGGATATATTTTGAATGTGCAGAAATTTTGAACATGAGCAGAAATATTTCTGAAACACATGAGCTATTAAAGTCCAGATGTTTATAAATAAATTAAAATGAATTAATGTGTGAAGAGGAGGGATGAGTAAATCATGCCTACATGTGTGTTGTCTCAGCAGAGATAACATTAACGTTGACATATAAGAGAATAAATATTTGAAAGCCTGAGAGCCTTACTGCATTATATTCCATTCGATTTTGAATTCATCTGGCGCCTGAATTTAGTGTTTCTTTTACATAAATAAAGACATCTCCACCATAAAGTGATGCAGAAAAGGCAGAAATTAGTGCATAAATATTCACCAGAATGCAGGAAATGACCTTGTCTGCTATGACATTCTGCACCCACGTCTGTCAGGCCGAGCCTTTATCACGCTTATATTATGTAATCTGATTCCAGCATTAATCAGTTTGATAACTTCTCACTATGACATCGGCTATTAGTATTAGAGGTCGACCGATTTATCGGTCGGCCGATTAATCGGGCCGATTATTTGACATTTTTTCATAATCGGCATCGGCCGATGCCTGAGCATATTAAGCCGATTATCAAGCAGGCACATCTGCGGGCAGCCCAGTGTTGTTGTTGCTGTGGAACACGTGTGACACCGCCCCTTGTTTGTCAATCAAATTGCCATTCTGCCGGGAGAAACCGGTAGGCTAAAATTCTTCTCTTTCAAAGCCCTATATATTTAATTGGTTAGATATGAAATGCTCCGACGTTATCAAATCTATTTTTGGTAACGGAGAATTTCTCTCCGTCGGTAACGTTAGCTGCGTGCGGGGCGGAGCAGCTCTCACATACACGCTGCTGCAGCGCAGACACACACACACACACACATACAGACACACACAGAGCTTCTGCTCTTAGTAACTATAGCGGAGAACCTAAACTTATAAAGCGTGATTACACTTTACTAGAGTTGATGCTGACAATGCTTGTCATAAGTGCAAGTTTGCGTGTGATGGCGGAAACATGAGCAATTTGTCGAAACATTTAGCAAAAAGTTCACTTCCTCATTAAACGTGGGTACGGTCTACGGGTCCTACAGAGCCTCTATGACGTCACTGGCCAGTGTGTAGTCCGCAGCAGATATGAGCAGCAGGCTGTGTAATACGAGTGAACAAAGTTATTATTATGTTTTGATAACTTAGATTATGGCCATATAGCTTGTAACAGTGTCTGTCAACAAACATAAATAAAAAACATGCTTTAGGACAGTTTTGGAAAGGTGCTTAAAAGGTTTTGAGCCCTGTACTATTACTACTATTAACCATCATGCACAAAATAAAATATGCACTGCAGTGCAGACACAAAATGCAAATTGGAGAGACAGACCATAAGTGTTGTTCAATAAATGTTTACTTAAGTTAAGACATTTTGTGTATTATTTGTTATTATTAAGCTGTTATATTTTATCAGATGGAGGAAAAAAAGAAAACCGGCCAAACATATCGGCAAAAAAAAATCGGCATCATATATCGGCCATCGGCTGTCCTGATTCTGTAAAATCGGCATCGGCATCGGCCATAAAAAATCCATATCGGTCGACCTCTAATTAGTATTTGTCAAAATGATTTAGAAGGCCAGTTAAATGTACAATGGCTGTCTTGTTTTGCTTGTTGTGTGCACTGGGCTCTACTTCATTCATAATATAAAATGTGCACTTGAGTTGCATAGGGGGCTAAAAGGTGAACATATTTCTGGGAGCTGCTTTCAGACTGCATCTATATTAAATCTGGCTAGTGTGCGTACTGATAACAGTTCAGCCCGTTAGCTCTCAAAGGCTGTGTGAGTTGTTTCTTGCTTCTACAGAGATCTTGCAATGCATGGTGGACAGTAGTTATACTTGAGAAATAATTTACTATTTTCTAAACATGAATTTTAATCAATTTTGCTGTTCAAATTCATTAATCATGTCTTTATTCAGTGTCGGGCTATTTTAACAAACACAAGTAAATTCAACAAATTATCATCAGTGAGTAAAATCAGTTTGACACTTGCTGATGGCTCTAACTCAAGAGCATGCTTTGTTAATTTATGAGTGCATTCAATGTTTGTTTGTTTGCACAAATTATTAAATTATAGCTGCAAAACAATGAAAAAAGAGGTACAAATGAACCAAAACAAGGAGGCAGACTGTTTCATGTTGATTTAAATTAATCAAAATGAGGCCATTAGATGGATTCCATGTGGAAGCTATGGCATCCTCTGCAGAATAATTATTATCTGCTCCTGTGTTTGTATACGACATGATCTGAAGTATCTGTGTACGTCAAATAAAAACAAGAGTAAAGTGACTTTAGGCGGGTTTACCCCCCGCTGTCCCCGCTCGTAGCTGCAGCCACCAACACTTTTACTCACACAAAAACATGCTTTGATTAAAATATTTTTCCAGAACAAAATGCAAAATGTTTGTTTCCTCATGTCAGGTCGTACACCACCATGACATTTTGTCATGTACACTTGCAGTATAAGAAGGCATGATAGTTTGTTAGATTTTTCTGCAGTTCTGAGGTACTTGTGGCAGTAAAACCATCGGCATACTTGCCTTCCTTGAGACCTCAAAAATAGGGAGGATTTCAAAATCCAAATGGGGGGTCTGGGGGTTTCAGAGACTTTGTTTCCTGCATTCTGGTGACTTTGAATGAATGAAATAGAAAAATAATAAGTAGCTACACTGCAACAACATTTTAAATCTTCAATACTTTTAATTATCAGGAAAAAAGACAGAATAATTCGCCCCTTTGGCATGAACTTGTGTGAATCTGTATTTGTCGGTTTTTATTCATTCATTCATCTTTTGCCCCTACTTGAGTATTTATTTCTCTGTGTACTCTTTATTTCTCTCTCCATCTCTCACTACACTACTGAAGGCCACAATGGCACAACGGCACCACTGCGCTCTGAAACCTGTTATTTCCAATGGCTTGCGCCACGCCGGCTTTTCGCTGCGTCGAGCAAAGCCCGACTTTGGGTGCTGCGCGTTGTGATGTGCGGCGAGCGCAGCTCAAACCACGTTGTGTCGCGAGCAGCTCTCTTCTACCAGTAAACAACATTAGGTGTGGCCGTATTGTCGTCCGGGTGGAAACAGTAAGGCTTATACACGCTGTACAGCACAAGAAACAGGTTGGCAAGTATTACCATTGGAGCTTTATCATCTGTATCCAAGCAAATAGCTTGTTTCTGAAATAAACACATTATGTCATGTGTAACAGAAAACATGCATTTGTGCAAAGTCTTTGGTTTAGAATGAAAACTCACTTAACAAATGAATCTCAATGCCAACTTTCCATTCATGTGACACAAAGAAACACAGCAGAATTGCAGTCCTGGCCCAGCAGTGAACACAGTGGATGATCTGTTAGTCTGTGAAATTAATACAGCGTTTAGTGTGATGCTTCTGAAAGGTGTAAATGAAAAGCCTTTTTGTTGCCAGTGTCACTCCACGACTCCTTTTGGCAGCTATTCAAAAAGTGTTTGATTCTATTTCCATGTTTATGATTTGTAAAACACGTAGTGTGTTTGCATACATATGTCTATTAAGTGTGTGTGGCTCTAAAACTGTGTGAATACTATGAATGCGTGTGTTTGTGTACCTTTGCGTGTGGTCTACGTATGTCCACAGGTACATGCATGTTTGCTTTCTGGAATGAACTTTACACCGTCAAATATGATCATGTGTGACCGAGCATGTGTAGCATGAAATAAGCAATAAAAGAAGCAATCTTAAAACTGTACACATAGCATAGTGTTAATGTGTTGCTGCAAATGTCACAGCTGTAGGGGGAAAATTGTTTTTTTTGCATTTAATTTATGGGTGGTGGGGTTTTTGTTGGTGCTTAGCAATTTCCTGTATCGGTCATAGCCTCAGTACATGTACACAAGATGTGATTTCACGAGGCAAATAGTTCTATTCCTTTTCTATGAGAAGCAAATAATATGTAATGAGGCCTCCAACGTGCCAGAAAAGAGGGAAGAAATTAAATAGTATGTGAATCAGCCCAATGCAGCTTGAGAACCAGTTACTTTTTAGTAAAATTTTAGTTTTCAGGCTATCTTTCATCAGTAATATCACTCAGCTACTAGCTTATAACAATCTCAAAAACCAAAACAATACAAAGTGAAAAGTGGCAGACTGTTGGCTTGGTGTGATTTAGCTGAAAATATTTAAAGCTCACTTTATCTCTGACTATTTGACGATTTATAGCGAATAATTATATAGTGATTTGCCTCTCAAAGAATCTGAGCAGCAACCAGGATTCTGCTGGAGAACCAATCAATAAACTTGCTCCACCTCCAGCAACTCTGTCTCCTCAACACGTCCTCATCCCAACTCGTCACATACTGTCCCTTGGCGTCACTTTAGGTTTAGGCAACAAAACCACTACAGTTAGGTTTAGGACAAAACAACATGGTTGGGCTTAAAATTACTACGTTTGTAAAGTGAAAATGAAACGTTGTGAACACAGGACCCGAATGAACAGCCATCCACCTCCCCTCCTACCCGCCCGTTGAGTGTCTTTTCGCTCTTTAAACTACATTACCACAGTCACTTCCGGCGTACTTTATCTGAGCGTTTACCGTTGCCGTGGATTGGTTTACATTGTAGTTAATGGAAAGTCCAGTGCGTCCCATACAGGTGATAAAGGGTGCTTTGTGCGGCGGTATCACACGTCAACGGCCGTGACTAAACGTCAGTATTTGACGCCCTGGGAATGAGAACGGGCTGGTCTCTTACAAAATAACATTCCCATACAACTAAACTGCATTCTCAATTACGTTTTGAGGAAAACATACTTTCTCCAGGATTACGGTCGCAGTTTTAAACAGTTGTAAATTGAAACAAAACAAAACAAAAAACGCAACAAACCTACTTGGTTAGGTTAAGTAAAAAAAAATTCATCATAGTTTAGCTTAAACGAAAGATTTAGCGTCATCTAGCGGTGAGGTTGCAGATTGAAACCTCCCCCGTGTGGCTACTACGGTGGCTGACTCAAAAACACAAATACCCCTCTCTAGAGCCAGTTGTTGTAAGAGTTGCTTTGGTCATTTGAAGCAGAGTCAGTGCTTAGAGTGTGTGTGTGTGTATGTGGGAAGTGAGTGGTGAAGCAAGAGAGAGAGCATGGATGCGGATGTGTGTGAGCGAATAAGTGAGTGAGAGGAGCAGAAGAGAGTTAGTTTAGCTCTGAAATAAATGCTGCAGTTCCTCAAAACCAACAGAGGTTTGTTGTTTCCCGGCGGCTGAGTGGGGTGACAGCGGGTTTAACTCCGGAGCGAATAACGTTAACGACTCCGGTCCAAGCAGGAAAAGTTAACACTGTGGTTGGTCCGTTCTGGGCTACTGTAGAAACATGGCAGCCAGCTCCTTGAAGAGAGGACCTGCTCCGTATGTAGATGCAAACGACTGATTCTAAGCTAACGAAAACACGATTCTTTTCTTCAGGTGATTATACACTAATGAAAACATACTTATTAATATTAAATTCCATTTCTGCCAATAGATCCCCCTAAAATGTCGAAATACCTGTGTATGTTTGACCCGTCCACCACCACGACCTCTTCCTACGCGGACTTACGTGGACTAAACTTACAAACATACTTGTGATACGTCAAAAACAAACGTAACCTGCCACAAAATAAGTTTCCCTCGAAATGTAATTCACGATGCAGTTTCGCTGTATGGGATCGTAATCTTCCCATGGAGTTGAACCTAATCACAGTACACCTGCTCCTGTAGCCCGTCATGCTACTGCGGCTACGCAAGATATTCCATCAAATCCATTTTTTCTCCCCCCTTGAAAGCCTATAGAGGATATAATGGGAAGTGAAAAACACAGTGCAGAATGACACAGAGCTCCAATTAAGGTCTTTACATTCTGTTAAATGGAACTGAGTGGGAAATCAATTATGTGAAATTAGCACTTATTGCTAACTACCCTGCTCACTGTTAGGAATGCATGTGAGAGCCGAACAGTGGGGGGATGCCTTTTTAAGTGTCAGAGAGGCTTTGTCATAACGGGATCAAACCCTGCGTGGTTTTAAAACCGAGCAGCCGCGTGGCGGGGAATTGAAGAAAGATGTAAAAGATCAAATGGTGCTGCTGTAAATATGAGGGAAGGTGAAGATTAACGCCCAGAGGCACTATTTCCGTTGTGTTTGATGATGCTGACAGACACAATAGAGTTCTACAAATGTTTAAAAAGCCTCAGCGGGGCCACGGCTACGCTCTGAGCGAAAAAATAAAGGCGAGGGAAAAAGAAAAGAGGGGGGGAGGAAGAGAAATAACCGCTCACCAAAATATTCCGCAGGGAGCAAAATGTTTGAAAATGTGCTGTGGGAAAGCATTAGAGCGTTAGTGGTGTCCACCAGGGAAAGAGAACAGACAGCGGTTGACTCCCCTAATCTGAGACTTCCTGCTGCCTCAGCTTCAGTCTCTTCTCTGAAAGCACCTCCCTCCCAGAGCACCGTGAGAGGAAAAAAAGTCAGAGATTGAAGTGTGGAGGTGAGAAGGTGAAGATGAGGTCCCTCAGAACTGAGATCTCACCTTGAAAAGGCATCAGCCTCCTTGATCAATCTTTCATCGCCGTCTCCCGGCAGCCGGCCTCTCACCTCCACACACCCCCCTCCTCCTCCTCCTCCTCGCCGACTCCATCGCTCTTTGGCATTATAGACCTGGAGAAATGCCTGCTACACTGAATCACTCAGATGCTGTGTTTACAGACCCACCTGCCATTTCGCTATCTGCCGCTCTCTATAATAGCATAGCAACAGATATCTGACCGCCGCTGCAGCGATCTGAGAAAACCATAAAAGCAAACACTGAGCGGCGTGCATACAATGCACCGCCTGCTGTATATGTATATATATATTTATACATCCTAAATACATAACAAAGCCCATAAAGTATTCAGTTTAACACTGAGAGCCAGTGAGTGGTTCAGTGGTGCTGACAGCAACTTTAATAGGATCTGTTGTTGGAAATAAGTTAATTAATCTTGTCTACTTTCTCTCAACTTCCTTTCTTCATATCGCAGTAGCTCCGTCTCTCGTTCACCCCCTGCGTCACCTAATAATCCCTCTCACAGTCATCTCTCATTTCATCCTTTCTTCTCCCATGCTGAACTCTCACTCTGTGCGTCCCCTCCTCTCTATTTCTGTCTCTCCATATTTCTCTCAGACAAGAGCATTAAGAATGACGGCCAGCAGGGCGATTTCTCAAGGGGCCCCCGAGACAAGAAACACAACGCGGCGCTTACACATCTTCACACTTTTTTTGGAGCTTTTCAGCATTCTGCACTGCTGCCCATACAACATACTCAGTGCTTCCAAACAATCCTGTCGCTGTGTCGCTTGACTTATGATTTTACACCATCTATTTTCAGAGCAGGTGTCGGTGATGGGTGTGCTTTCCGTTTGCGAGCGCTTCGGGAGACGAGGGACCAAACACAGGAAGCTGCCGCCGTGTTCGCAAACATCACTAACTGTTAATGAAAGTCACTAAGCAAAGAGACAAAACTGTGCCGGCTACAGGTTAACATCTATTTGATGAAGTGCACAGTGGGCAGAGGCAACTAAAATCATGGTTTATTGTAAAGAAACGTCCAGATCGGTTTATCAAAAAGGAAAGAAATGGTAACACTTTATAAAAACCGTCATTTCTTAGTTAATAGTTATTTCACTGTTAACAACAAAATGATAATTAATAATGTTTACTAATTATTCGTAATGCTATAACTTTTTATTTATGCATACATTATTTATTTGATATACTATTATATATAAGTTTTTGTTAATGATTGAATGAAGATATTATTTGTAAACTTTAAAGAAATTAAAAAACACCTATAAACATTACATCGATAGATATTTGTAACACTTTGTTAATGGTTGATAATATAATAAATGGTTTGTAAACCATCTATAAACATTATTTGGATGGCTATTATAACTGATGATTATAATACCTTGTTAAATGGTTAAATACTTGATAAAGCATTTATAAACATTATTTAGATAGATAGTTAATACTTTGTTAATGGTTAATTGGTTTCTGGTCCATCTATCTATGTAATGTTTATAGATGTTTTAAAAACAATTTGTTAAAAGTTAACAGCTATGATACAATATAGAATTTATAAACTAAATATTTCATATTACAACAACTAATGATAAAATAACAGAAATTATAGCATTTATAGCATAGAATTAAATGATTAATTATTAATTATCATTTCATTGTTTGTTAACAGTAAAATAACTATTAACTAAGTTTGATTAGCTATAAATTTACCATTTATAAATGATGGTTATTATAAAGTGTTATCAAAGAAATAAAAGAAGCTCAAGAGAGAAGCTCATGAATAAATATGAGCAAATATGTTTGAGGAGTAAACATGTTTTTCCTCATTTTTAAAGGTCCATTAAATATCAAATCACATGTGCAGAGCATGCTTAACATGTACTGGCCTTACGCTCCGATCAAATGGGACCCCTGCATTAGTAATTAATGGTGTTGATATTGTAAAGATTTCCCAGCGGGTCGGATGCATCTCCACCTCCGCGGGTGGATTGTTTTGTCTGGTAAACATCGCCAACAAAACTGATTCCATGAGGGGTAATTACAGCAACCGCAGGAAACAAATCAGCGTAGCCAGCAATGAAATGTACTGATTTAACAAACCAGGATATTAAAGGCAGCAGACCTGGATGCTATAAAGTGCTACTAAGGGACAGTGGGAGATTACAGGGCTGAGAAAGGGAACCAGTTCATTGCTTTTACTGAGCAATGTAGACATAGACCATTACTTTGGGGTCATTACACAAAATGATTCAGATACAATCCAATATTGTCAATTAAAGAGACGGAGCATCTGTCTGCATGTGGAAGTCGGATTTTAAAACTCAAACAGCGAGGATATTCTGATCTGTTGATCTATTTTAGGCTGATAATAAGGCTCAGCTTTTGCTAACAGCGTCAGTAATGAATGGCGGTTTGAGGGAGATGTTGGGCTTTCAGCCACTCGTCGGACAGCTGTGTAAAGCCCTGCTTCGCTAATACCTCTCCACCTTTGCACAGGTTTATGGCCACGGATCAGCAGGCTCAGTAACAAGGCTGACAGAGGCTTCTAACAAGTAAGGAGACAGGCAAACAGATGAACCTGGCAGCTCCTGTCTCCGAAGAGAGCGGCGAGGGAGGGAGGGAGGGAGGGAGGGAGGGTTAAGGATAAATGGGAATCATCCAGTCAAGCGTAACTGAACATGCGAGCCCGTCTCAATGGGCCCTAATGACTGGGGCTGGGGATCACTGTGACATGACTCCGGTCAGAGGATTTAGCAGGCAGGGAAATTTCAGCAGTCCCATTCAGGATTCGTACGTACAAAGGGGAGCGCAGAGGAACGCTGCGCCGGATCACTGGGTCGACCGCTTCAAAACATAAATGTCAGACATGAACAAGAAAATCATTCACACGTGCAGGTCTACCTGTACTGTACATGCACCAACACACATGGACACCAGGCACAGAAACCGTAACTGAATACAGAACATCAGACAGTGAGGACAGTTCATCTAAATGCATTTGGCGATTTTGCCATGAATGACTGGCGGAACATTTAAGTGATACAGAGTCGATGAAAGCGTTTCCATTTGCTGTTTGAAACACCCAGTGTCAAGCAGCTGATTCCTGCCGCCTCTCAAAATTAGTTTCTCCCAAAAAAAAATGTGTTTCCCCCGGCGCAAAAGCATCCGCCTCAATTTGATTCCAGGCCAGAAAATAACATAATTTCAGTGTGTGCGGACTGTTCATCACTAAACCATTTCACGGAATAAACTGGGTGGTTAACGTGAGCAGAGGCAGCCGCCGTGCTGCCACACACTGAAGCTCGAAAGGAGGTTTGAATCTGTTCAGGGACCTTTGCTGCATCTCATTCTCTCCAAATGATTCCTGTTTCTCTCTCCCATCCTGTCCAACTAAGACATGATGCCAAAAAAACAATAACAGCAGCACTAAATAAACTTCACCAAAAGAAAATTCAGATTCACAGTTCTCCTGAACACATATAATGACATTACCTTGCATGGCAGCTGCCAGTGCACGGACCAATCAGCATCCTGTGAGGAGCTACAGGCGTGGTTTAGGTCTGTGTGAGACAACACCGAGAAAGTTTATGACCCGGCAGCCATGTTGAAAACAGTTGAGTCAAAACCAAGCACCGCCCACCAGCTGGAACCAACTTTCTCGTTTTAAACTAACAGTACACTAAAATATGTTTCTGAAAACACTGGATGAGAGAAAAAGGCATTTCAGTAAGAGAATATTGATTCATATTTGATCAGCGCTGCCTGGTTTGACCAGAGTTTGCAAGTTTCACGAGTGATGCGTGAGAGACTGCTCGGCTCTGATTGGTTGTTTTGCTTCGGTGCTTCGGTGAAACCTTGCAAATTCCATTAGGAGGACACAGAGGAACATACTTTTTTCACAGATGATCTGTCTCATGCACTACTGTCAGGATAGAGTGACCGTTTTATAAATATATAACTTTTTATCATATTTGCCCCCATTATCAAACTGCAGCTTTAAGCCTTAAGCCCTCTGCGGTCCAGCCCTACAAACGCAAAAGTCTGTCACTGAGTGATGAAGTTACATGATTGGTCAGCTGAGTGTTGGAGTTTTCTCATTGGCTGTTGCTTTTTCAGAATGAAAAGGCGGGGAAGAGTCCTTTATGCAAATGAGCCCGTCCAGCGCGATGCGTCCCGCTCACAAAATTTGGACCAAGCTGTCAAATTAGACGATCTAGTTCTAAAGTGAAACCAGATTCAGCAGTGGCATCATCGCCTATTTCTGCCTTAAAATGTTTTCAGAAGTAGATTTTGGTGGATTGTTTAGACGGAATAGCAGAAAGTTTATGAGCAGGCCGCCATGATGTTTCCTGTTTGAAAAGGCAAGCAGAAAACCAGGGACCAATCAGGTACATTCAACAATCGGATACGTCATCGCTTGAACGGCCAGTTGAGTGGAGCAGCGCGTACCCTAGTGTCCTCGCCGGACCTGGTGGACACGTAGCGCTGGATTTAACATTATAGACATGACCACTGACTATCTGTGTAACAATTTAACCACAAATTCACAGACTGACCGTACACGGTCCAGACATATACCGAGTTTTGTTTTCTATTTTATGCTACATTTCAGAAGAAACTAAGGAAGGACTAAACACCCAAACTGTAAATAAAGTATTTATAGCTCAACCTCAACAAGCTACAACAGTAAAGATCTGAGTCTTTCTTCCACCACAGCACCATAGCAATGAACATTTTGCACCAAAGATAAAGACACAAATGTCGGTCTGTCCTAATTTCATCACTCTATTATATTTTTCCAACAATATCCACCTGCAAGGAAGATTGTGATGAAACACTAAAAATAGTGGAATCATGTCTGGAAACCCCATCGCCATCAAATGCCATCAAACATTCACCTTCATGTAATCTGGTGGGACAATGACATTTGTAAGCTGCAGTAAGATAACAGTCACTGCACCTTTAAAAATAATGTTACTGCTTAGGGAAGGGAGGAAAAGCTGATTAAAGCATTACTAAGCATATATGTCTATGGCTGCATTTTTATCTACGCATAACACATGAGGCAGTATTAATAGAAACTCTGGCATCCATTGAGGAATCCTTATAGACAAAAACACCATAATGACATTTTTTTCTGCCATACAATCATCAAATCTTGCAGACTCTCTCTTTAAAATGAGACAAACATGCTTCAAATCACAATGATTGAAGAAGAACCCCTAATCACCAGATGCAAACATCATCAAACAGTAAATAGCAGGAGGATGGTTTAATCATTTAGCTAATCAAGAGGACTGACGGAGAAGTGCTACAGTCAAGAAGTGTGTACACATATTTCCATATGCTTCCTTCCATCCGCAAGAGTAAAAGTCTTCCAGGGAGCCAAGGAAGGTTATAAATATCCTCAGCATAGTCGTGTTGATTAGCCGCCGTCCTTTTTTTTTCTTGTTGCATAATTCACAGTTTAACAGCCAAGTTTGCAAATTGATAACGGGAGAAATTGAACCAACATTATTGCTGTACGTGAATAAGTAATAATAAAAATGGGACCGGAGGGGCGACGGTTCCCACAGTTGCCAAGGATCTCATTCATTCTGGTTGTCACGACAAGCCGCGCTACAGCCTCAATAAAACCTTCGCCGTGCCTCATCATCTATCATGGCCCTGGCGCTGGCAGATTCTTGGCTTACTGTCTAAGGCCAGCCTCTTGGTCTTGTAATGCGTTTTGGGCCCTTAGCCCCCCCCTCCACTCAGAAGTGTACTACAACACAGCTCCCAGTGCGCTGGAGTACTGGTACACTGTAAGTCCTTAAACGATATTGATGGGGGTCAAAACCTCGTGAACCCGGTGAAGGCTGGGGTACACGGAGGAGCGTTCTTCTGTGGCTCGATGGCTTTCATCCAATCTAGTGGTTATCAAGATCGGATGGCGTCTTGTTCCACGGTGTGAACACGTAAACCTGGGTTTGTTCAGGTTGCTGATCAGACGAGAGGGCGGCGGCTGACAGCGGAGAAGGGACTTTCACTTTATCTGCTGCCTTGTAGGATGGGCCGACGATAGCCAACCTGCTGCAGCGCCATCCAAGTTCTACCTCTGTCTTTTTGGGAGACTATGTCCATTACCTTACTCAGATACCATCGAGTATATCCGAGTAAGTCAAGTGGCTCTGACCTCAGAGGCTATCTACTCGTAATCCTTCATCTCCTCGACAGCAGCGCTATTAAGAAGCGGCGAAAAAAACTCAAAAAAGTGCCCGAGCTTTGATAGTGTTTGAAGCCAAGACAACACCAACAGCTGTGTTTCATGTGGCTACTCGAGCGCTGGTGAAAAATGTATTACCTGACCATCTGGGGGATAGATGATGCGGCGGATTATCAAATAATTGGAATGTGTGAAAGGTCACCGGCGTGATTGTGGGTGACCTTAGATCAATGGCAGTGGGTTGGGTCACACTTCAGTAGGAAAGCCTGGAGCCATGGAGGGTGAGGATCCAGGATCACACGGTAAGGGGGAAGGGCGATGGACGGAGTTAAAAGCAGCAAATTAAACCTAAAGATGAGACGTGCTCTGACCGAAGGGGACGAAGGCGAGCCAGCAGTCATCTGGAAAAGACTCCCAATATTTTCCCCTCACTCTCTTTCTTTGGTTTTCTTCCTTTCCTCTATTCCATCTCTCAATTCCTGTCCCCCCTCACTCTGGCGTTTGATCTCGCCATGGCCCAAAGTCACGAGGCAGACGGGTTTTATATCTTATATTCACTGTTCCACATGAGAGAGCATGTCTCGGGAAAAAAAACTCTTCTCAAAATAAATGAGGCCCTCTGAAGGCAAACGCAGACGATGACGGGTGCCGTGCCGACACTGGCCATCGCAGCAGGCATCAGTAATTCGATTTGAAGAAGTGTGTATGTGTGTGTTTGTGGTTTGAGGCGGCGATGGTGTGTAACTGCGGTCTATCTTTCTCTTACTTCTGTTTCAAAGGCCCAATCGGATTAAGACAGGTGTAGGTGTTGACTGTCCTCCTCCACACCAGTATTTGCTTTTGCTGCGTCTCCCTTTTAGATTAAATGTAGATTTATTGTCCCAGAGGGATATATGTTTTCACAGCTGGTACACGAAAACATAGATATACACATAGCAACATACATACAGATATAGATAGTACACAAAATCTTCATGTATACATTCATTCCAGCTCACAACAGTGTCAGCCGGGCAAATTGTTTAGGGATGCTATTGCAGGAAGCGATCTCTTAACCAGATGGAGGTAATGTGAAGTGTTGGTTTAGGGGGCGATCAGTGTCATTTGATATTGCGAGTGCTAGGCGTGTGATGGCTCATATCGGATAGACTGGGTGTGGGATGGCAGATGATTTTGGAGGCACCTCCACGCTGCTTGTTACAAAAAAAATAAATGCGAAGGACAGGCAGGCTGTAATACCACGATGATGTGTAACGGATAACACCAGGGGGAAATATTTTCTATTTCAAAAAGAGATGAAAATCACTTCAGCAGTGGATGCCAGTGTTAATTGGCTGGAGAACAGTACAAAGGGGCTGCGTGAGTGTTACAATATTTTCAAGAAACCCTCAGAACGATTAACACTGTGTGGTTGCAAGTGGCCGGTTTCTAAATGAACCTGCTGTCTCACTCGACGAGCGTATAAAGAAAATCAATATCTCTGTTAGCCGTCTATTGTTCCAAATAAGAGGCACCGAAATGGCTGAGGTCAATATATTGCCACTGTCATCATCTTTAAAACACAGCCCGTGATTGACTGGCACACCAACATACACCCACCAGCTAATTGGAATTTACTCGTAGGAAGACAAAGAGAGGCAGCTCTCTTTGTCACTGACAGGATGCTGTGAGGCCGGGGGAAATTGAATTCACATCGAGAGGGATTTAATTAGACCACTTTGTACCTTTCATTGCTGCTGAATCCTATTTACATTCATTCTTGTGTTACTAAGCTCCCTCACCTTAGTTTTATTGCCTCGACTAATCTTCAGGTCTCAGTCTTTTAAAAAAAAAAAATAAATGAGCATACAACATGTTCAGATCAATGAGATCAGGGTTTCATCTTATTAAATCGTTTTGGAGGACAGTTTTATTTTACTACATGTACTGTATAGAAAGCAGCAGACCTCATTATTAACACATAAATCAACGCAAGAGAGTCACAAGTTCAAACCTCACGATATCTATATCCTCTAAGAGAGACACTGCAACACAAATCTGTGATCCCACTGGCGAAATGCGAACATGCGCCCGATAAAACGGGAAAGAAAAGCGACTCGTTTCTTATACATTGTGTGTAGCATGTCAATCATGACCCTCTAAAATCCCCTTTGAAATAAATCTAAAAAAAACTCTGTATTTAGATGTGCTGGAACAAAAAGACCTTGAAGGCAGGATTTATCAGCTTAGCTAAAGGGAGATGATCCACTGAGCGGAGATAGGAAGGGGTTGCCCCGTCTTATTCTGAGCTTAACTGGAGGCCGGCAGAAATCTGCGTATGATAGTCACATGGAATCCATCACAAGGCCTGTAGGACATCAATGTATTGATAGTTTAATAACACCAGTTTAACTCTCACTAAACTCCCTCACTGCGAACGTCTGTCAGGTTTCTCTATTAGTATTCTCCCTTAAAGCTCCAATGTTGCTTTTGGAGTGTTGTATTCAAAACCACCTAAACCGAGACCAAGACATGACCAAGACCAGAGTGTATCGAGACCAACACAAGACTAAGATTTTGAGGGGTTGAGACCAAGTCAAGACCAAGACCAAGGCAGGGCGAGGCCGAGTCAAGACCAAGACCAAGACCAAGACCAAGACCAAGACCAAGACCAAGACCAAGACCAAGGCAGGGCGAGGCCGAGGCCCAGTCAAGACCAAGACCAAGGCGAAACGAGACTGAGTCAAGAACAAGACCAAAGCAGGGCAACACCGAGTCAAGACCAAAGCAGGACAAGACCGAGTCATGAACAAGACCAAGGCAGGGCAACACCGAGTCAAGACCAAGACCAAGGCAGGGCAAGACTGAGTCAAGACCAAGACCAAGGCAGGGCGAGGCTGAGTCAAGACCAAGACTAAAGCAGGGCAACACCGAGTCAAGACCAAAGCAGGACGAGACCGAGTCATGAACAAGACCAAGGCAGGGCAACACCGAGTCAAGACCAAGACCAAGGCAGAGCGAGACAGAGTCAAGACCAAGAAACAGTGAAGATTCCTCTCCAGTCACCTCTTTTATTGCCATATATACTGTGTATATATGTGTATGTTTAAGTGTACCATGAGAAATGTCTTGATAAAATAATCAAACAGCATTGAAGAGGTGAATTTTATGTGTGGGAATTTTCATTTGTTTTCTATGAGCAATTGCAGTAATGACAAATAACTCAGATAATAAACAGGCAATTTAGTGTAACCCTGCAGTTGTGGTCTTGACTGATCTTGAAATAAAATCGTATTTGTCTGAGACAAGACAGACTAGAAATGCGGTCCATTCTGTGACGAGACTTTCAAAAAGTGTCCTGGAGACAGGTCTCGAGACCGAGACCAAACTCAAGCACTGCTAAATCTATCACTACTTTAAAATCTCTGCTCAAAACTTTCTTTTTAAAAAATGCTTTTATCCCTGTGTGAGTATTATTTCATTGCAATTTATTTATCTATAATGTATTTTATTATTATTGTTTTATTAAAATGTTGTCTTGTTGTGAAGCACTTTGTTACTTTGTTAAGAAAAGTGCTATACAAATAACGTTTATTATAATATTATTATTTTTACAAGTCATCTAACAATGTCTATTTGAGAAGAACAGGACTTTTATATCTGGAACAATTAAATAAGTCCGTATGGTTTAAAATGTCCTGAACATCCCTGAAAGGCTGTTTTAAGCAGGATGAGTGATTTAGTTGAGTAAACAAAAGGTCACAGAAAAATACAAACTGATATTGTATAACATATGGTGCGTTGTTTAATATAGTTTTAATGCAAAAACACTTTATACTGTAGCTCAGTAGTTAAATCAGATTTTGTGTAATAACCATTCTGGGAAATGAGACAAGACACAAACTGCCTCATCATTACTGCCAATAAACTGTTTTTGGATCTTGTATCTTTATGAAATCTTGAACATCTTCCAATTTTTTCAGTCTGCCTGTTTTTTCGTCTGCCTGGCTGATGACGTGGAACATGTAAGACACAAGATATAATCAGCTGAGCGGCCCATGACAGACTACAGTGTAGAAACCGTGTGAGAGTGTTGAGCCGCAAACTCTTTCATTAGCCCTCATAAATGTTATCTGGCACATATCTGAGACAGGCTTGGTGGATCGCCTGCTGCGATTTGGCCCGTTCTACACATCCCCGTCCTCCACCTCCCGTTGGCTTAGTCAGTTGACAGCCTGGCACTGAACCTGATTCCAGAGTCCCGATTTCACACACTTCCTCTGTTTCTATCTCAACGCCACCGCAAAAAACCTGCAGCTCTGATTAGAACCAATTAACTCCCCAGATCCCGGGGCCCCTGCAGAAGAGCCTGCAGGATGTCATCTAGATTCAGCTCCTGCTCCGGACGGGGGATCTCTGCTCTCTGCTCTCATTTGCTGGAAGAGTTGTCAAAGAAAAGTAAGCCGGCAAGTGGAGGAGCTACTCTTTTAATATGACCTAACCTAAATGTGAGCTGTGGCAGGCAGAGATGGATAACCCTGGTACCCAGCTTGTGTCTCTCATGTAATAATCATTTTATATCTTTGGCTTCTGTATTGATCGATACCTTTCAGACACTGTTCTAATTTTTCACCTTTTCTTTTTCAATAAACATAAACTCTGCAGTTGTTTACAAAAAGAAACATTTTCGACCACATTCATAATCCTCAGACAATCCTGGTGCTACAATAATAATCTGTCTGGCCTACAGTAAAACAGATTTGTTTTAAACCTTTTTTACAAGGCGGTTCTGAGCCCAAACAAAAATTGCTTTTCTGTCAAGTTCTGAGAAGCTGAGGAAGTCTGTTGAAGGAGTACACAAACATTTCCAGACTGTTTTCTGTCTACTCTTGACAGACATGTTGGCCTTGCCATTCTCTAACATTACATGCCATAACACCGTATTTCTTGCCTCATTGATAGATGATTCTTTCCAGTCAACAGTCATGTTTCCATTCAATTGTCAGGTGAATTTTAAGCGAACATTTGAAATGTCACAAAAAAAAAAAGTGGATTAGGCGCATTTCCATCAACTGGTTTGGAGCAAATAAACTCGGCTACAGCGTAGTTTGGTGAGAAGTTGGCGTTATACAGTAGGCTACACCTGGCTGTAATCAGCCAGTAAACGGAGTCGAAGAAGCAGAGGTGGAACTGGAAACAAAAAAAGTCACCTTGGTAAATCTACGTGGATCTAAAAGAGAATATTGGAGAGAGGTCTTCAGGAATTTGTTTCAATTGGGAAAGTTTTAATTGTTCTTTTATGTCAGCAAGTATTGGCCGTGTTTCATGCTGTCCGGAGACAAAGACAATATAAATATATATCCGGGAAGACGCCGACAGCAGAAACACCTGATCAGTTATGTGAGTTAAATGCTCGCTATGTTAGAATTTATACTGCAAAGGCGTTTCCATAACTCATTTAGCATATCAACTCTTTTTTTCGACAAAGGAATTGAGAAGATTTTATTGAATTTTGCCGTTTCCATACAGCTTTTCTAATGTAATACTTCAAAATGCACAATTTGTGAATGGAAACACGACTATTGTCTGCAATAAGAGAGAACTTTATGTCCTCCATGCAAAACGAGTAACACGAGCCAGCAGAAAACACTTGCTGATTAAACTGGGCTTACTGGACATCTTTAGGGTGACTATCATTGGCAGACACACTGTAGACACACAGAATAAAAAAACTTGCTAGCCGAGCTGTTTCTTAAACTAACAGCCTCATTCTGTATCATAAACTCTGACGGCAAAAAAAACCCATACATTTCTAGTCCATGAATATATACCCACTTCAAACAACGTACAAGAAAAAAAGAACACAGTGTTCATGCCAGCTTTCCCATTGCCATCTGGGTCAAGAAAACAAAGAAAGGCAAATGTTAAATGACAGCTGGATATTTGTCCAGTTGTCATCTTATTCAGGTTAAAGACATGCAGTGTCCCAATTCCATGATACTTCTAAGCAGGCTCTGAATCCAGAGAGTGTTCATTCTGGAAAAGTGACAAAATTAAGGACTTAAAACAGTCAGTGTACACACTAAAAACGCTTGTTTTTTGGGTGTGCTGTTAATGCAACACAATGGGCCTCATGCAGCAACATTCTCTTACATTTTCTCTTCGTTTTCTGTTAAGAGAAAAAATAAGAAAAATCTGCTCTTACCCAGCTGTGTCTCACACAGCACTGCATGTCTATGATAAATCCCACTTGATCATAAATTGGACGTGTGTGGCTGATTGTTTTGTTATCATCACTTTATCCTGCTAGATATTTGTGTGAAATTGTCATGATAAGCATACAAATGATTGAGTTATAGCCAAATAGTGTTTTGTGAGGTCACAGTGACCTTTGACCACTAATCAGTTCATCCTCGAGTCTAAGTGGATGCTAGTGTCCAATTTGAAGAAATTCTCTGAAGGCGTTCCTGAGATATCGCATTCACAAGAATGGGGGACGGATAAATGAAAACATAATGGCTGTCGCCAGCGTGGACGCATAAAAACGATCATTAGAGGAGAAGCACAAGCTGTGGATCAGACAGGCCTGTAGAAGTCGGATGGCTGGAATATGAGCATGCAGTGCTGTGTGAGATTAACGCATGGCATCATGTGAATGGAAGCCGGAGCCTCGTGATTATCAGCGATATCTTTATGTCGGCTTCATCTACTGTAGATGCGAGACTAGATGAGAATATGATTGTCACCTCCAGCACCTCTCTCAATAAAATGGTGGAGTAATAAGAGCCTTTATTTTATGGGTCTTGATAATGGTTCTCGCCAGTCGCAATGAGACACTGAAGGTTTCTTATACTTAAATGCGCACTGACAGACACACTTAGAGGCTTTAAGTACTGTGAACACTTGATGAAGGGCCTTGAAGCCTTGCTAACTTGTTTCATTACCACTTGTCATTCTCTCTGCCAAGTCAACTCTATGCTACCTTTTCCCCCCACTCACAAAACTTTTTCTTCTGATTAATTGCAGCCTTTTAGGCTTTCTCACAATCAGCCGGGACCATTTTGCAGCCTTTTCATTACAAAGTTAAACGTCTGGCTATGGAATACAGTGGCAGTAAATGCCATATCCTTTCAGAAAGGCAAGGGCAGGGTAATTGTCTCTGTGGCATAATCGTCCCTCAACAAAAGCCAGTGGAAATGACAGGGTTTTAACATAATAAGGAGCACTGTCACTGTGGTTTCACACCACAAAATCCTCCTTACCAGCATCTGTGCTGCAGTTTGATTCCCTCTATAGCAGCGAATGTTTATCTCCATCTTAAGGCGTCCATTTTGCTCTTCTCCTCCACTGCCGATGGCCTGTAATTGCTTCCATCTGCTCTTTGTACATACAGTATCACTTGTCCTGGCAGAGATAACACGATGCAGTGAGAAAACCAGTACGACAGCAGAGAACAACCGCCTATAAATGTCAGCTAGTCACCAATGAAACACACCCACAGCTATCTGACTATCAGCTCTTTTGTTGAGTCATAATGACAGTTAGAAAGGCAGTGTTCCTAAAAAGTTTTTTTGGCCAAAGCTTTATCTCAGTGAGGAGACAGTTGACAAATTAAATCAATAAATCCATCACACAAGATGGATTGGGTGTCAAAAAATGATATCTGCAAATGCGAAGATCCTGGGTGCAGATTTGGGCGAGCCATCGCTATCCCTTGGGTCAAGGTTTCGGTATTGTATAACATATGGTGCGTTGTTTAATATAGTTTTAATGCAAAAACACTTTATACTGTAGCTCAGTAGTTAAATCAGATTTTGTGTAATAACCATTCTGGGAAATGAGACAAGACACAAACTGCCTCATCATTACTGCCAATAAACTGTTTTTGGATCTTGTATCTTTATGAAATCTTGAACATCTTCCAATTTTTTCAGTCTGCCTGTTTTTTCGTCTGCCTGGGTGATGACGTGGAACATGTAAGACACAAGATATAATCAGCTGAGCGGCCCATGACAGACTACAGTGTAGAAACCGTGTGAGAGTGTTGAGCCGCAAACTCTTTCATTAGCCCTCATAAATGTTATCTGGCACATATCTGAGACAGGCTTGGTGGATCGCCTGCTGCGATTTGGCCCGTTCTACACATCCCCGTCCTCCACCTCCCGTTGGCTTAGTCAGTTGACAGCCTGGCACTGAACCTGATTCCAGAGTCCCGATTTCACACACTTCCTCTGTTTCTATCTCAACGCCACCGCAAAAAACCTGCAGCTCTGATTAGAACCAATTAACTCCCCAGATCCCGGGGCCCCTGCAGAAGAGCCTGCAGGATGTCATCTAGATTCAGCTCCTGCTCCGGACGGGGGATCTCTGCTCTCTGCTCTCATTTGCTGGAAGAGTTGTCAAAGAAAAGTAAGCCGGCAAGTGGACGAGCTACGCTTTTAATATGACCTAACCTAAATGTGAGCTGTGGCAGGCAGAGATGGATAACCCTGGTACCCAGCTTGTGTCTCTCATGTAATAATCATTTTATATCTTTGGCTTCTGTATTGATCGATACCTTTCAGACACTGTTCTAATTTTTCACCTTTTCTTTTTCAATAAACATAAACTCTGCAGTTGTTTACAAAAAGAAACATTTTCGACCACATTCATAATCCTCAGACAATCCTGGTGCTACAATAATAATCTGTCTGGCCTACAGTAAAACAGATTTGTTTTAAACCTTTTTTACAAGGCGGTTCTGAGCCCAAACAAAAATTGCTTTTCTGTCAAGTTCTGAGAAGCTGAGGAAGTCTGTTGAAGGAGTACACAAACATTTCCAGACTGTTTTCTGTCTACTCTTGACAGACATGTTGGCCTTGCCATTCTCTAACATTACATGCCATAACACCGTATTTCTTGCCTCATTGATAGATGATTCTTTCCAGTCAACAGCCATGTTTCCATTCAATTGTCAGGTGAATTTTAAGCGAACATTTGAAATGTCACAAAAAAAAAAAGTGGATTAGGCGCATTTCCATCAACTGGTTTGGAGCAAATAAACTCGGCTACAGCGTAGTTTGGTGAGAAGTTGGCGTTATACAGTAGGCTACACCTGGCTGTAATCAGCCAGTAAACGGAGTCGAAGAAGCAGAGGTGGAACTGGAAACAAAAAAAGTCACCTTGGTAAATCTACGTGGATCTAAAAGAGAATATTGGAGGGAGGTCTTCAGGAATTTGTTTCAATTGGGAAAGTTTTAATTGTTCTTTTATGTCAGCAAGTATTGGCCGTGTTTCATGCTGTCCGGAGACAAAGACAATATAAATATATATCCGGGAAGACGCCGACAGCAGAAACACCTGATCAGTTATGTGAGTTAAATGCTCGCTATGTTAGAATTTATACTGCAAAGGCGTTTCCATAACTCATTTAGCATATCAACTCTTTTTTTCGACAAAGGAATTGAGAAGATTTTATTGAATTTTGCCGTTTCCATACAGCTTTTCTAATGTAATACTTCAAAATGCACAATTTGTGAATGGAAACACGACTATTGTCTGCAATAAGAGAGAACTTTATGTCCTCCATGCAAAACGAGTAACACGAGCCAGCAGAAAACACTTGCTGATTAAACTGGGCTTACTGGACATCTTTAGGGTGACTATCATTGGCAGACACACTGTAGACACACAGAATAAAAAAACTTGCTAGCCGAGCTGTTTCTTAAACTAACAGCCTCATTCTGTATCATAAACTCTGACGGCAAAAAAAACCCATACATTTCTAGTCCATGAATATATACCCACTTCAAACAACGTACAAGAAAAAAAGAACACAGTGTTCATGCCAGCTTTCCCATTGCCATCTGGGTCAAGAAAACAAAGAAAGGCAAATGTTAAATGACAGCTGGATATTTGTCCAGTTGTCATCTTATTCAGGTTAAAGACATGCAGTGTCCCAATTCCATGATACTTCTAAGCAGGCTCTGAATCCAGAGAGTGTTCATTCTGGAAAAGTGACAAAATTAAGGACTTAAAACAGTCAGTGTACACACTAAAAACGCTTGTTTTTTGGGTGTGCTGTTAATGCAACACAATGGGCCTCATGCAGCAACATTCTCTTACATTTTCTCTTCGTTTTCTGTTAAGAGAAAAAATAAGAAAAATCTGCTCTTACCCAGCTGTGTCTCACACAGCACTGCATGTCTATGATAAATCCCACTTGATCATAAATTGGACGTGTGTGGCTGATTGTTTTGTTATCATCACTTTATCCTGCTAGATATTTGTGTGAAATTGTCATGATAAGCATACAAATGATTGAGTTATAGCCAAATAGTGTTTTGTGAGGTCACAGTGACCTTTGACCACTAATCAGTTCATCCTCGAGTCTAAGTGGATGCTAGTGTCCAATTTGAAGAAATTCTCTGAAGGCGTTCCTGAGATATCGCGTTCACAAGAATGGGGGACGGATAAATGAAAACATAATGGCTGTCGCCAGCGTGGACGCATAAAAACGATCATTAGAGGAGAAGCACAAGCTGTGGATCAGACAGGCCTGTAGAAGTCGGATGGCTGGAATATGAGCATGCAGTGCTGTGTGAGATTAACGCATGGCATCATGTGAATGGAAGCCGGAGCCTCGTGATTATCAGCGATATCTTTATGTCGGCTTCATCTACTGTAGATGCGAGACTAGATGAGAATATGATTGTCACCTCCAGCACCTCTCTCAATAAAATGGTGGAGTAATAAGAGCCTTTATTTTATGGGTCTTGATAATGGTTCTCGCCAGTCGCAATGAGACACTGAAGGTTTCTTATACTTAAATGCGCACTGACAGACACACTTAGAGGCTTTAAGTACTGTGAACACTTGATGAAGGGCCTTGAAGCCTTGCTAACTTGTTTCATTACCACTTGTCATTCTCTCTGCCAAGTCAACTCTATGCTACCTTTTCCCCCCACTCACAAAACTTTTTCTTCTGATTAATTGCAGCCTTTTAGGCTTTCTCACAATCAGCCGGGACCATTTTGCAGCCTTTTCATTACAAAGTTAAACGTCTGGCTATGGAATACAGTGGCAGTAAATGCCATATCCTTTCAGAAAGGCAAGGGCAGGGTAATTGTCTCTGTGGCATAATCGTCCCTCAACAAAAGCCAGTGGAAATGACAGGGTTTTAACATAATAAGGAGCACTGTCACTGTGGTTTCACACCACAAAATCCTCCTTACCAGCATCTGTGCTGCAGTTTGATTCCCTCTATAGCAGCGAATGTTTATCTCCATCTTAAGGCGTCCATTTTGCTCTTCTCCTCCACTGCCGATGGCCTGTAATTGCTTCCATCTGCTCTTTGTACATACAGTATCACTTGTCCTGGCAGAGATAACACGATGCAGTGAGAAAACCAGTACGACAGCAGAGAACAACCGCCTATAAATGTCAGCTAGTCACCAATGAAACACACCCACAGCTATCTGACTATCAGCTCTTTTGTTGAGTCATAATGACAGTTAGAAAGGCAGTGTTCCTAAAAAGTTTTTTTAGCCAAAGCTTTATCTCAGTGAGGAGACAGTTGACAAATTAAATCAATAAATCCATCACACAAGATGGATTGGGTGTCAAAAAATGATATCTGCAAATGTGAAGATCCTGGGTGCAGATTTGGGCGAGCCATCGCTACCATCTCCACTTTTGGGATGCGAGGCAACAGGTGTTCCGCGTAAACAACAAAACAGGAAAGTATAAATGAAATTCAAAGGGGCAGCACAGTAAATCTGAGGCTCCAAACTGAGCCGGCGCACCGGGGATCTAAAGAGCAACTCAGCTCTGGTGAGACGCTCTACAGAGGATACATATCTCCTCTCTGTTAGATGCCCAACGACAGCTCCAGCCTCATGGAAAAATAAATCCCCTCTCTCTCGCTGTCACACACGGCTTATTCGCATTCGCATTCACATCCTCCTCTCCTCCGCTATGTTTGCTCCTGTAATTCTCCGACACTATTCTCTCCCTTCTCTCTGTCAGAGGAACTTAAAGGCACACAGAAGTATCCACTATAAGAGAAATCAAGAAACTGTGCAACGCTGCACCAGCTATGGGGACCCGGTGAGAGAGAAGGGTGAGTATGAATTATACATGTGTCGGGGGGGTGAGGGGGGGGGCTTCACATTTGTCAGAATAAATGCATAAAGCGCATACTTGCAAAAAACCCATAATATTATCTGTCACAATCCAAGGTTACCAAACATGCAAGGAGCAAATTATTCATTCCCATACAAAGCATAGTGATGAGGCTGAATAACTGCTGAGAGCGACAGAAGGAGTTTGGTTTGGATACACGGGAGGCCTTTCTCTCTCTCTCTGTGAGTTTGTGTGTGGGGTTGTTAATTAGGAAGCTATTGGTGTGGAGAGAAAAGTTCATCTTCGTGATTTGCAGAGTGTCTGTCCCTCTGCACTGTAAACTCTCAAAAACCTATGATTACATCTCCCACGCCAAACTTTGGAGATTTACTGTACTTTAAAGAGACATTCATTAATACTGTTACATTAACAACGATTCACAGGATTCAAAGTGACAGAAATAAACCCACATGAAACTTTTTCTGTGGAACTTTTTAGCCTCTTTTAGCTCCAATTTTTGTTTTACACCACATTTACTGTACAGTTCAGTTTCAGTGCTCTAATAAACAAAGTTTTCTGCAGCAGGAGAGACAGCTGTTTTTGGCAAACACACTCTGATACACCCACTGTACCTGGCGCTAACTGCCCAATGCCAAAAAGCAGGCAGACAATGTTAGCAACGAGCAGTCGAAGCATGTTGCATGTAAGAGGCAGATATTTTTTATCAGGAGTTGGAGGGAACCAAAACAGAGCTAAAAGGAGAGTGAATATTAGACTTCTTCAGGTCGACACTAATTCTAAATGAATGCCAATTTGTCTCTGTGTCCGCTGGGTGCGTAAATAGGCAAACATGTTAGCCATAACGGGTTTACCATGTGTCAGGGTTGTTTGGAGTTCAAGCTTGTTTGGAGTTTTTCTGCCCCCTTGTAGCCTACAATCATTTAACACCGCTTTAAGAAAAATACACCATGGAAAAATACTACTACTCGAGAAGTATTCTGTATTTCGGGGCCCATTTTAATTTTTGGTCATGTATTTGTCCTATTCCTATCAATAAGTCGTGAAATTTTAATATTTTATAACTATCAAAACCACCAGTAAAAGATGCACTAATCCAACTTTTAATTTCTGATACTGATTCCGATACTGATCTGCCGATAGCGAGTACCAATCAGATACTAATGCTAACTCATCGGAATCATGCAACATGGGATTGCTAAAAACTGAGTTGGTGCCATGACTGAATGTTACTGATAGAAAACACTGCATTTTATAATGACATTGACAAAGAAACTGTATTTAATGTGAATCAATCACTTCACAGTTGGACGGGTAAAAAAGGTCAGTATTGACACAAGGATCGGGGTGAATCCCTCCCATCAACAGAGTTAGTCCCCCAGCATCAGAGTAAAGCTTTGAATCTTAAGTCCAGACCCACCATCTGATCTGGCACTGATATTTAATAACCAGACAGACAGAAATCCATCTCCGAAGAGGCAGACAGACCAGTTTATTTACACTGACAGAATGCCAAATTTACCAGACTGCAATGAAGCCACATATTAGACTTTAAGAACTTTTTCCTCAAATAGAAAATCCTCAATTGCTATTAGTCTTCCCATTGCAACAAAGTCGTGTAGATGTCAAAAGGTACAATATAAGAGATCACTCATCGCTTGTTGTGGAGAAAGAAAACACGGCATGAAAAACAAAAGCCAGGTATTCAGTCATGGAACAGTTGAAAGTATCGGAAGCTTTTCTCCTAAAGATGAGATCATTGTACTGCAGTGAATAATAAAGCCAAGTATGGAAGGACGACTTTAAAAAAATGTATTCAACTGGACTGGAAAGTTAATCAGTAAATAATTACCTAGTGAAAAATGGTAATCAGCTTACTCTCAGTGCTGTAGTCTCAACACTGTAATTACTTTTGTGTAACTTTGCTCTAGAGTCCTCAAAATATGAAATCAAAATGGCTCTTTAGTTCCAATGAGTGATTTAAAACGCTTTCCTGACATAATCAACAACCAAACCATATAGCTACAGTATAAAATGACTGGTGGAGTAAAAACAGCTGAATGATAACAATACCAGTAATTTCTGAATAAAATGATTTATGTTTTGAAGTAACAATCAAGATTTGACCTTTAGTTTGATGAGTTCTCACTTTTGCTTTTCATCATCAGTCTGGACGCTCTGATTGTGGAAAAACTAATCACATCCAATAAATTTACAGTCAAAATGAAATGTTGAACATTTCTTTCCACAATTCAACAAGTAATTACTTAATATTAGAATTTGCAATTTGATCATCGTGTTCTTTTTTCCCGCTGAATGTAACTGATGACAGCTACCATTTTGAAACAAATTACACATAATCATCTGTTTGCCAAAACTGATATAAAATCAACAGTGGATGCCCTTTTCAGACTGCTGGGCCTCTTTATAGGACATGATTCTGACTCCCCACCCTGATGAATCTAATCTACAGCCGCAGCAGTTTGCCTTTGTGAAGGATCCCTGCAGTTAAACGCATCCTCAAATTGTTCACACCTTCCCTCCACGACCGCTGCCCCTGTGACGAACCAATCACCACAAAGTCATGCTGGGGAAAATATGAATATCACCCACAAGTAGTGCTCCGTTTATGTTTATGATTATTACTTCTTACCAGCCAATTACCACCGTATATATAACACTATTCACAATATTAAAACAGTGCAAACTCTCCGCCATGGCGCAAATGGCGAGGTAGGCTGTGTTCATTTGCTGCTTACCACTTAGAGAAGAATAATATGCAGATAAACCTGGTCAACTAATTACAGTAATGATTGCAAAATGTTCAGAGCAGTGGGGGCAGATAATCACTGAAGCATCACAAGACTGAGCAGTAAATATGCTAATTTCAATATGAAGTAAATAGATGCTTTGGTTTTCCCCCGCAAGTTAACGAAATGCAAAAACACTGCACGCTAATCTTGCATACATCCACTTCATACACCTCACTTCATCAGAAAGAGACGTTCATTAGACTGGACAGATATTATTGCAGTCCTGGACACCGCGGGCATTTTTAAAGCCTTGTTCGGCATGGCAAGTTGTAGCGGAGCATGTTTTTATTTGCAGCAGGAGCTCGGGGAAGATGGCTGCATGCAAACACAAAACACATAACAGCCTATACGTCCTCTTAAACCAAAAGGCTGCCAACTGTTGGTCCTAAAATGTATAGCTAAGCCAGTCTGCACACACAAACACCTGGGAGCTAGTGATGTTGGTAAATGTGCTCAAAGACACTTTGGCAGAAGTTGCTGAAGGAACTGATGCAGCTTTCAAGTGCAAGTTTTAAGTATGAGTTTTAAATATGACTTTTCACTAGGGCTGTCAAAGTTAACATGATAACAATGCGTTAACACAAATTGTTTTAACGTCACTAATTTCTTTAACAAATTAACCCAACTTGTGATTTTTAGGTTGTAGTGGGCTCTGTTTTAAAGCTAGAGTGAAGATACTGGTATCACATGAAACTAGAAAACCTAAGGAATCCATTGGTACCAACCATGTCATACTAGCATGTCATAAAGGATAAATAACACTCAAAACTCTAAACTTTTCTGACCATGCCAGAAAAACTGTCATGGCCCTTTTCAAAGGGGTCCCTTAACCTCTGACCTCAAGATATGTGAATGAAAATGGGTTCTATGAGTACCCACGAGTGTCCCCTTTACAGACATGCCCACTTTATGATAATCACATGCAGTTTGGGGCAAGTCATAGTCAAGTCAGCACACTGACACACTGACAGCTGTTGTTGCCTGTTGGGCTGCAGTTTGCCATGTTATGATCTGAGCATATTTGTTATGCTAAATGCAGTACCTGTGAGGGTTTCTGGACAATATTTGTCATTGTTTTGTGTTGTTAATTGATTTCCAATAATAAATATATACATTTATTTGTATAAAGCAGCATATTTGTCCACCCCCATGTTGATAAGGGTATTAAATACTTGACAAATCTCCCTTTAAGGTACATTTTTAACAGATTAATCGCGATTAATTATGGACAATCATGAAATTAATCGCAATAAATATTTTAATCAATTGACAACCCTACTTTTCACACATTCAAGTGCTCTCATAACACATACATAATAACAAATGCAATCAAAGTTAATCAAAGTGTTTCTTCATGGTGTTTGATGTTTTACTAAAGATTCAAATGGTGCTGCTCTACTTTGCATGACAAAATGCAGAAAACGCATCACAAAAAAAATGAAGTAACAAACAGTCTCAAATATTTTCACTAAATGCCAAACATGAACATACATTAAGAAATCATAACAATCTTTCGTGAACTTGCCATACATGCCGTCCGTCCGGCGTCTTATCGGCACATCTCTGCAGCTCAGATTTAGAAGGAAATTCCAAACTTCCCCTTCGTATTTACCACGTTTCCCCCCAAGAATGGCTCAGGTGCTCTCAACTCTAACATTTCTAACAGCACTTTAAGACTCATTTGCTCCTCCCACTTTGATTCCCCCCTGTGGATTCAAACCGGCCACCTCCGTCTTCCCATCTCCAACCTTCAGCCTGAAGCTGCTTCAGTTCCTTTGATCCCCCCCCACCCTCCCCTTCCTCCCCTCTGCATCTGCCTCCCTGTGTGGCTGATGGAAGGGATCATGAGGCCCTGGGTGAGAGACTCTCTGCCATTTTGACACATCTCTTTGACAAGGTGAGAATATCTGCGGAGAAAAGACTAGGACTGACTGCTGCCCCCCCACCCCCCTCCTCACATCCTGCTTTCACTTACTCACCAAGCTCATGTCTTGAGTGACAGCACAGCACCGTGACACACGTTTTACATGTAATGTGAAATATGAGGGAAGACAAGGGGACTTCACTTCCTTTAGGGGGAAGTGTGGTGGACAGAAGTGTGTGTTCATGGTTCAAGGTGGTGGAACATCTCGCCTGGGAGTCCCACAATTTCCAACATACTTCCAGCATGCAACGCTGCTTTCAGTGTGCCTCGTGAGTGGCTGCAATCACAGCTGCAGCAAAGGGAAATGGAGTCTTGAGATGTGAAGCTGTCATCACCGAGGCTATAAATCTCAGAAATACAAATCCCTCCGTCCGTGCGTCCTGTTTTCCAGCCCGCATTCGCTCTGCGGGAAGGTTTTTTTCTTTTCTCTCCATGGTCGGGGGAATTTTGCAGAACAGAGTGCAGCAGAATCAAAAAAAAAGTCTAGAGTTTGTACCACAGATGAATTTTAAATGAGACCAGCAGAAAACAGCTCTGACATTAGAGATGACTTGCACCAGCTGGCACAATGAGCAGCGAACAGGTAACATGATTAATAGATTTGGGTAGAGAAAAAGCTGAGTGTGTGTGTGTGCAGTGCTGGTGGTCACTGCTCATGAATTGAGTGTTGGATTTGATCCTGTACACCACTTTGGGCAGTTTTATGCTGCTTAAACACAAACACGTGCGCGCTCACACACACACACACGCGCGTAAAACATGGCACACACACACCGCTCCGCCCCTCCAGCACACACAGACGACAATTCACCTGCAAAGGCAGGTGCACAAGCGCGCAAAACCCTGCACGTGCACAATTATAACCACACGGGCTGGCACACGCGCAGCGCACAAACACTTTGACACACACACTTGTCTGCATTGGCATTTTCGCAGTCAAACTGTGGACCAGCAGCAGCAGCAGCAGCAAACACATTATTTTAGTCTCTCTTTCCTTCTGTAATCTATTCTCTCATCCGCCTGCTGTTAGGAGAGCATGTGCAGATACAGTACGGGGAGTATGTAGCCTGCAGGGTAGAACAAACATTAGCTCCACAAGGCTGAAAAAGACATGTAAGCTTCTCTCGAGTGGAGAAAATCCGGCGAGTGCCGCCGCTTCATTCCTGTCAGTCAGCCATCAGATCCCATGTTGCGGTCTTTCTGTGTGCTCCTTTAGACAGCAGCAGCTCTGCTCTGTCCGGGACTCTGTAGTGTGTCCGTGCACATTAACTGGCTGCATGAAAATAAAGATCTCATCATGCAACTTTGTCAAAAAGCGAGCCGATGAAGACTCGTTAAAGAAGTGCACTAATGAGCATGAAGCCGAGACTGATCTCAGGTCTGATAGCTGCAGCGACCATCCGCAGAACAACGCATTCATTCTAAACAAGTTCAACTATACTGATATACATCCCAAATGTTGTTCAACTTACCGATGAGAGCCAGCTGTAAGAAGTAGAGTCCGAGGAAGTCCATTATGGAGTGCGACATTAATTCAAATCGATGCAATCCGGGGCGAGCGATGATGCGCGAGAATAAAAAGCCCTCTGTTTGTTGAAACTGGCTCCGAAATTAAGAGCGAAAGAATCGCAGCTATTTCTCAAGTGATGACTGGTCACTTACGCTGACGCCGGAATCCACAGCATTGCGTGAGAAAACAGGAGCGGAGCAGAGCATCATTTCTTAACAGTCAAACTTTTGTCATGGAGGAAAAATGGGTTTACAGCTGCGCCAAAGCGAGCCAGCGGCTCCAAAATCAATGCAACACGGAGGGGTGGAGAGGAAAACAGTTTAGGTGGAATAAATCTTGTGCGTAATGAACATCCCTGCTCGTTTTCATCCGTCCGTCCTGAGCGGCTGCTTCCTCTCCTCTTCGCCTCCACCTGCGCACCGTCTGGAAGCTGCGGATGAATCACGGGGGCGCGTTGCTTTGCGCACTCCGACCTGCGAGTCACACGCTCTCCTCTGCTCCCAGGCGGGTCCGGCCGGAGATGCCCGGCCCAGCGCCTTTCAAAATCCAATCTTGGCCAAAGTTGAAATAGGACAAGTTAAATCGATAGCCTATTTCATACTGCCATAAAATGGAAACAATAAACCTGCGTAAAATGGTGCATTGGGTGGGTAGAGCATATCCACACTTCTCTGGAAGTAGGTTATTCCCCCCAAGAAAGAGAAACTACCAGTCGACTTGCATGAGAATCATTGATTTGGAGGAAGTTGAGAAAATATTTTAGGGGCCCTACAGCTACAGCAGCAGCAGCAGCAGCAGCAGCACAGGAGGAGCAGACAGTAAAACCAGAGCCAGGCTGACTCACAGTGTCTGTGTCTCTTAATGGTAAAAATGAGGAGACCATCTTGCAGCCAGCATGGTCTGTTTGAGGCTACCTGCTGTCTAATGTGCTCATGCTGGTCTCCTTTCAGTAGAACAGAACAAACAATAATCTATTTTGATGTGGGCTTTGGGGACAGCCGGTCTGATTGACAAGCTATATCATCAGCATCATGAGACCTAATTTTTATCTATATGAAATGTGTTTGCATACACCCAGAATAATTGGATTACCTCTGTAGAAGCAGCACTCCATAAGAATATTTCAATTCTTCATACTGACAGCTGTTATGGGTGCTTTTCCTTTTCTCTCTCCGTTTTTTTTTTTTTGGTTAATGCCTGAATTATTTTCAAGCCGTTAAACTCGCACTCTGGATGAGAAATTAATTTTTGAGCGGTTTCTCTGTTGGGAGTTGTTTTGCCTCCTCGAGCTTATTTTTGGAGATTTTACAGCATCTCGGGGACACTTTCATCCAGAACCGTGTTTGTGCAGTATGTAAAAAAGGCTGACACTCAGGGAAACGTGGGAAGGATCATACTCTGTTTCTAAAGAATGAGCTGCACAACCTTAAACACTTACAAACTTCTGTTCAGTCTCTGTTTTTTTGTGAAGAGAGTGGGCAGTGTGCTCCTCTTAGGATTTGCTCATACTGAGACAGTAGGCAGGTTGGGAGGAAAGATACTGCTGCAGCTTTCTTAAGTGTTTTTGTAAACTTTCATTGCATTTGCAGAGATTCGTCTTTAGCCCGAAGCCCAGTTTTAATTATTTACTGGTTGCAACACATGTACCCTGTCAGTATCAGAACTAGGTTCTTGTTATAGGATGTAAAAGAGGTTTGTACTGTATACCATGCATTTTTAGTGCAGTATACAAATGAGATATAATAGAAATAATCTTAAAGCTTTTTTCTTTAAGATAAAATAGTTAATTTTTAAAATGAATATATCATGATTATATTAGGGCTGTCAATAGATTGAAATATTTAATCGCGATTAATCGCACACTTTATATCTGTTCAAAATGTACCTTAAAGGGAGATTTCTCAAGTATTTAATACTCTTATCAACATGGGAGTGGATATGCTGCTTTATGCAAATGTATGTATATATTTATTATTGGAAATCAATTAACAACACAAAACAATGACAAATATTGTCCAGAAACCCTCACAGGTACTGCATTTAGCATAAAACAATATGCTCAAATCATAACATGGCAAACTGCAGCCCAACAGGCAACAACAGCTGTCAGTGTGTCAGTGTGCTGACTTGACTATGACTTGCCCCAAACTGCATGTGATTATCATAAAGTGGGCATGTCTGTAAAGGGGAGACTCGTGGGTACCCATAGAACCCATTTTCATCCACATAGGTCAGAGGTCAGAGGTCAAGGGACCCCTTTGAAAATGGCCATGCCAGTTTTTCCTCGCAAAATTTAGCGTAGATTTGGAGCGTTATTTAGCCTCCTTAAGACTACACTGTAAACAATTGCTGTAAATTTACAGCAGGATTTCAACAGTATTAACCTGTTATTGCTAAAAAACAGTGCTTTACTGTTAATACAAAAGAAAATCTGTTAAATAACGCTCATTGACCGTTTTTTAACTGAACTATAATGTATTCTTAAAAAACAGCACTTTACTGCTGATCAACTGTCTAAAGTGTCATAAGTAACAGCTTCATGCAGTATTTTTTGAATTCTGGGAAAAGCAATTTCACCTGATCTGCACATGTGAGGCTGGATCCGTTCTTTTCTTCATCCATCCCCATCTTACTGATTATTTGGTGAGTAGTAATTTTATTTAATTAATAAATCTGTGCAGAGTCTATCAGTGATGTTTCCAGTTAGTTTGCATTACTGAATATGTGCATATCATGATAGAGGGATTCAGCAGCTAGCTAGACTTTCACAGATGATTGCATATTAATCAGACAACACAAGTTGCTCATTTTAATTTCTATGTATCCAAGTTAATATCTAAGTTAATGTGTGGACACATGTATTTTGCCAGTGAATTCATGCATAACGATAGACTTGACGGTGTAAACATTTTACAGTCTATGGAAGTCACTTCAACATTTGAAGTAACATTAACACTTCAGTGCACGTTGGTTATTGGGTGTTAATTCAGCAGAGCAGATTCAAAATTAAAGGCAAGGTTAAGCTAGCTAACTAGTGTTTTTGAATGGTATCTGAAAACCACATGGTTTAGAAAAATGAGCACCATTGGACATAGAGTATCTGTTTTTGCATGTGGACTCTTCACATGTGGCTTCAAAACCACCTCTGATTGTACCATGGTGACTTAGTTGTATGAGCATCAAAATCAACAGTTCTTTTTTCTGCCACTACTTTTCTGTGACAATAACAACTTCACCTATCTGCATGTCACTGTGCTAATATTGTCACTTGGGGCAGATGAAATGAGAGGCAGCAACTGTAAGAAACATGTGGATTCAGGGTTCTATAGAAACAGACGGTCAGAATATTCATAATTGATCAAAAAATGGTTTCTCAACCAGTAATGCACACCACTCAACACAATTAATTTCAAACACTGACTAAAAATCCATTAAGTTGACTGAGGAAAATTCTTTCTATGTTTCAGGTGAAACAGCAGGAAGCTATATTTGACGCTGGATCGTCAGCCTTGAGGCTTCATATGAGGAGATCCAGCCCACCTTCTTGATGGGGCTTGCTGCATTATTTTCCACCTTCTACACCTGCACGCTCAAATTAATCTCAAGGTAAGATACTTTCAGTAAAACCTGTATTTTTAATGTGACATTAATTAAGTGATTTACACAACTTGATTTTAACACAGTGTCTGAAGAAACACTATCATTTTTCAGGTGCACCGTAGGAATAAACTCTGAGAGAGGCACCAAGGATGGACAGGGCAAAGTCTTATCAAAGAAATCTGGCCAATTCACTAACAACAAGACAAGACAACAACCGTTTATCCACATGTATCCACTCTGCTGAGGAGACTCATGGACTTTGAGTGAGACTTCATTTAAAATGGTGAGTTTACATTATGACAAGGGGAAATGAGGGGTACACACTCTGATTTTGTATGTGAGACATTACAATGAAAGTTATTTTGGAACTCATATATCTCTCTCTCACACAGTCAGCGGGCTACCAAGGCTGGATTGAGAGGACTGGTGTCTTTGAGCGGGCCATAAGTCATTCACTAACTCACTCCCCCACCATCGCCCACTACTTGGACTTCCGCTTATCCATGCGCCTTGTGAGAGCCTGAATATTCATACTTGGACATGATGTCACATGTCTGGTGGTGTTGGTGCTCATTATTATATAGATACATTATTTTTTATTTAATGTTAATTTTTTTTAAAATTTGAACCACTGATATGCCGTAAGGCTCAGCAATATATTCAGTATATTCACATGTTACATTATATACGGCAATATATTATTTGAGAGTTTTGTTGTAATTATATGATGTCGCTCAACTGTCTGTAACTGTTCCACAAAGTAAGGTTAGTACTTCAGAAATGTAATTTCTTCTGAAATTTGTTTTTTTATCTCTGTCAGGTTTTTGTTGGCGCTAGCATGCAATTATTCTGCATGTGCAGTTTTCAACTTTATATGAAAATAAAAAGTAAAGTGCAATAAGATAAGATAAGCTGTAGATTTTCTTTTCTCACACATTGTACATGATTGGAAAATCAGTGAATTAGCTCTGTTCTTCACTCACATTTTGTTATGGTTTACATTCTGTGCTTGTAGCCAGCTATAGACAGACATTTTGGGAAAGGTGTCAACAAGTCTATTATATTCTTTTTCTTAAGAAGTGCCTTTAATTGTATTAAGTGTGACTAGTCCTATGAGTGTAACCTGCTAAGTCTTTTCATTTAGGCAAAAAATAATGTTTATTAAATGCATGTAAAAAATACAACCTAAATAGTGCATTAAAACAAATCAGTAAGATAATGTAAAAGAAAGGGGAAAACAGCTATATAATGTATCTTTAAACAGTAAATTAACTGTTAAATACAGTGAAATTAATCAAAAAACCAGTTCATACTGTATTTGTCATTAACAGTACAAAGCTGTAAATTTTATTTACAGTTATTTAACAGTAAGATAATGGCAACCACAGCTGCCAGTTCTTTACTGTTATTTTACGGGGAAATTCTTAACAGTGTAGCTATTATGACATGTTTGGTACGAATGGATTCGTTAGGTTTTATAGTTTCAGATGATTACGGGAGCTTAAAGGAGTTAGTCAGGTGACGTTATCATAGAGCCACAAAGTCTGCATAGTGACGAGGTCGGGGTGAATGGATGGGTCGACAAAACACCAGACTGTAACACGTTTCAGACCAACAGTCAACGTTGTGTTTTAAAAGCGTGACCACAATGGCCGCTGCTCATTTACCAGCGAATATCTTTGGCCGGCTCTGGGCTGTTTGTTCGAACTTGGAAATCCTGTAACAGTGTAATATAATGCCAGTAAACTGCACACAGCATGCTCACAAGCGTTTACTGTGTAAGAGAGGACACGAGAGTAAAAAGATCTATACTTACGTCACACTAATTTTCTCAGCACAGTGTGTTCTTTCGCTGCCGTTTAGCTGACAGTTTGGATTCCACTCTTAAATTTCAGTCGCTTCCTACGAATAGAAACGTGACCAAATCACCGCTTCATTTGGGCAGACAGGATGAATGTATGAAATGTCTTTATGCCCCATCTCGTGTTAAAACAACATTCTTGCCAAGTGCAGATTTAACAAGAAGGAGCACAAAGAAATTGTTTTTTTTACAGTGACACCAGAGGGGGAGTAAAAGTCTGAGGTTTGGATTTGTACTCTGGCGCTGGTCCAGCAGAGCATCCACTGAGCAGCTCAGCAGCAGCTGCTAGTTAACTGCCTTGCTCAAGGGCAAACTTACTGCAGTTACTGTGGGAAGGCAGAACGATCCGTATTCAGGTCTCCGAGACAGGTTTACCCAGAAGGTTATGGAAGTACAACCTAGCCTCACCCCTCTCCCAGCACCCCTGAATTACAGTGCGTGCCAAAAAAGATGGCGTATTGATTCCCTACCTCTATCCTTTGAATCAAACGTCCTCCTGCCTGCTTGGGATCGAATCCTTCCAGAGATTGCTCTCCTGCGTCTCCGCCTCCACTCCCACTCTGCACTCAAAAAGCTTCGCCCTTAAAATATTTGTGATGCTGATGCCATGAGCCGGGAGGAAAGGACGTGGGACAGGCTCCTGCTGGGTTGGTCATGAAGCGGTGGAAAAAAATGGTACCGTTGGCTGATTAAGAGGTGTTAATGCATTCAAATGAATGCCTGCTCCTGAGCGTGTCTGCCTGCTGATACACAGTCTCTCGCTGAGACACATGGCGAGAGAAATTAGAGAGACAGGCAGAGAAGAAAAGACGCAGAGAAGAAAAAGACTATTAGAATACTGACCAGCGAAGCAGCTGAATCAAACATTCAAGGCCGCAGTATAAAGACTTCCCAGGAAATGAAGGTACAGTTACATGATAATGTCACAAGGCCGCTGCAGCACGACACTGATATCTTCAACTTGTCTCTCTCACGCCTGCTTCACTCAGATGTGTCTCCTCTTGGCCATTTCATCCATCCTCATTAGGGCTGCACAATTAATCGAATATTAATCACGATCACAATTTTGGCTTCCCACAATTAAAGCTGCAGTAGGTAGAAATGGAGCAATATTGATCAAAATAATCCTCGTTATCATTTTGTCCATAATCATGCAGCCCTAATCCTGATACTTCTTAATCAAAACTCCTAGAATTATGAGAAATACTAAATAATTCATGGCCTCTGCCCAGTTACACAACAGTTCATTGTACCTGCATGTTGGGTCTCATGTTTTACCATTAAAGCTAACATTTAGTGCACTACAGACCAGCTTCAGCTCTCAGCTGAAATGGTAATCGCAGTGATAGCAGTACCAGCGTCTGGTTTCCGAGTGGTATACTGTAGCCGACTTCGCTAGCACTGGACGTGAGAGCACTGGAGCGCTGAGCAGTAACGAAGGTGAAGAGACTCTGTATGCGTCGTGCTGCTGTGCCCTCCTTTTCCATCACCCTTCTTTCATTTCCATTACAGTTCTTCATTTTGAGTAAAGACAAGTTTACACTCCACAGGCTGCCATGCTGTTTTCCTGAGCTGCTCTGTGTACGAAAAAGGCAGCTGATACGGCTGACATCATTTGGTCCGCCTTGTCTCATAAACTACTGACGTGTAATCACCATGTTCATGTGCTGTTAGTAACCGTGACCGAGAGAGGTGATTGGGGTGTGCTGACATTTTTCAATAGACACATCTATCACAGCCATCTCCATGTAAAGTTTAAAAAAATACTGCAGCCTTCTTCAACTTCCTTTGTGTTGTTTTCACTCTTGACAACATGCATTGGTATCTGAAACTAGTAGAGAAAACACAAGCAGCCACAGCTGACCGAGTAGTCACAGTCCTTGTGGTAACAGCCGCCATTTCTTTACATAGCGTACAGTGGCTGTATGGTCCAAAGCTACACCACGATCCCTTAATGCACAACTATAGGCTTGCCGCGGTAGTCAGTGTGACCGGTATTACACGGTGTTCAGGTATACACTGATTACATTACGTACCCACCGCCCTCACCGTCGTATTGCTTTTTTTTAATAGAAATAAAACCTATTTAGTATATTGGCGTATCAGCGCCGTGTTATCAAATACATAGTCGGAGGACGGACGCTACAAACTGAAAGTGAAAGTGTCTGCTCCGTAAGGAGTCTCAGCTCAGAGTAGCAGGTCAGAGTCAGATTTCACCCACGGGACGAGAAAGAGTTGACAGACAACACGATGGCGTTGGATTTGATGTCAAAGCGAAAAGTGAAAAGTGCCTATTTGGCAACATTAACCTTAACTTAAACTTAAACGTTATTATGTTCATCATATACATACAGGTACATACATGGAATGTGACCTCTGCATTTAACCAATCCTAAGCATTTTAGGAGCAGTGGGCTGCTGTGAAGCGCCCGGGAAGCAACTTGAGGTTCAAGACCTTCTGGTTAAAGGACGACCCGCTCTACCCACTGAGCTACAGCAGCAGTCGCCCCTAACGGTCTGTTCGGGGCAGCTAATCTGCTCGAAGTCTTAACTTGTGTTGGGACCCACATTCAAGATGGTTGCAGAGACAATGAACTCAGTCACATGATCCTTGGAGTCCTAAACTCCGCCCACAGACTACCGTTTACAGTAACAATAAGCTACTGTAAGTCCCATTTCAGATTTAAACCCAACGCTATAAGGGAACCATAACGGTAATGTGGCAATCGGCGTGCGGAAGACGAAGCGGTCACAGCCGGTGTGCACGCCGAATTGGCGCCGGGTAGAAACCTGCGGCCCCGCAGTGAAAGCTCGACCGGAGAGGCCAGACACACAGTCATCCAACGTTACAGATCAAAGTAAGCGCTCTACACATATTGAGGGTCATCTTTTCTTGTAAAATGTTCCGTTGTAATCTGTAACACCAGTGTTGTCACAAGTTTATTAACCGATGGGAAAATTTCCTCACCGTGACATCTTTACATAACTATAAATCCAGCTTTTTAATTCCTCTGACGCCGAGGCAATGTCTTAAAAATTGCTTGTTTTGTCTGAACAACAGTCCAAAACCAAAATCTATTTGCAGAAAAGCAGCTGGAACCAATGAATGTTTTGTCATTTTTGCTTCATAAGTGGCTTAAGTGATTATCAATTATCAAAACTGTCAATTTTCTGAAAATCAACTAATTGTTTCAGCACTACTGTACATAATGATCTAAAACTTCTTAATTAGTAGAGAGTCTGTGCACACTTCATAGATCTGTAACCTGAAGACATGCATGGTTTATTCAGGACTAAATTTATTCTAAGTATTGACTTGGTCTTGAACCCCCTTTGGAGCAGATTGTTACTTGAAATCAACTGTTTATTTGGATTTCACATTGCTGCTGTTGGACTGTAGCTGCGGTAACAAGCAACCCATATTTTTAACGTATGCTTTTTAATGGCTCATTGTGCTTCTCTGTTCAGTTCATAACACTTTACACCTCCTCCCCTTCGGCAGAATTATAGCAGAAATAAAAGCCTGTGGTGCAACAACTGAAGGTCTGGACTGATGGCACTTTCTTGGCCGTCACACTGATTTTGTCCCATTTGCAAATTCTGTCCCTGCTGTGGGAAATATTACTAAGCCATACCGCCACAAACCATTCCCCGTGTATTACAGCCTTTAAAGGCTGGGAAGCCTCGTTTGTGAGCAGTGATATGAGATCTGAGTAGAATTAAACTCAGCATGTCTCATTTGATGTCCAAGCTTAGTCTTTTTAGGTGCGACAGTCTCAGCTGATGGAATTTGATACGAATCGTAAACAATGAAATCTGTGTACTGAAAATGTTGCCTGACTGTTAATGTTTGCTGCACTGGATTTTGAACTTTTTGCATCTTGTAATAAAAGTTATATGCAGAGATGGAAAGTAAAAACCTATATTTATTTAGGTTATGTGCTTATAGATACAATTCAGAAGTACTTGTACCTGAGTAGGCGGCACCTATATATTTTTTAAGAAGAGATTTAAAAGATGTTACTGATTCTGCAAGCCTTACATAAACAAACATATAGTTATGTTTATTATTAGGGATGTCAATCGATTAAAATATTTAATTGTGATTAAGCGCATGATTGTCCATAGTTAATCGTGATTAAATCGCAAATTAATTGCACATTTTTTCTCTGTTCAAAATGAACCTTAAAGGGAGATTTGTCAAGTATTTAATACTCTTATCAACATTGGAGTGGGCAAATATGCTGCGTTATGCAAATGTATGTATATATTTATAATTAGAAATCAAGTAATGACACTAAACAATGACAAATATTGTCCAGAAACCCTCACAGGTACTGCATTTAGCATAAAAAATATGCTCATATCATAACATGGCAAACTGCAGCCCAACAGGCAACAACAGCTGTCAGTGTGTCAGTGTGCTGACTTGACTATGACTTGCCCCAAACTGCATGTGATTATCATAAAGTGGGCATGTCTGTAAAGGGGAGACTCGTGGGTACCGATAGAACCCATTTTCATTCACATATCTTGAGGTCAGAGGTCAGGGGACCCCTTTGAAAATGGCCATGACAGTTTTTCCTCACCAAAATTTTGCGTAAGTTTGGAGCGTTTTTTAACCTCCTTTGTGACAAGCTAGTATGACATGGTTGGTACCGATGGATTCTTTAGTTTTTTTCTAGTTTCATATGATGTTAGCTATCTTCACTACCTTTAAAACTGAGCCTGATACAAACTCCGAAATATCAATTGCGTTGATGCGTTAAAGAAATTAGTGCCGTCAAAACAAATTTGCGTTAACGCGTTAACTTTGACAGTCCTAACCGAAATGGGGGCGTTATACTTTACAAATTAAAAATATGATTGTACTTTTATTTTTAGGCTGATGGTATTTTCAGAATAAAGAAGACAAACAAATAGATGATTCAGTATTTCTCAGAATTGTATTCCTAGCAGAGGAATTTGACAGCATCACTATAATGTAATTGAACCGTGAATACATACAATATAAAAAATCAAAATAAATCAAAATAAAAACAATGAGATTGTCGTTTGTGTGGCGAGACCATTGGGAGGACTTGTTCTCATGACTTCAGTATTTCTAAAATCCTTGTAATGGTTCCTGGTCACAGTTTATTTTAGTTTAACTTTGGCTGAAAAACCAACAGAACCTCAGTGCGATTTGTTTTGCTACGACTTGTAAAGCTGCCTAGGAAGGCGCAGCTGCACCCTCCATTGAAAATGGCCTTGCTCTGCGCAAACCTGCACTGAGTTTGGCGTGAAAGCAGAGTAAGGTTTAGATCAACCTTCACAGCTATAGTCAATGCTCAATACAAATAAATGAATCAATGACTACTTTTTTGCACATTCTGTAGCTCTGCTTTCACTTATTATTTTATTTCAGCACTTGAGAAACTGTCTGTCCTTGAGTGTAGATGGTGTGAAAGCTCCAGACCGCTGGCTAAAACAATGATTAGAGATCACAACAGGCAACGTATTTCTGCTTTGCACATGTCATCAAGCCTTTCCAACAACAATGAATACCCTTTGAAGATGAAGCTAAATATGAGAAGCCTCCCCTGCAGTGGTACCGATGTACTGCAGCATCAGCTTCTGCTCTCATTGCAGACTCGAGCTGTAACCAGAAACTGGCAGAAAAAAAAGAGAGAAGACGGGCTGCCAAACGAGAGGCTGCGCCGTATTCAGGCTTTTTCAAGACAGGCCCGTGGTGTAATTATAATCATATCTGGCCATCGCAGTGGGCAGGTGATGAGACGGATGTGTCCAGAAAGAAGTGCGAGGCATAAAAACTAAAAGACCCATATGCCCTTGGCAATTTCGGGTCTGTTTTCATGATGTGTTTGCAGCGGCATATTTCAGATGCACAGCAAGGATGCGTGGAAATGGATAAATCAATGAGGCCATCTGGGGAGAGGAAGTCAAGATGAGAAATGGTTTAATGCTGACATTCATTCGACAGTAGCCTCACAGACCTAATTATTCCATTCATTATCGGGATGCAAAAAAAAAGAGAGAGAGAGAGAGAGAGAGAGAGAGAGAGAGAGAGAGAACCTTGTTATTTTCATGACACACATCAAATTTAATTTGCTTTTAAGGAAGTTATAGGTCATGCAATATTTGTGAAAGCGTGTTTTTTTCACAACTTAAAGAGCAATTAACACTTTTTTTGACATTAGTGCTTTAGAGATCAAGGTTTGAAATATGATTTGTTTGCTGAAGGTTTTTAAAATAAAATTAAAAAATGGTTGTGTCTTTTTAAGTAAATGACACATGCAGAAGACATATCTAGCAAATGTAGAAAAATTAAGTAGACTTCCAACGTGTGAAACTACATAGCCTTGTTCTTGGTGACTACAGCATGTCTAAATTAGGGCCTCAGTTGCCATGAGAATTACTGAATATCATCATTGTCATTGTCTGACCTCTCCAGCTGAGTCAGTGGTCACACACACATGCACACACTCACAGTAGCTGTGTTTCCATTCAATTGTCATGCAAATTTTAGAAATGTTCCAAAAAGAGACATGGCAATTAGGCGCAGTTCCATCAACTGGTTTGGAGCGAATAAACTCGGCTACAGCGTAGTTTGGTCAGAAGTTGGCGTTATAGGCTTTGCATGGCTGTAATCCACCAGTAAACAGAGTAGAAGAAGAAGTAGAGGTTGCAAACCGGAAACAAAACAAGTCGGCTTGGCCATGCACGTGTAACATCATTCTTCCCAGTTTAAGAGTGTTCATTTTGGTTCATCATTTTGTCACATGAATGTATACTGTATATACCTAGAGGAGTTCAGACATGGGCAAAGACTTGTGTGATTGTAGATTTGCAAATTCATTATATTTGTTCTACAAACAACCGCATGTAGGCTATGTTGCTAGCTAAGTTAGCCAACTACCAAGCTGTGTGTTGTGTGGTAACGTGAGGGTTTCTATATTTCTAGTAACATCATTACTGAAGATATATGTTCCAGAACAGTCCAATAAACGCACTGTTTGTCTATTATCAGGTACATATTTATGCTGTAATCTATATTGTTGGTTATACTGCCCCAGTTTAACTTGATCGTGTGAGCAAATAAACCAACTCAACTGGGAATCCTGGCTTGTGGTGTCTTTATAACACAACGCAAGATCACACCTGTTACACATACATCTAATCATCTACGAGAGAAAAATGGAAATTGGGCAAGTTTTTCATGTCAGATAGTATTGACCATGTTTCATGCTGTCCGGGGACGAAGATGAGCCATCGCACGTTATGGGAATATCCGAGAAGACGCCGACAGCGGAAACAGCTGATCAGTCATGTGAGTTAAATGTTTGCTACGTCAGAACTTATTTAGGCGTTTCCATAACACATTAAGCGTATAAAATATTTTTCAATAAGACAAAAACCACCACAAGCGAGTGTAAAAGCTTTTTTTTTGCACTTGAGGAAGTTGTATCGAATTTTGCCGTTTCCATAAAGCTTTTCTAATGCGATACCTCAAAATGTGCATTAAAATATGTGAATGGAAACACGACTAATGAAACCTCTCACTCCCACTACTTCTCTCTCACACACACAGAGCAGCAACAATAATCCATATAAAATATATAAGACATTCATTTAAAACTCCCACCAAATCACGGGGATGTACACAACAGTGCTGAACTGATTACCAAATGATCTATTAAACATATATAAAAACCATCAGAACAATCAGGTAATAAATCAACTATTTTTCCATTATCAACACTACTGAACAGCATCTAACTGACCATGAATAGAGGAGAGAAACTTTGAGGTGAGTAATGGGCTACATCACACTGTAATATACATGAAATGATAGAATAAAGTACACTGGGACTGCCTTTGCAATGTGAGAGAGATTCTTGTTACACAGTCGGATATATTTCAACTTATATTAAACGTAACAAAAACATTGAGTTGAGTTTCAAACATTGGCAGCACTCTATCAATTACCTAAAATCAATTACAATAATCTCAAGGTAACAGCGAAGTTATTATTACTCTGCTTTGATGTCATACATATAGAAAATGTCTGTGCCAATGAATGACTCCTAAGTGAGCGGATATTGAGCTTCAGTGTAGAGGAACGAGTGCAAAGGTCACAGTAACATTTAACCATCACCTCACCTTCATGTTCACAGATAATGATGCTTCACTTTAAGCTTTCATTGCAGTGTGCAGTGTGAAGATCGCTGCCTCGCGCTGGCGAAACGCATGGTGGCTTTTTACAGTGAAGCAGTTACAGGAAACACGACCGTGATTGTCCATCTATAAAACAAGACAACCGTCCAACTTCTCAGCGAGGTATCCAACTTTTCCGTGACCTGCCATTTTGTGGAAAACTGATCGCACTCTGTGCAGCATGAAATTAGATCGCGGTTGCAAAAACTGAAAAAAAAATACGCTCTTCTGTTGTATTTGTGAGAAAATGTTGATTCCCATGAATTCTGGGACCTGTAGTATAAAGGCACGGTCACACATGCGCGAATGCAGGAGAGTGACCATCACCTGCGGAGGCGATATTTGCCTGGAAGTTCACCAAAGTTGAACTCCACTTCGAATGCAAAGATGCGAGTTTGCTTTGCCACCTGAAGCAAATGTTTTTTCGCCCTTTCGTTTGCTTGGAATGGAAGTGAATGGGAGCCGAATGTTAATTTCGTGCCTTTAAACCCAACTTGCTGTTACCATGGTAACTGTGGGTATCACCAAATCAACAAGGACTGAAACCTTAAGGATGACAGGTAATCAGATGGTAAAGAAACCTTTCATTAAAGGTGCTAAATGCAAAATGCAGAGCATTTCTGTTACCTCTTAAAGCTTTGTTTGTACTCGCGCGAGACACTGTGGTGCGGGCCAACGTAGATGGCACGCGCACTACAAGCATGCACAGAGGCGTTTATGATCAGCACGTTGTTCGTTGCAAAATGCTCCGAGACGCCAGGAGGCGTACAAACAAAATATTCTGTGGATAAGCAAGAAGTCAACGCCTGGTACCGGAAAGAGAAGTAGGCTGCCTGGCAACAGTAGTAAACACCGACGTACTGCCAAACATGGCATTTGTGTACTGTAATTATTTCGCTTACCTCCAAGTCAAAATTACTTTCCGTCTCTCAGTGCTTCCCCTCGGGTCACCACTCTTTCCATGAGACCTTTTTAAGCTTTAACAAAACGATCTCCTTTCACAGCCTGCAGCAAAAAACCTCTTCTTTCCACAGTGTGTTGCCTATTTCTTTCTAAGTATTTAATGACCTGTGACTGTCCCTGTGGTCATGTGTCTGTCCCTGTGGTCATGTGTCTGTCCCTATGGTCATGTGACTGTCCCTGTGGTCATGTGTCTATCCCTATGGTCATGTGACTGTCCCTGTGGTCATGTGACTGTCCCTGTGGTCATGTGTCTGTCCCTGTGGTCATGTGTCTGTCCCTGTGGTCATGTGTCTGTCCCTGTGGTCTCTCTCTATGAACAGTCGTAGATATGTCTGTACAGGCCAACCTGCTCGGCCAGTCTTCCCTCAAAGGCATCCATGTCGAAACAAAAGCGCGGCGCACGCAGTGGGTGCGTAGTTACAAAAATTCAGAGGTGCACGACAAACCACGCGACAACTTGCGAAGCCTTCGCGCACCACACAAAAGCCGTGATGGCGTAATTTTGCTTCACTACGGCGACCATAAACCAAGCTTAACGGCTCTCAACATGGCTCGCAGCTCACGGAGCTAACAGTGTTAACCTGGGGGGGAAACCGGAGGGTGGGTGCTACGCTACCTTGACGACACCGACGGTCGGGACGGCGATATCAACTGTAACCGCCGTATGAGAGCAGTGCAGAGCTGCGGCCGTGAGCTAGCCAGTGGGGCACGCTCACATGAACAAATATGCAGGCCCGGCTATATCATTCATTCTCTACTCAGGTAGACATTTCTCCTCTATATCTTTACATGGACAATAGTTGTTTGCTGCTGTATTAATGCTCTGGATATCGTATGGAGAACCTTTAAACTGATAAACTTAAGCTTAAAACAACTATTACTGCTTCAGTCACTTTTCTTTTCACCTCCCATGTTCTTCTCCAGGACTAACTGGCATACTTATTAGAAGCCACTCTATTGGTGCGTGAGGGAAAAAAGGATATGCTGGTGAAGGTCACAAAGTCTCTTGAACAGATTGGCCAACACAAAGGCATACATTTATTGCATTCATGTGTATTTCACTCTGTTTTACTGGTACCTCTGTTGAGTCAGTACAGTTTGTGCTGATTTCATAATATCAGTCTGAAAAAGAAAACACACACAATTCTTGAATAGAACAAGCTACACTAACGGACTGGATGTACAGTAGATACTTGGACTGTATTCACCGTAAGACCACACAAGTTTCTACATCAAACCACAAAGCAGCCAACATGTCAGAACATTTTTTTACTTTTTAGCATAAACACCTCTAAAACGCTTCAGGAGCAGTGAACCACAGTGTGCTGCCAGGGGATTTAAAGCTCTCTCCTCCGGCTCCTGATATCAATAATTACTAACTGGCAACTCTACGTCTCAAACTGGAAAAGCAAGAAATGCAGTTGGCTCTACATCAGCTTGTTAAACAAGCCCATGTTTTTATTAGGTAACCTATGCTAAAGAATACTGTATTATCCCCAGAGTGGACTAAAGTGCTGAAAGAGGCAGATGTGGCGCAATATAAAACTCTGATGCTACTTTTTGGCTGCAGTGTCTTCGTAGGCACCGAACTAACACTGAAAGCAATAATTCAGTTTGGAGGAAACATCAAAGTTTTACCAGAGTTCAGGGAGTAAGCAGCAGGAGAGTTCTTTCTATGGGAGCAACATTTTGTTCACTGGACAATAAATAATTGAAGCATCATTTAAGGTGAAGAATGTGGTAGATATCTGTATAGTTATTAATAGGGCTGTCGAAGTTAATGCAAATTAATTTTAACGCAACAAATTTCTTTAACGCATTAACGCAAGTTGTGTATTTCAGGTTGTAGCGGGCTCACTTTTAAAGCTAGAGTGAAGATACTGGCATCATAAGAAACTAAAAAACCTAAGGAACCCATTGGTACCAACCATGTCATACTAGCTTGTCGCGAAGTAGGTTAAATAACGCTCCAAACTTGTGCTAAATTTTTGAGAGGAAAAACTGTCATGGGCATTTTCAAAGGGGTTCCTTGACCTCTGACCTCCAGATATGTGAATGAAAATGGGTTCTATGGGTACCCACGAGTCTTCCCTCTACAGACATGCCCACTTTATGATAATCACATGCAGTTTGGGGCAAGTCATAGTCAAGTCATTACACGGACAGCTTTTGTTGTCTGTTGGGCTGCAGTTTACCATGTTATGATTTGAGCATATTTTTTATGCTAAATGCAGTACCTGTGAGGGTTTCTGGACAATATCTGTCATTGTTTTGTGTTGTTAAATGATTTCCAATAATACACATATACATCCATTTGCATAAAGCAGCATATTTGCCCACTCCCATGTTGATAAGAGTATTAAATACTTGACAAATCTCCCTTTAAGGTGCATTTTGATCAGAAAAAAAAGTGTGATTAATTTGCGATTAATCGCTATTGACTATTTTAATAGATTGCATTATCTAACTTTAAAAGGCTATAAAGTCATAAATACACTTACAATATATTTACTACAAGTTCTAACTACTTAATTTAAGTCTTATCCTGATGGGCGTTTCTATACACTGACATACAGTATATACTACATTTCCTCAAAGTCCTGACAACAAACAGAAGACAGCAAACTATGCCAGAGATCATACAGGCATGATAAGGTTATTTAAATGTAATCAAAGCCAACATAAAGCCACTGCCTTTAATTTTCTTTCAAATTAAATTTCAGAATTCATTTATTCCAGAAATACTTTTTTTTTTTATAGATCAACAGCTTAATACGAGGGTGGCAAATACAAATTTATTCAATACAAATACAATCTCTCCTAGCTCTAATCTCTCTCCGTATTATCTATCCAGGGAAAGTTGATTGAGCATGCATGCTCTGTTCTAGCAGCTCCCTGCTTCACACGCACACAATTACATTCACAGCTGGGAGCTCCCCAGTACAACACAGCGTCATACTGGTAAACACTGAGCAGCAGCATTGGAGCAGTGCGGGGTCAGGGCCTGTCGACGCCAGTTGTTGAATTAGTCATTAAGTTCCCTGCGGCTCCAAGGGTTTCTAACTATTGCCTCTCTGGTCACGATCCTGTTTTTCTGACACTCCTCAAGTGTTTGATTCTCACATGATTCTCTTATTCTAGTAATAAACATCTCAATATCTACAACGTCTAAATATTAAAACCTTGAATCATCAACCTAAATAACTAGTGGCCTTACAGAGTTTGTGTGTGTTGTGCTGTCTTGCGGTGTAAATACTAAATTTTGTATGTATGAAAAGTAACACAGCCTTGTATCCATGCTCTATAAAAAGCGTGCGAGTACAGAATTATGTATCAAAAGTTGTTTCTAACAAGTTTTAGAGATTAATGCAGTTGAGCGCATTTGATGGGCCAACAGAAAGAAGAATTTACGAGATTAAAGTGGTAAATTTACGAGGAAAAAAAAATCACAAATTTACGAAGAAAAAATAAAATATATAAATATTCTCTGAGATTGAAGTCACAAATTTTGCTGCTGACTGAATTTCGTTGCGCCTAAAGTTGTGTTATGATGGTAAGGTTGGCCTCTGAGCAAGGCAAAGGTCCTGAAAGATACATATACACATTTTCTTTCATGTTCTTTTTATTTTATGAACATAATGCTGACATGGTATGCACTGTACTATCTCCATATTAGACCTGTTGTACATTATATTTTGCCAAATCGTTATCAGATAAATCCTAAAGATTGTTGTTTCTGATGTCCTCTCTGATGGACGGCCTCTGAGCGAGACAAAGGTCCTGAAGGATACCTATGTGCATTTTCTTTCTTTCCGTCTTTTTATGACTATTAATAAATATGGTACTCATATAATTAATATATTTTGCCCTTGTGGCTCAAGTTACTGCAGTGTTTAACGGTGGTGTCCATGGTGTGATGAGGTTGATCCAACCTTGTAACGTGAAGGGATGTGGTTCCTTGACAAAAATCTCAGAGAATTTATAGAGTTTTTTTCTTGCAAATTTATAACTTTATAATCTTGGAGAATCTTCGAGTTTTTGGGGGGTTTTTTTCCGTAAATTTGTGAGATTTTTCTCGTAAATTTACCACTTTAATTTTAGAAAATATCTGAGATTTTTCTCCCTTTATTCTCTGATAAGCTTAACTGATTTATGTTGTTGGTTCCTTGACAAACATCTCAAAGAATTTCTGAGTTTTTTCTTGCAAATTTATGACTTTATTATCTCAGAGAATATAAGTTTTTTTTCCGTAAATTTGTGAGTTTGTTCTCGTAAATTTACCACTTTAATTTTAAAAATATGAGTTTTTTCTCATAAATTCAGAGTTTTTTCTCTCTGGGTTTATGTTGTTGAGTCTGATTTGCTGTATCCCCGTGAGTGATAAATAGATTTGTTTTAATGTCAGTCCTGTATTGACGCTTACAGTAGTGGTACTTATGAGTGAAACTGTCTGTATACATTGTGCATTGTCAATATGGACGGTTGAACTTGGTTGGCAACGGCTGCAGCTGATAGTCACAAAATTTGGAAGAAAATTATAAAAAAATATTCAGTCAGATGTCTTCCTAGTGTTTGGCGACAGGTCTGGGTCTTGGCAAAGTCGGCTAACTGGCCGCAATCCAACTTCCCTTTCTGAAGAGTGAAAGGCCCAAAACAAGAACAAAGTGAAGATGGCTACAGATCAGGCCTGGCAGAGCATCAGCAGCGAAGATACCAGGTGTACCAGGTGTCTGCAGGTCAGGCAGTTACTGCAATGGATTGGCAACCCCATACTAAATATGAGGACTTTACTGTATGTTTATATTAATCCATTGCTTTCTGTCTACTAAAATGGGGGAACTATGTTTTAAAAGGTTAAAATTCCTAAACTGTTCATCTGATTTGGATGTAAACACCCTCATATTAAAGCTGAATGCATGAAAACAGAGCCAACTAGAATTACCGATTCATGGTCGTATACCTACGCCAACCAGTCAAGTTGCAGTTTATATCCATGTCTCTCAAAATGTCATCACTTCATCATTTTATCCTATTTGTGTGAAATTGTCATATTTAGTATGAATTCTTGAGTTATGGCCAAAAACTCCCTGAAATTCCTTCCAGGCATTCCTGAGATATCGCACTCACGAGAATGGGACGGACGTGAGGTCACAGTGACCTTTGACCACCAAAATCTAATCAGTTCATCCTTGAGTCCAGGTGGACGTTTGTGCCAAATTTGAAGAAATTCCCTCCAGATGTTCCTGAGATATCACGTTCACGAGAATGGGGGACAGACGCACAACCCGAAAACATAATGCCTCCAGCCTCCAGCCACGGCTACCGCAGGCGCAGAGACATACAAAAACAAAAAAATGTGTCACTGTCCGAATACTTTCTGCCTGCACTGTTTATCCCAGATATACAGAATGGAGTGGCGTTTTCTGGGTCAAAGTCTACATGTAGTTATCTGAAAGCAGAGGGGACAAATGACTCTGAAAAAGCAGAGAACTTAACACCACTTCCCCGCTTTCTTCTTGTCTTTACACTTAAACAGATGTGCAACTTCCAGCTCGTCAGTGTGTCTAAATGAGGGAAGCCTGCACTACATTTATGCCATCTTTCACACCACTGATGTAACTGACAGCAGTAGTAATGAGCATATGTTCTGTTCTCAAGCCACGCTGATGATGTTGATCTAAATGTGACGTGCTAAAACCATTTAAAGGTCATCAATTTCCCACTAAAGGTGAAGATATTTTTATCCTCGCTTCAGTCATGAGGCTCTCTGGGGCTGGTTACGTGTGATCACATAGTAGTAGAGCAAAGAATCACGCTGGAAAAATGACTGAAAGGCAATGGATTTAATGCCCATTGCCCTTAAAATCTGAAAATATTCTAACAATATCAAACAGCAGCATTTCTGGATCTCATCCAATTGATAAACACACTATATGCCATATCTCCTTTAAGAAAACAACCCACATTTTACACCAGAATAAAGCATGTGAGCGTGAGAGAGCCACATTAAGTAGAGTAGGCCATAGTAGTTCAGAGTGTGTTCATGAGTGTGCAGGAGAATGCAGTGCAAACAAAGTAAGTAGGCGAAAAAAGAAGAATAGGAAAAAAGATGCTAAATAATAAATATGTTGTATAGCAGTGGTGTGCAGCTTTGAGCAGCTCACTAATGAGCCCATCGGGGGAGAAGAAGTGTGGATGAGAAATGGTTTAGTGCTGACGTTCATTCGACAGCAGCCTCACTGAGCTGATTGTTCCATTCATTACAGAGATGAGGAAAAGAACCTTGTTATCAGTGTCGCCACACTGATCTCCCCCATTTTTTTTTATAATGAACTTTTGACCATAATCATACTGAATTACGTCCACATAAACATACTCGCAAAAGTGAAACCTTATGATGATGTGTCACAAATCGCGTGGCGAAATTAAAATGTGTTTATTTTCATTAGGTGTGCTGCTGCATAGGACGATGGCATTAAGGCATGAAGGCTGCAGGTTTCACACTTAGCAGCAGCCAACACAGCTGCAGGTTGAAGCCGGCAGGAAAATGCAATGCAATGTAGTTCCTCTAAAGGCCCAGTATACCTAGGATTTGCATCCATATTGGACATTTCTGCACAAGATTTATGTCTAGTGCCAATGTTCAGTACTGATACAGGAAGTAGTGTGGCCTAACCACAGTTTGCATCCCATCACAACCTTTTCAATAATCATAAACACAATAATTCCACGTGTTTTAGTTGCCTAGCCTTACAGAATGGTTTGGGGCCAAGAAATAGTCTGGCCCATAACCCCTTGTAAAACCACAACTTCACATTTTTACACTTCGGTTTTTGTACGGATTAAAAGAGAGGCTCGAAAGATAACACGTTAATTACTAAGCTTTGGAGGTGCTGCGGGGCAGATTTTGTTATGGTTGGACGGAGTCAAGCTAGCTGTTTCCCATCGTTTCCAGTCTTTATGCTAAGCTAAGCTAACTGGATGCAACTGCATTTTTACTCTACAGGATTGAGAGTCGTATCAATCTTTTCATCTAGTTCTCTACCAGAAAGCGATACAGTAAGTATATTTCCCAAAATGTCAAATTATTACTTTAACCATATCCTTACCTTACCCGAGTGTTTTAGTTGCCTAATCCATACTATCATAGTACTAAAGTATATTAAAGTAATTACCATAGACTGTATATAAGAAGTGGACATAGTGAACGTGACATTTGAAGTCTTGAGTTCGGCATTTTGGCCGTTGCGATCTTGTTTTTTCTGCAACCAGAAGTGACGCGAGAGGGTGGAGCTAAGTACAACCGAATTGTGAATAAGACATTTTTAGGCAACCAAAAAGGTTCTAATTATCTTTCATGAACTGAAAACACTGTGAAAGGGTTAAAGTTGTAAGACGAACACACGGACAACTCCCAGACCGGACAACGCCGTGGTAGCGACCTGTCAATCACAAGGTAGCCCCGCCCTAAAGCATCCCCTGCTTTATGGTCTATTTGACTCTAAATGGGACCATAATTTACTAAATGAACATCATGCCGTATTGAAGAAGACTTGAAAATAGCGATTGAGACCATAAACTCATGTTTACAATGTTTACTGAGGTAATAAATCAAGTGAGAAGTAGGCTCATTTTCTCATAGACTTCTATACAATCAGACTTCTTTCTGCAACCAGAGGAGTCGCCCCCTGCTGGCTGTTAGAAAGAATGACAGTTTAAGGCACTTGGCTTCACTTTTCAGACCCGGAGGTTTCCAGCCTGGTAATTATCTAACCTTAAAAGAGTATTTACTCACGTTTGGACAAAAACAAAGCGGCAGAGCCAGAGATATCGCCTTTTTTATTTTCCACACATTTTTCATCCTTGTGTCTCGGCTTTGACTTTAGACATTACTGTCATTAATAAAATACATGTTAGAAAAGGGTTTACAGAGAAGTAGAGTATGTTTAAGGTGCTTTGATTGACAGGTGTTTCAACCTATCACACCCAGCCAAGGAGGAGTCCAAACAAATATGAATCCTGTCCCTACAACGTTTAGCTAACCACGAGGGACCAAACTGTGCTCTTTGCCATTTTTCACCCTCTCTGTGTTTACATCACTAAAATCTGCCAGACTTTATCTTAAGGTCTCGTAGAGATCCCCAGGCTTCCGGGGATACACAAAAATGCCAGGCTGAATTCCAGAAAATGTGCGTAACATTATGCACAAGACATCCAAAATATTTCAATTTGATGTAATGCTGCAGCCATAAAAACACAGCATCTTGGGTGTGAATACTTAACTCAGTGTCGGCGTTATATACTGTATCTTCGATTAAGTGCTGTAACACACAGATACAGAATATATGAGATACTGTTGTGCACTGTGGGAGCATTTTTTCTATAAAGAAGCATGAGGGGAATCCAGAGGAAATCATGAGTTTAAGAGGTTAAGAAGACATGAAGAAATAGTTTGAGCATCCCTCCAGACTGCCCTCAGTTCATCCAGGATCTGCCTGCTACAAGATATCAACATGTACCCTCCATAAAGCTGAGTGCACTCTGGCATTGTTTCCCTCTGTTGGTTTATATTACATTGTCAGACGTAGTGACCTGCACTGCTTGAAAGGTATTCTTCTCACCTGTCCAACTGATCCAGACTGAAGGAGGAGAAAAATACCAGACTTTGAATAAATCGTCCAAACATGCCTCAAGTGAATGTGGACTGGGTCTGGGGGTTCTTTTAACCACCAATGCTTAAGCACCGCGTTGGATGAAAGCATTGACCAAATGGCAATTTAACAGCATTTGGTCATAGTCACACTGTTGGAAAATCATCCGTTTGCACTTTTGGCATTTTGTGGTTCAAGTGTCATTGCTGCGTATAATGGAGTAGGACCACTTACAGAACCGTGAAGCTTTCTCTGACAATGTCAAAGTACATCTCAAGGCAGCGAAGTGACAGCGTATAATATCAAGACCACTTTGCCGATACGACATTCCCCTGTCCTCCTCCCGATGTGCACGGACCATTTCATTTGTAATGAAGCCCGTGGCTCCCGCACCTAAATGGATTATGGACTTGTGAACCATGAACGGCACAAGGAGTTAAAAGGGTGGCGGGGCAGCCTAGCGCTCACAAAGACGTCCCTGTAATTAAAAGATCACAGGTTAGATCCCCAGAGGAGGGATGCTATCTAAAGTGTCCTTGAGAAACACTCAAAACTACTTTTAAATCACTCAGAAACATTCTGGTTAAGAGCCTCAGCGAAACGCCTCATACTTCAGCAGCAAGTGTCTGCATGTCTTTCAGAAACGTTGGCCCTCATATATCATTATTACTACTTTCTCAAATGTTAAAGTAAAAGACATCCGGTAGAACTGGTTTTCCTACACGTTACGTCATCTAATTTGCAGTTCAAATGAGATTTTCATTGAGTCGTCTCTCTCTCTTCTAACGCTGTTTTCTGATATACGTGGCAAGATGCCACATACAGGGGAAGAGATATCGCTAATACAGGACGAGTTGAAAACAGATTTTTTTTATTTTATTTTACACAAGGCCTGCCCCCTCTCGAGTCGACTAATCGGTCATTTTCATTTCTTTCTTTAGTCGATTCGTTTTTATGCTTTTTCATGTTGAATGACTTATTTCTAAGAAACCTAGAGCACATCTCCGGTAAACCAACACATTCTCACTCCCAACTCATCAAATACCGTCAATTGGTCAGTGTCCCTCGGCATCAGAGACCGATGCACAGGGTAACCCTCTTGCGTTACTTTTGGACGGACCAGGGACGGCGTGTAAATATACGCTCCTTACATGCATAGTGTCCTTTCAAAATAAACTTCCGTTTAAACAGCAATCTCCTGGTTGAAAGTCTTGTGTTTGTTTGAGGCATCCACCACCACCCCCACCCGCCCTGAACGGACTCTCACGCTATTAATACTACGTCACTTCCTCCGACGTCGAATAACGCCGCGGATGAGTTTACATTGGAGTTAGTTGAAAGCCCTGTTCGTCACATACTGTCTCTAAAGGGCGTCTCCGTGCATCGGTTTCTGATGCCGAGGGGCACTGCCCAATGGGTGGTGTTTGACGAGATGCCTGCCACTGTGGCTGGTGGACTCAAAAACCTACCAGCCACTCAATAGATTACCATTGTTTTTTTGGCTAGTGAGTGAAGCAAATCTAGCAGCCACTTGCATAGTTTACCAGCATTTGGCCGGTGGCTGGTGCTAATTTCCAACCATGACGCTATCCTTTGGGACAATTAATTTACCTTCACAATGACCCCAAAAATAGTGCTTTCTTTAAAAGAAAATTCGGCAATGGTATTCGATTATTTGACATGTTATCTATCTATCTTCTAGATCAGAGATTTTCAAAGTGTGAGGTGGGCCTCCCTAATGGGGATCCAAACAGTGTAAGGGGAGGCTCAGTGAATGGAAGTGAAAACATATTACATTAGTTATCAAAAGATCACTTAGAATATCCTAGATGTGTGTGATCTGGTTAAAGAGATAGTTCAGAGATACAGAAGTTTGTGGGAATTTTACTGTTTTGTTTTTTTCAGAAACAGGACAGAGCTTTTTAATGTATTTGGTGTAGTCTGAAGTTATGTCAAACAGCCATATTAGACTAGCTTGGCTCCAATGTTGAGTGTCTATGGGATCAAATAACATAATCATGATCCCATAGGCATCCAGGAATTGAGCGAAACTAAGTAAGTAAACTAAGAGGGGGGTGAGGTGGCGCCTTTTTCCAAGCTCTGTCTGAGGGGAGACTCACAGTCTCAGACTTTGATAACCCCTTTTCTAGATTATCTATACCTTTCTATATCTAGAATATTGATCTTTACATAGGTAACTAGCTACAGATGGCTAGCCATCTTTTAGGATTTCTATCTACCATATTTATCATATTTCTGTAGTGTATCTATATATCTATTTGTAGGCAATCAATAGATATAGTGTAGCTATACAGATAGGAATCTCCAGCACATGCATGTTCAGATGCATTGGTAATATATGATTTATTTCTCTCTTTTCTCTGTTTGTACAGGAATAGGTGAATGGTGAAGTGTGTCCTCATTAGTAATATATACTCCCCAGACCTTACCTCCCCTGCCACCCCCACCTGAACCCCCTCCCACCCTCCACAGACACCCTTGAGAAGATGAGGTGGTCAGTTTCCTGTTTCATTTGCCTCCAGTCATGCAAGGCTGCGTCAGTGTCTCCGGCCGTCTCCCTGCACTAAATCACAGGCGGAGCTGAGCGCCCAGCCGTGGCGGTGACTCCTCTTATGATATTCTATAGGGTCTCAGTCATTGAGAGGAGTGAAATGTATGGCCGCTAAGACTTACAGATCCTCGCCGGGGTCACGGGAGCTGGCTCGCCTTGTGACTCCCACTCAAGTGCCAGTCACTTCTTTCCATCTCACTGCATTGTATCGCTGAAAACCTCATTAAGCAGCGACATTAGAGAGCTTAGTGTTTATTCTGCTCAACCTCCTCTAGGTTTGTTATCAAGCTGTGACAGTTTCCATTTGCAGGTGTTAGATATCGTTTCTGCTTCCTCTCTTCTCCCCCTCCCCTCTCCTCTTCCTCTCTTCGTTACTGCAAACATGACAGAGAGTGTCACCAGCCGCTGATTTGCAATTTCGTGCAACCCAGCAAACGGCTGATGTTAAAAGGAGCGAGTTAGCTCGGTGGTTTGAACTGCATTGCAGCAAAATCATTTAAAGAAGGGCCCTAAACCCCAAAACAGACCGACAGTCATGTGGGAGTTTCAGCATTTGTATGAAAACCATTTCAGATTCTTAAAATTACATCAAAAAGACTTTAATGCAAATCTGAGGCGCTGTCAGGTTGCTCTGTGGTCATGTATATCTCAATGGGCAGAGCGTGACACAAACACTTTCCATGGGTATAAACTAAATATTCTGTGCAGCTCAGTATGCAGCAGGAGGAAGATACAAACACTGTGTTGACACTGCAGGTAATACAATCAACAAGTCAGTGAAACAGTTCATTTATGGAGATAAACAAACCAAGAAATTCAGCCAAATGACTACAGTAGACGCTCAACAAGCTTGTTATCACAGAAAAGTCTGTAGCAGCAGAACTTTTCACCTGATGTCAAACTTCAGTGCAAAATGCATGAGAAGATTACAACCATTTATAATTCACAATGTTCTATAATTTATAATTACAACAAGACTGATGGTTTTCTGCACGACACCACCTACAGCATGCTCCCTATAGTCACTGTGGCCATGTCAAACGCTCACAAGTTACTGTACTGTAACTCTTTCTTTGCTAAACATTGTGTAAATAAGGAACCAACAATTTCCTCTAACAACTTCAGATTTACTTTGTGCCAAGTGGCACTTTGCCTTTGTTGGTTCCGGCTCCTCAATTGTGAAGATTTTCTTCGTCTTATGCGATAGTAAACAGAATATCTTTGGGGTCTAAACAGATGGTCGCACAAAGCAAGCAACTTGAAGACATCAGCTTGGATGCTGGGAAATTGTGATGGGCAGTTTTTACTGTTTTTTTCTATTGGAAGAAATAATAATAATAATAAAAAACAATAACCAAGAATATACTTGCACAAATTAATCAAGTAGCAGCCCTACAGAAAAGAGTATAGAAGCAAAGAGGCAAAACTCCGGTGCTTTTCTGACAATGGACGCTAGATGGCGCTGCAGTAGCGCTGCCGCCATTTTGGACTGAAAACGCCAATGAGTCTGTGGCCATGGATGTATAAAGAGACGTCTGTAAATCAGAGGATCATTTGTTTTGAGGTAAATCCAATTCCCAGTACGAACACCTTAATAACCCTTATTTAAATTGTTGTGTCCTAAAAGTTGTTACAAAAGGGTTCTAACAGGATAAAGAGAGGCGTTGTGTCGGTGCATAAAACGAGTGTCGTTAACTGTCTCAGAGCCAAATCAATTCATAATTGACATGTTATTCAATAGCCTAATTTTTATACAAGTAATATTCATACTGGTTTAAATAATCAATTTGATAGTATTTCCCATCTTTGCTGAGCATGAGTTTTGTGCCAAAGGAATTACAGACTCGTCCCAAAAATACGCCGGTTGAGTTCAGTGACTAAAACAAATTAAAATTAAAACCCAGGCTATTATTTGCAGTTTCACGGTAATTATCAGCTGCTGGCCAGGTGCTGTTTGGATAATAATCATAGCAATGTAACATTATAAAATCACCGGCACTCACAGATAAAGGATCTTTCTTAGCTTATTCTGGGCAACGTGTTTCAGCTATAAGCCATCATCAGCCTGTTATACAACATTATAAAAAGGAAAATACATGATTTGCATGTTGAACACTGTCTTCTCTCACGGTAAACAGTTGCTCAGCAGCAGAGGCCGACTCAACTCATGAATATGGCGTCACGCTGCCAGATGTAGGGGTCGTCTTACCACTGAAAAAAATCTATAAACTCATGTTACAATAAAGTGCTTTGGTTAAAAGTATGTTAAGAGGATTTGATTATGTCGGCCAGTTCGAAGACACACAACCACACACACACACACACTCTCACACACTGAGACATACCTGTGGCGAAATGGGAGGTTGTGGTTTGTGTGTGTGTTTACAGTACTCACCTTCACTGTTTGGGGTCATAAATATTCATTTAGCATCTATCAGCCTTTAGGGATTAATCCCAGTACGATGGGTAAAATACAGAACACAAAGCTACACGACCGGCATGTTAAGTCCATTATATACTGTAAAGTAGCAGGTATTGCCCACAGGAGACTAATGGCTTTTTATCAAGGATCCCTGGAGGGCTGCAGTCCTCCACCTCCAACAGCACAGCTTCCATTAACGCTAGGCAGGTTTAGTTCAAGAGCACACATTTTCCAAAATGCACCTGCTTTAAAAGTAAAATGAGTGACATTAGTGAGACAAACAGCCCACGCGTTTGCTCTTTTATTTTCACAGAGAGCCACCTTCAAGACTGTGGCTCTGGTTGTAATAAAAGGCCTCTCTCTGTTGTGGTTTTAATTGACATAGTTGACACGGTTGCTTTTTGTGTCTTGACAATACAGCTATTAAACGTCACGCAGCCGCACAAATTAGATGTTTTTGTAAAAGGATCTGAAAAATGTGCTGAAATACTAAAACACAGAAAATGGCAGTGTTGAAAGAGAAATTATGTCCAACAGCATCCAACATGGTTCCAACATGCACGTCGATACAAGGTCGTTTAATTCGGCGTCCTTGTTAAAGCACAAGTACAAACAGACTCATCATTAAACAACTGCTTTCAAGTGAGTCACATTTACATTTCAATCTAGTTCATTAAGCACAGAGACTGTAATCCACATCATGTTTTAACAGAGACAGATCGGCATTAACTGTACTGCACACGCTTCAAAATAACAGGTTTAGTTGCCAACACAACTCACAACACAACGGTGCTGTAGTCAGACCAAGGCGGCGGTACTGTAAGGCACCTTGAACACTAAAGTCAAGAAAAACTTCTTTTTACAGCAGCAGGAAAAAAGACTATATATGTTTGCAGCAGTAGAAAAGACATTTGAACTGAATCACAGCACCTTCATATGAACAGAAACAGTGTTAACGCTGATCTCAACAACAGCCTTTTTATTTCAGTCAGAATTAGACTGAAAGCAAGTGTGTGTGTTCCTTTTTAATGTCACTTCTGACAGTAAAATAACATGATTTTCATGTGTTTCCCCCCCAAAAAAAAATTTCAACCATGTTAATAGTCTGCAGAGGGAACTGATGCTTAAAAAATTAATAACTCTGACTGAAGTCAAAACAATTACAAGGTTTATGGTAAATAGTTTCTGCTTTTAGTTAATTTTATTGGTAAAGATTTTTAGATTTTACACCTTTCTTCTTCTGTCTAGTATAGTATCATTCTGCCTGTTTTAGTATTGTTTTGTCTGCTTTTGTATTGTTTTGTCTGTTTTTGTATTGTATTGTTTCCTTAAGATTGTTTTGACTGTTTTTGTATTGTTTTGTCGAGACTGTCCAAAACCTGCTGTATTGTTTTGTCAATGTGTTAAGTCTGTTTTAGTAAGTATTTTCTGTTTGTTTAAGTATTGTCATGTCTGTTTTACTATTGCTTTGGCTGTCAACAAAGCCTTCTCGCTACTGTGGTCATTATGACGGGAGCAAAGGAGGAAGTCAGGTGACGGTATCCTAGAGCGAAACATCGGAACAAAACATCTGATTTTAGACTTAAAGTTTGTAGACTGCTATTTGTTTCCCATATCCAACCGACATTACACGTTTAATTTTTAAAAACCTGCATTCCATGACGACGAAGGTGTTTCCTTAACCTTAACAAACACCGTGTCTTGACAGCAAGTGAGCGTCTAACTATCGCGTCGCATCACATAACACTGGACGCCATCTGTCCACACTGAATCTGTTAAATATACACTTGTGTTACGTCATGTTAACAAACCACGAACATGTCAACAGTGTGCTCGAGATCAGACTGGAGAAGTAACCACTTGAGTAGTACTTGCTATCTTCCTACTTTTGTACTTTTTAAACAGAAGACATATTTTATATTGTGATATTTACTGGAAATGAAATACAATATAGTCAACAGCGAGTAGGAAACTTTCATCTTCCTGGTGATCTCCCTCCAGCCAGCTGTCTCTTACTTAAGTTTTAGTGAAATGAGGAGGTATCACATAGATTAACTCCTCATTTCAACCTCACCAATCAACCGTTCCTCGTCCATTGCGGCGCTTTCAACATGAACGACAGGTATAAATAGAAACAGGACTAAAGCTCAGCTCAATATATATGTTGTAGTATAATTTTGTCTGTTATCGTGTTGTTTTGTCTGTTGTATAATGCTTTGTTTGTTATAGTACTGTTTTTTTCTGATCAACATTAAGCCACAGCAGCAACAGAAGAAGTCGGAACACACTAACCCCCCCCTCTCTCTTCACAAGCACCATTTTCCTCCAGCCAACATTACTAAGAGGGACCTCTATTTTGTTCCCAGCGGTGTGAGCCTGGCCCCAGCAGTGTCCAATCTATCCGCCACTTTACCTCCTACCTCTGTCAGCACCTCGCTGCCTTTATTGCGCCGGCTGCGGTCTCGCAATTAAGCCCCAATTTAACAACTAAAAAAATAGAGGTTGCGGATGATGAAGCAAGCAACTAATTTCTCTTATGGAAGTGGCCTCCTGCCATATGGGACAAGTTGAATCCTAAGGGTCATCAGAGTCATCACCATTATTTCAATTTTTTAAAAATGCACACGATTACATATTTTAATTTTTGTAGTTAATAACATACGCTGTACACCAGCTAATCATTTCAACAATATTCCACAATCTGAATTTCAGCTTTAAAGCAGCAGGAACTGATGTCACCTTATTCAAATAGTCCATATCTCATTTTGAAAAGAAACTCTTCATTTATTTGACTGTCGACCTTTCTGTCAGAACTGCATGAATCAGCGTTATCTTTATAAATGTCAGCATTAACCAGCCATCAGCCTAAATCACATTCTTTCTGTTCTTGTGCAGACGATAACAAATTGGAGTATTTCTAAGGAAGTTATATTCCTGAGTGCTCCCTCGCATTAAAGACGAAACATCCAAGTCCATCAGTCAACCCCTGAAAAGACAAATTATTATTTTTTTTAAAAGCGTTTTGTCAGCCAAGGTCATCAGTTACCTGCTATCTCGTAAAAACACTGTAATTTCTCCTCATTTTGTGAGAAAATCTGTCATAATTTTCAAAGTTGGTGACATCTCCACATGGAGGGAAGCTCCTAACATAAGAAGCAGGAGAAACACATCAGTTCATCACCCTTCACGGACTAGAAGTATATTTACTCATGTCCACCTTTTTCTCGCCACCGACTCACAGGATGATTTTTGAGTTTTTAGTTGTGTTCATGGTCCATCTTTTTTAATTTGTGCATCTGCGATCAAACCAAGTGGAAAGGTGTCCCTGAAGGATGTCATCTGAGTGTAATTATTTTCACTCACTAATTAGCAAAGCATCAGAATTACAGCTAATTGAATAAACGTCTAGTGATGGAGACTGTGTTGAATACATTACAGCTGCTGATGGACATCACACACACACACGCACACACACACACACACTGTCTGGTTTTATATCTTAATATGTGTGTCTGTACTTTCTTGTGCAAATTATGATCCTTGTTTCTTGTCCTTTTACGTGTCTTTCTCTGAAAAAACACTTCCGACAACTCTTAACATGTTAACTCTTAACACCTCGTGTACTAAAAAGCATTGTGAAAATGGTTTAATCTAAAAGATTTCTTCATCACTACCCAGGAAAAAAACATGGATCTCTAAAAGTTAATCTTTCATAAAGAGAAAACAACCTTCACTGTGAGTATTAATGTTTAAAAGAAGTCTAGGGTAAAACTGAGCTTTTGGATGACCACGTTACTTAAATCTATTGTACCAACAGCGTTTCAATGATTAGATTTAAACATCTAGTTATAACATGCTTCACATGAAAATATATGTCATTGAAATGCTGTTGAAACGATGGTGATTTTGCTAAATTAACAATGTTCAGCAGGTAATGGCTGCAGTCGAATAGTCTTTTTTGTTTAGAAAGGTTCCTAACTGAGTGAAATGGCCCGGAAATATCTAAATGACAGCCATGATAAGAGCTGGTCGATTTCTCTTACTGCTAAGGAAGGCTGCTTCAATGCTCCCTTTCTTATCTCCTTTAGCATAGGATACATTGGACCATCCTTTAGGAAAGGAAAGGAGATAATGCTGTCCCACAATTCTTTGCGGCAGCCACATTTAATGCAACGCACCATTCGGCCGTCAATAACCGCTGTTTAATTGTACATTATGGATAAATTGTAAACATCCTTTTTGAGGTGTGATTCTGTTTTGTACAGGAATCGTTACTTGAATGGTACAGCATTGAGTTTGACAATGTACTCATTTCCTGTTATAAATAAAGTTCTAAAATATATCCCCCATAGCATAAGTGCAGTCGGATTCTCTGAGCACCGCGGTTGTCTTTTCCTAATTCTCCTTCACATCTTTCCTTGACCTCATGACGTTTTCCATCGAGGGTTAAAGTGGTTAGGAAAAGACATCAGGACATATTTCTTTTGATAATTCGGCCGTAGTCAATGTCTACTTCATTCTCCATCTTACTTTAGCGTGTTAGCATGCTAACATTTGCCAAATAGCACTAAACACAAAGTACAGCTGAGGCTGAATGAAATGTCATTGTTTTGCAGGTATTTGGTGGTAAATCAAAAATGTTGGACAAATTGAAATTTTGACACGATTATGGCGCTACATGTAAATGTTCAACACAGTCTCACGGCAGTTCGTAAAATAGTTATGAAATTTAATCTATTTGATTCGTGTACATAGACACAAATTTCCCATTTTTTGGTGTCATTTTTTTGGTTAGGCTTAGGCAACAAAACTACCAGGTTAGGTTTAGGAAAAGATTGCGGTTTGGTTTAAAATAACACTGGAAATGCTGTAACTTAAATATGGAAGTTACGTGACAAATAAATCAACTTTGACTTCTGGTTTCACACGGGACACAAACGCAGGTCTGCTAGGCAAAAGTCCTGTGTTTTTTGACCCACCCATCCACCCCGACCTCCTCCCTACACAGCATCATGAAAAAAAATGTGAAATTCGTGTCTATTTACATGAATCAATACATACAATTTTGTGACTATTTCTGCTGTGCGACTGGGCTGAAATGTTACAGTTAAGAGATCTCCAAAGTTATTACAAGTCATTCAGAGGGGACCATGAATGTCTGCAACAGATTTCTAGGGAAACTAGGGATATTTTTAATAATAAACAAAAATATCTGCCTCATTGTGGCGCTTGAGGAAAGGTCAGGAGATCACCAACGCTGTTAAAACTTATCCTCAACAAACCTTGAATATCTGTAGCAAAATTCACGACCACACATTCAATTGTTGTGGAGATATTTCAGTCGTGACAGACCAACATGGCCGTCTCTCTCTCGAAAAATGGCCAAACTTTAGAAACACATGGTTTTCACAGGACTCTTACTGTGGAAACATCCACTACTGTGTACTGTAACTTCCTTCTTACATCAGCGGCTGAATTATGAGAGCGGTGCATACTGTAATGAATAACCATTTTATTATATCTCTAAGAACTTTAATAGCTATTGACAAAAAACGTGTTTAGTTCGCTTTGTGCTCAGCCAACAATTACCAAGCAAATTAGACTCTGTGTTTCGGAGCAGCACAGATGTTTGTTGTCTATTAACAGCACAGATGACTCTTATTGGGAAAACGTCGCAGAAGTTGAGGGAAAGCCTCATTATCAGGTTGGTTTATTTGTTTTCAGCTTGGTCCCATTATGTGAAACAGCATTTTAGATGAGCCAAGGACTCTGCCATGGTCCTGCGGTCAGCACAACGGTGTCCTTGGTATTGTCATGGGAAGCGGTGTATTTGGCCTTCATGCTCTGGGAAACTCCCCCCCCACCCCACCTGCGTGAAACTTTCCTCTACGAATTCACTAATGAGGCTGAGCCGGGAGTCAATCAGCTGTAAGGGCTAAAATGTGCTTCGGAGGGGTTGCAGGTAAACCTGTTCAGCCTGCCAATTCAACATTCTCACATCTTTGTGCACCCATCAGCTTCTCTATTCACTTCATCCGAGCTGAGGCACCCGTAGGTGGCGGGTATGTCCGTCAAGTTGTGGCTGGTACGGAGCACTCCGAGCGGAGCTTTCACAGCGGGTGGCTCTCGCACCCTGAAAATAATTTCTTGACATCTTAAGAAAAACTTCTTTTGAAAGTAAAACCACACGGCAATTAAATGACAATGTGTGACTCCAACACAATGAGCAGCTGAATTCTGAACACCTTCATTTGAACTCATTACTCTGCCGACCCCTCGCTTCACAGCTTTTATTATTCTTTTTCAACATATGACTATGTTCCCTGCCTGTGTTCTGGAGGGAGCAGAGGGCTTTAGGGTGACTATAACACGCCGCTGACACTCCCATTTCAATGGTTCATCATTCTGCCTATAAACTGAGCTCCATTAAGTCCAATAAACGAAATACTTTACAATCCATCATCACCCTCTTTCTATTTTTGGCCTGTGCAGCCAAATATCTCTGAGCAATCATTCCAATAAAACCGTGCAAGTGAATCAGCAAGCAGAACATCAGTTAATGTAGCTGGTTAATGTATAGAGGGGTCACAGAGGACTCAGAAACGTGGGGGAGAGTTGCCGGTGCTTCATATCAGAGGAATAATTCATATAGAGGGGGAAAAAAAACAATCTGTGGCTGGTAGTGATTGTTGTAGATATTTCCACCGGTGCCACTTCCACTGAGCAGCGTGGTGTCTCACTCCAAACACATATCAGAGACATAAGAATAACAGCTTTGATTGATATTCTGGGTGTGGTGGTGCTTACTGCCAAAATTGCGAGTCTAAACAAAAACGTGGTCTATTGAAATTCTGATTCAGGCTTGCCCTAGTTTTCCCTCATATACATTTATATTGTTTGGGGCGGAGCTTGGGAATGGGGACTTATCGTAAAAAGATATCATCTTATAAACAAGTGTGTGCGAGGCAAGCACCTTTCTCTGTTCTTTGGTGCTATGATATCTCTGGATGCTAAGAGAGAGACAGGCAATCTAGATAATTCTGCCCTGTAATCAGCTTTTTGTTTGCACTGCTGACAGCGGCATTACTGCTGAAGAAGTTCCACTACATGGCAAAGACAAACTGATACGTTTTCTGCAGGAACCTGCGATAGGAAAATCTGTGTGATCATGCAGAGAAAATGACACTAGGTAATTCTCTGTGCTGGATTCAATTTTAGGAAGGGGGGGGGGGGGATCGTGCGGTTAACATGAAGGAAATGGAGGCCGGCTCAAAGCCGCGTGCGCTACTTCAACTGCATATCTGCTCGCATTTAATTTTAGTGATGTGATTTCGCAAAAGATGCCAAAATTAATTGAAGAGCTCAGCGGGCGGCGGTGCATAACAGGCTTATGAGTTCATGTCTTGAGATTGAATGTGACTCATGATGTGTGGTGAAGACATTATGGAGATGAAAAACTGAGAAGCTATTACTTCATTTGCTTTTTGGGACTAAAAAATACTTCTTTCTTTTTTCATTGTACCTGAAATGTTTTCAAATGCTGGTTACTGATTCATCAGAGGCCAAGCTATAGTTTAGAGAATATTATAGATCCGAGATGAAACCGACAGAAGGGCGAGACTCAGAGAAAAAGACGCAATTACAAATCGGTCTGCTACTTCAGCACCACGGACAGCGCCATGGATTTATCAATACACAGCCCAGTTAGGCTACTGATATTTCAGAGCCATGGATTCTAACTGGCACAAACTTCAGATAAAGGATCCATGAGTCAGGCAGACTAGACTAACATATTCTGCCCCTGCACTCTCTCTGCTGCTAGGAGGTTGATGGCAGGTTAACAAGAGGGATGCATTTGGTCATTTTGCTAACAAGGTGAATGGCGTCCCCTCTCATCATCCTCCCCTGAAATCGCTCACTGCTCATTGGCTTTTATTCTAAACAACTCACACAATTAGCATCACATGTTTGTTGAACCACTGCTGTTCAACCTGGTTTAAACATACAGTTAAAGCCAGTCAACTTGCTTACCGTGGTCATCGGTGTAACTGGTGTTACAGTGCCCACATTCATCAAATAAAAAAACTCTAATTTGTAAAACACTAAGCATGTTATCAACAGACGCTACAATTATAAACTACAAGACGATGGCGAAGGATTTGGTGTCAAAGCCTATTTGGCAATATTTGTAATTTAAACCGAATGCTAACAGGGAACCTGACAACGTTAATGAAGCGACCTGTAAACTTTGTCTGATGAAGGTGGCAGCATCTGCATCTGGAGGCAGCGCTGTGCTGCGTTTCAGCTAATGCCGAAAAGTTCACACTACACAACTTTAGCCCTGATTTTACGCTCCCCGACAGTTTTTGGAGCTGCATGACAAAAAGCCCCAGATCAGACGCAAATCAGCGTTGACTCGCCTTTCGCACATCGGCGCTCGATCGTCATGGGTGAACTGCTCAATGATGATGCCTCACAGACACATTCCAGATATCTAGCATGCTAAATATCTGGACCTGTTGGGGACTCTGGCCACGAGCTACAGCCAATGAGAGCGCGAGACGTGTTGAGGGTAAACCTGGGGGGGGGACGGGTCGCCTGTAACAACAGGAACTTACTCTATGTGCTGCATTTGCAACACGGACCAAAGTTGTTGTTGCACCTAGAAGAATAAATAGTAAAAAGGAGTGTGGAAACCGGTGGAAACAGGCTAATTTGTAAACACGTGTCAACAACAACATCAGCAACATGTCTCGCGGATGTTATCACATCGTTTACTGTGTATTTCTCGTGTGTATTTACAAGGTGTAGTTTAGAGACCTCATCTGGGATTCCTCCCGGTGAAAGATGCTGTAGTGTGTGACCTCCTGTCGCCGGTCAGTCATGTCGTGTGAAAACCACAACAAATTCAAGACTCCCAATTAAGAGGACAGCAAGTTGTTTCGTGTAAACAGCGATCTGACAACTTTGAAAGTCGTGTAGTGTGAACTTAGCTTAGGACGCGGCCGCTGTAGTTTCAGAAGTGGCTCTCCGCTCTACCAAAATGGGCCTCGCAGTGGAAGCTCCACCATAGAGGCTAGGCACACCGCCAAAGATCAAAGTAAGCACTTCTACAGATATTGAGGATCATCGACGAATATCTTCTCTTCTAAAACGTCGGGTGTAATCGGTAACACCGGTGTTGTCACAGTGGGAACATTTCCTCACCGTGGCCTCCCTAGTCAACAGCACTGCTCTCTCCTGAAGGCAGCAATATAGTTGAAATGAAATTGAGCTTGCACAAAATTAAACTGCTGTTGAACTGGTTTCAAACACAGAGCTGCGAGCAAATATCTGTACACTCACTGCGACTTGACGTCTGCTCACTTAGGGACACTCCACGACGCCTTGCCAGATGGAGCTGCATGCAAACGGCGACTATGAGATGGAAAGAGAGAGATTAGAGTTAGCCAAATAACAGTGAGACAGATTAGGATATCTTGTTGATACTGATTTAAATCTATAAAAATAAAAGTTGAATATTGGTATAAAAAATATGTCAACAAATTAAATAAACCATAAACGTTAAAACACACACACACACACACACACCAACAACCCAATTTGCAGCTCCAGTAGTGATATAGAGGCCCGAAGGTCACAAGTCAATAAGCCAGGTGTACAGTGTACTAGCTGTCTTAACACTGAGTGTAAGTGGTTAAGTGAGCTGATATTTTCTCAGTTGGTTGACCAAAAGTCTTTAAAGCTGCTCAAACAAATGAAAATTTGAACATCTTCATTTCCATGGCAACTACGCAAACTCCCAGGACAGCTCCTGAACAGCCATTACTGTATACTGACCTTGAAGTAAGATTGTTTTATTACCAACACCCTGTTTTGTTTCTGGGTGGAATATATTTCCAACATCTGAGTGTGTTCGCTAGTTTTAGTTAAGTTTCAGTTTTTCAGAAAGGTTTAGTTTTAGTTTTTATATAATAAGTTTTACAGTTTGTTTTGTTAGGGCCAGGTTTAATGTCTCAGAAGTGTGTAGTTGTATATTAGGGGTACAACAATACGTGTAATTGTGTTGAACCGTTCGGTGCAGGACGTTCGGTTCGGTCCGTGAGATCCTTTCGGTACGCCCTGTGACTCAAACAGCTGTTTATGTCTACTATGCACACGCCGAACAGAAATTCTGGAGCACGAGTTTTACCCACCAGTTGCTATAAGAGTGTTTATCGCTGCATGTGCGACCACACTCGATCCTAAACAATACTGCCATCTCCTCACAAGAGTTGACAGAAATTCATGCTGTCTCTTTTTTTCGGTTGTGATATACTGTATTATAGCTAAAAAGCTAAAACTGAAATAAATTTACATGCATTTTTATTTATTTATTTATTTTTTTACCCAGGCAATATCGTTTCAGTTTATTTTTAGTTTCTCTTTATGGATGTAGTTTTTTTTAGTTTCAGTTGACTAAAAATATTTTTTAGTTTACTATAATAACCCTGGTTCAGACACATGTCAACAGTGCCCAAGCATACCACTGTATTTTTACACAAAGCTATTACATGTATTCTGGTGTGAACCATAATATCCTTTTAACAGACTGCATGTCATTATGTCTGATTTATGAACTGATAGAAGCAGAATTATTATGTTAAAGTACAATTGGTACGGTCTTCTTGGAGAAGAAGACATGCAGCTATAAATGACAAAAAAAAATCTGAGATTTTAAATATTAACTACTATGAAAAACTAAAAATTCCCTCTTTGATGTTCAAGCCTCATTTCTAATTCATTCTCCTGGTTGACTCATAGAGGTGTGTTCCTGGTGTAAAGTAACTCACTGCATGCGCTTTTATCATCACTAATGTGTGCAATTCATACATCTGGCCTCTCGTGGAGTAATGACGGCGTAAATGGTATCGATGAATAACCTTATCAAACCCCCACTGACACTCGATGAGCGTTTGTGCTACAGGCAGTAAGTGAAACTGAAAAGAACAAATTAAAGTGGATTCAGCTGGTATGAAGGAGGTGAAAACTGCTCCGGCTTTCGACATTTATCCTTCAGGCCGTAATGCTGGCCCTGGTGTCAAATATTCACTCCACCTCCAATTCCTTCCATTCAAACATGCAACAGATGATTTTCGAAAAATGTGTTTCCACTTCACGTAAGAGCTACGTACAGCAGACTGACAGGTCAAGGATTACTTTTGTTGAATTCTGACCTCTTAAAAAGCAAGATTCTCCCATGTCTATCCAATTTGAGAGAAAAGGTGGACTGAAAAGGGTCTATATATATAATACTGATCTCTATATAACCACATTCTGAGAAGTAGCAGTGTAGGAGGGATCCTGCATGGCTGAAACATGGACAGAACATAACAACAATAAAGCATTTGTAAGTTATTGTCTGCAGCTTGCAACTCTTTCCGCCTCATAACACAAATACACTTCTTCAACAACTGACCCCCCTCATCCAAACAGCGACTGTCCAATAGTAGCTTAACAACCTTAATTAGGCACGACAAGCCTGTCAAGCTTTGGATTTCTGAATAGGAGAGGTGTGCATGCGGCTCACATAAGAGCAATTCTCTATTTTCAAAAAGTTTGGAGATTTGACCTCCAAAATCCAAAGAAAAACCACAAGTACAAAATAACTAATCAATTAAACTAAATGCTTGTCTGCTCTAACGTAAGCTGCAAAGTTCAGCATGTCCGCTGGCTGTAGTAGACACCAGACATTACTTACAAGGCCAAAGACCACATCATTAGCACATACACTGTGTGGGAGTCAACATACTACTATATCAAAGATTAGAAGCACATTTGTGGTTGTGTTCTGCTCTTTGTTTGGTTTACAGAAGTTTACACTGCAGAAACTCGAGTCAAACTTGTTACCTGTGATAGCAGTTGAAGCAGCTATAGCCATCATGTGCATAAGATGCTTTTACAGGGTTCTAGTTTTAAAACAGCTGGAGACTGTTTTCAACCAACTCATGAAGGGTTGATGCTGGAATGGATGGTCCGGATGGAGGGATGGTTAGGGCTGGGATAGCCTATTGGTCAGGGGATAGGAAGCACATGCGGAGAATAAGGCAAGCGTCCTTCGTCCGTCATTTTGTCAATGAAGAGGTGCCACAGTAGCTCACCTGGTAGAGCGGGTGTCACCTGCACCTTGTGCCATACCTGTCCAAAATGGCAGCAGCGGCTGTTGTCAAAAAAACACAGGAGTTTTGTCTTTTTGCTTCTATACTCTTTGACTTCAGCCGGCAAAATCAATTGTTGTCTGCTAGAAATGAGAAGCTTCTTTTGTCAGAAATCAAGAACCCATTGTTTCAAAAGTTACTACGAATTTTTGGGGGGGCTTAGCAGAGGGTCCATTCTGATCTGACTGCAGCTTAATGGAGCTGCATTTGGCCAATCACGTATCAGCTGGAGCAGAGCAGTCAGCGGCCGATAGAAAGATCAGCTGACCGGAGCAATGCAGCAGGCAGGTACAGAGATAATTTGAAAACAATTGTCTTCCTTACGGAGACTAAACAAACAGCCCTGTCTGCCTCAACCATTAAGGTGTCAGATACGTTTAGCACTGAAAGTCATCCCGAGGCATGCCTGGACGCTCTAGCTTGACCCAATGATGCAGGTAGATTCAATTGAAACGCCACAAAATGAAACCGCTCATGAGCTGCCTCGTGTTACCCGTCTCTCCCCATTCCTTCACTTTATCAACCGCCCACTCAGGAATGATGTGTGGCTGAAACTGACTAAACTGGTGTTGTTGGGCAAAAAATATACACATCTACAAAAAGTATGCTTTTCAAAGATTTCTCCGTTGGCACCTGCTGTATGAGCTATATTTTAGAATACCCAATAGATTTTGAAAACAGGTCCCTGAGCCCAAAAAACTCACTCAACACTTAATTTACTGTGTAAAACTGCTGCTACGTGGTTACTTTTATGACAGCAGGAAAATTGTATGTGGCTCAAAAAGAGCTCACCCTCTCACTTACCCTCCAACACCTTATTCTGAGGAAATGAGACAAGGCTACAGTGTAAGGTCAAATAAATCAATGTATCGTTCCCTAACTTCAGAGCTCATATCACTACAGTACCTTGGCTGAGTGCTGATCACCCGGGGGTATAACCTAGATGTTTCAGGGACGCAAGTGAAAAGGGAATTCAAACACACACCAGTGACTTAGCATTAAAAATAGCAGACTTGTTCTCAGCCTCATGCATGAATAATAACCTATGAAAGGCGTGATTGCTACAAGGATAAGTGAAATACATTAGTTGAGGTTTGGATGATGAAATTAAACCAGATCCATCTTTCTGTCCATGTGTCCATTCAACCAGTTCACTGCCTTCATGCTGTTTGTAACCACATCACTCTGCTACCGTCCAAAGGCCATTTTCAGACAGATGATTGCTGGTTGTGGCTTCACTGGTTCCGCCGTGATTGGCAGGACAACTAGCAACACGTCTACATGACTGGCGGCTGTGTCAGTGTCAAAGTCAGTGTTGGTTGAGTCTGAAGACTACAAGTTTGAAAATGAAAATGATCTGGGGGTGTGGAGTTAGAGAGAAGTGAGCTGACCAGACATCTGTAGCCCGCTCCTCATCTCAGGCTAACAGCCCGAGGCTACATTAGCTACTACTAGCACAATACACCCAAATCTCATACCAAACAGTCTGTGGTTGAGTTGCATTGTGGGTAATGCAGGCGTCAGGTTTTGATGAGGAAGAGAAAAGACGATATCTCTGGTTCTGCTACAGCAGTTTTGATCATCATCATGAGTCCAATAATGTCATAGGAGTCCAATGTTAAATTAGTGGACACCATTATAAAAACATTGCAAATCATTGAGCAGAACTATTTACAGCAATATTGGATTGTTTTATGCTTTTTGCGTCATGAAAAAAATTAAATTAACATTTCTGTCCACCTTATTTTATCAATAAACAGCCTTTTCCAGAAAAGGTAGTACATCACAATATCTAATTACATATGTAATAGAGAATTTAAACCATATTGCACTTGAATTTACTGTGTTTACGACACTACATACCGTTCACATCAACATCATCCTGCATGCAAGGCACTTATCTTGTCGGTTAACGGTTAATGATCAGTTAATGAGGGTCTGGTTTCCATTGCTACTGTTTATCCAACATGACCAGAACACACTAATCAACTTCCAAAAGAAACTATAAGATATAAAGGATAATCCAAAACAAGCCGTGTGTTAGAAGATGGAGAATGAGCTGGAGAATGAAGAATAACCCTCAAACACACATCTGGGATTGAATTATCATGCTTTTTAAATTTGCAAATAAGAGCATTTACATATTTTTGCTGAACATCTTGAAGGTTATAAAGCAAAAATTAGACACTTGTATTCTTGTTTACTGTGCCTGCTAATCTTTTAGCATGTTGCTAAGGTTACAAAGGTTGCTTAGCAACTTTGAGGCAATCATAACAATTTAGAACAGTGATTCAATTTAAAGGATTATCCACAACAAGTTTGGCGTGTATTATCCCGCCTCTCTAACATAATAACTGGTATTCAAATGAAAAGTATTTGTTAGAAACATCTTTGTAACCTTGGAGAAAAAAGAATCATGTTGTGAGTTTAATAATTTACAATGCTGATGAGACTGTGCGGTTCTCTGTAAAATAATTTACTCCAATCAGATTAAAGTAATCTCCATGGTAAAAATGTAATGGACAACTTCCAACCAACCAACACAGAGGATTCACACAGACCCTGATACAACAGAAAATGAATTATTTAGTCAGGAGTTTGGGTTGGTAGCAGACCAGCTGTGCTGGACAGCTGCCAGGTTTCAATGAGTGCAGAGCAGGGTTTTGCAAAACTTCACTGCCTTTAAAAGAATATCTGACCTCAAGTTCTCTCACATCGTTCGAACTGTGATGCTCAGAGCCTTCTGGGAGGCACTGATTTTCTGATGAAGTGTTGTAGTCGAGTCTTGCGGTTTAGCGGATGTCCTTCAACCCCCCTTTGCCTGCTTTGGTCTGAAAGCCTCCAGAGAACGGGTGTGAAATCTTTTCGCTCCGCCGTGGGTTGCGTGCGGAGGCGGAGAAAGCGATAGCAAAAAGAGAAAAATTGAAAGCGAGAATTTTTCTCACATTTATTGTGGCCGCATTGCATCACCGTTTACTGGAGCTATAGTGGGAGCTGACATCGGTCTCTGTGGTGCTTCAACAATAGATTTCTCCCTGTATAATTATTTAATATCATCAAAATGGTGGCTCTTGAAAGAAGCACTTGATGTTCAATTCTCTGGTCGCGTCAGAAAGTGGCACAGCGAAATTCATCAGTGCATCTTCATGAAATAGTGGCTACTCCGTGGGCTTGCGGGTGAACTAACCACACATGCTAGCACTAGTCAGTCACAATAGCTAATTCATTTGTGCTGTTTACTCCCCCCTGGTATTTTGGGGACACACGAGTAAGAGATAATGTACAGCAAGCCGCTCATTGTTTTGAAATAAACCCAGACAGGGTGAAGCGGAGAGGTCTTGCATCGCCCTGAAGGGGTTTATTTTACAACAATGACCCGCTAGCTGTATATTATCCTGCATATTTACACAGCTACTTACGTAAAGTGGCAGTAGTCAGAATTTTTTTTGGCATCATTGGGCAAAAATTCCATAATAATCTTTCAGCATATTGTAATTCAAGTGGTCTGAGAGAAAACTAGACTTCTGCTCCTCATCATGGCTCTGTTTTCAGGCTTTACAAAATCTAGCCCGTGACGGCAGACTTTGACCAATCACAGGTCATTTCAGAGAGAGAGAGCGTTCCTATTGGCTGTGCTCCGGTCATGTGACCAGAACTTGGCTTCCTTCAACAGATTTTACAATGGCGGCCGCGTCACAAACTTTCTAATTTTACAGCTAAACAGTAACTACAAGATGATTCTGAGAACATTTGAGGTGAGAAATAGTCATTACAGTAACAGAATATTGATTCATATCTGATCAGTGCTGCCTAGTTTGACCGTTTGGTCGGAGTTCGGGAGTGATTGACAGCCTGCTCTCATAGACGGCAGCTGGGCAGCGGACCTTGTTTTCCTCCGGTAAGTGAAATCCTTCAGATGCCGTTAGGAGCACCGGAGGACACAGTAGGACACAGAGGAACGTGATTTTTTTCAGGTTACCTGTTTCATGTACTACTGTCACGATATAGCGGCCGTTTTCTAAAAATAACTTTTTTTAAATCATATTTGCACCAATATCGCATACTGCAGCTTTAAGAAATCAATAATTTGACACAAGAACGGTCCGCCAGAGTCCGACATCAGAACTGCGCCTACAGTATACACTAGCAACGGTCTGTTATAAATAGCTACAGTCTGTTATACATAGCAACGGTCTGTTATACATAGCAACGGTCCACTATAAAGAAATAACAGACCGTAGAACACTGTGATTGACCAATCAGAATCGAATATTCAACAAAGCCGTGTAATAAAGGACAATTAATTAATACAGTATGTTCAACAAGCGTATTCGGACCATCGTCTCTTGTCTCAGAACTGTCCAAAACATGATGTCTCTTCTGTAGAGCAGTTTCAGACACAGGAGGTTAAATAACACACACTTAAAAAGCTATGATAGCATTAGCTTCCTCCAGTTTGGGCTCTCTGACAAGACGATTAATTGGCAATGGCACAAAGTTGAAAAAAAAAAATCAGCAGAGCATTGAAATAAATTTTTCACACAGAGAAACTTGAGAGTTTTCTCTGTGTGTGAGGGAAAGAAGCAGTTTTAAATGCTGCAACTTTTGCTGGGATGTCATATTTCAGGCTGTTCTCATATACCGTTTGCAGCTATACCTACCTAAAACAATGCACTGTAATTCGTATATATATCCCACGAAATCAATTCGTATGTTATCCACGTAATTGTGAACCAGGAAGTATGAAGAGCGACAAACGCTGTGTAGGAAAGAGATCCAGGTCGAAGGGTGGGAGAAAATGGTATTTTGAGCTGGTTTGGAGGACTCAAACCAAATCTAGAGATTTATTGAAGTGTTGGCTGGAAATATTTTGGCATGACATGCTGTTATCCACATTGGTCACAAGAGTAAAATAAAAAAAATACAATACAACGCATTTGTAATGTCTCATCCTCTGGCATGTCTTTCCTTTTCCTGTTTGTCCCTAAACACAATCTTATGAAGCAGAAATGCCATAAAAATTGTGTTAAAAACAGAGAGACCAGTATTCCCTTGGACTCTCTTCAAGGGTTGAGTGAAACGTCACCCAAATGAAGAATGGCAGCGATATCCAGCCAGAGGACAGCTTCCTCACTCTCCCTGTTTTTCCGAGCTCAATAAATCAGCTCAAGGTTCCTCAGTGATCCTCTGTGTGGCAGTGGAGGGGGATTTATCATTCTCAGATAAAGGCTCGGTCCTCGTCAACGTTCACTTTCACCCTCGGCTGGGAATTTATGAGAACTGGTGGCATTGTGTGTGCAGCCCACCTAGTTACACAACAGAGTGCAAAGGGCTGCACAACAAGACAATCCATTGTGTTCACGCTATTAATTTGTACCCCGAGGATGTCGTTCAGACAAAACACAAATGGTGCTGCGTACAGTCATTTGCAAAAGTGTAAAAGAATCTGCGGCAAAGGGACAACTGGTGTCACTGCGTTGTACAGCAGCTCTCTCAGTTTCTCATAATGTTTACATCTTTCAAAGAGCTGCAGAGTCTTAATTTACCAGAAACATACTGGAGGAGAAAAGCTTCCACTGTGTTATTAAATGGTCTTATTTAATTACTGAATGCAAACGATAATTCACATTTTTCATGAATTCTCAAGCTACGACTCTTATCGCGGAGTGCCACAGAATGTAAAGCATTACCATGCAATTACTACTGTTCATTTTTACCATTTACTTTATTAAAAACAATATAGCTTTGACTGGTTTCACATCCAGACGACTTTAACACTGGTAAACTGGTAAATCATTATACAACTTCAAGCTTCAGTCAAGCCTCACCTCATCTGCCAGTTACATGTTATCTCCAGTAAAAAATAAATGCCATATTTATGACGTGCAATTACCTAATTACAGCTGTTAGATCAACAGAATTAGCCTCTACAAATGCTATTAGAGCATACAGTCCAATACATAAAGGGCCCTATCTTATACCCAGCGCAAAGCGACGCACAGCGCAACGCAACAATCATTGCTAGTTTCACACCGACAGTTGTCCTTTTCACGGCCACCGCCCACGTTGTGTAAATAGCAAATGTACTTGCGCCCATCTGTGCGCCCATGGGCATGTTGGTCTTCAAATGAGGTTTGGTCTGGTGCTTTGTTGGCGCATTACTATCTTGAGGCAGCAGAAAGCGATTGCACAATTGACCAACAAAAACCTGGACTAAATTCTGGCGCAGTATTTTCCTGCCATTTAATGGGCGCATTAATCAGATAGTAAGATGCATCTGCATAGACAGGTGGGTTGAATCAGAAATTAATACAGTTTTCATTATTTATCAACATATGTTTATCATATTTAGCTTAGTGCTCATATTCATATAATGAATTTGCCCTCCCTTGCCAGGAAGGGGAGATGACACTCTGATTGGTTTGATTCCTGTTACGCCCAAAACACACCTATGATTATTTAGGAGACTAAATACAACCTCTTTGCCCCTTGCGCCTTACTTTGCGCCCAGATTATGCGCCGTTTAACTGGCAAAAGTGGAGTTGGACACGTCCTGAATGCACTTGCACCATGCACTTTAGACCATGCGCTATAGATCGTTTCAATTGGGCCCAAAGAGTGAATTCCACTTTGAAAAATGCAAAGACAGTCAAATTTATAAAGAAATACCTATTCATGTTTTGTTGGGGCTTGTAAACTGAATTAATTGAAGGGGGTGAAAAGAAGAAGATTGAACAAGTGCAGCGATACACAACTTTTAGGCGCAATACTTAGGTTCTTACTGCAGTTTAGGACACAAATAAAGAGTGATTTACTAATGTTTTATAAGCACTGAGACATGAAATATAAGTGGTAAGCTCTTGTTGAAGTTTTATCAACTGATTGACAAATCTGGTAATATGCTACATTTTTCTGATCCACAAAAAGACCAAAACCAACAGTGAATTCATTCTACAAACAAGAAAGTGTGTTTATCCAGAGCCTGATATATCTTGTAGTTATTTTGATTCAATCCCACATACACCCTCCTGTTGGCCCAAATACTCACTAGAGCACCAAACGTGGATTAATCCACCGCTGAAAATAGTCCCCAACAAATAAACTACTTACTCCTGTTTGAGTGACATTCGCTCCAAATTACAGCTGTTTTCAGAAATTAAGGAGCCTTTTTAATTGTTGTAATGAGACACATTGTTTTTTTTTGGTCTTTTCATAGGATTTGTTGACAATAATAAAAATATAGAATAACACCACTTTTGAACTAATGTAACTGCAGTTGATTTGTGACCCCAAGAATCTAAATTAAATAGTTTAAATGTCTGTTGCTTGTGCTGATGTCAATGCATTGAAAGAAAGGTGATGTGCTATAACAAAATTTGAATTTCAAGGAGATGATATAACCACCCCTCGCTAGCAGTTTGCTTTCACAAAAGTAATTATTGGCATGGAAGTGAAGCACATTAGTCATTACTCAAAACTTTAGAAACTCATGAGTCATTTGTGCTTTTAGAGGTAATGATTAATGAATTTTAGGAGACTAAACATTCCCAAAATACATCCCAGACTTACAGCATGAAACCCCTCATTTAGAGAATTATTTGATTTTCCTTTATGTTGTTTTTTCTCTTCTAATAATGACGGATCATTTGCCACAGACCATCAAGCGTACGCTCCAACTGCCTCGGCGTCGTATCATGTGCTCTCGGATTCTTGAAAAGAAAGACATTCCCTGCTCATTAGCTGATATCCTGAGGCACAGCTGTCTCTATTTTTGCTTGTGAAGCTTTTGTTGTTGACCTCCGGGTGCTTTAGCCACCCCTCTCTTTTTACTCTCTTCTCATTCCTCCTCTCCGTCTCACACACTCGGTTCATCCCTCGTTTCCCCTTGATCGCCTCTGGGCAGACAGTGGATCTTTTTGTATCCTCCATAAAGGTCTGTTTATGGCGCCGCATATTGAACGTTTGACGCTGTATCCTTATTAGGTAATGCTGGTAATGATGAGAGTGTGAATAGAGTAGCTGCATTAACCACGCAGGTGTTGTGTTTTCATGCTGTAGCCTATGGCAAGCCATTTTAACATTTAATAGCTAAGCTTGACTATCCAGAATTAACATTAGAGATATCTACAATTACATTGTGACTAGTCAGAATTCTTATTCCAGATATCTATAACGTCATTCTGACTAGTCAAAACGACAGTTAAGAGATCTCTGTAATTCAGTTCTGACTATCCTAAATAACAGTTACAGATATCTCAAGCATCATTAAGTCAGAAGTGTTGTGCATGACGTTGCTCATCAAGGCTTCCCATTGGATATCGGCCCAACAAAGCATCTTTGTTCGGTAAAGTGTGAAAGATATTCACAGATTCAAACTTCTCGGATCAATAACTCATAAGAGAAACATTGTTAAAACACAAATGACGACTCTCTCTAACCGTAGTAAGGTAGACAACGAGCTACAACTTCATTTTAATCAAAACGAGCTGTCGTCCGAGCTGGACACATAACATTGGTCTCTATGTGCAGCCGGCTGTGAGACGAGTGGTCAGGGACCGCTGTGGATCAGATAGTTAGAAAATATCATGAAATAGAACGAGCTCATCCTCGAGGAATCTGTGGCGAATGAGAGCTTCGTTCGCAAGAGAGTTGTGGTAGAAATCCACAGCGTATTACATATACATACATATATACATATATATAGTACATTCATTGTCTCCAGACACACTTTATAAACCCATACGGTTGCAGTGCAGCGCCATAGTATATTTGAATAGCTTCCACCTCCCACTTGCTGTAGCTGCTGACATAATTACAAATATCTGCAACGTCATTTAGCCTAGTCAAATCTCTAATTCAAGATATCTGTAATTACATTTTGACTATCCGTAACTCCAGTTTGAGATATCTACAACGTCATTCTGACTAGTCAAAAATGTAATTTTAGATATCTAAAAAGGAAAATGTAGATATCTTCAGTTGAAGGGAATTAAAGATATCTTGACTAGTCAGAATTCAGTTGCGGATATCCGTAACTCACATTGAACTGAATTGCGGATATCTGTAATGAGAAACCCCATACACATAAATGACAAACATAGTTTGAATCATACTAGTCAAAATGTAATTACGGATATCTTGAATTAGAGTTCTGACTAGGCAAAATGACGTTGCAGATATCTCTAATGCTAGTCTAGCTATTAAATGTTAAAACTGCTTGCCATAGCAGCCACGTATTAGCTTCCTAGGTTTGATGTATTTTGCTAACATGTGACACAACCGATAATGCTACTTTATAAGACCAAAGGGCGAAAAAACCCAATCTCCTAGGAGCACTGAGCATTTCATCCGGGACGTGTGATCATTGCCGTCATCACTCTCTCTCTCTCTCCTCCGGTTCGGTCAGCTAAAACACTTTCCATCCTGCTCTTCTTGTTATGACAGTGGGGTTTTGGTTTTTCGCTGACTCGGGTTACTCTCTGCCTCATTGAGTCATATCTGCTGAGCCACCGGCGTGCCGCAGGACCTCGCACCATGTCTCATGATCAAAGGGGCTTGACCATCAGCAAAACAGCAACTTCGCCCAACTCCAGCGGGCTGACATAAGGCGGCGTGATCTGTTTAAACTCGTACTGACACTTCTGTGAGCGAGGATACAGCAGGTAAGCTGTGCGCATAAAAATCTGACATTTTATTTTCCTCATCCTCAAATCTCTCCGTCACAGCTCGGGGCCGCTGAGGTTTTGCTTTGTATGCCGTTCGTTCTCTTAATTAACTTTAGTTTTAACGCTACATGACAGTTCAGTCAAATTTCAACTCGAGTCTGACGTGAATTCTCCGAGGTGAAATAAAATCTGCTTGCTCAACAGGTACAGCAGTCAACATAAAAAATGCTAAACATCCCTATCAGGATATGACAGATACGGCTCTTGTTCACATGGAGCTGTGCCGTATGACATTAACCCCTCGCCCACATTCATGTAACGTAATATTAACCCCGAGGCATGAAACATAACAGATGCCAAAACAGTCCATGGTGACATTTGATCTGTTTTAAAAAGGCACTTTTTTCATGGGAACTGTTGATGATGAACACACTCATTTACATTTACAGGCCTGATGGTGAAACTACATAAATTCACCCAAACATAGCCGCTATAGGTTTCTACGCTGCCCCTCTCTGTAGCTCATCTGGAGTACTTTGCTCAAAAGCATTTCGACAGTGTGAATTTCCCTGATTTTCACATCCAGAGATATAAAGTGAAAGAACACTTTCAGCCTGTAACAGGTGTAGCAATTGGCCAGGAGCAGTATATGTTATGTAAGCCGTAATCCAAGGAATTTAATGCACAGTGAAGACGCAAACATCCAACTCAGACTGCAGTGTCTTAAAATATGAGCTCTCACATACTTTTGTTGAACATGTTGGAAAATGAAAAGGTCATGAAGAAGAAGTTGGCTGTTCCTGAGCTTGTTTACTGTTTCAGGGTGAAATCAGTATCACAGTATTTGTAGGAGTGGATTTCTGACAGGAATTGTGTGCAAAAATCATGTATAAAAATGAATCTAAATAATGACATCTGTGTTACACTCTACATTAAAATACAATATTATTGTTCAAAAACAATAGCATTATATTGCACAGCCTTTGTTTTAGTATGTTATCACAGTTACATAGATTAGCTATGAAATGTGTATTATTAAAATGTATTAATTAAAAATCTATTAAACTTAAGCTACAGTACACTATGCAGCCCGGTCACACGAAAAGGAGTGTGAACAACAGGATAATGTGCAAGGCAAAAGCATGCAATAAGAACGCTATTCTTGCTTTAGGCGGGTCACTTTCACGCCAAGTAGTCTGTAATGTCTGCAATATAATGGCGTAGAATAAAATAAGAGAAAGGCTGCTTATGGCGGGCAGGAGGGGAGGTGGATGAGTCCAACAAACACATATTGAACCAACCAACACAGGACTTTCAACCAAGACCGGTGTTCGAGTTACGGTTAGGATAGGTCATCTGTCTCGTGAGAGTTTTCGCATGTTTTTGGAATTTGAGGGTTACCTGGTAGACACAAAATCAAATATAATTGAGAAACACTAGCAATTTGAAGACGTCACCTCGAGCTCTGGAAACTTGTAATTTCGGCCTAGGAAGGAGGTTATGTTTTCACCGGCGTTGGTTTGTTGGTTTGTCCGTTTGCAGGATTACTCCAAAAGTCTGCGATGGATTTGAATGAATTTTTTTGGAGGGGTGGGGTGTGGCACAATGAACAATCCATTAGATTTTGGTGGCGATCCGGATCATAGTTCGGATTCAGGAATATTTTTAAGATTTCCGATCAGCCTGGGCATTAAGACCACAGGGTATAACACATGCGCAGTGTATAACACATGCACAGTGTATAACACATGCACAGTGTATAACACATGCACAGTGTATAACACATGCACAGTGTAGCGCGTGACCCCGCCTCCTTCTTCTGAGAGCAGAGAGACGGGTGTAGATGTGTGTGTGGAGCTGTTGGCCGTCCGCGGTGAGTAAGAAAAAAGCTGTACATGACGGGATGAGAGACAACGTAGTGTAACGTTATACAGACATAACAAGGCTGCTGAATGAGAGAGGCATCCGCCGATACGTTACACGGAAACACACCGTGTTAATAATAAGCCGACCACCTCACGGTACCGCCAGCTGTGAGCTGTGATCTGTTTTTAAAGTCACGCGTTGGTGGAGGTCCTGCGCTCTCCGAGTACACTTCTAGTTTTATAATGTTTTGTGAACTAAAATTGATCTGGAATAAGTTGCTGTTGAGATACGTGGAAGTGTGCTCTCTCTACTTTACCTTCTCTGGGATTTGAACCTGCAACCTTCTAGCAAAAAAACGCACTGTTCTCAACTTCATGTTACTTCTGCCCTTATAAAATGACTTAATGCTATTTGTAGCTCTGTTCATACCCGCTGTCAGCCACAGTAAATGGGAAAGTATTGGCCTGGGGATGATGAGGGCATATAAAGGGGAAAGTGAGGAGGGAGGGGGGGTTGTGGGGAGGGCAGACCTGACTCAGCTGAACGGGTCGTCAGTGACTCAGACTCCTGGAAGTGGGTCAAAAGCACACACCTCCACTCTGGACCATGCAGACAGTCAGAGCCTATTAATTCAAAACCATAAATGAGCAAAGCGCCATATGACTCGCAAATTATCATAATATGTAAATTGAAATCAAGTAATTATGGAAGGCCGTAGAGGTACAGCATTTAAGGCCAGTTTTGCCTTAAGTCTCGACATTAGCTCAGTACTGCGTGCCCCCCAGCACATGATAATAATAATGATAAATAATTCTCCCCCCAGTAGCTGAATATTCTCCTCCTCCGGCAATTCTAAAACAGGTAACAGACTCAGCTGTTAATCCTTTAAATGTGTGGAAGAAATGCTTATACATATTCATGCATATTAATGCAATGCTGCAACCCAACCTGACAGGGGAGCTTATTAAATTCTGGTTCTTTAAAACCACCATGACATTCAGGAGTCTAAATCCTGTCCTAACCTTGTTAGCTTGTGTAAATAACAACGGTGTGGGGGAATCGCAACACTGCGCGCCCCTCGACACCAGCAGCCAAATGAAGATGTGTTTTGGCATTTTCACCCAGGACAATCAGGCAAAACACAACAGGGAGGGTGTACTTGTTGTATGCATGAAATCAGCCAGCTAATACTAATAATAAAAGTACCGCCGGCTCCTCTTAGCAGAGCAGTAAACAGCAAAATGGTGATGGAACAGTAATATTATGAAAATAATACAAATGAATCCAACACAAATTCATCCAAAAAAAAAATTCAAACTGCAGATCAAAGCTGTTTCAAACTGGACTTTTATACTTTACAGACTCTCCTCTCTGTCCTGAAGCAGAGGTGACTGAAGCTTCTTCCCATTTTCAGATTTTGTGCCTCCTCGTCTACTCGCTCCTCCGGCTTGTGACCCGGAAATCGATTTCATCCCAATTGGCAACCCAATTCCTTAAATGCATCTCGAGGTGCGAGGACTGAGGAGCGATGAGGCTTGCCGGAGGAGCCATAACCGAGGACACACCGGTGTATCCTTTTCGGAAGTCTTTTACCGACCAACCAACCCCCTTACTGGATATCAGTTATTGATGGACGCTGCAGCTGATCGGACTGATATGTCAACATCACTGGAGTTTCATACCGGAGTGAAGACAGAAAACAGACTAAACATTTTAGTTGTCTTCTGATTCACCATCTAGTTAAAATCTGTTTAACTTTTATGAAGGATACAAATAAAGTCAGAGAGAGAGAGAGGAGAGAGGAGCGTCGGGTTTGATATGAGTTACATCATTTCAATTTTCTCTGAAACATTTATCCTAATAAATAATTCTCACTGTTCAAAAGACACCATAATCATATTCTGGGTTATTAAATAATGAATTCACAATCAGAATATCAATAAATACAGACGTTAATAATGAATAAATAATACATAGGCATTGTGCCAGTAGAAATGATTCCTGGTCCTCTAAGCAGGACTCGGTCCACAGTATAAATACAGACTGCAGCTGTTATTCATGTGCAGGTGTTTGTTAAACAGGTAACAGACTACAGAGAGAAAACACTGCTGCTCTACCACTGATAATAACTGTGTGTCTTTAATAGTATTAGTACAGTGCAGATAAACAGCTGTTAAAGCAGACAGACAGCTGATCCAGATGTGGTCAGCGAACGCTGTCATCAGATACCAACATCAGTTCATGTGACGCTTCAGAGGAAAAGACGTCTCATTTCTCTAAATACATATTTCCTCGCTTCCTCTCTCCTCGCATCTCCTCCTCGCCTCCTCCGCTCGCATCTCAGGTGGGAGGGACTAAGATGCGAGGAGAGGAGTCGAGGACAGGAATCCACGTAGAAATGGGAAAGGCCTTAAGTTTTCTTGGCAATCAAAGTTTCAAGGACCTGTAGAGTCACAGCTGCTCAGAGTCAATGGACATTAAGGTGCAGTTGTGTGTCCCATCGGTGTAAACTACGTTATCAGGCAGCGTACACAAAGGCCCTGATTCTGAACCTAATAACGTATAATAACAGCCTTGTAATGAGGAGGCTCTTCCTGAGGGCACTTCATAAATTATGCAAATCTGCAGAGGAATAAAGTGCCAAAGCTTAATTGAGATAGTGTGAGGTCGAGAGGGACCAGGGAAAATCGCGGCCCCAGTTTCACTTTCATCCCACAGATACCACAGTGGAGCTTCTGTACGCGTCTCTAAAGCAGCAAATAATGAAAGGAGAAAGAAAGAAACCGGAGCTAAACTTGAACGCTCATGATTATTTTCAAGTGCTTGCCTTTGCCAAGTTGCTGATGTTTATTAATTAATTTCTCTATGGTTTGAAGTTTGGTCAATGGGGTCGAAAAATGTGCAAAGAAAGCTGATGGTGTATGTTGAGGTGAGTCAAACAAAAGAGCCAAATAAATCAGGCTGGAGCGAGTGTTCGGAGCAAAGTAACAAACACAAGACTTCTTCCTCATTCTTCTGCTGCACAAGGTCAAAAGGCTTTACAGAGCCTGTAGGGGATCTATTGTACACTTTCAAATCTCTGCGTTCCTTCATCAGAGGCTCTGAAATCCAAACAGAGTCAATGAGCACTCGAGGGTCCCTCACAAGTAGAACCGTTTATAGTTCCCTACACTTTACACAGCAAAATGTCTTCAAGCAACTCTTAAATAACGCCGAGCTAAATCCAATAAATTTCAAGAGCAATTATGTAACTCAAAACGTTACAAGAGAAACATGAACACTTGAGGGTATAATAGTGGATTAGAAAGTTCAAATTGGAGGTCTTCAAATTAGACTTTAGAGACCAGACCCAGGACCAAGGTTGGTCCAAATTATATTCAGTCCAATAAGATAAGATAATCCTTTATTCGTCCCACAGCGGGGACTATTGCAGCGTTACAGCAGCAAAGTGCAACAATAAGAGGCATCAGTAAAACTAGAATTACCGCCTCGCAGTTGTACGCCTCCGCCAAACAGTCACGTTGCAGTTTACATGCATGTCTGTCCAAAATGTCTCCACTTCATCATTTCATCCTGTTAGACTAGGGCTATCAATTGATTAAAATATTTAATCGCATGATTGTCCATAGTTAATAGTTACTAATCGCAAATTAATCGCACAATTTTTATCTGTTCAAAATGTACCTTAAAGGGAGATTTGTCAAGTATCTAATACTCTTATCAACATGGGAGTGGGCAAATATGCTGCTTTATACAAATATATTTATAGATTTATTATTGGAAATTAATTAACAACACAAAACAATGACAGATATTGTCCAGAAACCCTCACAGGTACTGCATTTAGCACAAAAAATATTCTCAAATCATAACAGTCAGTGTGTCAGTGTGCTGACTTGACTATGACTTGCCCCAAACTGCATTTGATTATCATAAAGTGGTCATGTCTGTAAAGGGGAGAACCTCAGATGGGGGATACCGGGACAAAATCTTATCAAATGAAGGTCTGTGGTCTTATTTATGTCAGTTTAGGGGTCCTTAATGTGAAAAAGTTTGGGAACCACTGGATTAATACACGTTTGGTGAACGAGTGAGTATTTAAAGGTTCTCAATACGATATTCAGAGCAGAGGGATTGCCTCCACATGGCTCTCAACATGGCAATAGCTGAGCCGGCGGCTAGCAGCTAACGGTACTAACAGCACGAACAGTGCAAAAAAAACAACAACAGTGCGGACAAAGCTAACAGTGTTAACCTGGAGGGGAACCGGAGGGTGGGCGCTAAGCTTCCGCGACGACGCCTTCGGTCGGGACAGCGTTATCAGCTGTAACCGCAGTATGAGCGCAGTGCAGAGCAGCAGCCGTGAGCTAGCGAATGGGGCACGCTTACATACTGGCTACGTAAACAAAGCAAAAAGAAGCTCTGATTACAACACACACAGAGGGAGAGAGACTTCATTCTCTGCTCAGGTAGATATTACTCCTCTATATCTTTACATTGCAAATAGTTGTTTGCGGCTATATTAATGCGGTAGATATCATATAGAGCACCTTTAAGCTTTGGATACAGAGAGAATTATTAATAATTCATTGTTGGCTTTGGTCTTTTCATGGTATTTGTTGACAATAAAATAATATATAGGATATCAGATGTAGGCCTTTAAAAGGGGATTTGGTGGCACCGTTTATATAAGTGCCTAAAATCACCACTAAGATCACTGTTGTTGCTGTTGTAATCCCCGGGGGCCCATGTTTCCTTCAGGATCCTTTTCGTCAAGGCTTCATGAACTCTGACTGAACTTCCATTACTCTTTCATACAAAGCTTCATCAGTGCACCTTTTATTTTTTGCTGTGAGGCGTCCTCAGGCCTTTGCTTGCTCCCTTCGGATTCATACGAAAAAAGTCGTGATGAACCTTTGAAATGTCAAATCAAGACGTATCTGCTATGATGGTATCTACAAATGAAATGCAATAATTGTCCCAGTGGCTCGAGAATCATTACGGGGGTTTAACTGTTCATAATTCACACACTATAATTGCATTTTGCAGGGGGGCTTTGCTTTCATTACTCCTGTTAAAGCCACATTCGACATGCCTGTGGAACAGAAAAGGATTTGTACAACTTCACAATGAAAAGGATATTAACTATTCAGTGGATTTGATGGCTGTTACGCTGTAATGAGCCCAATTTTAGTGGGCAAATTGACAGCAGAAGCATTACATCTGTCCCAGGCCCGTGTAAATTAATACCGACGGTTCTCAGGACAATATCTTGTTGTATAATGTGACACCTTGTTGAGCAGCGAATTAGCTACTCACCAAGAATCTCACAACAAGCATCCCCGCTTCCATTAAGACATTCAGCTGCACAGAACCCCATTTTGGTCGCCAGAAATAATCAGTTGTTTATTTATTGAGACTTATAAACAAATAAACAAAAAGTAGTACTGTAGTGCCCAGGAAGCAAAGGCATCCCTACCTTCAGGGCCCACTTGAAGTCGGCCTAATAGTGGTTTACATCAAAGCTAATCTAGCAAACAGCCGGTCGCTGACAGCTAACCAGAGCAGAGACCTCTCAGCAAAAATCCTCCGCTGCAGAGTCTGAAAAACGCTGACTTACAGTACATTTAACAGTTATTTAGCACGGCAACTTGACTAAGAACACAGTCTAATTTACTGTATTATGGCCTGGGGGAGAAACACACACACACACACACACAAACACACACACACACACACACTCAGAGCTGGGAACTGCGTAGTGTTACACAAATATTGTACTGTTAGCCACCAAGCAGTTTTGGGAGAGGGCTGGATTTTTGTGCTTTTCTTGTTTTGTTCAAACACACACTGGCCAGAAAGAGACTATTTTAAAGACATAATTTGGTGGCTACAGGACATAGAACAGTAACTGTTAATCAATAACCCATCAAGACCGTCCAACTTGGTCTCGTCCTTATTAGTTGCAACTGGTCACAATGTAGAACTAAAGGAAAAAACACATCTATTCAAGAGAGGTGACATCAAAACAGGAAGAAATAGCCACCCTGAAGAAGGCAATATGTGGAGAAACAAGTTCCGTTTACAGGCATAGCAACCTTGGCATAATCTTTACAGAACAACAGTCTACAGCCAAGGGCGCCGTAATATTACTTGAGGCCCCGGGGCTACGGACGTTTTCGAGGCCCTTCCCTCCCTTCACAATATGCCACGGCATATTAATTCAGAACCCCCCGTCCATGGACAGCGACAAATACTGTATTAAATGGAGTGCCCTCCTCATCAGTAAACAGAAGATGAAACTCATCATTATAAGACAATAAGTCAAGACAAAGCTATTTGTTGAGCCAAGTAGGCCTGTATGCACAGTGGCAACACGAGAAGATCAGTCTTTTCAATTAAAAACCCACAAACATCACAGGCAAAGAACCGGTATGAATGTGGGGTGGGGGTTTGGGGGTCCTCCCAGGGTGTTGGCCTAAAACTATGCAATTTTACATCATTTTGGACCATTATTATTACTATAGATAACGCCCAAAAAGCTTGAAATCAAAACCTGCTATAATAATTATTTTATTATTTACGCATATCTTCGTCTGATCATTTAATTCTTCTGGCAACCTTTGGCATGTAAAATCATATTCTGTAAATCAATAGATTTTTAGTACATTTTAGATTTATTGTGGTCTATAGCCTAGACCCTGGGTTCTCAGCTTCAGACCTCCAAACCCCCTATACCTGCCCATTTTCCTGCTCTGCTCTAGCACACCTGATCCAACTGTAAGGGGCTGCTCAGGTGTGTTCAAAACATAACATGATGAGTGTTACTCGCTACTATTGTTGTGTTATTGATTTATTTTTATTGTGTTATTGATGTATTTTGATTGTTGTTGTGTTATTGATTTATTTTTATTTTAGAAATGGTGTTCGTTATATGCTGCTAAGAACATAAAATATTAACGATATTCGTTTTTCAAAAAGTACAGTTCTTTTATGCAGCGAGCCACTCAACCTACTGCTCGAAGACTGTATCTTTAGTTATTAGCATTGTTACAAATGTCAATGGGATTTTGAGGTTTTCTTGCTTCTGGAACAGAACCAGGAAGTTTCACTTTGGCTCTGTATAATGTTTACCATGCTATCCGTCTTAGTTTATTTTGTTAGCATGCTAATATTTGCTAATTAGCAATCAAGGTAAAGTACAGCTGAAGCTGATGGGATGTCATTAGTATTGGACCTGATGATGGCCCAAGATGAAAAGACAAACAATCACCAAAGTCAGTAGGATTCATCCTCTGTGGATCATAAACATCGGAACCAAATTCCATGCCAATCCATCCAAAGGTTGTTGAGATATTTCAGTCTGGGTCAAAGTGGTGGACCAACCAACAGGATAGCATTGCCATGCAAAGAGCCACGCTGCTAGCGCGGTCAAACACTCTATCATCTTATGGTATATATAGTCAGATGTTTTTCTTTTACGGACACGGTGGTTGGATTCAAAAACAAAGGTCCAGAAAGGTGGTCAGTAAAGTTGTGCTGTATAGCCGATGACAAGTGAGCTCTGACCAGCCCTGCAGATCGCAGCAGTGCAACCCAGACAAGTGTAGCCAAGGTCCTGTAATGAAATAAGAGCTTTTACTAGGAGCTGAGACAGTTTCTCATCCATATATTTCTTTCCTTTTGTGCTTCCTTGTATAAATTGTAGAGCAAAGTGATGGTGATAGCTAGAGTCTTTGAAAATATACTCCTGGGGGTATTACTTTGAGAATAAAAGAAAACGGTCATATATTGTAAAAGAAGATGTTCGTATTAAACACCTTTTCTCTCATTTTTTGGCATATCGATATATACAGCTGAAGGACTTCTTTCTGGTTCTGTACAGAGTATGGACCAGGGTTTGATTCCCAATAGGAATATACATACAAAAGACATGTGCGATGTCACTGTCACTTAACGGGTTTGTTGTTATTACCATGTTTAGTCAAATGGCTTATGTTTATGTCAGAAAATGTTTTGATCTCCATATTCAGCCATTTTAAATTTGTGTTCAATGCGTTGACGTGTAATCTAACACCTTCAGATTAACGTGGTTACCTGCAACATCTTCCAGTACTTCCTGTGCTTCATGAAAATATTGTGCTGGCAAACTACAAAGCCTGACTGTTCTCAGATACATTAGACACCTCATTAGGCACAAACAGCTGTGGGTGGCTTCAGCTACACAACGCTGCTGAGGCAAATTCATACATTTATAACAGTAAACAAGGCATCTCAGTAAAGCTACTGTTGTAGAAAGATATTGTTATTGAATCAGACGTGTTGCTACTTCATCACAGCGGCAACCAGGCCGGCACTCAGTCTCGTTCAACAGGTTGGTATCAAAACTTCTTAGAGTTGAGCTTCACATATATGAGAGCTCAACACTTTGAATTAGGCAAGCTTCAGATGTAAAAACAGACTTGTGAAGGAGATTAAAGGATTTTACACGTCAAGATCAGTTTATTAAGCATGAAGAGTACTACTTTGGTTTGGATTGTACCCTCATTTGTACGTAACTTAGGACAAAAACGTCTGCCAAATGAACTAATGTCAAACTGGATTCACTGGCATTCAATCTTTAGATATACAACATCACAGAGCAGTCATGTTGCAAAACACCAATGTGCTTTGAGCCATTTCACATAAAATGATCCAAACTGATGGGTATTGAATAGAAAAAATTCAACCCTGGCAGCCACCTGTCAATTATAGAGTTCAGCGAATGAACAAAACAACACGTTTACATTGAAGAGGAAGTCATGTGACGTTGTTATAAAGACGAAATGGATGGATCAACTAAAGAACCTACTATAACACGGGAGACTGCTGTTTGTTTCCAGTTTCCAACCGTCACTCAACGTTATTTTAAACCATGACCACAATCATTCCACAGCCTTATTTCTTTATTTAAGAAGGTTACCTAACATTTGGTGCCTTCAAATGGGGTGGTGTTTACCATGTTCACGAGAAGAGTCTATATGAACGCCCCCCTCTTGTGGTATTCACGACCTCGTAATGGAACGTTTTTGAAAGCTCCGAGTTTACGAATTGTGACGTGTTTGTTGATGTAGTCAGAAATGGCGAAGGCCATGGATCCTCATATTTCAGTGCATTATAAGTTAATATATTGTAATTTTAGACGTTTATTGTTTTTCTTCGTAATTTTATAATATGTAAAATGTTGATATTCCCAACGGCCTCATCTTTTTCATCTGTCATTATGTCTCTGTCTAGACGTCGACAGTAACGTTAATATTGCCGTTGCTTACCAGCGATGTTCTTATGACTTAACCACTTGAATGCCAAGCATATTCTGTACACAACCTCCACAACATGTTGTAAACACAAGCTCACGAGTTTCATTTGAGGGCACCGATTAACAAAGTAGGAATTTTAACCCAAACTACTATCTTTTCCGAAACCTGGTCAAGTCATTTTTGTGCCTATACCAAACGTTAACCATAGCGTTGTCACAGCATAATACAGATTTATTTTTCAACGGTTTTGGAAGGCAGACAAAAGATGTCGTTCTGCTGGCATCAGATCAGAAAAGACTTCTATGGCCCTGTTCAGACCTGGCATTAACATGGGTCATGGGTGATCCAATCACAAGTGGACAGCTCCAACCCCAATTCACACCTGGCATTAGAATGCGTCTCGAGTGACCACATGTGATCGGATCTCACTTTCCTGTTATATATGCAATGAAACACGTAACCTACATCATCTCCGTTTGCAAAGACCAAATGTGTTTTTAACCAGCGGGAGACAGCAGTAGTAATATCCTACATATTGGTGAATTTGGGTACATTTTATAAACCTAAAAACATAAGGTTAAAGTGGTAGTAGGCAACAATTTTTTGGCATAATTTGGCAAAAATTCCATAATAACCTTTCAGCATATTGTAATTCAAGTGGTCTGAGAGGAAACTAGACTTCTGCTCCTCCTCATGTCTCTGTTTTCAGGCTTTAGAAAAATCTAGCCTGTGACGGCAGATTTTGACTAATCACAGGTCATTTCAGAGAGAGAGAGAGCGTTCCTATTGGCTGTGCTCCGGTCATGTGACCAGAACTTGGCTTCCTTCAACAGATTTTTAACAATGGTGGCTGCATCACAAACTTTCTCATTTTACAGCTAAACAGTAACTACAAGATGATTCTGAAGACATTTGAGGTGAGAAATAGTCATTACAGTAACATAATATTGATTCATATTTGATCAGCGCTGCCTAGTTTGACCGTTTGGTCGGAGATCGCGAGTGATTGACAGCCGGCTCTCATAGACTGCAGCTAGACAGCGGACCTTGTTTTCCTCCGGTAAGTGAAATCCTTCAGATGCCGTTAGGAGCACCGGAGGACACAGTAGGACACAGAGGAACAGGATTTTTTTTCAGGTTACCTGTTTCATGTAACTGTCACGATATAGCGGCCGATTTCTAAAAATAACTTTTTTAAATCATATTTGCGCCAATATCGCGCACTGCAGCTTTAATGTCTACCAGTGGTCTCCGGGGACCACTGTACCACTGACTGGCAAAGGTGGTGGTGTCAGTGGCACAGAGCTTCAGTGAGCGGGGAATGAGAGAGGGCATGTAATCAGTTGAACCAGGACACATTCGTGTACACACTGCTAAAAGAATGTGTCCCAGACCACCTCCGAATGTGGTCTGAGCGATCGGACGATCCGATGCGTCCTGAGTGCAACCTGTACTTAGATCTGTCCACTTGTGATCAGATGCCAGTTCCGAATAAGGCCTGTGTGTCGTTCTAGATGGCAAACAGCGTATTTTATTGTTTAATTTAGAGGACTTGTTGCGGGAAATCCAATTGTGTATTCCCAATCTGTTTTTTTCAGTGCAACTCTCCCCATCTTGTGAAGCTTCAGTCTACTTTGCTCTTCTGTGTGAACGAAGCCTTAATTGTCCTGATGTGATAAAATCCCCCATCTGGGCTCTCCAATCAGCCTGAAATAAGCACAAAGTATTTGAACCTGCCTTTACGCAGGTCTGTTACTCCACAGAAAATTGTAACCCATGCTACCTGCTTTGAATCATTCTCCTTTGTTGTGTGAGGCCCAGATTTAGTGGGACATGGTCTGCCAGCCTATCAAGAAACCTGATCAGCACATCAGCGGCACTGCGTCAAGCTGTGCACTGCTCTCAGATGAAATCCTCGCTTCTTTAAAAAAAGTCTACTTTTCAGGAATTTTGCACAAGAGTCTTATAAATTGACATTTTTATACATTTATAAAATACGTCATGACACTTTCTTATCCTATAAATAACTAAATAAAGCTTCACTTTCTGTGTAAACACGGAAATTCCCAGGGCTAAAGTTCTGAGGTTTCCCCTTTAAAAACAGCAGCAGGGTTCTTATTTAAAAAGCAGCGTTTGTCACGACGAGGCCCCAACCTCTGTTAGGATGCCACGTCAAGTGTTGGCAGTGTTCGTAGGTGCTGGGCTAGGCAGAGCCAATGAAGATGAATAAATCAATCAGGTGTCACACGCACATCAGTGGAACGCCCACGTATGCATCCAGCAGTCGTCAGCCCCTTTTCCATACAGCTTCGGAGATTTGTTAACAGAACAAAGGCGGTAAGATGATCCACATGTGGCTGTACAATTTTTTAAAAATTCAACGACCTTGCTCTGCAATTTAAAACAATGAATCCTTTTAACTATTCACTAGCTGACTTTGTGACACGTGGTACCCTTTAGAATCCCAATCAGAATGAACTCTATTGTCTTTATACTCAGGTACAATGAAATAGTAGGTTTTATAGAACTTATGACCATGAAACATAATCAACACAGAAGACAGAAAACTAGTTATCTAGTTCTTTACAACAACATCCTGTTCAAACATACAGACTCGAGGTTGAAGGCTCCATTTTGTCTCTCACGGGTCTGAAGCTTGTGGCCGAGTTAAGCACATGATATAAAGTACTCAGCTCTGATTGGACAGCTATTTTCTCCTGTTGTCACTATACTGGTGCTGAGTGATGCGTTTCTGATAATTACTTTAAGTCCGGGTTGCTGATTTAAGTTCAATCATATTGAAATTATGCTTAAGAAGTGGACTTGGTCACCGTGACGTTGCGGTTTTGAAGCCTCAAGTTCAGTATTTTGGCCGTCGCCATCTTGTTTTTTTGCAACTAGAGCTGACACAAGAGGGTGGAGCTAAGTACAGCCGAACGCTAAATAAGACATTTTTAGGCGACCATCTTGGTTTTTGGCCGTCGCCATCTTGGTTTTTGGTCGTCGCCATCTTGTATTTTTTGCAACCAGAAGTGACATAAGAGGGTTGAGCTAAGTACCACTGAAGGCTGAATAAGACATTTCTAGGCAACCATCTTGGTTGTTGGCGGTTGCCATATTGGTTTTTGGCGGTCGCCATCTTGGTTTTTGGTAGCGACCTGTCAATCACAAGGTAGCCCCGCCCTAAAGCATCCCCTGCTTTTTGGTCTATTTGACTCTAAATGGAACCATAATTTACTAAATGAACATCATTCAACAAAAGGAAGAAAAAACAAACAATTTTTCAGTTTTCATGTAAATTCGTAGTATTGGCTGTTAAATACAAACAGTTGTGGTTTTTCTGGTCTTACATGTTGCTGATATTTCATGTGTAAAAGCAGCTGGCGTCCTTAAAAGACCTTCAGTTAACTGCTGTTGTTCTGTACTCCTTTGAGAGACGTCGTCTCTGCTGTAAGTGGCCAGTGTTCTGAGTGTTGGATGCAGCACTTTCTCATGTAATTTTTTTTCTTCCTTTTACACAGTTTGTTGAGAAAATGACATGAAAGCACCGTTCACAATTTGTGCCACGATGTGCATTCAAAAGATCTCGTCTGTCTCTGTGCAGCTGTTATCGGAAAAACACTACACCATCATTACTGGGCCACATGTGCTTTTATGTGCTTGCTCTGCTTCCTCTTAGATATTCAAACACATGTGATCACCTGCAGCATTGTAATGGTGAGAGTAGACTCCTGACGACCAGCCATCATTTAGCAGCACTGCTGTGACCCGGAGTAGCTGGCTGATTTGGGCTATTTATTTTCAGGCTGTAAATCCACATAACGATGTTTTCTACTCCTCACAAAGAGCTGCTCTGTTTACAAAGCACACATCATGCATCTTTAATGTTTCAGGACTGTTCTGTCTGGGCATCTGGGAAAGAAAGGTAGAAATCACACAGAAGTCACTTTCCTTCTGTGCTTAACGTGTTTTCAATGAATAGGTTAAATGGTAAGTGTGTGAATAAAGAGTCCTGGAGCGATATGTAAGACTTTAGTGTCCTATATCGCACGTTTCCCCTCTCCTCCAACAGAAAAAAAGTAGTGCTGTCAAAGTTAACACGTTATCAATGCAAATTTGTTTTAACGCCACAAATTTCTGTAACGCATCACCACAATCGATCTTTCGGAGGTTGGAGCGGGCTCAGTTTTAAAACAGTGTAGATACTGGCGTCACGTGAAACTAGAAAACCTAATGAATTCATTGGTACCAACCATGTCACACTAGCTTGTTGGGAAGGAGGTTAAATAACGCTCAAAACTTACAAATTTTGGCGTCGAAAAATTGTCATGGCCATTTTCAAAGGGGTCCCTTGACCTCTGACCTCAAGATATGTGAATGAAAATGGGTTCTCTGGGTACCCACGAGTCTCCCCTTTACAGACATGCCCACTTTATGATAATCACATGCAGTTTGGGGCAAGTCATAGTCAAGTCAGCACACTGACACACTGACAGCTGTTGTTGTCTGTTGGGCTGCAGTTTGTCATGTTATGATTTGAGCATATTGTTTAGGCTAAATGCAGTATCTGTGAGGGTTTCTGGACAATATCTGTCTTTGTTTTGTGTTGTTACTTGATTTCCAATATTAAATATATACATACATTTGCATAAAGCAGCATATTTGCCCACTCCCATGTTGATAAGAGTATTAAATACTTGACAAATCTCCCTTTAAGGTACATTTTGAACAGATAAAAAATATGTGATTAATTTGCGATTAATCATGATTAACTATGGACAATCGTGCGATTAAATATTTTAATCGATTGACAGCCCTAAAAAAAGTTAACAGCACTATTCAGTGGCTTCTTCGCAACGATCTATAAACGTGAGCATTAAACTGAACATTGCTTCTGAAACTTCACAGCAGTCAGCTGTGATGTCAAATCTATATAAAAATGTAAAGTGTTGAATAGCAGGATGCTGCCAGGTGTGATGTGGGTGTATGATCATAGCTGTGAAATCTTTAAATTAGTATCAAAGATCACCAGATGGTAGTTTTCATGTACACTGTAAAAGGCTGATGTCACTCATGTACTTTGATAGGAATATGTCCTTTAATATGGTGGATGTTGTTGTGTAGAAGTGGCATGATCATGGTCATATAGAGGGAAGAGCAAAAGGTCACCGAAAACCATGATGGTTCATGCTCTGGGGACCGTTACTACAAATCAAATTTGGATCTGACCTTTAAACATTTTCAGCTGACAGTGGTGCTATAAATCAGTGATTCCCAACCCCTGGCCCAGTGGACCAGAACCAGGCCACAGGAAATCTGACACCAGATCTAGAGGAGATGATGTGATTCGGCAAAAAGCAAAAAGCTCAAATAATAATTATGTAATGTTTGAAGCTATTATAGGTTATTTTTGAGGTAATTGGTGCAGTCCTGTACTGTAGGTCATCAGCAGGCAAGGTAATCAGTCCGTCATCACCAAATCAACCCTTTCTGCTAAATGTTAACAAAGTTTCTGTTAAATTTCAATGTCACTGTTGATTTTTTAACATTCAGGTCTATCCAAGACGAAGATCCTTCCCCAAACTCAACCAACTGCTAGTGCCTAAAAATAACCACCACTGAGCCTGCATATGGTAGGGAAAGTCTAATGAAATATGTTGTCATTTTATGTCTTGGAACATACATTTATTAAAAATGTTTAAGTCTGAGATGAGGATGCTGCTGGACCATCACAGGAAAGTTAAGTAAAAGTAAGTCTACTTCCACAGTGTCTGACAGCTTGACTGATTCTATCTGATTTGTCTTGATGCAGTGACCGCTCCCACCTGAGACCAAAAGATTGCAGGAAATGTTCAAAATTATTCGTCAAAACCCCGGCTTCACGCTCACATGTACTTTTCTGAATCGATTTTTCATTCCACTCCGATAAACTCTAAGATGGAGAAACTGCTGGGTCACCAACCATCCCTAATAATTTGGGAATAGGTAGCTCTCCATAAGGACACAGCTCCTTCAACATCAACAACATCCTAAAAATAGCATTGATTTCCACAAAACATTTACACACCATATGTGTGAATAATCTGTGGAACTGCTCCGGGTGATAGTTGGAGATATAGAGGCAATTACACAGTAATAGATTCAATCTCAGGCCAAGAGAAACATAATTGGAGAGGGAGCTCTCGCCTACGGGCCAGAATATTGTATATTGTCACTGTGATTATAGACACTTGGCACAGCGTGGTGCTGTTAGCAATTTAAAATCAGCACATGAATGGCTGACATTAGATAGAACGCTTTAGATCAAGGCTTTGATTGCGCTGTAACGTTTGTGTCAATTTCAAAAACACCCAATTTGTTTTCCTGCTCGGCCAGTTGACTGTGATAAAAAGGAAATAGCGATCCACACTGCGGTGTTTGTACCAAATACAAATGCGATAGCGTGGATACCCAAAAGAAAATGAGGTATTCAAAGGAAACGGTGAGGGCTTTGGTACATTTTAAATTTACATGCCAAACACACTGATGCTGTTGTCCAGAGGCCTTTATCGACAAAACAAGATTCAGTTGTAAAATCATTGATACAGTGGAAACTGCTTATAGTGATCACGGTTACAGTGGTCAATCGCTTATGTGGATCAAAATGCAATAATCGCAATATCGCCCTGTTTACAGTATCGCAATACATCGCAATATATTGAATTGTTACCCTTGTATCATGTAACATGCAGTGAAGAAAAAGGCCGAATGCTGAGATAACAGAGGTCCACATACAGTGTTCTTATCCTCGGAGAGATTTTATACAAGACAGCAGCAGGATCAGGAGCAGGTAAAGCACGGATGTCCAGTGAATGTGAGGACACCAGACAGCAGACAGAGGTCAGAAGGTCAGTCTTACACTGGTGGAGGAGGGGGGGGGAGTCAGGGGGGGAAGAGGTCGAGCCTCGGTGGAGTAATGAGCATGAAGCCACAGGGACGGGAGGACGAAAGTGCACGATGTGCTGCTGCCACGTGACACACGTCTAGACACTCATGCTTGTTATTTTCTATATGCTGTGAATTCTGACACCAGCAGTCTAGGGGTTTGTACCACTTGTGGATTCTCTCCTCTGCCATTTATTCATATTCCTCGTCTGCACGGGACATGTAGTGTAAACAGCATGTCAGCAGCGATCCTCCTGTTCAGACTCAGTGCTGCTGTACATCCAGAAGCATTTTGATGGAGCTCTCAGCCCTGTGTGCCACATAAATCGAGGGCTTTCACCAAGAAGATCCTGATAATCTTAGACTACTTTGCAAGAAAAACTAAAAGATTCCTTTAGCCCACTGTTGTCTACATTTCCATAGCAGTCTAAAGACCCGCAAAGATTAGGCAAATTAGTCCTGGCTGTGTGTCTGTCCGTTCAGAAAGAAACGTTAGGTTTTGTCTCACTGCGATGATATTTACTGCTGCATGTATTTACTGATGCACATTGAATGTAATGAATGAAATGCAGAGGAGGGAAATGAAACTAAGAGCGTACGTCTCCACAGTAAATTATCTGTTGAGTGTCTGGTGGTTATTTATTTGTGCTTTAGAACGTAACCACTGTGAAACAATCAGAAAATAACTTTATTTTCTCTCATTCACAGCAGCGCCACGCTGTCTGTCTCTTCTATCGTTCGCCCTCTCAGCTCGCTCGCACGATCTCTCTCTTTTTCTTTTTTTTGTTGGGAAGCCAACAGTAAAGCCCAACTTCACTTTCAATGTCTTAAAATGGTCCTAAATTGATACTGGAGTACTTCCTTGTTTTATTAATGAAGCGGTGCACGAGTTGAAGCAGCGGCGTTGTGTGTTCAACCAATCAGCTACGTTCATCCCTGCAGACTCCACCCCGAAAGTTCCTGTGCTTTCAGAAAGTACTACCCCCCGACCAGGGCATTTTTGGGGGGTAAAATGTCCCCAGAAAATGTCCCCGGAACTTAATTTAGACGCTGGTCCCTGCGGTCAAAACGCAACGAGTTCCTCAAAAGGTTATGTAATGATGTATTATTATAGATAAAGCTACCCATCAGTATATAAAGTAGTTAAAATCAGCTCCACCTTTACCAGCTGCAACATTAGTGATGCTTACACATTAATCCATCAATAATATAATAGAATCCAATAATATAATATTATTATTTTTGATGCAAATACATATGTACATTTTCTTAAGTAAGCTTTTGAATGCAGGACTTCTACCTGAACGAGTATTTCTAACACTGTGGTTGTGCTACTTTTACTTAAGTAAAATATATGAGTACTTCTTCAACCACTGATGTACAGTACATCAGTACATAAGCTGTTCAGAAATAACAACAGCACCGAAAAATTGGTTGATCCGTGAAGGCACACAACTAATTTAGTTTTGATACAAATTTGGTACCGTTTGAAATTTTTAAATTTTCAACTCCAATTTCATTTTCAGGAAGTCCATTTTATCTGGAGGTAAACGGTTGTACAAATTGTCCAAAGCCAAACCAGAACCCTCTACGTTGGCACACCCGCTGCACTGACAAACTGTCTCCAGTCAAATAAAAGTGAGGACTGTGTTTATTCCACGCAGGGACTGTCGATCTGAATGCTCTGAGGCTCAAACACGACAGCTACATATCTCAATTTCAATGACTAAAAGTAGAATAGCTATAAAAAAACAGGAAGAGTTTTGGCGGTCCACTGCTCTCCTTCTGCAACTAAAAGAGAAAACAAGGATCTCATCCTTTTATAAACACAGACAGAGATAACAAGGTGCACCACAGCACTCGTTGACTGGATCTATTCTTCTGAAAATGGAAGTAAATCACATACTTTCATGCTCTGCTTTTTCTGCAATGAAAAGAGCCGGCGGGCCGCACAGTGTGCAACATCGCATATTGTGAGAAAGCAGCAGTGTGACAATCGGTGAGCAGTGTGCAGGCAACACTGCCACAGGACCAGTGTATACACAGCTGCAGGACACTTGTTTCCCAGAGTTCACGGCGGCGCAGAGGAGACAGACGTGACAGACGGCAGAGGAGGGGAAACAGAACAGATGGATGTGCGTTGTCCTTGTGTTTGAGGTTGTCTTTCCTCACGGCTATGCAGTATATTCAGACATGTACAGTATACACACACACACACACACACACACACACACACACACACACACACACACACACACACACACACACACACACATTTAGAGCATGAATGGGCATCATTAACCTAAATTACAATGTTTTGGGATTGGCCCAACAGCAGAACAGCTGGTCAACATCAGAATAACCCACTGAGAATCTCAATGTGATACTAATACTTAACATGTGTTCTCATGAACGGTAAGATTAAGAGCACCTTGCTCTATTGTTGAGATGTGTTGAAGAAAGCAGGCAGCACAATACTAATAAAAACAAACAAAACACACATTAATCGCTGTTCAGGTCAATCTGTCTTCTGTTCATTTTTGTAGGCCTCCAAAATTATGTGTGTGAGTGTGTGTTACCAGTAAACGTATTCAAATAGGAATTTACAGTACAAAAAATACTTCCAGAAGCAGCAGCACCGCGTACCTCTCCACTCTATTTCTAATGCTGCGTTCCAGACAACTCGAAACTCAGAAATTTCCCACTTCCTACTAGAATAAGTTGGGCAAATCCATCTACCCCGACTTCACATCTGATGTCACACAACAATGGAAGCGCATATTGTAAATGGTAAACCATCAACTAAAAGGCAACGTTATAGAGTATATTTGCCTGTATCTAATTGAACTAATACTATCAAATAGTAAAAAACTGTTTTGCATGTAAATTGATGTCAAAACATCTCGCTAATGTTATTAGGTAGCTGGTTACGGTAGACAATCTCTGAGAGTGTCATACCTCCATTTATATTTGCAAGGAGGCTGCACCGCTGAGAGTTCAGTTGTGTGCACACTTACCAAAGAAACAGTTTGTCACGGTCAGCCATGTTTTTTGTTTACGTTTGGCGTCGTGCACCAGGAACGCTTGGAGATCGGAAGTTGGAAGTTTTATGACCTCCGACCTTGACTGGAAGGCAGTGTTAGTGTCCAATCAACCTGATCTCATGGGAATTTTAAGGATATTCCGCATGTCACGATAATGCATTTTAGGCTTTTCGCTTGTCATTTCACGCCATGTCTTTTTGCAATTATGTTTAGGCGACAAAACCATTTATTTAGATTTAGGAAAAACAACATGGTAGGGCTTAAAATAAGTACGTAAACTGAGTAAAATACGTACATAAACAATGCAACAAGTAATACGGAAAACAAGTTACAAAAGTCACTAACGTAACTTTAAAATAACTCAACAACATTTTGGGAGACGAACAGGGGTCTCATGGTTGAAAGTCCTGTTTGTTTTGAGATTTCCTTGGTCTCACACTTACATTAGCTCTACCACCAGATACTTTTGGAGTGTTTTACTTTCACAATGATTGAGGGCATTCCTGGGAAATATACTTGCCGTGGAAACAAGTGAAATGCTCTTGCCTCAATTAGCGGTGTTTACAATTTCCACGTTCCAACTTACCGTTGAATGCAGGATGCTGCCCGGAGGGGTCGTCTGTCTGTCTAGATGGAGATAAATGCCCAGCGTTGCCCAGAAAGAGGCGAGCTGCTGACTGATAAAGGCTGTGCTTGATATGAAGCTCGGCTGTTAGTGTTTACTTCAATTGTCCTGTAATCACGGGCCTTCCGGGGGGAAGGAGAGGTCTCCCGCCGAGCTGCATCTGGACCCTTTTTCGGACCGATTATACCGGTGGTGGGAGAGATTCCCGTCCCGAACAAAGTCCGATCAAAACACACCAGGAAGTCAGAGGAGATAAGAGGACAGTGACAGAGGAAGACAAATCCAATGTGTATAGAGTATATTGACAGCGTATGTGTCTGTGAGAGAAATAACTGGCCAGATTGAAAGAAAACAATGAGCATACTTTAATGAGAGAAAAGGTATAAATGTGTTTGTATATGTGTCAGAAAACAAGCAGAGAAAGAAGGAAATTGACGGCTTAATTGGAGGCGCTACATGTTGCAATTTAACATCAATAAATCATTACAGGAATAATTTGCGGTGTCAGTATAATTACAGTAAACAAACAGGTCCATCATGAGGAGAATTAGCAGCCTCAGCTTTACCTTGTGAGTGCACCGGGGTTCAGCTCGACAGGAAATGTGAGGGATTGTTTTACAGCAAATAAATGGTGGGAGGGTGCCGTTCACAGCGCAGACACACTTTCTCACTTTTCATCTAAATATTTCTTCTCAGTAAAGCCAGACTGGAAATCATTTGCTGTCTTGAAATGGAACTGTGTTTGTGACATTGGAGCCCATGTACATTGCATGTTTTAGTTTAAGTGGTTTATGTTGTAACCTTTGCTAGGCTGACAGACATTTATTTAAAAAAATAAAGCTGTTGTTTTATTCACGTCATGCTAGGAAGGAGGAATAAAGGTATTGAAAAGGTAACTACCAGCGTCTCTTCCGTTTTTAGCTTTGCTAGCAACGTGGCTCTACGGATAGCAATGTTGGTCCAGATTGAAATATCTCAACAACTATTGGATGGATTGCCATGAAACGGTGAACAGACTTTCATTTGCCCAGTGGATGAATCTTACTAACTTTGGTGACTGCTTGACCTTTCATATGGCGCCATCAGCAGGTCAAAGTTTCCAATTATCCAGTGAAATATCTCAACATCTACTGGATGGATTGGCACAAAATTTCATCACTTTCTGTGTTGCAAAAATCTGTACCCAGAAAATACTTTCACAACCAAACATTTAACAAGATGCAGCCATGCTAGCGGCTCTGTGACACATCTTAGTTTAGAATCTTACGGGGTACGTGAGAGTGAGAGTATATTGCTCGAATTGGGCCGTTACTCACCGGTACGCCGGTATTTTACACCTTGGTGTACCATGACTTTTTCTTATGCACCGGCACCTCTCTCAAGCTGCCAGTACTCTTCTCTGCCCTCTCCATATCAGGTTCTCTGGGAGACTCATAATTGCGTTCCATAACGGTGCAGCGCCAGCGTATTTGCGGCACGTCTCATAAAACGTTTGAACATAAAAACTACATGGGGAACATCTGGACGAGACGACACAATAAAATAATTAGTGAACTGTTCCTCATTTTTTTATTTGTGAACAAATATAATTAATGAAACATTATTTAAAGGTTTTCTGAATCTGCTCTTATCATTTATTCTTCAATTTGTTCCTAATATCTTCCAATGTATTGGGGACTCCAGTCAAAAGCACCCAGTTGCAGCCTGTGCAGTTAAAATAGTGAAAAGATAAAGTAGAATAGATAAATCAAATGTTTGCCAACTGTAACTTTCCTAAAATAATAATAGTCAGTTTTTTTCTTCAGATGCCATTAATTAAATAACTAATAATGTTTTGAGAAGAAATAAGTAAACATTTAGATATGATGTTTTTTCTTACAGTAGTTTATTCTTAATATGTTGGTAGGATGAGGGTTAAATGTTAATTTAAAAGAATATTAGTCATCCATTATTCCTTAAATAATTATACTATAATAAGCTCAATAAAAATGTAAATGTAAGTTTGACAAATCACATTTTATATTCAATATTTCTATTTTCAATGCAACCGTTAACTGTCGTAAACAAACGCAATCACGTTCACAATTACGTTTGTTCAGTTACGTTTTGCGCTGGACGGGATACTTGGCCAAAAAAATATTTCAAAGGGAGTACATTATTGAAAAAAGTTTTAGAATAACTCAAAGTATTAGAGTATAGTCATAAACCAAAGTATTAGCCAAATTAAAATGTTGACCTGATGATGGTACCAGAGGAAAAGTCAGAGGATCACCATAGTCCGTGGGCTTTCTCGTCTGGGCATTTAATAGTTGTTGGGATATTTCAGTCTGGATCGAAGTGATACGTGTAGACCAACCAACCGACCGAGACGAGCACGCCGCTGGTGAGGCTAAAAATGCAAATGTGAAGCATTTGATGAATTTGGTATACAGGCTCAATCAGGAGTCTGTTAATTAAGTTTCTCGTAGAGGGGAAAATGAACATTTGTGTGAAAATGTCACAGATTATTAGTTTAACATATTAATTGAGAGCCAGTATATTCTAGAAACAGTGAGACGGTGAGAGAAGAGAATGGGAGAGAGATCAGGAGACAGTGTTATATTGCACAGTGCATAATAAAAAGGGAGAGGGAGGACAGAGAAATTGAAAAACCAACAGAGAGCAGGTGTTTAGAGAGGAAAAATGGAGTGCCGTGGAAGAGAAGGGCTGCGCAAATAGACTCAGTATATGAGCCGACAGTATGTGTGTGGAAAGACAAGAAAGGAAGAGGAGGAAATATGGGGACGTAGGAGAAGGGAGGAAAGAAAATGAAGATCAAATGACCTTTGATTATTGAAAAAGTTGAAACCTACAGAGAGTAAAAAATACTGCACATGTAACAACTTATTTCCACTGATGAACACAGATTTATTTTTCGTCTGAATATTCATCACGTTCACAAAATTAGTCTTTTCACTGGACATGACTTTTCTGTTTTGGATGAAATGCTGGAAGCAGACACAAGGGCAGTAAATTCTGCAGACAGTGCTGGAGGTAAGTGAACTTTATGAGAGTGAGGCGAACTTCAGCTGAGCTTTGGCTCTGCACTGCATGAGCTGGATTATAAAACAATACTCTAAAAGCAACTTTGGACTAGCATTATTTTAGCCATGCTAGCGGCATGGCTCGAGGAACGGCAATGTCGGTCAGACGGTTGTTCAGCTGGTCCACCACTAAGTTTCGTAATGAAATATCTCAACAACTATTGGATGGATTGCTATGAAATTCGATACAGATATTCATCCCAAGACAATAATGACTTTGGAGATCCCCTGTCTTTTCCCTGTCAAAGTTTCACTTGGCACTCTATGTTTAGAGCTAATTAGCAAATGTTAGCATGCTAATACACTAAACTAGGGCTGTATCCAAAATTGCATACTATACTAGTAGTACGTACTGATTAGGCCAAAATGTAGCATGTAGCATGTAATATGCAGTATGTGAACAAAAGCAAAATCTCCAGTATGCCAAAAATACCTGGATGTCATACTGATTTGGAAAAAATCTCCAGTATGCATCGGACCAGTCTACCTCGCCTACTGTATCCCACAATGCAAAGCGCTGGAACGGTAAAGGCTGTGGTCACAACAACAGCAGCCAAAAACAACTCATTTTTTACATTTTTCGTAGATATTTCATCACTAAATTCCCCTAGAAAGCGGAGGCGAGAAATCAACTGTGTAGATTTTGAATATTGACAGTTTTACAATATTAGATGGTTAATCGAACATTTGCTCCAATGTTTTCGGAGTTTAGAAGCTCCACAAACTGGCGTGACATCTAGCTAGCGCCTGCCGGGGTCGCTACCTCACCAGCTGGGAAGTCACTCTCACAGACCGCTATGAGCTGGCTGGAGTTCTCTCAAGAGACCGGTCTCGTAGAGGAGGGGCTTTTATTTCCTTGTTGACGGATGGTTGGACCCCCCCCCCCCCCCAGCTTGGTCAAATCCGTTGTGATGCACAAAACAGAATTACGATTGGAACAACAATCCTACAATGTCCCCGCCACGTCAGCTCTGAAATGATGTAAAAAAGAACAGGATAGTTCTGCGAGTACTCAGACTTATGCATAAAAGACTACAGTGAGATGTTGTTAATACCAAAACCACCAGGCTACTCCTAGAATTGCATCTCATGTGATGGATGAGGTTGTCAAAAGTAAAATTTATGGCTGGAAATCTAAGTGTCTGGGAGGCGTGTGTGTGGTGTGGGAGTGGCTGTTTATCCGCAACAGTTCATCTCTGACAGGTTACATTTTTCCCCTCAGTCCTCCGCTTCATCACAGTGTTCAGACAATCGCATGATCCCGGCGCTTCTGTTACAACACACCGTCAAACCAACAACATGAAATCTGAAGCTAATTACCTCTGATGGCACCACTCTGACAGCGCCTGTCCTGCTAAAACTGGAGAAGCAGCGTGATCTGTGACATCCGCTAAGTCTGTGGAAAGTTCATGTAATTGTTCTCCACTCTGTAGTGCACCCAAGAGACACACTCCATAGGGTCCTTCGGAAGGGGCCAAGAGGTGCTGAATGTGGAAATAAGGAGGGCTGCTTTGGAGGCGTCTAAGGAGGAGGAAAGAGGGAATTGTGGTATTGCTGATGATAAGAAAGGGCTTTAGCTAAGAGCTGGAATAGAAGGTAATTGCTGCGGTAAGACAGAAAGATAAAGGAAGAGAAAGAACATGAGAATCAAAGAGAATTTACTGAAAAGAGTACTGAAAACTAAAAATTTCATAATGCACAAGAACAGTTGATATTTTGATGGATATGCCGTATTTATCACAGGTCTTGCACCAGCCCCCTGCACCGTATGTGGTCTCCCACTGCATTCGTTCATGTCACTCGGTTCACCCAATTAGGTTCCACTCGATATCTTGCGAGCGTGAACCGAAGACATGGACTCTGTAAGGTCCTTTGGAGCGGGCCAAGAGGTATGGAGAGCGAAGTGGAGGTCCGCAGCAGGAGGGCCAATAAAGACTGCTGCTACAAGAAAGAAACTGAGCAAAGAAGCACAGAAAATATACAGAGCTCCTCTTCTCATAAGGTATGCTTCCATCCGCCAGATTTATTTTATCAAAAAATTGTTAATTTGAAAAAAAGGCGTGAATATAAATATATCGCAAATCACTTGTTGTTCCACTTGATTCATAGTTATTTAGGTAGTTATTAGCTAATTAGGTATCTCCCGATTCGATAGTATCACAATACTTGGGTGCTGATTCGATATGTATTGCGATTTTTATGTATTGCGATTCTACAAGTATTGTGATTCGATTTTTGTTAACTCTTTTAACACTAGACAATGGGAAAAAGTTGAATCATACCTTTCTAGGGGTATTTAATTTGGAAAATATCTAAATTAATACGTTAAAAATGTTGGATTTTCAGCATGTATATAGTCAGAGATGACCTGAAGTCAAATATATCAGTCATTGTCAGGAATTATTTATTACATTTTTTCCAGCAACCCAAAAATCAAAGAATAAAGACATTTCCCTCACAAATTAGTGGTATTTTCTTTTTAATTTATAAGGGACATGTAATGTTTTATACTTCTGGTGAATATAATCCAATCAATCTTATTTCCATATATGTTTTTGTATATACAGTTCCCTTTGTTAACACCTTATTTTGAAAACTGTACATAGTCACATGTGTATACTTCCTCTTCGCCAAGTGCGTCGCTACTTAGTCAGCTCCGTTCTCTTTATACAGCCATGGTCAGCTCCATCGGGGCCGTTTGAATGCATTTAACATGAATGTCAGTATATGGGTGCTCTACAGTTGTAGCGTCGGCCCATTTGACCACGGAGATGAGAGTGACGGCCGGCTTGACCGCACGTTACCGCGATACGATAACGTTTCCTGTCCATGACAGAGTTAGCATGCAGCTTTAGCCGTGATGTCTAGCTCTGCTTTTCCTGCAACGTGTGAAACCCAAAGTGTTTCCATACTTTACTTTATGTGTAGTGTTTACCACTTTGGATTTAACATGTGAGGGTGCAGGTCATATCCACGCAGATCCTTTTTTTTTCCCACCCCTAGTAGTTATTCTGCATGGATCTAATTATCCCAATTATTCTTCTGTAAGCCAAGAAAATTGCAGAATAAAAAAGGTGACTGAAAAAAGGGCCAGGTAATGACCGAAACAATGAGATCATGGATAAAAGGGACGGAAATATGTATCCTTCCACAGGATGGCTGGCATTAAGGAGCTCTGAAATCCAGAAAAAAAGAAAGATCGGAGAAGAACAGCTGCTCTTTCACACTGAAAGGAGCTTATGGAGGTGGTCGAGGCTCTGATCAGGACGCTTCCTGGAGAAATTCCAGGCACATCCAACTGGGAGGAGATTCCAGGGCAGACCCAGAACACTCAGGAGGGATTACAGATTCCACCTGGCCTGGGAAAGTCTTAGGATCCCCCCGGAAGAGCTGGAGAAATTGCATGTGGGCTACCTTGCTGAGCCAGAGCAGCAGCAGAGGAGAGATAGGTGGGTGGATGGACGCTTAGAAATTGGCTTCAAATTTGTGCAATTTTTTCAGAAACATACGTATCTATGAATGGTGTTGCACATTTTAAGAGATTCAGAAGCATTATCTAGTGTGGCCTCGATGAGCCCCTTCATAGGCCAACCAAGAAGTTAGCATCACCCTGGTTCCCTCGACAAAAGCCAATGGGATTTTTCCATTGGGTTTAGGATTATTGCAGAAAATAAGCTCTGTGGCAAACACACGTTTATGATACTTACACGTTTTGTTCAGCAAGATAATCTCAACAAATGAACACCACATTTATGATTTTTGAAGAGTGAACGCAATCGCTAGAAGTAAAAAGCTAACGTTGGGCTATAAACAAACCACACCACGGTCGCATGAACGCGAGTATACACAACGAGGAGTATACACAACGAGGTTGTAAAGGAGGACGAGTCAGCGTGATGGCGATTAGTAGTCTCATTTAGCCACTTGTTAGCAACCGCCTTTTTTAAGACATATAAAGACTTCAAAATTCATGAGTGGGGTTTTTCCTGACAAAACAACAAAACTTGAAAATCTCTTTAGCTTGTGTTAACCACAGACCTTATTTCATGCATCTAACTAAAACACATACAAAAAACCCATTGACTTCCAGAAAAGAGAACTAGAAGTGATACAATGCTAACTCATTTCTGGATTTTAGGACTCATTCCTGTAGCACTCGATGGCCCCGTGGACCCCCTACTTCCAGCGCTCTTGATTGCAAGCTTGACCGGAAAACATGGACTCTTGAGTTCTTGGGGACCAAGACGTACTGTATGAAGGTGGAGGTGTCGAGCAGGGAGGCAAATAAAGATTTAACTACGTTACTACTGGAAGAAATAAAGCAAAATCAGAGAAAATATTCAGACTTCCTGTTCATATAAGTATCACGCAGCACAAAAACGATAGCACTACACATGAACAATAACTCGATCGACCAACCACAGCCTGGTTCTGCTCGGGGGGGGGGGGTTTGCCACTGTCGCAACAGTGATTGCTCATGGTGGGAATGTTGGGTAAATAATATTATATAGAGTACAAAATATGAAAAGTGCCTGGAAATAACTTCTGTTGTGATTTGGCACTACTGTATATATAAATAACATTGAATTTAATTGACTGAATATTGACATCTTGCTGTCATATTGAACGATGGTCTTTGCACTGCATGTGAGTTCACACTGCATTTGTTTACAATGCTACTGCCATCTAATTGTGCTCGACTCTCTGCAAGGGTGCACACAGGAGGCCGAGTCCTCGGGGTCCTTCAGGGAGGACCAGGAGGTTCTGAGCAAAGCAGAAAGTGGAACTGCTTTGGAGGGGGGCAAAGAAAGACGAGGAGGGAGGGAGGGAGGGAAGGGTTACTGCTGAAGGGAAAGAGCCTCAGCAAAGAGCTGTAAAGCATATAATTGCCTTGGCCGGACAGAAAGATGAAGAAGAAGAAGAAGAAGGGGAAAGGGTGTGGGAAAGTGAGTGAATTTGTATTTGTAGAATGACATGTCATTAATATGTTTTTCTATGTCCCTTTGCACTGCATGTGAAGCCCCTCTGCATTTGTTGGTGTCACAAGCTTCATCTAATTAAGTTCCACTCGATATATCCTGCAAGTGACGGACTCCACTGGGTCCTTTGGAGGAGGCCAAGTGGGATAAGAGGAGGAAGGGGGTTTTTGCTTCCAAAAAGGAAAGGCCTTTAGTTAGAGGCTGGGAAGCATATAATTGCCTCAGCCAGACAGAAAGAAGGAGAAAGAGACAGAAAAAGGACAAGAAGGAGGGTAGAGGTTGGGAGGACAAGAAGAGGGGAGATAAAGAAGAAATTACAGAATGAGAGATCTGGTGTATTTATTAAACTTGGAGGATAAAGTGATTGTGATCGTGAGAGAGGAGGGAGATAGAGATACAGATGGAAAGAGAAGACAGAGAGGGAAGAAAAGAAGTCAAAGACAATAGGAGCCAGACGAAAGCCGGCGAGCCACTTCCATTACCAGGCCCCTCTCTAACGGGAGGGGAGGCCGCGCTGGAACAAATGGACTGTAATTGCACACAATCTGTCTTCAGAGCTCAATCACTTTGCCCTGCGGGGACCATTGGTGAAACACTTCTCTCACACTAATCTAATAACCTTCTCCCTCACCTTCCTCCCCACGGAGACGTTACCTTTCACCTTCAAACACCGGTGTTACCCCGACGGAGAAGTGAGACGTTAATGCGATCCCTGGTCGTCATTAACCGGTCACATAATGAACCTCGCATATATTTGCATGTGATATCAATCACAGCGTGTTGTAACTGGGAAGAGGAGCTGTTTGCTGACTCTGGAATTCACCTCTTCTAATTTCTATTTTTCGAGGCAGGCTTTTTAAATAATCTTGTTGCTCTAATTGTTTGTTTTGTTTCATCATTAACCCGATGAATAATCTACACTACTGTGTATTTACATACAATTTCTCAATCAAACCTTCTCAGGGCTATGCGATCATTTTTTGTGAGTGTGCCACTTCAAATTTCAATTGTGACCACGTTGAGTTTGTGCATTTGTGCATGAGGAACAGAAATGCTTTAACCTGACCCACCAGATGGTTTATTACACAGAACCATCTGAGAAGTTGTCTTTAAAAACTGTTTGGAAAAGAGCAGACACTTTCAAAAAATACTTGGCAGGTGATTGGATGAACCATCTGTCAATCAAACTCTTGCCGAAGCCAGTCGGGAGAAGAGCGAAAACATCTTTTCCATCGAGAAAAGCCTTGAAATGCCGTTCTTTGCTCTTCTTTCAATGAAGAAATACTCTCCAGTTCTAATAGAACTGATGCTATTGCAGCATCTACTGTACGCCATCGTTGTTTAGAACGAACCATTGCCTCTCGCCACACACACCTCAGCCACGCCCACAGCTGCCAGTTCTCGCATGATCTTGTGACATCGTGAGAATCCAGCTCTCATGCAAGGTATGAAATGCTCCCTTGCGAGGATGCTCTACTGCTCGCGGATACTGTTCTGCTCGTTCGTATTATGTGCATGTGCCTTTTTTTTATGTGGGCTGGTTTTGAGACTAATTAAACGCCATACGCATGTACGTAGCGGTGCACAGCGTGTGATGCATGTGTATGTTACGGCGTAGAACTATATGAAACAATCCATTTAGCTGTTAGCGTGTTCCAAAATGAAGCTATCGCTAAATTATCAGCTATAGTGCGTAGCTGAATATTTTGATAAGCAAAATGAGGAGAGAGGAAGAGGCTGGTGGGGGAGGGAGAGACAACGAGAGGTTCCGACTCAGGCTACATACGTTTTCGTTTTAAAATGGATAACTTTTACTATGTTAAGGCCTGGCGTCCACACTACTCCAGCGTTTGGAGCCCCTAAAACAGAGACGTTCGGAAACGCTGCTGACCCCGTTTCTGTTTTAAAACTCAAGGGTTGTATTCTTGTAGAAACGGAGACCTTTGGAATCAATGACGCAGACGCCCACGTTCGCTTCTTGATTGGGTCTTATCAGTCATGACGTGTCCTTCCCTGAGTCATCACGCCCCATCACATGAACCAAACAACATCAGCCTCGACTACCAGTGGTTAATTCAACATGGATTGCAAGCGTCGATGTCCTTGTTGTCTCTGCTAGCAGATGTTGTGCAGTTAAATTCTTCATTTTACAATTCTACTACTACTGTACATGTTCAGGAGGCAAGCTATTATTCGAGCACTTCCCGTGTCCAGTGGTGTTATCAGCCCTACATGGAGCGCCGATGAATGGTCATGTGATATGAGTTTTCAGGTGTGGTAGTACGGACGGAGGTTAATTCTGAAATGGCCCTAAAATGCTCATCTGGAAGGAGATCGTTTCAGTTTTAAAATGAAAACGTATTAGTGTGAATGCTGCCTCAGACACCACTGATGATGGAAGTGCAGACTGGGAGAGACCGACTGAGCCAGTGTCATTAATAATAATAATAATAATAATAATAATAATACATTTTATTTGGTGTCGCCTTTCAAGACACCCAAGGACACTTTACAAAGATAAAATAATACTCAAGTAGGTAAAAACAGCCAGACATGACAAAGACACATTTATGCAGACACATATGATGGACTGATGGACACCACAGTGAATATGCCAGTTTGAACAGGTGAGTTTTGAGGAGGGATTAATTATTTAATACCATGATGTACCAAAAAAAGGTGCAACCAAATCATGTGCTAGTGTGACCAACTGAGAACGTTTGTACCGGTGTTACCAGTGGAAACAAATCTGGAGCTCTGCCTCTTCTAACTGCACGGGGGAGTTGGCTTTCAGAGTCTGGTAATCACCTCCTACAGCATTATTTTTCCACACAGATATTTATATATTTATGCCTTTCAGGTGTCCTGTGTTTGCTTATTTTTTATTATGTATCTTATTGCTGTTTTTCATTTATTAATGCTTTATTGTCTGCAAGGGATTTTATGACTCTTTAATGTCAGTTTCATTGTTATTGTCTGGTTGCAGATAAAATTTTCTTGAGAATGAGATAACACCCTGTTCGGAAATAATAACACTTCTACAGCGACTGCTTATGTGAAATGGAAACTCATTATGGAAAAAACTTATTTTAAGTTCCAATTTATTTCAAGACTTTTCTTCCACAAATGGTGACATTTTTGAGGGCAGCAATAAATCCTGGTCTCATAGGTTGGTGCATTTTAAGCAAGTAGCTTGAAGATGTGAAAAATCTATTTCAGAAACATCATTGAATTTGAAACACCATAAAATAGCAACCTGAATTTCATTGGTTGCTATTTAACTGAAGTTTCTGTGTGTTTTTTTTGGGAAGCAAGAGCTTTATTTAACTAATGAATTCACTGTATCTCATTTTGGAATTAGTTCTTCGTGTTTTCATTAATTAGTTTTGCACCCTGCTTTGCAAAAAAAAAACTTGTCTTAACAGCCTTTTACTGAATCCTAAAAAGGTCTTATTGAGACCTGTGTTTTGCAGTTTGTCGAATGTATTGAGATGTTAATATTGATGCACAATAAAATATGCATCAATATTAAAAACCTGTGTAAACATATTGCCTAAATAAGAGGAGACTGCTGCATCATTTTGCCAAATTGGAACCTCATTATCTATTTGATTTAAATTTAATTTAATTTCCTGAGCGGTTTTAATATCATTGATAAAATATAATACTATTGTTGGGGTTAAACTTGACCGCCTGCTGCGCTTCACCGTCAAGTGCTTTCAGGGTGAGGGTTGATATCTGTCTTTCCCTTTTTGACTGTCTCTGACCAAGCATGCAGATATGATTTGCATTTGCCTGTCTGTGCCTGCGTGTGTGTGTGTGTGTGTGTGTGTGTGTGTGTGTGTGTGTGTGTGTGTGTGTGTGTGTGTGTGTGTGTGTGTGTGTGTGTGTGTGTGTTAGTGTGTGTGTCTGCTGGTATGATGCATGTTTATACGCCAGCTTTTGTCTGTCTGGTTTTATGTACGTGTGCGTGCATGTGTGAGAGACAGGCTCATCCACAGAACTGTTTGTGTCTGTGCGTCTTTCCGTTCATGTCATTTCCCCATCGTCTAGCGGGGGTAAAGGTCTGAGGAGCGTCTCCGTGCACGGAGCCCAGGTACCGGGGATATGAGGAGCAGTGAACCAGCGAGGGCCACTCATGCATGCTGACTACAGAGACAAACATACATAGCGCTCCAATAACGACGTTAGTTCCTCCGATCTCGTGAAAATCCCTTGATGTTGTTTTCTTTGAGGAGCTGAACAGAGATGTCTCTTTGGTTAAGGACCAAACCGGTCCCTCAGCGTCACATATGCACATTTAGTGCTTTCATTGGGAGATTGTGTGGTTACAGTCAGTGGAGACAGATACATTTTTTTTTGTTTATTTGGCTGTGTACTCCAGCACATCGGATTTGAAATGAGAGTTGACTTTTAGCTTTAATTTGAGGTTGTTGACATCGACCTCCGTCCAGGAGGTGCAAGAGATTTTTTCTTGCTGTGGCTGTTTGGGGGGTTAATTATTTTTTGTTGGGCTAAGGGAATTGTAGTAAACAAGATTAGGAATGGACTTGTGGCATTTGAAAATCAATTTCAGGTATCATACTGTAGACCCCCTTTACACCTGGCATTTAAATGTGTTTCGGCTGATCGTATTGCAATCAGATAATGCTTGACCACATGAAAGTACAGGTGGTAATGCACCCAAAACGCACTGAGGACGGAAACCGCTGAGGTGGTCAGGAACGCATCGTTTTTGCCTTCAATCTGGTTTTCGGCAAGCACAAACACATGATCAGTTGAACTGATGTCATGTGACTGACGCCAATATGTAAGAACACTCTCAAAAGTGACTAAATAATGTAAAAAATGCATTGTTTCTAATGTGTAAATGAACACTTCTTTTGTCTTTTGTGAAACACTCTTTTCATCCACCACTAACGATGGCATTGTTGAATCTACAGAGCTGTGTGTGATGTGTTGCTGCTCCACTTTCATCGTTTTCATCATGTTATGGGCAGCGCTGTAGCTGAGGCTCATAACAGTGTGTGCACATTTTGAGGGCTTATTAATGTTTTACTATTTACCACCGTGCTATAGATTCCTTTTCAGCAATATTCATGAGCACAACCCCCCCCCTCGCCCAAAACCACCAGCGGAAACACAAACGCCCACGCTACATATACATAACAATTGTGACTCTTGTTGCGTCTGCGAACATGCACTCATTATGGAGGGAACTGATTTCTTTTTCATCCCCAAGTATTTTCACAACGATTTGAGAAATTTCTCTTTTCCTCCCTGAAGGTGGGTGTGTGGATGAATCACAGTCGCAGCGCACGTCTCAGATGGAATGCTGATTAGAAACACTAATCTGCAATGAGGAATATTCATGCATCTGTGCAAGTGATCGGAGGAGCGAAGCAGAGCTGCTGTTGTAGGTACAAATGAATAGCGAGACAGCCATTGTTTCTGCTGTTACTGGTTGAAATGCACTCATTAGGATTCAGCCAGTTGCAGAGTACAGATGCCTGAGCACGCTGTGTGGAGATTGAAGACTCCTGACTGTCAAATTAAGTCCTGCTAAATACTGTTTGGGTTTTGGCTTTGCAGACAAGTATTTCCAAATAGTAATGCATTGCTGTAGCTCTTCCATTAGATACGACCTAAGGAGGCAGAATGATTTTAGCGCTTAGCAAAGCACACTGGGACTTATTTTATGTTACTGAGGAGTAGCTTTTTTGGCAATAAATTTGGTGTATTAACCCCCTGAGATGATCTACTTTACTGTCTTTCAGAGGCTGTAGCAGGTTCGGTTTTTGAGCTAGAGTGAAGCTACAGATATATGAACAACTAGAAACTATAACTAGAAAATCTAAGGAATCCATTGGTACCAACCATGTCATGCTTCCTTGTCAGGAAGGAGGCTAAATAACGCTCCAAATTTAGGCTAAAGTTTGGCGAGGAAAAACTGGCATGGCTATTTTCAAAAGGATCCCTTGACCTATGACCTCAAGATATGTGAATGAAAATGGGTTCTATGGGTACCCACGAGTCTCCCCTTTACAGATATGCCCACTTTATGATAATCACATGCAGTTTTGGGGCAAAAAACATGCAGTTTTTCGTCGTTTTCGCCTATTCTAAAATGTCATAAATTGGGTATGACTGGAAAGCTGAGACTTGTGAATCCAATGAGCCCAATTGTACTCATGTTCACACAAACTAGAGACCTAGGGCATTCAGAGGATGGATGGCTTTCCTTGGTAGATTGACAATAAGTTTGTTTCTGAGCAGTTTCCAGAACAGAAGTGCTCGCCATACAATTGAAAAACACAATTCTTGCAGAGATCTCCAAAATTTCTGATACCAAATCACAGCATGGCTTTTTCTATGGTGTTCCTAAAGGTCTTGGTGTCTTAATGTTGTATTTGGGGTTATTATTGATCATTTTTATCAATTCTTGAGTGGTAAAAAATGGTTAAATTTAGCACCAAATCTGTGTAACAAATGGTATCAAACCAAAAATTGCTGCAACAACTTATGAGACATAACAAAGCATGGAAATGACCATCATATACTTCCATCATATTCTTAGCTCTTATACACTTTCATTATATATTTTAATTCATTCATTAATTCATGTTTATTTCTGATTAATGACTAGAACAACTAGACACACAGTGCTGAGCTGCATCTCAAATTAATCTTCAGGTTCCCAGCTTTCAGATGATGTACACCACTTCTTACTGACATCTACTGTTGACCTGCTATCTCCCCCTAAAGACCCCCTGTACCCCCATAAAAATGACCAAAATGGGTATATTGTGGGTCTCAGAGGGTTTAAAGTGTTTTAGGAAATGATTAGCCACATTCGTCAATATGTATATATTGCCATATGTCATATATTCAATATGTTTTACGAAAAACTGCAAGCAGGCAACATAGCTAATCAGCTGGAGAGAAATCCAAGAGAGATACATAAAAAGCAAACAAAAGACAGAGGAAGACGGTCAAGAAAAAAGAGGGGAGTTAAAGGATAAAGTTGGAGAGACAGAGAGGAAGATGAAGAGGGCAGATGAGGTTGCCCTCAGGCAGTGAGAGTCTTAAAGTTCACCCGGCGTCCTGCTCCCATCTGTCGTGGCCCGGCCCCTCTCCTGTTGGGTCCAGGGCTACCCACCAGTCATGTAGTGCACACAGGCAAGTGGAGCTTAACAAACCTTTTCCATTACCATAATGACCTTCATGACTGAACACCTCGGGAGCCGGAGACGGTACAGGACTGCTTCAACGGCACGGCCATTAACTCCCTCCCCAGGGATGCGCTGAGATCAGATCAACAAGAGAAGAAGCTACAGCGGCAAAGTAGCCCAGCATCGATCACGGGCACCAGTACTAGAACCAAGAATCCAATTCAGCCAGTTTCCATTCAGCCCAAATTGGGCCAGCAAAGTGATGGTGTAAGAGCAACGGTCTCTAATACGTGCAGCACAAAACCACTACAACCATGACGGTTTATCATCAATACATCACATCATCAAGGTAAAGAAATAATTGGATATTTCGACCACATGTAAGGCTGTGCAATTAATCGAACTTCAATTTCGGCTTACCAACGAACAAGATAATTGGCATAAAACGAATGTTGTGCCGCATTCCGTTTCGCAATGACGCCCTCGTTTTGTCTTGTGTTATAAATCCAGCACGTAGTCAGAGTCAAGTCAGCACACTGACACACTGACAGCTGTTGTTGCCTGTTGGGCTGCAGTTTGCCATGTTATGATTTGAGCATATTGTTTTATGCTAAATGCAGTACCTGTGAGGGTTTCTGGACAATATTTGTCATTGTTTTATGTTGTTCATTGATTTCCAATAATAAATATATACATACATTTGCGTAAAGCAGCATATTTGTCCACTCCCATGTTGATAAGAGTATTAAATACTTGACAAATCTCCCTCTAGGGTACATTTCGAACAGATAAAAAATGTGCGATTAATTTGCGATTAATAAAGATTAACTATGGACAATCATGCTATTATCGCGATTAAATATTTTAAGCCTTAATATTTATACAACCAATTGATTAAATTATTTTCTATAGTACAACAATCTTCATATATCTAGCCTCTTAATTTTGCTCTCAAAGTGCACCAGATTGATGCATTTAACTTTAAAACGTAGGCTACAAAATGTTTCTAAACGCATGATGTTTCCAAAGTCAACGAGTAATCATGTTAAATGATCGTGATCTCAATATTGACCAAAATTATGATTTTTGCCATAATCGAGCAGCCCTAACCATATGTACGGACCACAATGATGTTTCAATACAATAAGGTGAGACTCTACAGCAATTCTGTGAAGACAGGAAGTGCAAACTGAGTTTAATACTCAGCTCGACTCAGCATCTCTTTGATCAAATAAGAATAAAATTTAGAAATTGTAGTGATGCCATATTTAGCACTGATCACACAACAACTCTATACTGCTGCAGGTTTGATGTCAATTTGTGTTCTGAAGACAAGACGAGGAAGAATCTGAAGCATACTTCTTTATATAAGAACAGGAAGATAGTGACCCATTTTTATAATCCAGGACAGGTTCTCCTTTCACAAACAGCCTGCTTCAAGTTGATAGTTGCAGTACATTCATACCTGGTAGCTTCCAGCAAAACCACAACCTGCTGCTTTTCCACTGTTAACAGCAAGACACCGAAACACAGTGAGACAAGTGTACAGTAAGGGTGAAACTAAGACTAGCCCACTGTGAACCAGTTACCTTTGTGTAGTCTACAGCTTTTAAACCACTGCCAATACTCAATATAATGTTTACATAAGTGTTAAAGCACCAGCACAAATGAGAAAGACCAGATGAGTTTGGAGTCTGATGGCACCTTAAAATGAGGTCATGTTGGTTATAGATAAGGCAGATAATTTATCACTTTGAGATTGCTGTAGTGTCAACTGATAGTTGACTGCAATGTGTGTATTGCCACTAAACCTGTGGCTTATCGGCTTGTCCGATTAGTTATATTTTTAAGATGTGAGAAAGCCTATCCAAAGCAAGCATATTAATTTGACTCTGAAGAAGAAATAGCAAAAAATATAGGTCATATTCAACCAACACAACACAGCAGGACTTACAGTTCATCGGACCATGTGTTATGAATCAGAACATTTGGTTTGTCTCATGGAAGAGCCGCATGTTAGGTAACAACATGAACTCACCACTAAAGATAGTAATTATCTGATGAGCTGCTGTTATCTAACAGCAACTGTCCAACTTTACAAATCACAGCAGTGACTTAATCGTTGCCAAGCAATCTCTGCAGCGTTTCCTGCTCCGATGTGTCTGATTCATGCTCAAATTTATGGATCCGTTGCCAAAAGTCAGCGCACCCCACCAGATAACACCTTGTAATTTGCACCTTTTCCTTGAACTTGGACAACTACAGCAGTATATTACATAAAGCTGTGGTGTGAGCAAGCAGCCTCCATCTCCAGAGCCTCTCCGACTGCTCTCAGAGCCTCGGCCTGCTGGCCAAATACAACTGTAAGGTTGTGTTTGGAATCAAACGTCAGTTTTTGCAGAAGGCATGGTCAGCCAAGAAGCTCCTCTCTACGGTCCCCTGTGGAGCCTGATGTGCTGATGCTCTGAACCAACACTCTCACACCGAGATGCTCTCTGAGCGATGTTCTCTCTCTCTCTGCTGCCGTCTCACGTACCGTTTCTCTGTCGCTGGCTCAACCCCTCCTCTGGCGCTCTCTCCCACTTCATTTCTATCTCTTTCCTCTCCTCCCTTGATCTTTCCACCACTCTCACCCTCTTGTCTTTCTCACTCCTCTTCTCTCCTCTCTCTTTCTTCCTGCCTCGCTCCCATTCCTCCAACTCTCCAGAACACTTACACTGCAATACACTCACCGTCTCACACACTCCAAGGGGAGGTGTTCAACTGGTACATTATGTCTCTTGAGTATTTCTCAGACTAATGGAAAACACTCAAAATGCCTTAGCATTCCATCATTCTACTGGTAAAAGAGAGACTCTCAGTCCACATATTGCCTCCGTAAGGGAAAGTTTCTACCAACAAGCTGCAGCAGCCACTAGTTTTTCAGGACTGTGAGCACTTTTCAAGTTTATTTTCTGTTTTTGTTCTGCGGGTCTTTCACTTACTGATATGCAGATTAACACAAAGAAAATGAGATTGCTTTACATTACACAGAGGTGAATTCATATTGAATGCAAAGCAAATTTGTAACCTTGCCTTATTCAGTGACTGAATAAATGTGTTTGCAGTCAGAGAACAAACATTAGCTGTTAGCTAGCTAGCAACATACACACGACTCTCAGAGATCTGTGCATGTGTCATACTTGCCAACCCTCCTCATTTTACCGGGAGACTCACGTTTTTCATTGCCCTCTCCCGGTTTCCTACCGGGGTCACAATTCTCCCGTATTTCTCCCGATTTATGATAAATGTTCACAACTTTTTTCCTTTTCCTTATCTCAACCTGTTTCTGGCACTTTAAAAGCCGTACTGTTTCCAGCCGGACAACAATAAAGCTACACCAAATGTTGTTTCCCGGTGGAAGAGATGCTCGCGACACAACACAGTTTGAGGCGCGCTCGCCGCAAAATCACAGCGTGCAGCGCCAAAGTTGGGCTTTGCTCGGCGCAGTGAAAAGTCGTCGTGGCGTGGTGCGAGCTATTGGAAATACCGAGTTTCAGAGAGCAGTGGTGCCGTTGTAACGTTGTGTCTGAAAGGACCTTCAGTGAGAAATGGGGAGAACTAAGAGAAAGAAACAATCAAGCAGGGCAAAAAAACAAATGAAAGAATAAAAACAGATGAATATTAGTTTATGCCAGAGATTCACAGAAATTCACACCAGAGGAGCGAATTATTCAGTTTTCTTTCCTGAGAATTGAAAGTAAAATTAAAAGTAGGCCTTTCTAATATAAAATTGAGATTCAGCCTATTTCTCGCTTAAAATGTTTTCAGAAGTAGATTTTGGTGGATTGTTTAGACGGAATAACAGAAAGTTTACGAGCAGGCCGCCATGTTGTTTCCTGTTTGAAACAGCAAGCAGAAAACCAGGAAACAATCAGGTGCATTTAACGATAGGGTACGTCACCGCTTGAACAGCCAGTTGTGTGCAGCAGCGCGTCCCCTAGTGTCCTCGCTGGACCTGGTGGACATGTACCGCTGGATTTAACATTATAGACATGACCACTGACTATCTGTGTAACAATTTAGCCACAAATTCACAGTCTGACCGTACAAGGTCCAGACATATACTTAGTTTTGACCGAGTCTTGTTATTGTCGCTGCTGAGGGTCATTTCTCACTGCTCTCACACATGTTTCAGTTATAAAGCACTCTGGGTTCTGCAGTAACCTTTGCTGCAAAGACCACTAAATGGCACATGGAGTGAAGTCTCACACAGTTCAATGAGGACATCCAGACACATACAAGTCAGTGATGGAAGATGTAAGAGCCCTATTAACCCACCAGGATACTGTATCCCCTTGCTGCTATGATTTCTCATACTAATTGTGTTTTAATGCAGCACCACAGCTACTGTACATAGGCCACCACTTCAGTACTTCCCTATGGGGGTCATTAGAGTAAATATGTACATGTATCAGTATTATATATGCAGAAGATATTCAAAAATGAAGGAAGTGCCAGAGCGAAGAATTATTTAGTCAGATTTTAAACCAATATGTGGATCAGTGCTCTTTTTAGGGCGATGGGGGGAGGGTGTCTTTTTTAACCTGCAGTAGAAAGATGAAAGAGATGGAAAGACAAAAATCAAGGTGGATGACATGTGACAAAGGTCTTGATCCAGACTCAAACAAAGGACGTCCTGGCTACACGACATGAATCTGAGCCACGCGGACGCCTCAGTGCCTCCCTTTGAAGATTACATTTGACTTGGAGACCATTTCTACAGGGGAAAATGGAGGCTGTTTATCAGAAAGATAAAAGCGATGAAGTGGTTGAGACTCACTTTGATAAATGAAGTAAGCATGTCAAAGTGTTGCGAAGATTAGGCGTGTTAACAGATGAATTTTGTGTTTATGTCGGTGTTCAGACAAAAAAATAGGTTTAATTGGTGTTTGGATGAACTGGAAGTGGTTGTGTTTTTTGTCGGTGATACTCCGATTATTACAATCCTGTTGGGATATTGATGCATTAAACTTCTTATTCTGCAATCAGCTTTGATAAAAATCACGTAGAACAACGTTATAAACAGCTCTGTTTTAATCCAAGGAGCTGTAACATTCATATTATCCTTTGCATGACTTCCATATTTGGTGAATTCATCCTCTAGATTTGATTTTCAACATAACATAGTTTGTAAATGCAGTCCTTTTCGTCAGCCAACATGTAGGAGAACTACGATGGCTTATGCGAAAACAATAAAAAAGGGGGATTTCCGTATCTAGAGTTGGTGTTTGGTTTGTCCGTTCTGGGCTACTGTAGAAACATGGCGTACACCCGCTCCCTATGTAGATATAAACGGCTCATTCTAAGGTAACAAAAACACAACGACTCTTATTTTCAGGTGATTATACACTAATAAAAACATACGTATTAATATATTCAATTTCTGCTAATAGATCCCCTAAAATACTACACACTGTTCCTTTAATAGATGTACTTGATGTTATTTTATAATTGTTGTTTATACTACAGGTTTACAGCCCAAATCCTAAAACTGTTTCACAAATGATAAATGCTTCTGGACCTCTGTGAAGTGCATGAGTGGACAAGGTGTACAATGAAAGGAAAATACTGTATGACAAAGCCTTGGTTCGAAAGTGCAACACATTGAAAATCAATTTTTATTTTCAACATGAATATACAAAAATACTGCGTGTGCAAATTTCCCCGTCTCTGTCCTGATAATGAGGCCCGGTGTACACAATACATGTACGCTCTCGTGCTGATTGTGCTTGCATAAGCTTTCAGTTTCACCAGGTGACTCCTCCAAAATATTAATACATCTAAAGAAGCCGAGGACGGGCAGAGAATCAGGCCAGTGCACATTACTGCTAATGATCTCTCAGCGAAATCACACACACACACATTACAGGCATACACACATATACGTAGGAATGAACAGCAAGATACCCACGTAAGCACAAGCCCACAGAGAAGACTGAGCGTTTGCACATCGTAAAAACATGCATGTGTGCATAAAACAAGCACACATGCACGCTGGTTAAAAATATAACACACTTCTTTGTCACCACCGGCACATTAACGTATCCCTCCCTAGCGGGGTAGCAGCAGGAGCGTGGAGTCAGATTTCTCTGGGTGTTAATGAGGGAGGGACGGGGGTCTGTGATTCAAACCCAACAGAGCTGGCTCATCACAGCTCCCTTTAATAAAGAGAATGATGGACTGTGGCGGAGCTCATTTACAATGTCGACCTGTCACGTAATGTTTTCACAGCGATGACCAGCGGACGAGCGACAATGAGAGAGGGGGGGGGTGACGGTATGACGACGTATACCACGAGACAAGAACAATTTGTTTGTGAGAGCTCTCTCTATGATACTGCTGCTTGTACTGAATAAGACCATTGTTGAAAAGCAATAAGCTGCCATGAAGTTGATTTGTCAGGCATTTAATTCACTGAACTAGTAAAGAAATAGACACATCCAATAGTTCCTCATTTACGTTTCCTAAAAAATACTAGATCACGATGCATATTATCATAACAAACATTATTATCACTTCTTTCTTCCTCACAAAGAAAGGAAGTTGTCCTCTCCATAAATGATGCAGTTGAAGTTTAAATTCCTGCATCCTCGCGGTAATGGGTGTGATGACCAATGCCAAGGAGATAGGGTTAGGTAGTGCCATTTTCTTTGACTACTCTTGTGATAGACAAGTGGGAGCAGAAGCTCAACAGTAGCATTAAATACTGAACATGGCAACAGTGCAGCCTTACAGCGCATTTCTATAGGGCTGTGTATTAGCAAGAATCTGGCGATACAATACGTATCATGATACAGGGTAGAGATTCAATATATTGCGATACTGTAAGCAAGGTGATATATTGCGATTTTTTAAAATATGATTTTAGGAAAACTATCATACTATAAAGACCACCATATGTACATAATCTGAGTAAAAAAAAGTCACTATGTGAAATGGCAACTATGTGGACTAACATCATTACACATGAATACAATTGGACTCATGGATCCACAAGAGTCTCAGCTTTACAGTCATATCCAACTTATGTAATTCCAAGACTGTTAATGAACCTCAGTATACAGAAATATTCAAATACACCATTTTAGAATAGGAGAAAATAACACATTTATACTGCAAAAAAACTGCATGGTTTTTGCCTAAAACTGCATGGAATTAGCATAGATTGGGCATGTCTGTAAAGGGGAGACTCACCCATTTTCATTCACATATATTGAGGTCAGAGGTCAAGGGACCCCTTTGAAAATAGCCATGACAGTTTTTCCTTGCCAAAATTTTGCGTAACGTTTTGCGACATGTAAGCATGACATGGTTGGTACAAATGGATTCCTTAGGTTTTCTAGTTTGATATTATTCCAGTACCTTCCCTCTAGCTTTAAAAACTGAGCCCACTACAACCTCCGAAACACAGAATAGACACCCCTAATTTCCACCAGATCCGGAGACGGAGGGCGTCTCAACGCTTTCTATTCATTTCCTGTGGAGAGCAGAAGAGGCAGTCGCGCAGTGCATGGTGGAAGTGTTGCGGCGAGGTTGGATGGGGGGGTTCCGCTGTCTGTATTTGCATAATTGCGGCGAGGTTGGATGGGGGGGTTCCGCTGTCTGTATTTGCATAAAATAGAACATGTGTTTTTTAAGCCCGATTGATTTTGACTCATACAGGTATATGCTGAGCTGTATAGCGTAGTACTGATTCATCTATTAATAATTGAGATACCTTGTACTGAATATGTATTGTATTGCTGCCTTCTCTTCCCACCCCCCACCCATGGGCATGCATGCAAACACATTAATTTACACTTATTGCGCTCATATACTCACTTAAACACTAACAGTTATACACACATCTACACCCAAAGGACCACAATGGAAATAAGCTTTACTGTGTTTTATCCTTTTGACAAATATTGTACAAAGATATGATGGCTCCTGGTGAGGCTGCATTATTTATTTATGTATGTCATATATTTCTTTTTATATATATTGTCAATAAAAAAATTCAATTCAATGCAAGCACTGATGTCCCTAAGTACAACATCACAGCTGCTGCTAGCATAAAACTAAGATTTGTTTTCATGTGGCCTCATGTTAATGATTACACCCCTCTGGAAAAAATATGCATCATGTTTTATCTTTTGCAGTTCCCTCAGAGTAAAACCTGAGACACACTTAAACTACCGGGCTGCGTGATGACAAGTCACTAATCATTTTAACCCTCTGAGACCCGCTGGATCGCCCAACTTTACTGTCTGTCAGAGGCTGTAGCAGGTTCAGGTTTCAGAGCTGGAGTGAAAATGCAGATATCGAGGAAAAACTGGCATGGCTATTTTCAAAGGGGTCCCTTGACCTCTGACCTCAAGATATGTAAATGAAAATGGCTTCTATGGGTACCCACGAGTCTCCCCTTTACAAACATGCCCACTTTATGATAATCACATGCAGTTTTATGCATGCAGTACAAATGTGTTATTTTCTCCTATTCTAAAATGGTGTATTTGAATATTTCTGCACACTGGGGTCCCTAAACAGTCTTGAAATTACATAAACTGGGTATCACTGTAAAGCTGAGACTCTTGTGGATCCAATGAGCTCAATTGTATTCATGTGTGATGATGTTAGTCCCCATAGTAGCCATTTCATTGCAGTGAGACCATTTTTTGAAACTTGACCTCACTGTATAAAATGACCTGTGGTGACCTCTAGGATAATCACAGCCTCATGAAACTTTACAACCACAAACTAGAGACCTAGAGCATTCAGAGGATGGATGGATCAAACTAGAGACCTAGAGCATTCAGAGGATGGATGGATCAAACTAGAGACGTAGAGCATTCAGAGGATGGATGGCTTTCCTAGCTACAGTAGATTGACAATAAGGGGGTTTCTGAGCAGTTTACACAACAGAAGTGCTCGCCATCCAATTGCAGATAAATGCAATTCTTGCAGAAATCTCAAAATGTCAAAAGTTTTTGATCACAGCATGGCTTTTTCTATGGTGTTCCTCAAGGTCTTGGTGTCTTAATGTGGTATTTTGGAGGGATTATTGTTATTATTCATTTTTATCAATTCTCGAGTGGTAAAAAAATGGTTAAATTTAGCACCGAATCTGTGTAACAAATGGTATCAACCAAAAAATTGCTGCAACAACTTATGAGACATAATAGAGCATGGGGATGACCGTCATATAATTCTATCATAATTTTCGAAGCCCGTATACACTTTTCCAATTTATGATTAATGACTACAACTACTTAGTCATTAAGCAGCATCTCAAATTAATCTTCAGGTTCCCAGCTTTCAGATGATGTACACCACTTCTATGTGACATATACTGCTGACCTGCTATCTCCCACTAAAGACCCGCTGTAGCCCCCTAACAAAGACAAAAACTAGTCCATAGTGGGTCTCAGAGGGTTAAATAATATTACAAAATGACAAAAAAGCATTACAAAAATCTGACTGGATTGACTAAAATGTGATTAAGCTGTCACAGCTAAACAGGAGACATACAGTACGTCTGACAACCAGCAGTTAATGGAGTAGTTCCAAACAGTAACTTAAGAAAGATGTAATAAAAAGGAAAAACAAAACAAACTGCAGACAGGACTGGTGGTCCGTCATGCTACAGAGAGTGGAATGAGATTTGTTTCGACCATCCAGCCACTGCTTCTGTAATCTCCATATGAGTTGTGTTTAGGAGCTTTAGTTTACGTGGACCCTGTTAAAAAAGAAAAGTCAACAGCGTGCACTTTTCTACAATGGTTTGGAAAATGAGCTGTAGGCGCGATCGAACCCTAAATAGCTACAATCAATATCAGGCAATAAGACAAGATGCACCTCCAATTAAAGCAGAGCGTTGGCACCAGCAGAACGGGGGCCTGAGCAGTTAATAAATGTGCCGCACAGGAAAAGTTGGCAATCAGAAGGCGTACTTAGAGGCTTTTATGAGACAACAGCTGTGATCAAGAAATAAATGAGCATCACGGCAAGCAGAACATGCACGCTGACATGAAAGCTGAGACGACAGCCAAAGTGTGCAGCGTCTGCCTGAGATAGCTCCTCTCTTGCAGTCTTCATGTTATTAGCTTCCTGACAACCACACACAGGCACAAGTGAAAAATAGAGCTTCTACTAGGGGTCTTAATCGGTTTTCTGGTGTGATAAGAGCGAAGACTTTATAAAAGCCGTAGCTGCAAATGGTTTTACAGATGGAGGAACTGGACGGAGGTAAAGTCAGATTTTGAGTTTGTGATTATCAGGAGAATATCAGCTATCTGCTACTAACGTAAGCCAAGAGATACAGTATATAAAGTTGGGCCTTTTTTTACAAGATCCTATCCAACTCTACTTTAAAAAGCATTTTCAGCTCCGTTTGTATCACAGATGGATGGGGAATGTGTCTTTAGAGTACAGTAACAGTTTTAAATGAGCAACATTTTATAATTAAGTACATTTATACCACAGTAGTTTCAACGCAGTAAGAGTATGAATGGAAGATATTAATAATCTCTCCACAGATACCTTTCTCAGTCAACAGATAAATATGAAAATTAAGATATATTTACAATACATGCATAGTTATTGCCACTACAACTATGAAGATTGCCACTATACTAAACAGATATGAATGGAGGGAATGGATATCTATTTCTGAAAGTCACACATTAATTAGACTCTAGTGAAAGTGTGTAACCAGATCATAAATAACTGTTTTAAACAATGAGCACATACCGTCTGTGCCAACAAGAAACCAGACCTGCTGCAAGAACAGTGCAGAGGGAACAAAACCCTTCAGTTCTCCCAGACAGCTGGAGTTAAATGGTGAGAGGTCAGCCACAGTTGGTGAACCATAAATGAGGAAACCTTAATTAAAGTGTTTCATTTAAAGTTGCCTTCATCAGAGTTGTAAAAGTCTGTGCACTTCAAATTGCATGGCCTCAGATCTTCTGCAAATTGTAAACACGTCTCCTCTCTCAAGTGTCTTCCCACAGGCCCTGAAACCTGCAGTCATCACGCCACTCTTAAAAAAGAACAATCACTAATGAACAATCACAGGCCCATATCAAACCTCCCGTTTTTAAATAAAATCATTGAAAACCTGTTTCAACAGCTGAAGACGTGATGTCTTCCAGTCAGGTTTTCGACCACACCACAGTACTGAAACTGCTCATGTTAAGGTCCTCAATGTCATCCACTTAAACACAGACAGTGGCAGAATTTCAGTCTAAGTATTATTAGATCTTGGTGCTGCATTTGACACGATCGACCACAACATATTACTAGACCGACTGGAAAACTGGGTGGGACTTTCTGGTACAGTCCTAAACTGGTTTGGATCCTACTTATAGGACTGGGACTATTTTGTGTCGATAGGCATTACACATCTGAGCGGACAAATATGACATGCAGAATTCCCCAAGGCTCCATTCTGGGTCCTCTTCTGTTTACATGCTTCTACTGGCTCAGATTATGGAAAACAACAAAAAGAGTTACCATAATTATGCAGACGACACACAAATTTACATAACCATATCACCAGGGGACTTATACAAGCACTGAGTAAGTGCATTGAATAACTCAATGATTGGATGTGCCAGAGGAATGATTAAAAGTCAGTGCTCAGCTTCAATCGGCAATGTTAAAAAATAAATACATACATATACTGTATGCTACATACACATCAATACATTTCTGATCTGGTGCTACATTATGAACCATTCAGATCTCTCAGGTCATCTGGAACAGGTCTGCTTCTGTTCCCAGAGTCAAAACCAAATATAGAGAAGCAGCGTTCAGTTTTTATGCTCCATATATCTAAAACTCTCAGAAAACTGCAGGTCCGCTGCAACTCTCAGTTGGTTTAAAACAACGCTGAAGACTTCTCTCATTTGCAACTAACTTTTATTAAATAAAATTATTACTTTCTTAAACTGCCCTGTAACTTTTATTCTAGTTTTTTATACCAGTCTTATTCAATTTAGCTTGTTTTAATTTTCTATTCTCTTGGCTCTTTAGTGACCATGTTTAAAGTGTAACGTCACCCCCAGGTCTGAGCCGAAGTCCACCCACTGCATCATTTGGAAAAAAACTAAAAGGTGGGCAAGATGCTGAGAGATGAAACCACGCACACTTACATAACAGTAGCATGGAAAATAGCAATATGGGGCACTGAACTTGATGAATTTAGAATTAGCTAGCACACCCTGCGGTCCCTCCGCCTCACTCCCCGCCACTGGGAGACTACCAGGAGGAGAGCGGACGCCAGCTCCGGATACGGATCGTCGCTTGTAACAAGTCAAATTCAGCCAGCGCAACCTTGGCCGTCCACTCTCCTCCCAGCAAAGTAGTCTCCTAGCAGCGGGGAGGAGGGATTCAAAACAGTCGAGGGTATCCACTCAAGTTGCAGGAACTGAAACTGAACTAACGTTACGTTACTGAGTGCCAGTTGGAAAAAAATTATGCCAAAGATAATTCTGTTTGCGTACAAAAACTATGCGGTGGTCAACAAAAACGAACTGCAGTATGCAAAACGTACTGGTCAAAAACTACAAATGAAGACGCAAATGGTATAACATTTGTTGAAGAGTGCATTGTTACTTGTTTAGGACTCAAAAAGCAAAGTTTAGGACTTGGGACAAAGACTTGAGACTTACTTGAGACTTGTGGCAAAACAGTGACTTGGTCCCACCTCTGGCGTAAACCTCATTGGCCGTAAACTGAGGAGAAAGAGGGAAAGAAAATCAAGGTGAAAAAGAGTGACTTTAGTATGCATGCATGCTGGTATTGTTAAGAATACCTTTGTATTTTTTCCAGTATAAATATTCAGTACACCCTGTTACTGTATATTATTATAGTACGCAAGTGGAACACAAGGTCTGTCTCCACCTGAGTACATACCCACACAGATAAACACACAGTTTTTCTCTGAATACATTTCTAACCCTGGAGCCAGGTCAGAAGATTGCAGCAGCACTATTACAAAGGCCAGGTCAATATGTACTGTATGAAGCTCTTTTCCTGCTCTCTCTCTCTCACACACTCATCACACACTTCCTCTATGTCCCTCTCTCTCAGCCCTCTCATCGCCCTCAGCCTCGGGCGTCCTCGCCTTCACCACTCTGCACGGACACCTCAGCAGCCATATGCCATTAGGGAAGAGCCCAGAGCAGCAAATACTCATAAATATTGACTTGGTTTCAACATATCCCTCAGGAAGTGTTCGAAACAGCAGGTACTGCATTAGCACACCAACAGCAAACACAAACCCACGGTCAATACCGATGAGCCGCCGCAGCTTAGCTAACTCTCTCAGCATTCGTTCTAGCAGAAAGAACACGAGGCGCTGCAGCAGGCCTGCGGGATGCGAGGTGTCGTTACAGAAAATATTTAATTAGCAGCTGCAATAAAAGTCTCCCCGGTGGATGATCACTGTCAACTGTTAAGCATCTCGCAGGGCTCGTGGATTTCTTTAGAGGTGCGGCGTTTTTTTTGTTTTTCCACACGAGCAGCAAATGAATTGCTGTGACACCGAGAAATTGGGCTTACAGGACCAACCCTGAGCTGTAGTGTAATGCTATCAAATAAAACACAACTGTTCATCACACCTGATTCAGTGGATCGTACTCTCCTCTCCCTATAGGTATGGTTAATTAAAAGTGTTTTCTCACCGAGTGCACGTAGAGATTATATGTGTCCCTCTTTTAATCTGCCAGGGACGTCTCTTGACTTAGACTTGTTAATCAATCTTATTTGGGTGTTAACTAATTACATTCTCCCTTTCCAGGAGATCAGAAACAGTGAATTATTCGAGGCAAAGCTGATTTCCTGAAGGTTGGGAGAGCAGTCAGGTGGGAGAATTAAGCCATTTACTAATGAGAGAAAATGTGATTTGTTACTTCCAGCTTGGTTCATCAGCTCCTGCTGAGTGCTAGTGGAGGAGTCGATGGCTGGCCTACAACATGGGAATAAGGGGTCGCCTCCGAGCCACGGACTCCCGCAGTGAGAACAGACTCCGCTCGTGGTGTGTGTCAATGATGCTTTATCCAACAATGACTTTTTTGGGTGAGCACATTAAAGTGCCATGTGCTAACGACCCATCCAAGCTGAACCATTTGTTAGCTTTTACATGGAGGGATATCTCCTTTTACTTTGAAATGCAAATACTCTGGCTATACCACCCTGCCTGCAAGAAAATAAATTTATATACTAAATATATACAGGAAATGTTATTGCTGCATGGATTATTTCAATGGCAACATTTTTTTCCAGTCAAGGAAGTGTAACATTCTTGTAATGCACAGAAATGAAAAGGACGCGATCGGGGATGGTGGGCATTCAAAGCACAGGACTTTGAGAGCGTAGACTCCTTAGTCCATTTATGGTAGGCTTAGATTACTTTAACACTTAGTTAAAGAGTAACTTTGGTATTTTTCAATCTGGACCCTATTTTCCCATGTGTTTATGTCTATTAAGGACAACATTTTTTTAAATTGGTACTGGAAGTAAACATAAAGTATATAAAGTTACCAACCAGAATCTTGTTGTTGTTAATTAATCATCTTTACTTACATTTTTTGACAGATTAAAGGGGACATATGCTCATTTTCAGGTTCATACTTGTATTTTGGGGTTCTACTAGAACATAAATACATGATTTAGTGTTCAAAAAACACATTCTTTTTCTCATACTGTCTGTCTGAATATACCTGTATTCACCCTCTGTCTGAAACGCTCCGTTTTAGCGCCTGTCTCTTTAAGACCCCCCTCCCGAAATAGCCCAGTCTGCTCTGATTGGCTTGCGAGAAAAATATGGTGCACCTTTGCAATAGGGATGCACCGATTGTGAAATTTTGGGCCGAAACTTATACCGATGTTTAAAATAACAATTTGGCCGATAGCCGATACCGATGTTTTTGTTTGTTTTTGCAAATATTTATTCTGTTTTAAAGTCATTCAGCATTTCATTACACCGTCTTTGAATGAGTAAAATTTTAATCATACAAATTTATGAAACAACCTTTCATATAACCTTTCACATGTCTGTTTTTTTTATTAACTGCTTCAAAAGCCTTTTCAGCTGCTATACAACTACCTACTCAATGAGAAGAATGTTTCAGTACACAGCCCAACAAAAATATTTGTTATGTCAAACATAAATTAAATGTATATGTAAAAGCGATTAGAAACAGCAGTGTTTCTCACACAGACTTTACTTGGGCGGACCGCACATTTATTAACAGCCGACCAAGAATGAATCACATGTTTTCTGATCTAGACAGCCCACAAAAAACTGACTGGGTTGTTTTATTTCACAGTTTGTGGGTCGGTAGGCACTCCAGACACCCAAATGTATGAGCACTGAGAAAGTGAGTTTTTTCCATGATATGTCCCCTTTAAAGTCAAAAGCATTTTTACAGCATAAGACCTTCACTCTGCCCTTCACCTATCCACCCATCAATTTCCTGGAGCAAAGGGGAAAACACATCCAACAACAAGGACAAGATATAGGGCCAACCCTGAGGCCGTCGCAATCACTACAATGCATCACTCGTTATTTACATAAAGTTGGACTCAGCTCAACCTTCAAGCGTTGCCAAGTCACCGATCTCTCTCCACCAGCTGCCACGTCACACTCTGTCGCCCCTCGTATCCCTGCACTCATTTCAAATGAACAACTGCCTGTCGCTTTGCCTCATGATGTCACTGCTGCTGGTGGAAGCACACACTTAGAAACAGGAAATTCAACTCCGGAGATTTGGGGTGCAAGATGTGTCAGCGGTATAGAGAATGTGAATCAGTGTTCAGTTAGTGTGGCCAGCAGACTGCTTGATAGATTATAAAAATGTAAATACATTAAATAAAAAACAACTGTCTAAATCTTATGGTGGGATGGCTCTGGGGATCCAGATTTAATTAAATCCTTGCCATTGACCATTGGAAAAGTATTACACATTGTGCCACATAATAAATTCCCTGAAACATTATGACAGCAACCAAACAAATATATTTTTTTAGCAAAGCAGTCTACAGGACTGACAGTTTAGCTATTAGTGTTTGTTCCATCCAGATGATTTGGGTGATATGCAGCAAGTTGGACATTTCCTCCCACTGTAAGTCACATCCTAATGTGTTTTTGTGTAGATGACGGATCACAAAAACATTTTAAAAACTTAATGTTGACAAGGAACAACTCACTTGAAAAGCGCCTTATCATGGGAGGATGACTCTCCGTCTTTAGAGTCAGCTAAAGTAAATGTTTGATGATATTTCTGAGTGTGTTGGAGCGTGTACTCGGACTCACAAAGAGTGCTACTGCTGGAATCTACAATAGCAGCAGGGGTGCCATTCATTACAATGAATTGAAATAACAAGGACTATAATTTATTGATTCTTTTATTTTTCATTATTCAGGAATCATCTGACTTTTTTCTCAGTCTTACAGCGACAGCAGGCTTTGTGTATTTTGTACTCTTCCTCATTAATAAGTGATCCAAATCGTAGTTGAGTATTGCCTATTAAAGACTTGCCTCCTCTCTGTAGTGTTATTCTAAGCACACACCACATGGTGCATAGAGAAGCTTAGGGCCTTCAAGGATTCCCACTCCTTCAGAAGACAGTAAATAATACATCTTATTGGATTTGAGGGAAGAGCTTCACACTTTGCAGAGGAAAATGAGAAATAAATTCAAATATATGTGGCGCAACAGGCCATGGCAGGGACACAAAGGGATAAAATAAATGCTAAAAAATGGTATCAGTGGAGTTTCACGTTGTCATTACCAGCGGAGATAACCGTGCTGTCCTCTCGAGCCTAATACATAATGTTGTTGTTCCTCCTCTTCCTCTCCTGAGCAGTTTCAGCTGCTGCATAATTGAATGTGAAAACAGTGTATTACTCTGTCTGCGGGGACAGGATTGAAAAACATCAGAAAGCTGGGAGATGGAATAACATTTTGGGCCAGGCAGTCTGACCACATCACTGAGCAAAAGTAACCCGGAGATCCAGAGGGCTGACCGCTGAAGCATGACGGCGTCCTCCGCTGCCTCTTCCATCCCGAGAACTGTCCTTTTTTTCAAAGACGGGTTTTCACCCTCGGAGCGGGAGGTGAAGAGGAGGCGACAGCATTGTTTGTGTCTCCGACTCCAAATATGTCCCAGAAGGACTCACTTGCATCGGTTTGGTAGTTCTCGTTATTTGATTGATTTTATAACTGAGGAGTGGGGATAAAGAGACAGCGAGGAGGAGGTTGGGAGTCTGGGACTGGTGGGACGAACCCCAAACTCGCTGATCTCATTTAAGTATTTTGATTGGACGGGCTGGTCCGCTTGTCTCGACTGCAGTGGTTCTGGTCGTTGTGTGTTTTAAAATCAAAAGAACTTTACCATGTTGTGTGAAAGGCATAGACTGTATATAAGAAGTTGACGTAGCCACCGTGACGCCACTAGGCTTGCCGTAGTAGTCGGTGTTACACGGTGGTCGGGCATACACCGATTACATTACTTGCCCACCGCCCCCACCGTCATTTTCCTTTTTTTAGCAATAAAACCCATTTAGTTAATTTTCGTGTAGCAGCGACTTGTTATCATTACATAGTTGGACGACGGACGCTGCAAACTGAAAGTGAAAGTGTCTGCTCCGTACGGAGTCTCAGCTCAGAGTAACAGGAGTCAGATTTCACCCACGGGACGAGAGAGAGTTGACAGACAAGACGATGGCGAAGGATTTGGTGTCGAAGCGAAAGCAAAAGTGCCTATTTAGCAATATTTCAGATTTAAACCTAACGCTATAAGGGAACCATAATGTTAATGAGGCAATCGGCGGAGGAGTCGCCCCCTGCTGGATATTAGAAAGAATGACAGTTTAAGGCACTTCCACATGGGCTTCACTTCTCAGAACCAGAGGCTGCCGCCTGGTCTCGACTGTAGCGGCTCTGGTCGTTGTGTGTTTTGAGTTAATATCAAAGGTAATCCATGAAACTGGGATCCTTTGAACTTTTCCACGGTGCGTGAACGGCCTACATCCTCCTGGTACAGCAAGATGGGAGCGACTGAATGAATATCCCATGCCATTTATTGAAGTTAACATCAGCCTAAATAAACTATTTCAGTCTGGTATGTTTTACCATATATTGTGTATCTAACTTTACTCAGTAAAAAAACAGGAATACTAAAATAGTTTATCACATGTCACACAGCACTTATTAGACTGCATGCTGCCATTTGAGTATATTTAGTAGTGAATTGACAACACTGAAGTGTGCTTAGAATGAAATTAGAAGTCTTATAAATGTATTTATCGTGTATTAAATTTCCCATTTTCCCGGGGAAGCCCTAGAAGACACCTGGACATCCATGGACCTCGGTTTGAGAGCCACAGAGGACTCTAGGAGTCCTCCTCCCCGACTGCAACGCCAGTGATTAAAAATTTCTGAACCAGATGGTCATGAATTTTTTACCCTTCTCCTGGCAAAGATTAGTTTTTGACTTGATTTATTAGCCTGGGAAAACACACATTCGGTGTTTATATACAACAGCAAGTAGCCCAAGACTTAGAAATAAATAAAAAAGCATATCAACTGAATGTTTTTATTTATTTATTTTTTTGCAGTTTCATTTCAATGATAGATCTCTTTCATGTGAAAGGCTGCTATGACACTCAACCTCGTTGGCTGCATGCTGAAATTGTAGCACGCACAGAAGGTTAAGCACATTACTGAAGTTAATTAAATAATTTGCTAACAACATTATTTGCTTGGGGAGTCATTTGTGTTTGTTGAATACTGATTTCATTACTCAAAGCAATAGACATATTTGGAATGTAAGGCTCCATTTCTCCTGGCGTGTGCTGAAGAGAAATCTATGTAATGTGACAGTTGACCCACAGAAACAAGATAACATAGTCAGACAAAAACATCCCTCGTCCCTGCTCTTGTCAAAGAGTTTCCCAGTTAAGGTTAAGGATTTATTTGAGAACTTAGTTTTATCTGTTTTGGTTGTAAAATGAGCTGATAATATTGCTGAGTGTAGTTTCAGTTACGCACAATATAATTCTGGGAGACAGAGCTACACTGGAGGTAGAAATAGGCTTTGTCGGAAAATCGTATACTATGCACTGCATATTCAATAGTTGTACTATTGTTCAACATACTTTTGTGTGAATAAACAGTAGTATGAATCTTTTCGGATGAACTGAGCAGTAACCTCGTCACTTCCCGAGAGCCTCCTTGCCGGTTGGAGACATGTAACCATGGTAACCCGTACCGACATCATGTGACCAAAACGAGTGTGTGCGGTGTGCTGTTTTGGCCAAATTGTTGCTCTCCACACACTATAGGAACAAAACTGTTAAATTTAACATGTCGTTACGTGTGGGGTCTCTCACATTTTCAAAATCATTTAAAATTTGAAAAATCTTTTAGAATAGGCCCGCTTTTACCTGCACAACATTAGTATACCTATTTGCAATTAAAGAAGTCTTTACAAAAACTCTGCAATCTTAAAACTGTAGTCACACACAAACATCACAATAGAGCTCTATGTACATGGAATATACTGAGTGACAGTACAAAAGTTTTAGAAGGTGAATGGCTCTGAGGAGTGTGCTTTTGATCGACAGAAGCTATTCATTATTCAGAGGCGGATTTCTGCTTTAAATTAAAACACATTATATATTATAATTGAAATATGAAAGCCCTCCAGATATGCATTACTGTAGATAGACTCAAAGGCAGTGGGAGTGAGCTTTGTCTGCATACTTTCCACGCTTCCTTTGTCCATTAACACAGTTATGACTCACTGATGAGTGCATGATTATTCTTTTTTTTCCTTTTGTCAAAAAACACTGAAATGACTCCAATACATCTGACATGACTTGACCTCAATTATGACAGAGTTTTTTGCCGTCAACAGTTGTGTGTACATATCTGGAGTAGCCAAATTTCTATCTTTCTGTCGTTGTTTGTGGGATGTGTAGCTGCCATATCTTTCTGAGGTGCGTCTGTACTAAACAGCCTGCATGTAATCTCTTTAATACCACTCTACGCTCTCTGTGGAGCCCTTTTTTTCTTAAAACAGCCAACCACGGCGCTAACAAGCCTTTAAAAGAACATTATGAATTATAATTTGAGAACATTATGTGCTAATTTCTCCAGGGGTAATTCTACTAGCCAGGCTCTGTGTGAGGCCTTTTTCATTGCATCTCCTCCCCACACACATAAAGTCACAACACAGTGAAACCATAACATTTCTCACTGTGCTGCTGCAGCCTATATTTTCACGCTGTGGTGAGTGGGAGCTCAGCGGACCATGCTGGCAAGTTTGAATCATTCCAGTCATTTTTGGTCTTGAGCATTATTCCAACAAGGAAGACACTTATTACCACAGTCGGGCAGTTTCCTCTCAGTCAGATCCCCGACACCTGCCTGCCCTGCAGGACATTACTCCATGAATGTGGCTTTGAAGCTGCACACACTCACTTAGACGGAGTATATACACAACCCATGAGTGTTGGCAGGACATAAGGGTACACAAGCATGCACAGACAAACATGAGCACACACCCACAACCACACAAACACACACAAAATGAGCACCACCGTCACAAAGCTATCCTCATCACAGTGAGTGTTTCGCAGCTCGCCACGGGAGGGTGATGTATATATTTACCGCCTTTAGAATGGATCAGTCACGGAGGAACGCTGCACCGAGCGTAGAGGCAGTAAAGTTAAATTACTTCAAACAGTTCTGTTTCACACCGCTGACCGCTTCTTCAACCACAGATACTCCACATTACACCTTCTTTCCCCCCCGACTACATTAACAGACTTAAAGCTGCATTATATTTGACAACTAGAGGTCAGACAGTAAACCCCCAAACAACTTCATCATTAACTCATTTTAAGTTTTTATCTATTTTCAGTGTGTGCACTGTAGGGCTACAACTAACTTTCTTCTTCTTAATTGTTTCCATTATCACAGCTCAGGTCCATTATTATAATTTTTTTTTTAAGGTTTTTATACATCAGACCGGCAATACGTCATCCAGAGTCGGCTCTTATGACCACGCCCCCTTTTGGGGGAAAACAATCCCGTGTCTCTCATAGACGGTAACAGAGTAAACAGAAGAAGTTGAAACATATCTCCAAACTTCCACTTTAAACGAACCATTAATAGTAATAACGCTATGCTGAAGAGCTGCTGTGTAGCTGGTTGCACCAACAATTAATCCAAAACGCTGATCTCGGATTTGTTCCCCTGCCGTGTCCTAAAGAAGATATAATAGAGGAGCTTTATGGCTCCAAGCTATAGACCAGATCAGCATGGCGTCATCGCCGAGGCTGCGCTCCCTTTTGGGGGAAAGAAACTCGCCGTCACAGGAGAGAAAATTATAATAATTCATATAAAAATGTAGTGACCACACGAGCCACGTGAATAATAAATGACCAATTAAAACACAATGCGTAGCAAAAGATACACAGTGAATACATAAATCCACTACATACAGGCTATGGGCTATTACGCTTTGTGACAAATAAACTGAATGTTGAAATTGGTGGAGAGCGCCTTTAAAACTACAGTCCGCTGATTCAAAGTCAAAACGTATGTGAAACCATAGTTCACCACAGTGAGTGCAGCGAGTGTATCTCTGTTCAAGTGCCCTCGAGCAAAACATATAACCCTCCGCCTGGTGCCTGTAAAGGTGCTAAGATCTGATTGGAGGCCCACGGTTCATTGATATTTTCATTTAGACTTTGCCTTGAGCTTTAATTCAAGCAATTAAATTCCTGCCTCCATGAACCATTTGGATCATGTTTGCCTGCCATGCTGCTTGAACTCACAGCCACAGCTGAGTGCTACGTGGATACAGGCAGGGTCTACAGTCTGCTGTTTGAACGTCTTTCTGCTTCCGTGAGCGAGTCCTATTGTGCTTAAACAATGTTTTGACAGAAGTACCATTAAACTCAGCAAGTAACCGTTAAGTTTCTGTGAGACATGACATTTCTGTACATTTGTGGTGATTAAAAACTCATTCTGACTGATGAGAAAAATAAAGCCGTGAATTAAGATTGAGGTGGAAAAAGTGTATAAACAGCGTAGACTTCTTTTAACCTGAATCACAGCGAGTATACTGGTATTTACAAGCAAAGAATAGAAGAGTATATTGTATGGTACATACTGTAAGCCTGAAAGCTTTTACACACTGTGAGCATGCCGAATAAATGACACGAAAATGCAAATTCTGCATGCGAATATTATATGTCTAGGGCTGGTATTGTGAAAGGTAAGAATGGAAGGAGTGGATCTGGTCTGCGCTGCCTTTGTCAAGGTTGAAAGGAGTAATAAAGTTTGTTGTCTTGGTTTGGACTACAGAGCCTCCATGTTGTTGTTTTATAAATATACTGTAGGTGAAACTCAACCCGTGCAGCACCACATGATTGGTTGATGCCTTTAATCACGGTGCGAAAGCTCGAAAAAACGACCTTGTTCCGGAAAAAAGTATATGCTTTTTCTCGTTCTGTGTGAAAGTATTCATGACAAACACAACAGTTTGAAAATATATATTGACGTGCGAATTAATAGCATGAAAAAAAGAACGCTGCCGGTGTGTGAAGGCCTTAAGTCTCTGTATCCTTTCTTTATTAAATGTGTTGCCTTACACTGAATATGACCTTTGGACCTCTTAAATGGAACCTACCTCAGCATAAAGAGCTCATACAGATCATGGGAACATGGTACTATAATCAGCAAGTGGGAAAATCTTTTGTGAACTGAGCTGAAGGTAAAATGTTCAACTCAAGTGTCTTTAATTCACTGTGAACATGATGAAATTAAGGTATTTAGCTAAATGTGAGATGAAAAAAAAGCTTTTTGTTGCTAAACTACATATTCCATTTGGTACATGCGCGCCTTTAAGTGTCCTAACAATGTTTAGCATGCACTGAATCACAGGCTCCTGCAGAATTTATGACATTCACTTCCTAGAAAGCACCAAACTGCAATTGTTGGATGTGTAAAGCGCTGATAACAGCAGAAGCTCGGTGCAGCTTTTAAGTATGCTGGTTCTGATGGCAGATTAGAGATTTGCAAGCTTGTAATAAGAAACTGTTTTTTTCTGTAGTAAGATACAGTGGCGTTATCTGTGCCCTGTACCTGTTCCTTGTGCACTGACTCCGGTGCTAAAAGGTTTTGTCTCACAGGGAGACACTGATAACTGAGAGAGTTCTAGATTACAAAAACCTGCCAAAATGTCCTTAGGAAAATCGGATAATCTGATAAAAACTAGAGGACTGTGAAGAGGACCTGCTCCGTGTGTAGATATAAACAGCTCATTCTACGCTAATGAAGACACAATGATTCTTATTTTCAGGTGATTATACAATAAAGAAAACATACTTATTAATATTATATTCCATTTCTGCCAATCGATCCCCATACATCAGACCGGCAATACGTCATCCAGAGTAGGCTCGCATGATCACGCCGCTCAAAGCTATAGACCAGACCAGGCCACTGTGTTGGACGGGGGAAGACTGAAGGGACATGGCGGCGATCAACCTTCATTTATTAAGGTATTGCGAACACTCAAGGTCGCAAAATATTTATTAGACATGTGTATAAAGCAAACGTTGGTAAAATAAGAGACGAATGCATACAAATTGCATAGAAGTCTATGTCTTCCGTTTTCTACCCCACAAAAGGGGGTGCGGCCTTGACTTTTTGCAAAGTACCCGTATGTGCCGGTCTGATGTATAATGCTACACACTGTTTCTTTAAAGTGTTAGTATATGCATTCTATTGTGGTACAAGTATGACAATAATGGGAAATTGGATGAACAAATACAGTATGCGTGGTGTTCAAACTGTGAGGGACAGTTGAAGGGGGGCGCGGAGGGAGAGACGGAAAGCTAAAATACTGTGAGAGGTGAAAGGGACAAGTGCAACTGGAATATAGTTATTGTAGTTTGGCCCGCTGATTTGACCCGCTCATCAACACAGTCAGCAGTTGGAGCTGCAGCAGAGGCTCATGGAGGCAATTAAGGTACTTTAAGACCCTTAGTGCCTGATTGGAGCCATTTGCGCCAAAAATCATACTCCTTCTTGGACTCATGACTCAAATCTGAAAACACAGACAAAAAACACACATTTTTCGAATTGTGTGACTTTTATTGTGAAGAATTTATAGGAAATTAAATGTGTTTATCAACGAATTAGCAGAGCTTTGTTAGCAGCTGTTCTTCAATAATAGTGCGGGACTTATTATTGTGAAGAATACAGGAAATGAAATGTGTTTATGCACCGTTTTACAGCCGCTACTTTGATCAGTATTCACAGCTATGGTTACACACACCCTCAAGCGGGTAGCCCTGTTGTAATGGAGATGTAAAGCCCTGCTGTGCTGGGATGACGCACCGAGTCAAACCGAGTCAAGCCAAGCCAGCATCTGTATGGAAAAGGGGCTCGTCTGTACATTCATGGGTACATTGCAAACAGGAACTGCTAACGGGCAATTCCGCATAGGTTAATGGTGACGATTTGCCAAAATGTAAACAATGACAGGGTGTTGGGTGGGCTCAGTTGTCTTGGGGTCAGGAGGAGTCAGAGGAGTGCCATTTGAAAACCTCTGGGACCAGATGTATAAAACTCTAAAAGGCAGTCATATCTCAGGCTGTGTGTCAATCAGCTTTTATTGGTTCTTCTACCCCAAAACAGCCAAAAAAAGACCAACAAAAAAAGAGCAACTTAATATGAGCATTAATCTGTCCTTAAACTGATATAATTGTAATGCTTTTTAACAGCTATTGTAGAAATATTATCAAAGACAATTATTCAACATCATTCTCTTTGTTGAGTGGGTTAAAAATATAAAAAGATGCCGTGAAATGAGCCATGTGTAAAGCTGTGTACATTTACTGTGAAAAGCTGTGTACATTTACTGATGCCTGGGCTGAACACATCTTCAGTGATGTTCCCATTAAAACATTTTCCTAGAATCTGCTCACCAAGCTTCATTTCTTCGGCTCTTTAAGATAATATTTGGCCATGATAGCCGATACAGTATGTTTGCAATAACAGCTATCTGTTCCAAAGCAAACGTCAACACCCTGCTGTTCCTGCCGACACCCATTGATTTAAACGGGACTTATCTGGGAACTCAATGCTAGTTGCTGTCTGCAATAACTGGAATTTTTTTTTTGTCGAAGAAGAAACAATGAAAGTTTTTCTCTTTGACCAAAAATAGCTGCACAGTTTGCAGCGGCAGATAATGCAGACTAATGCGCCGGCTTTGGATTGATGATAGCCTGTCTGTCAGTGGGATATCTGATGGAGTTTCAAACTGAATCCAATGAGCAGAAAAGCGATGCGCTGGTTTTGAAACATATATCCCATGATGTGCTTTATACATCGAGCAACGTTCGGTTCATATTTATACTTTTGATTTGGTGCAGAGTTGAAACAGCGCCCCATCCTCCCTTTGTTTGTCACTGATCGCAGCTAATCCAGTATTTTTTTTTTTTTTTTTTTTTTTAAACATGTCAATTTTTCTCTGCTGTATTTTTATCTCTTGCTGCTACTCATCAAACCCTACACTAAGAATAAAACAAAAAAAGTTTTGAATACTGTTTTCTTGTTAAATCATTTCCATATTAAGGCTTTTTTACAATGCCCGTGGGTTCCACTCGCACAGAGCCACTAAAGTGCGAGTTGAGGATTAGAATATAATCTCCGACTCCTCGCAACTTCTGTTGCTATCATTTCCAACCGCACAGGAAAGGGCTTTTTTCTGTTGGTGGCGGGCTAAATCCATTGCGTTTCCATTTTTCAACCTCTCCTGCTGCCCTTATCCAATTCAGGGCTTATGATTGTAATACTAAAACAGAGCGAGTTGTCAAACCAGAAACGGCGATGATGAATGCCCCGCTGCTCTGTGTGCTTGTTTGTTTTGGGGTGGCGTGGGGGGGGGGGCAGAATTGAATTTTATGCTTAGTTGTTGAGGTACATTTTCTTGACCGCGGCTGCTCTGCTGTACTCTAACAGGCAGCATTGATTAAATGGAATAGTTCTGTTATCTGGATAAAAAGGGGAGAAACATGAGGACGATAGTGGGCAAGGGAAAATAATGAGTTCTTTCATCTTGGCAGTGAGGGCGTCTGCGTCTTTCAGACTTCCCAGGGAGATGTACACAGCTTAAGGAAACGTTTAATTAGAAAATGTCAACCTTGTGTCTGCGTGCTATGTGTGCGGAATAATAACGTTTATGATGTGAATATGACAGCACATTTCCTTTCGACTGCTTCCACAACTCAAAGACATGCAATCAATTGATTCTGAAGAGGGAGAGAAAATAATTAGCCGCCTACGTTACTGCCACCGCTCTGAAGACGACAAGTGAGGGTGGATAGTACTGGATTCTAAACATATTTCATATCGTATCAGACGAGGAGATAGTCCTGCATCAAAATCCTCCCCGTCCATATGTGTGTGGGCAGTGTCCAAAATTAACTTTTAGACTCACCGGCCAAGGGGGCTGGTAGATGAAAAATCCACCGGCCAAGCATATTTTTTACCGGCCAAAATAATAAATTGCCTATTTGTGTCACATGTACATTTCTTTCAATACATTTCATTGAGTTAATAAGGTATTATGATGAATAAGTTTAGAGAACTTAATCAATAATTCATTTGCATGTTTGTTTGGATTTTGATGTTAACAATGTCGCTAAGTTAAATTTAAATATACTGTATATATATATATATATATATATATATATTTCAACACTGTTTTTATTGTGCTTTTAACAATTGAAACTTTACACATGAGAGGTCATACAAAGTATAAGAATTATAATTATACATTGGTAATAAACAATCTGTCATATAATACAAATTTACAGTTCACAGAAGAGTGTATGGCCTTACCAACGGTCTTGCCAACAGAAAAAAAGAAAAAAGTATAAATGAAATAAAATAGATAATAATATAAAAATAAATAAATAATAAATAAAAAAGGGGGTGGATGATGTAGAACTTACCCTCCTGTCTATTTAATGAGAATTTTATTTTCTCTAAATCTAAATGCCTCATCACTTCTCTCATCCAATTTGCATGAGTAGGGGCTGCTGCTTGCTTCCAGTTAAGTCGTATTAATCTGCGTGCCAGCAGAGTAACAAATGTCATATTGCACTCTGGACTAGTTTTCCCCACATTAGGATCTATAACACCAAAAACAGCCATTAGAGGGTCTAAATCAACATTTCTATTCAATACCTTAGACAAAGTTGGAAAACACAAACGACAGCTCTAAATATATTTTTTTTTATGTGTAAAAAGATTTTGCATATGGCCCCCCAAAAAGCTAGCTGGTTGGAGGAGCTGCTGGACAAGATGCACTTGTCATGGGGAGAGGCGCAGCATGTTGCCACGGAGAAAATGCGATGGAGATCTCATTGCAGCCTTATTACCCACAGGTGATGAAGAGGAGTAAGTAGGTTAACATTAGTAACATGATTTAAGCTGTTGCAGAGTTTTGCCTTTTGTAGCGTGAATGGTGCCTGCTACTTTGAGAAGCATCTTATCTCATCCTGCATCTACTGGGATGAGAAAAACACATTCTTGTGTCCAACAAGATTTGGTCATTTACAGATGGGTAAAGTTTGCGTAAAGGGCCATAAACTCTTTTATCGACCATCGAGTGTCAGTTTTGACACTGTCTAGGAGGATAATAACTTTTAAAACTGTGGGAAGGGTTTTCTCCCCACTTAAACCAACAAGAACTGATAACTTTTCCTGACTTCAAAGTGATCCGTTTGGTCAAAAACACACACACACACCCACACTCCCCTGTCCATCTTACATTCCACAGCCTAGGTTTTTTAACCTTTCGGTGACCCAGAGATTCACTCCAGCGGTGAAGCGTCAACCCCACCTAGTTTTCATCTGTGGTAATGTGACCAATAATTAAAGTGTTTAGAAGTCATCATGAGTTAGATTATTGACTTCTTTGTGTATAATCATTAATGGTATTGTAATACGTTTTAATGTTTTATCAGTGATGTTCAATAGATGTAATACCTTAAGTTTAAAGATGTTAAAAAGGAGTTATAACTTGAACTTAGAATTACATTTTTACAATCTTGATACTAATGTTTGATTAAAAAATTAGTGGTTTTATAGTTTTTGATATGTATCTGTCTCGTGCAAAAGAAAGGAAAAATTAGTAAAGAGGGAATTCTGATTTTGCGCGTGTAAAGGTTTTTCAATAATGAATCGATCAGAGAAGGAGAGGGTTTCGACCCCTCCCTCCCAGAGGGGGTTAAAGAAGAGATGACACAGAGTCAGAAGTGCTGTTGTTGGAAGAAGTTGAGAAAGTTGTCCGCAGGGAGATTACTCCAGCAGGAGATCTCCAGAATTTACATACATACATTTCATTTGTATGTTTATTTTCTACCTCATGTTCATTTTTCTGAGTCAAGTGACTTCTAAAGGACAGCATTTTTAAAGATCTTTTGTTTATCTCGCGTGATTTAAATGCTAAGTGCTCCGCCAGCATTTCCAGTTTTTCCGTGAAATAGATAAATTCTAAAGCTTCAGAAGATAATCCGACTTCAGCTTTTTGATCTCTTTCAACGAGTAATCAGCCAACGGACTTCAACTCCCACATTCAATGTTCTGACGAGAAAGTTGAATGTTCTCCACGCTTTGCTGTTTGGTATCCCGGGCCAGCTGAACCGATCTCATCCAACCCATCCAAGGGGCTTGTCTATCCAGACAACGTGTGAGGAAACGGCCTCTGGACCCACAGAACCAACTGCAGCGATAAGTGAATGTTCCGTGGCTTTATGATCAATAGTTGTTTGTCAGACATATCTTCTAAATTTCCTAATCTTCCAAATTATTAACTGCAACTTTTATAGCTTAGAGAGAATAATCAGACTTTCCCTCACTACTAAAGTTCCAATCAGAATTGCTTCATTGAATTTTCATTTCATTCATTCATTCATTAATTAATTAATTACCAGTGTTAATATTTCATTTGTATATTCATCACTTCATTTATTCAATTATCACGATTTATGGTAAATAAATGTTTCACTTTATCACTACGTCATGTCTGTGTGTGTATTTCAAAGCAGAACTGTAGATCAATGAATTCAGAACTTATACTTCAGACTTGAGATTGATTAATGATCAATACTTCTATCACAATAGTTTCTGCTTTTCCTATAAAAAGTGGTGGTGCCCCGAATTGAGTATTTCTTTATTTAACGAGTGCAAATCAATAATTACATGTAGAGTGGTTAACGCTACACTTTCAAGATTTACTCATCAAACAGAAAATCTACCCGCATTTGGCGCTTGGCGGGTGTTCATTTTGGACCCTGTGTGTGGGTGAGGCAGGAACCTGGTGAATAAGGTGCAGAAAGTAAACAAAGGAAGAGCTGTGGTCTAAACAGCATACGTTTCATAAAAATCTTATTACCCGACGTTCATCATCCCTCCAGTGCTGATATCACATCTGTCACAGTTACCATTAAGAAAACAAAAACTCTAAAAACTTTCCTTTGATTAAAAGCTAAGAAATATGTGTAAAAATAAATTGAATATGGAAGAGTAGTTTGTGAGGCCCTCTGCCCCCAAGCGCTCCTAACACAAATGGTTCAGTCTGCACCTGCACTATGGTTTGATCATAACCTAACGTGGCTAATTGTGCTGACTGCTGGCAACCTAGCTGCTTTTTCCTCAACATCAAAGCTAAATCTGGGAACCCAAATAAAGCCAGAATGAAAGGAAAGAAAAAAAAAATGAGGGAAAAACAACTCATGACATATTTGTGTCAGGAGGAAGGTGAGCTCGCTAATATTTTAGGACCCTTATAAACTAATACATCTGTTTGCAGTGGTGGAAAGTAACATTTACTCAAGTACTGTACTTAAGTACAATTTTCCAATAATTTACTTGAGTATTTCTATACTTTCTACTACATTTCAGAGGAAAATTGTACTATTTACTCCACTACATTTATTTGATAACTTTAGTTACTTTGCAGATTTATGTATTATTATTAGGGCTGTCACGATTAATCACATGATTAACTATGGACAATCGTGGGATTAATCGTGATTAAATGTTAATGCAAATTAATCGCACATTTTTCATCTTTTCAAAATGTATCTTAAAGGGAGATTAAAAGTATTTAATACTCTTATCAACATCGACTATGACTTGCCCAAAACTGCATGTGATTATCATAAAGTGGGCATGTCTGTAAAGGGGAGACTCGTGGGTACCCATAGAACCCATTTTCATTCACTTATCTTGAGGTCAGATGTCAAGAGACCCATTTGAAAATGGCCATGACAGTTTTTCCCCACCAAAATTTAGCATAAATTTGTATACGTTAGTATGACATGGTCGGTACCAATGGATTCTTTAGGTTTTCTAGTTTCATATATGATACCAATATCTTCACTCTAGCTTTAAAACTGAGCCGCTACAGCCTAAAGATCTCAAGTTGCGTTAATGCATTAAAGAAATTAGTGGCGTTAAAACAAATTTGCATTAATGTGTTATTATCGCGTTAACTTTGACAGCCCTAATTATTATTGAACTCAAAGCGCGTCGCCGCCGCACGTTTACTGAAGAATGGAAGAGAAAACTCAGCCCTGCAGTAGCACTGCCGCGGTTACTTGTCATGAGGAAGCGTTGTTGAGTTGAGGTCCTCTCTCCTCTCTGTGTCTGTGAAGTAGTTACGATGCGGCGGTGCTCGTGCATGTGTGTGGGGGGCGTTGCCTTGGAAGGAGCCCCGAGGGGAGGGGGGGGGTTTAGACGGAGCTCCTGAGGCGATGCTACTTTCAAATTATGCTAGCTCTCCAAGATTGTCGACCCTATCTTTAAGAAATTATCTACTTCTCGTAATGGGTACTTCTTTCACCACCGGCTATTTGTGTGGTGTAGTGCTTGGTTATGTATTTTGCAGTCTGTGTAGGTTAGTGCATTTACATAACAGTACAGCACAAGGAATAAATGCAAATTATCGGTCTGTGTGTGGACAGAAGAGCGGAGAGGGCAGAAGCAGAATTTATATACCTGCAGCAATAGCATAAATATTTATATAAAGTGACACAAGAAATTGTGTTAATTTAACAGCAAGCTAATAATACAGTAGTTTAAAATACACCGTGGTGCTGGTATAAAAGAACAGCAGCAGCAGGTTCAACCCTCCATCTGATCATATTAATGTAAACAAACAAGCTGAGATGTAGACTGAAGTCCCAACAGCTATTCCAATTAATTGTGGTAATGAAAGCCAATTATGCTTAAAATGTGATATACTATAATTATTTTAAGATAATCATTATTATACTATAATATGTAGGCTTTGATATCCATTTCCTGCAGATAAAAAATCCAATTCATCTGGCTTCTGTCCAAAGAGTCAAAAACTCTCATGTACAGTTGACCTATAGACCCTTTTTGTGTCGATGTCATGATTACGTCACGGTGCTGGAGGCAAAACAAAGGAGAGACTGAAGGCTTACACTAGCAGTGGGCTAAAGTTACACATCAAAATCATCTTGCTGTGCTGTTGGGTGCCAGAATCGAGATATATCAAACATTTGAGATGACAAACTGTGATTTGAGGCTCTAGCGAGCTACAATATCAGTGAAATGTTTCAGAGATGGAGAGTAAATGTAGCTAATAGTTAGCCTTCTGCAGAAGGCTAACTATTAGCAACCCTTTCTCTCCATCTCTGAAACGCTTCACCGATATTGTACGACTCTCTTTTTGACTGAGAGACAGATCATTTTTCTGCCTACACTTAATGCTCCACCCACAAAATCCATCATCATGTTTACTAACACAAAGGGGGTCTACTACAAATAAGTGAATAAGTGATGAGAAGTTCACAAAAGGCCCAGGCGTTTGTCCACCCTTGAACATAATACCTTATATACTGGAAAGGCTTGTTTCCCCTCTCTCTCCAGCCTTCCTGTTGTGGCCCTTCAGTGTGGTAACTGTATTTGCCTTTCAGATCCATGAGGGCTTTAAAACGGCCTCACAGGTAAATGCTGCTTCCTACATCTGCCTTGTTAATCCTGGCTAAAACACACATAGATCACAATTAATGGGAGTCGCCTCTGATCCCTTTGAATCCCTTTTCATCCACTTAGCCGTGCTGACTCCATAAGAACCTGTCCCTCTCAGAAACACTCTTTAAGTTTGTTTTAGCCTGGCTTAATCTAGTCTCTTACAAGTTAAAGGTGTTTGAGGAACCTTCAGGGGTTCTTTAGAGGGCAACCACATCGGAACTTCAGAAAGTTCCTTAAAAGAATTCAGTAATCTTGCATGAAAGGGACCTTTTCAAACCTCCAACATGTGGAGGGATCTAAAGAAGCACATATTTTTGTCAGGTTTGGACACTCGAAAAGATTTTCGAACTCACATCTGGAAAATATCCTTTTTTGGTGCCATACCCAAAAACCAATGAGAATATCTCTAAAAGGATGAATTTAGCCCGCTTTGGAATTACCACTGAAAGTATGAATTGATCAGTTCATTGACTGAAAATTAATTCACATGTATTTCGATGACTTAATCAAGTCATTTAGCAAGCAAAAATGCAAAATAATGGCTGGGTACCAGAGTCTCAAATGCCAAGATTGGCTGCTTTTGTCTGGTTTATATAATTGTAAGCTGACATAGCGCCCCGGAAGATATTTTGAAGATGTCTTCGGTAGGAAAATGAGAGGGACATTTTTCACAATTTTCTTAGACAAAATGATTGACGAATTAATCAGAAAAATAATGACAGATTAATCGATATGGAAAATAATTGCTTGTTGCAACACAACTTATCAAATGCAGCTGGGGTTACCGAGTTTTCACAATGCCATAAGTGGGCTAACAGTTTCCTTGCCTGATTATTAGACTGAATTGCCAATGCATTTCACTTAATTCATTCAATCTTACATAATGTTCAAGTTAAGCCCATTTCTGTTTGGGAGGGTTTTTGTTTTGGTTTGTCTTTCAATCTCAATCACATTTGTCACCATTTTTGAAGCCATTTGTCATGGATGTAGCAAATTAATTAGCTAGCAAGCTAGCTACATATGTAAAAAGATGGTGCCTTCTTTCTTAATTCAGCCTAAGAAGTTCTTGTTTATTGTCTCCAACCAGACCAGTTAGGACCAGTTTCTCTGTTTTCAGTCATTATGCTAATTGCTACTAAAACAACAGTACAATGTTTAAATGTCAATTTCTTAACATAAAATGTATAAATAAGAAGTTTTAGAAGTTGTTGTTTTTTTTATTTTTGGCTAGCAGTTTCTCCTCTTCCCGCCTTTAAACAAAGCTATAGGCTAAACAGATTCCTGCCGTGCAACACCGTGCACTCGCATTGTCACGAGATCATGCGAGAATCGCGGGATCACATATCACATAAAAATCCATCTTGTCAGGCTTCAAGTAATGCGCTTGTGTCCGACAAACCAGAGCACGGACCAATCAACATCCTGTGAGGAGCTACTAGCAGCTATGGCCGTGGTTTAGGTGCGTGAGACGACACAGAGAGGCGACTGTTCGTTCTAAATAACAATGGCGGCTCCTGAAAAGGTTAGCGTAGATGCTGCAATGGCATCAGTTATATCAGAACTGGAGAGTATTTCTTCATTGAAAGAAGAGCAAAGAACGGATGGAAAAGATGATGTTGCTCTTCTCCCGACTGGCTTCAGCAAGAGTTTGATTGACAGATGGTTCAACCAATCACCTGCCAAGTATTTTTTGAAAGTGCCTGCCCTTTTCGAAACAGTTTCCAATGGCGGCTTCTCAGATGGTTCTGTGTAACAAACCATCTGGCGGGTCAGGTTATGGTATGGATACAGAGATCAAATCTGGGTCAATCTTCTCATCTTACACCTCAAAATGTTGAAGTGGTCCTTTTAGGGGCTCTTCAGCACTCTGTGGATCTTTGATGACCCCCTGATGAACCCCTGTTTTGTAAAGTGTGATGTAGCCAGACGCAGCGTGCTCCACTGGCCTCTAAAACCAAGTTAAACATGGAGACAGTGTGAGGTTATTTATTGCCTCCATAAAAGCTGGTGAGTGCGAAAGGGAAGAAGGGTGGAAGATGGAGGACGGGGTGAGAGACGGAGCAGCTGCAGGCTCGGCTTTCTGAGAGGCTGTTATCAGAAGAGCATCGAGCATCACACAAATCAAAGCAGGAAGCTACATAGGGGGGATAAATTCACCGACGCACACATGCAGCACAAAACACACAGTCACATGTGAGTGAAGACTAAGAGGTGGCCGTCTAAAAGGTTTTACTTGCAGATAAGCACACATAATCACACAGACACACACCTACAGACAACCATGATGCAGACTCACATACACAGTCAGTGTGTGATTCATACTGTACTAACAATTTCACACTTTCTCATCATGCCTCAGCCGCAAGCACGCGCACGCGGATACACATTCATACGCGACGGCGCAGCCAAACAAACAAGCACAGATAACCACAAAACAACACACACTTGTGCATGTACACAGGCAAACACAATCACAACACCCCCTTTCATACAAACAATTTCCCACTTACCCACTCTGCCTCAGCCAATTTCGTGGCAAAAAAACCCCACAAGTCCCTGTTCAGTAGCTGATAGTGAGTGCCCCGTGGCTTCCAACAGCCTGAAGATGAGAAAGTTCAGCTGAGGTTATTGGATTAGTCCCTCTTCCCTTTGTAGTGTTGTGTCCTTAACTTTTAGGGCGCAGTGCTGAATGGATCAGACTCTCCATAAAGGGGACGGCAGGTTAGCTTCGGAGTAGAGTTTAGCTTGTTATATCCTGAATGCTCCTGGTTCATCTGCAGGTCTGGCAGGAGGACAAACGTTTTGTCACGTCAGCATGAGCGGGATGGATGGTGGCTGATGTAACATGTGCTTAATAAGGCTCCATGCAGAATAACATTCGCACTTTGAAATGAATGAGCAGGCTGTGGTTTTTCACAATGAGACACTGGACTCCAAGATGGCACCTTCATTTCAATGAAATTGCTCGCCCAGCGCACAAGGCAAAAAAGTTTTCTTGCTTCCTTGTTTGCTAACCTCAAGATATGTGATTGAAAATGGGTTCTCTGGGTACCCACGAGTCTCCCCTTTACAGACATGCCCACTTTATGATAATCACATGCAGTTTGGGGCAAGTCATAGTCAAGTCAGCACACTGACACACTGACAGCTGTTGTTGCCTGTTGGGCTGCAGTTTGCCATGTTATGATTTGAGCATATTTTTTATGCTAAATGCAGTACCTGTGAGGGTTTCTGGACAATATTTGTCGTTGATTTGTGTTGTTAACTGATTTCCAATAATAAATATATACATACATTTGCGTAAAGCAGCATATTTGTCCCTCCCCATGTTGATAAGAGTATTAAATACTTGACAAATCTCCTTTTAAGGTACTTTTTGAACAGATAAAAAATGTTCCATTAATTTGCGATTGCGATACTGCACAACAGTTTGTAATACTCAGTCAGGATTTTACAACTCAAGAAATCACGGATGCAACTGTTTTATCTTTCACAAGGTAAACAGTAGAAATAAAGTGTTCTCGTTTAGGTAATCTACCAGGATTGTGCACTTAGACGTGTGCAACTGGCGCCTTGGCAGATGACGTTGTATTGTTTTGCCGGTTTTATTTTGTGACCAAAAGCTAGAAATCAAGTTTATCTAGATAATATTATAATAAACTTCACCTGAACCTACAGCTAAATGGTTTAAGTTAAAGACAAGCAATTTCTGAGATTATTATTTAGTGAAGATATCCATTACCGGTCGACTGCTTAGAACAGACCCCTGCCTTGCACAATCTGCACGCACAGTTGTTTCACATAATGCAGACAGAGAGCTCCAACTGCCAAATCTAAATAGCTGTTGTCAGGTACGTCCCGTTCGGAAAGATAAAATATAGTTGTTTAGTGCCAAGAGTCCACACCCACGCCGGCTGTCTGACTTTTAACTTGACAATTTGTCACAGCTTATAACGGCTTCCAGTGCGGAGCAACGGCTCAAAATCACGCAAGAAGAGCACCGAGAGAAACACTGTAGTGATTGGTGTGCTAATGATGTGCTTTTTGTTTACCACATGACGGCCTCACACTCGAGCACGCACACACACCAACAACTAGGACGTACACACACACCCACACACACACACACACACACACACACACACACACACACATGCTTTGATATTCACACAGACATCCCTCTGTCAAACATCGGCTCGTTTCATTTTTAATGCAGTAAGCGTCTAGCTGGAGTCTTAACACTGTGACAGCGTTCATGTCACTCTGACAGCCACACAGTCAGCCGATAAACAGCATCATGTTACTGGCACAACACTCAAACCTTCCATATTTTAAATACAATAGAACTAAATTGAATAGGCCCAAAAAGTGATTATGCATTCACTATTCCCCGGATAATATGCACTCAGTAGTTTACCCTACAGTGAGCGGTTTTTTGAGATTTTGGATAATTATTAATCATCATCATTGTCATCACTGACAGGTGTTGGGTCTCACGACTTTAATTTTACCATCTATAAAATGTGATGCGTTGTAGTGAGGGATTTTTATGCTTGATTTATCCTCCTGCGGCTATGCATAGCATGGAATTTAATTTTCATTTGGACCTGCGATTTTCAAATCCTTTGTCAGGTAGTCTTTGATTTATTTGATAGGCTTTATTCAATAGTTCCATATAAGTTTGGCTCCTCGATACCGCGGCTCCAGCCCCAGCCCTGGAGCCGCGGTATCGAGGTCACGGCCATTACGGCCACAGCTCGTCATGACGTCAAGAAAATAATCCTCAAGACTAAAAGTACATGCAGTTTTGAGAACTCTAATGCCTTCAGCATCCTGTTTGATTATAATTATCGACCATTTTTGCAACAGATGTGTCCAAGTGTGCTCTTTGATCAACACCACATATGTGAACTATAATCCAGTGCAGTATTATCATGGCAGTCATTGTAAAAGTTGTGTAATGTGAGAAAGAACCTTCTCTCAGGCCCCCAAAATATAGATAAGTACTAAGCAGCCTTTACAGAGGTTTATTTATGCCTTAAAGTGCAATGTTATAGTGTAGTACAAGAAGAGCAGTTATCAGCTTTTTATTTTTTTATTTTTTTAAGTGAGTCATGGACTCCCAGGCAGCTGTCACACTCTGAACATCGTCTCACCGCGGGCCGTGTCTCATTAGCATGGAAGACGCCTCCTTTTAGATACAAGAAGCGAGCCAGCCTAAACCACTTCACACAGAGCCAATCTCTCGCTCCTGTTTCGCCACAGCAGCCCGTCACCTGCTGCCAAGAAGCCTTTTCAAGGGGATTTTTCCTGCTCCACTGATGCACGGAAGGAGATCTTCCCCGTGGGTTTGCATTAGAGGTCGACCGATTAATCGGTCGGCCGATTAATCGGGCCGATTTTTTGACATTTTATCATAATCGGCATCGGCCGATTCCTGAGCATATTAAACCGATTATTATGCAGGCAAATCTGCGGGCAGCCCAGTGTTGTTGTTGCTGCTAAAAGTCTCCACCGCACATTTAGTTTAGTTTAGCAGATTGTCCGCTGTATCTGCCCGGCGTAATGATACTCTGTCTGCCCAGATTAACAATAGCTAGTGTTTCTGTGCTACATTAGCATCTCCTGCTAGCTTCGTGCTCGTCGCGGCTGTCATTGCAGCGTAACTTTTGCGAGTGTAGACAGACTGTATGTGTGTGGCAGCGGGGAGGGGGGGGGGGGTTCGGTGGTGTGAACGTAAGTGTAGCAGACAGTGTGTGTACAGTTTATTTGTCGGTGGATAAATGCTACGAGGCTACAACTCGCTCTGCTAAAGCGAGCAAGAGACGGGAGACAACTTCCTGTATCTGTACCTCCGGCTCCGCCTCTTAAGGTGGTCTCTTAAGGTGGACTGTTAAGGTGGACCTGCTTTTCTGCTTAAAAAGACGAGCCGCTCCTCTGAGTTTTTCTAAGCTTTTTAATTCATTATTAATATATATTTTAACACTTTTAACCGATAGCGTTAATCGGTTAAAATTCTTAACGTCGGTTAACGGTTAAACGGTTTATTATTGACATCCCTAGAGTGAAGAAAGTTATTATTATTTTTTGATCAATTAGATTATGGCCATATAGTTTGTAACAGTTTCTGTCAACAAACATAAATAAAAAACATGCTTTAGGACAGTTTTGGAAAGGTGCTTAAAAGGTTTTGAGCCCTGTACTATTATCCATCATGCACAAAATAAAATATGCACTGCAGTGCAGACACAAAGTGCAAATTGGAGAGACAGACCATAAGTGTTGTTCAATAAATGTTTACGTCAGTTAAGACATTTTGTGTATTATTTGTTATTATTAAGCTGTTATATTTTATCAGATGGAGGAAAAAAAGAAAACCAGCCAAACATATCTGCAAAAAAAAAAAATCGGCATCATATATCGGCCATCGGCTGTCCTGATTCTGTAAAAAATCGGCATCATATATCGGCCATCGGCTGTCCTGATTCTGTAAAAAATCGGCATCGGCATCGGCCATAAAAAACCCATATCGGTCGACCTCTAGTTTGCATGGCCACTTTTTATGGTGGAGGACGTCTCCTTTACAGAGGAGCCTAACTGCAGAAAACGCCCGTCTTAATAGGAAGACACTTGAAACGGGCGAGTTATTTCCATAATTCTACATGTCCGTTTGGAGGTAGAAAAAAGAGGCCTATTTCAATTTATGAGAATCGTTTCACAGTTTGATATTGCAGTTCTTTGTGGGTTTTTGGAAGAAGTATTCCTTTACATAAAGTCTCTGAAAACCTATTTTCTTATTCAGCTTCTTCGAGCGACGTGGTTCTGCATGAACACAATTATCTGCTAAAGTTAAAACTGTTGTTTTTTCAGTTGAGAGATTTCTTCCCTGGTGTTTTGTCTGGACTCTTCTAACTGGTATAAAGTGAACAGGGCTCACTTGGAAAAAGGTGATGTCTAAATCAAAATGTAATGACAGTTGGTGGGTTATTAGATTATGTTGTCAGGCCACTATCCATTAAATATGATCAAATTACACCCACACAGTCCAGATGAAGCAGATTAGCTGAGTTTTGAATAAATAAATAAAAACCTAGGGATATTTCTTCCAAACTTTAATTTTGATGGTTGCTTATTTAGTCATTGTTATTTACAGGTTATGGGGAGACACTTGGGACTTGAAACTTGAAGATTTCAGGGGCTTTAACTAGCTAAGTGATGATGCATTGACGTGTTGTACATGTTTCATCAATGATGATGATTCTCACTATTTAATTTTTTGGGGGATGTTCATGCTTTGAGGTCAGTTGAAGGTTACAGAATGCGAAAACCCTTAAAATCAAATTAAAAAAATCATTGTCTCATCAAGCTGAAACAAGACAGTTTTTCACAGCACTTGAAACACTGATATTTTCAAGATTAAAGATTTTTTACCAGAGAACAGCAATATTTCATTACGAAATGTTGAATGTAAAACTGCATCTGAACTGGTCAGACAAACATAGTCAACTAAAAAGTACAATATTGCCCTTTCATGTAGTGGAAGGAAAGCAGGAAGTCTCCTGAAATGAAATATACTGTACTAGGGCTATCCTCGACCAAAGTCGACTCTTAGACGACTAACATCGTACGATTTTGTCGACTAATCTATTAATTGATTTAAAAAAATTGAGTTTCTCCACAAAGAATCACACAAAAGCACCACTTTAAATCCAGAGATGTGCTCATGAATTTCTTGGAAATAAGTCATTCAGCATGAAAAAAGCATAAAAAATGGCTGATCAACTAAAGACATGTTTGTCGACTGAGACCAAAACAACTGATTAGTTGAGTAATCAACTAAGAAGGGGCAGTCCTAAGGAATACTCAAGTAAAGTCCAACTACATCAAACCTGGAGTTACTGTGCTGTATCGTGCAGAGTAAATGCACTTACTTATTTCCAACAATAGTGATCTACTAACGTAAAAATGTGACTGCAGATGACAACTGTATGACTACTTAAACTGTACACAGGATTGCTGTTCACTAGACGACTAATATACACAATATTATCATAAATGTGTAGACATGTTGTGAGCCAAGGGTTTTAAGAATACCCAAAACTTTAACATTAACCCCTAATCAGATTCAGCTTCCTCTTATTTACAAGATCAGTGGTTGCTCAGTAGATGCAGAAACAAAATTCAAAAAGAAATCAATGCATGAATTTGCACTTGTACTTTTATTGGACCGCAGATTTTTTTAAACGATTTGTTAATTAATGAATCTTTATAAATGAATAATAGAATCTGTTAGGGCAGGGTGACTTTGGTCTGAAAATGAATGTGATTCTTTCCTTTAATTGAAACTTTTGAGCCACACATCTGGGCTTTGGGGACTTTATTCCCAGGAAGGCAGTGACCTCCGCCTCTGAGGCTGCTAACACTGTTCATATGAGCTTTTGTGATAATGTCAAAAAGCAGACAGTATCCCATATATTTAAATGAAACCAAGACCACACGGAGCCCGAGCCATTTTGCAAACTGAACTAAGAATAAATTATTGGAGAATCGCTTTATGTCCAGTACGCATATAGAAATGTGTCCTGTTGACACTGTTACATATTTTCAGACTTGGGGCTGTGATAAGTAACACAGTACATGACACAAATGGTCGGGGGATTAGAGGATTTGAAAAAGAAAAAGTTGACATGTGTTACAGCGGGGTATATACGTATATCCCCGCCCACCTGGATTCAGGTGACAAGTGTGGAAAGATACATGTTAGGAGGCAGAGCACTGACACGAAGCAGCATTAAGACTCTAAGCTTCATACATGTGTCAGTGTGTATGTGCAGGATCTGTGTGGGTTGTGCGTTGGTGCGTGTGCACGTCTGACTCACTCCAAAGCCGAACATGATCAAAGCCGGGACAGAGTGAGACGGACAGACAGCGGAGGACACAGTGAGCCAGAGATGGATGCAGCCCAGTCCTCACATTAGACGCCTGTCTTGTCAGGCAGACAAATTATTGCGCCAACAGCTGATAAGATGCAAACTCCAGCAGGGTCGAGGTGCATCTGACGTCTTTGGGCAGCACAGAAACACCTGCTCTGCCATATTTGAAAACAGAAGGCGTGTGTTTCCCTCCCTCGCACCCCTTTGAATACCACACATCTGGGCATGTCTGTGCCCTGTTGGTGCAGGTATGTAGTGCTGTGTAATGTGGCCAGCAGGTTGCCAAGAGGCAGCATAATAACCACAACATGTTTATCTCGTTCTCAGCGGCAGCAGGAGGCTTTCTCCAAGCTGGAAGCAGGCGAGTGTTACCTCTTTACAAACAGGTATGTTGCACCAGGCCAACTGGGCCGGTGCCATGTGCAGGGCTTTCAGCTGGTTTACACAAAAACACAGTTAAAACACTCGGGCAACAGAGAGACCTCCTGCTGAGAAACTCCTGCCCCTGAAGATGGATTCAGCCGGCGTGTTCCAGTAATTACGCTTAACGCTTTCTCTTTTTCTAATCCACGCATTGTGTGAGGCCAGTGGGGAAATTGTGAGTGCTTTTATCCAAGGTAGAAAGCACCAAGATGTCAGTTAAATAAGAGCAGGTCAGAGCCCTGGGTTTTAATAATGTGGTGGATGTTGTTGAGGAGCAAAACGGAGCTAAAAGAAGAGTGAATATTGGACTTACATTGTTCGGTTGGCCAGAAATTACAAATTAATTAATTCTTAGTCGACAAACGGTTTTGTCAACTCATCTATTTGTTGATTTAACAGACAGATCTGTAAAACTGAGTTTCTCCACAAAAAATCACACAAAAGCACCACCTTAAATCTGGTGTTGGTGCAGCTGTTAGCTAACACATTAGCCATATCAACTTTATTATATACTTTATAGAAGGTGATAATATACCAATGTTGTATCTACAGGTTGTTCTGCTGCCCCCAAGTGGCCAAAATAAATCAATGACTGCTTCAGAGACATTCTAACACTAGGACCGCCAGAATCTTTAGGGGTACTATTTTCTCCAAATCCCACACCAAAGTACATCTGAATCCTTTTGTTCATGCTGATGGGCTAATAACGCCTCATCAGTCTCCATCTCTTTAGCACACTGTGACAGGCTGTGCCGCTGTGTTTCGTAGCGCAGCAATGACATCAGTCGATACGCTCCCCCCACACACAGCTTATCTTTAACAGTTAGAACCTACATAGAAATGGTATACTCTTAGCAGTGTAAAATGTGCTATTTTCATATATCTATTTTTAGAAAAACAATTTTCACACTGCCACCCGATGCAGTAATAGTTCATGGCGAAGCAAAAGTACCGTAGCATATGGAACAAAATGTTGTTTTTGAAAGGCTAAATGCCGAGAAATATGGATTGAAGCAGAATATTTCATTAGATAGAAACATGTTGTGAATTTTAGAAATGATTACATCTATCTTTTTTATATACATTTTGACTTTTATGACAATTACAGACGGACGAAACACCACGTCGCTCGCTGTGAGAGAGAGACACACAAAGAGAGAAGGTGGACTGCACACACTGTTTCTGTAAGTTATTAATAATAATAATACTAATGTTAACATCATGAACGAAGCGTCAAACGTTTCGGTAAAGTCCTAATTATATATGAGTATAGCGCACACACGGGAAACAACTTTTATAGTTAGAAAAAAAGTGTGATTATTTTCAATTACATTTCTAATATTTTACACATATATGATGACTACTTTGAGCCTACATACCTCAGTGTGATTATAAGTGATTATAAGTGGATGTGAGTGAATACTGGCGAGTAAATTAGTTTCTATGTCCCATTCATTGTCTCAAAGCGCTTATAAGGCCATTATGTAAATGCGTCAATTAGGCTGCAGGAGGAGGGTCGGAGGAGAGGACCAACGTTATCAGCGTTACTCCTGGCGACTAAAGGGGCTTTTGTCATGAAAAAATAACACCAAAAACCCATCTATTTGGTTTTCTAAATGTTATTCGATCAATATGGCAATACAGGCATGTGCAAAACAGGAATATAGAAAGTCAGTGCAAGAGGGAAATATATCATACACAATGATGGAATAATTCAAATTTTGGAACCACAATGTTAAATGGCGTGGGCTATGGTGGTCCTAGTGTTAACCTTCTGAAAAACTGTGAATCTTTAATGGTGGCCTCATCGTGCATTATTAGGTTTGAACATAAACTCTAACCATAAATAAAGTCATTACAAAGTTTGTTGAAATCCAACCCATGTACCCCCCTCTAAACTGATATACATGAGGCATCAGGCATGTGGTTGTGTTGGCAGATGGATGGTCTACAGTAGAGGGGAACCTCCACAGTGTGCTGATCCTCTGTGTTCTTAATCTTTGCTCGCCTCTATGAGGCCTGACAGTAATACCACTGTGCCCTGCAGGGGGTGCTGCACTGCAGTGCAGACGTGATGTGAGAGAGGACTCAAGTTTCATCTATTTTCTTGAGTTTTCTGTCTTACTTGTTTGCATTTAATCTGTAAATCCTTCCATGTGGTGATGACTGCAGTGGTGGGGCAGTGTGTTAGACTGGCGACTTGTAAATGTGGTTCACAGCTCAACAGAAGTCTTCCTATATAGTTGTAATATTAATTTGCTATGTTTTACATATATGTGTTTGAATTCTTCATGATGTCTCACAATAGGTGGGTTTCCATCCAAATGTAGCGCAAATTTTAATTGAATTTCAAGAAAAACTGCAAAAGAAAATGCAAATGAATGCTTCTTTCCATCCACTAACATTATGCGATTATTGGTTCATCGACATTAACAGCGAGTGGCTGCAATTCTCCAGTCGGAAAACCATTATACCACCGCAGAAGAAGAGGGCGTAACAAGATGACATAATTAAAAGTGTGCCAGTCGGACCTCAAACGATGAAAAACAAAGTAGATAACTGGATGTAAATATGACATATCTGTTTGTTTCATGTATTAATGTGAGGAAGATTATATAAGATCTGTGTGGAGCGATGGGACTATTTTAGTCTGCAGCTATTTTTTGTCTCTTCAGCGGAGAAGCTTCAAGTGGACACCGAGTTTAAATGCTTCATTTACATCATCATTTATTCGCTAAATCTGTTTCCATTGCACTTTTGCACCATTGCTTTTATCAATATACCAACTTTTCCACCTCAGCTAAGTGTAAAAACATTTTTTATGCGCAAATTGAAAGTGTGCATCAAAACAGGAAGACGGAAACGCACCTAATGATGTTCTTTTTGTCTGAATTATGAGGAGATTGACGTGACTGTTTGACTTTTGCATGCAACGTTTTCCATTCATTTAGGAAACTTCTGAATAAGGAATGTGTGTGTGAGTGTGTGTGAGAGACAGAGAGGGAGAATGAATTGTTGGCACTCACTGGAATAATATCATGAGTAGGTGAACGGGAGTTATGTAAACAGAAATATGGAACTACTGTAATTTCTTCACTCTAAATATAGCTGCGTAGAGTAGCCAGCAACCACCTCCAGTACAACAATACTGTTAAAAAAGCCTCAATGTTTGAACAAGGATAGCCTTTTAATACCTCATTTAGAAACATTTATTCCAACCAGCACCATATTCCCCCTAAAACATACTACTGCTACAGGGTGGAAGTTTGAAAGTTTGGTTGTGACTACTTTTTGTTGCACTCTTACTACTACTGTGGCTGCTCTTAAATTGGTGGCACATCACGCTTAGGGTGACCAGGTGCCCCACTTTATGAGGGACTGCACAGCATTTTTATCCCTTGTCCCACATCACACATATTGAGACGATGCCCCACATTTTCATTGGCTCCAGTTTTCAAAAGTCCACTGTGGGTCAAGTGCAGATTGACCTGTCACTGTCTTTGCTACACTACGCCCAACAGGGAAAATTGCGGGTCACCACAAATTCACATTCAGATTATTTTTCAGATTTAAGCGGAATATGGTGGAAGCTACCACAAAGAAAAAGAAACGCAGCTACAACAAAGACTGGGAAACTACTTATAAGTGGGTGGGTGAAGCCGGTGGAAGGTGATTCTCAGGAGTTTTTTGCGAAATTTGCCTAGCGACAGTTCATGCGAGTCTCACAAGAAAAATGCAGCTCAAAAACAGAAGTGCCGATCTATGGATGCATTCGGGCAAAGCATAGAGATGTTACAAGATAAGGGGCAGAATAGAAATGTTTATTATTTAAGTTAGATAGACACTATATCAAAATTGTAGACTACCTCCCAGCATTGGTAACGTGTCCCTCATTGTCCCACACAAACATACTGTTTGTCCCACATTTGTTTTGTTGGGATCTGGTCACCCTGATCACACTGCTGCCAGTGCTGGTCTTCTCTATGGGTCTTTTCAGTTCAACAGCATTTTGGATCCATTTTAATTACCTATTCTTGTGTCTTTTCAGATCGGGTTTGACTGTGCTGGGTTCAACTCATGTTTTCCGCGAGTCCGTTTCGGATCCAGGACCTCCTCACCGTCCACTCACAAAGCACTGGGAGGCATTTAATGTCAAACAGCTACAATATGTGTTAACTTAGTCACCAAGGTAAGTGATCCCACTTCCTTTTCAGTAAACATTTGAGAAGCATTTAATGCACTTTCTTTTCCTTTTCTGTACCTCTGCTCTATGCATCAGTTAAAAATGTTGCAAGAGAGACAAGCTAGGAAATGCGTTCACATCTGAACCGGTAAGCCAAAGTGTTGCAGGCGACATGCTCTCATGCCAATTCTGTTGCATAGAAATACAGTTGGTGTCATCCCAAGTCACAAGTAGCGTGTGCCGTATCCAGCCTGATGGAAGTCTGTTATAAGTCGACACATGAAAACACACGCATGCCAGAGCTTAATTAAATTGCTCGTTCAGGCAAAAGTCAAGGTAATATTTAACATTCATTGTGTAAAAAACAGGATTTTCATCGTCTCTGACTGACAAACACTCGTGGCCATGCCCATTCATGACCTGGATGACTCATCCATATTATGTGCTTTGATCCTGTTTAAATGCCCCCAATAGACTACCCCATTAACTCCATCTGTAGCACTTTGCATTGTTTAATTTAAATGTGCTTTGCATATCTGTCCTGTACTAATTGTGATTATGTATGATGTTGTTTGTCTTGCCTGAAGCCCAATTACACGTGAGAGACACTACAGGCTTGAACTGCTAACTCCACAGCAGAGAAAGTCTGGTAATCTGCATGCTTATCTGCTTCAAAACACAAACTAATCTGCTTCAAAACACCTTGGAGTTGGACTGTGCAGTAAACCTCCACATTGTGCTCTTTTGGGCAATTTTTTGGAAGGTGAGAGCTTTTAAGCGGACTGAAAACACGGCAACCGCTCTCATTATCTGCCCTTCACTTTTCTGAGGCACTCAGAGAATTTGTGTTTGTATGTCTCATCCTATCTTCCTGTTGTTTGTGTTGGTGAATGGTAATCTCAATGAATAATTAATTCAGCTGTGAACCAGTTATAAATGAGAGGTTTGGTTTTCCTTTTGCTGAACTACAAATGTGCTTTGATGTTTCTCACCAAGGCTGACTAAGAGCAAAAGGAATAAAAATAGAAGAGGGCTCCGTTACAGCAGGTTCAGTGACTGAGCTCCCTACAGAGGATTTTAGAGAGGGAGAGGATTTGAAGCTAATCCCACCAACAGAGTACAGTATCAATGAGGGCAACGGAGTGATCCCCGCCGCATCTCGGAAAAGTTGCTCAATGACACTGCTGTCAAAAGCTCTTAACTGATCAAACTGGCAAATTGCTATTTAAGGCTAGCAGTATTTATAGGAGCTGTAAGCCTGATAAAGATTGATAGAAACAAGCCTGCATCACAATGGACAGTGATTTTTGCAAATCTCTTACAGAAGTAGCGTATCCTCTCCGAATCACAATGGGAGACAATGCATTTGAATACTGCTTTTGTCAGCTGAAACCCATATAACTCTATAATTCTGGTTGGATTAAAAAGGCTGAAATGTGTCAAAGACATCAAACTGAAAAACCAACAATATCAGTGATTTTCTGCTTTTAATGTTTTTTCTTCTCTTCATTCTTCTCAAATCTATTTATTGATTTTACACCAGTATTGTGAACAGTAAACCAGGGCTCCAGAGTGCGACCAAAAATCTGTCGAGTACGACCAAATATTTTCATTGGGCGCATCGGTGCGCCTGACATTTAGCAGGTCTCTGTGTGTGTATGTGTGAAACCTCGCCCTGTACTCTTCCTCGGGAAACATCACCTCCAAAAACATATACCAGTAATTCAAAATTAAGAGAACTATTGAGTGTTTTTTTTCATCAAGAAAAATGCTGCGATGCCCGTTACACCTGTTCCTGGCACTGAACGGCCCAAATCCAACATCACCAGCGGATCTCATACCAACATAATATGTTAACATGTGGACGGTACCGTAGGTAGACTGTTTAACTATCGACGCGTCCAGGGGACCCACCCTATTTTCTCCCTGATAATGCTACATTGTGAACAACAAATCCGTGTTGAAATCGGCAGGACGAGAGCTAGTTAACAGGAGGTGCGATTACATTATGATGTGTTCAGGCTCTATTCAGTAAAGATGAATATTGGGCATCATGATGTGTTCAAATGTAATCTTGTAAACTGTAGAAGAATCATGGAATTTCCCTGGTATTGGTATCGACTACTAAATTTCTGGTATCGTGACATCCCCAGTGTAAGCCTATGGGAACTGACAAAACGCTTGAAATGTATTATTGCGGCGCCAAAAGGCGCAGTGAAAGATTTTGGATGCACCTAAATTATGTGCTGGTGCACTTAAATGAAAAAGTTAGGCGCACCAGTGCAACCACTGTAAAAAGTTAGTCTGGAGCCCTGTAAACAGTGGTATAGCTAAGATGTAAGATGATGAGTGAACTAGTCTCTGAGTTAAAAGACAGGAAATATACACAAGAACAGGAACTAAACCACGAGCCAACCCTCTCTTCTATCAACTCCAACCCTCATATATACCCAAAGACCCCTCTCTTTAATGTCACTTTTGATAAGTTGCACAAATTTCTATAGGTTGAGAAAAAACTCCATGAGCAAAACATATTAGCTCCAGAAAACATTTAAATAAAATCACTGCCGTATTGCATTTGTAAATACAGAACTGTACAGTAAAATGTGTTTCGGGTTTTGGCCATTTCTCAAACTTTCCTTTGGACAAACAACGGTTTCTATCCCATCTGGAACTCCTCACAAATGCAACACAAGTTTGATAATTATTGGGACCAGTTGAAAGACAAACTGAAACAGATTCTGAAGGGTAATGAGTCATGTTGTTATTGGTGAACTAGCCCCGCTCCGTCTCTTATCCTTCATGTCACTACGTTGTTGAACTCTGTACATTTTCTGAACATCTGTTTTTAACAAAAGCCTATCTTGGGACTAAATTGCAAATGAAATAAGAGCTGATTAGTTTATTCTCTGGATGTCATATGTAGCATCAGACCACTTGTTGAACTTTCTCTGTTTAGGTATCAGCCAGTATTCAAATAAATACTGGCATTTTTATTTTAGAAACAAAACTTCAATGAATGATAGTCAACTTTGAATGATAGGGCAGACAGACAAGGGTAAAAGAACCAATATCAGAAACTAGGGCTGTCAATCGATTAAAATATTTAATCGTGATTAATTGCATGATTGTCCATAGTTAATCGCAATTAATTGCAAATTAATCACATATTTTTTTTCTGTTCACAATGTACCTAAAAGGGAGATTTGTCAAGTCCATTAAGTAGCCATTCTGAAGCTATCATCAGATGGAGAGTAAATTTTCATTTTTCTGAGCACTTTAAGGACTTCTCATCCCTTTTGGCTTAAAAGTTGAGATTTAAAATTCACTGTAGGCCTTAGAAACTGCTGTTGGCTTAGTTTAAATGGACTTGTTGGTTAGATTGGTTTCTCAACTGCTGTTTCCACATTCAATGATGAACACCAACTTTACATCTTATAATTGGGTCAACATTGGGGCTGTAATTTAGAAATGAAAACCACTGAAATTATCAAAAGGAATTTCAAAGGGTGCAGCAGTAAGTGGTTTGTCCATTTATAATGAAAGGTTTTTCACATGCCTATATGTATACTGAAACAGCTTTCAGAGGCTGTAATCATTCTTCCTGTCCATACTGGCCGCAGAAGTGTTTCTTCTTAAAACATTTCCAATTTAAGTGATGGGGGACAGAATCCACAGTCCTAGCTCTGTGCAAAAATGCATTATTAAGTAAAGCTGGAGTTCATGTGAGGCTTCAGCAGTCTGAGTCATTCAAATCAAGTGGGTATCTTACAAAGTTACAGTCGTTTTAGTATAAAATTCCCTCTTTGTTTCCCCAGACAGTGTTTCCATGCTGAGGCGAGGGAGGAATTGTCATACAAAGAGGGAATTAAGTTTAAAAAAGGACTTTTGAAGATGATTGATTTGACTAACTCGGACTGCTGAAGCCTCATATTAGTTTTGAGTTAGGAATGTATTTTTGCACAGAACGAGGTCAGTAGATTTTTTCATCACTTACATTGGAATTACATTAGGAAGGGTTCTCCTCACAGTCAGGTTGGACAGGAAGAACAATTACAGTCACCAAAAACTGTTGCAATGTTCATACATGTGTGTATTGTTTTAAGACAGACTTGAAAAAATGAGAACCTTTCCTTAAAGTAAACCAAATGTTATCCAAAACAAGCTGATCTCTATGGTTATATACTGTATCTTGAACTTGATCCTCTGTAGCTGGTAACCTTTATCTTAGGCTTAATTAGCATACTTAGCTAAAGCTTGTGTTTTTCTCATTCAGTCTGGCTTGGAACTATACAAGTGGGACCAGGGTTAATGCTGGGCGGTGTTAAATTTGACCTAATTCTGATTTTGTTTTAGTCTTTTTGTCAAAATGTTTATTAATTTTCAGCAAATTGTAGTCATTTTTTTTAGTTTAGTTTTAGTCAACAAAAAGTAGGGACATTTTAGTTTTGGTCACTAAAATTTTAGTCATTCAGTTTTAGCTGGGTTGCACCAATATGGATTAATTTAATCTAAGATTAGTTCTAATCAGAGTTTAGCAAAACTAAATTTAAAATGAGTAAATCCAGATTTAAAATTAAACAGAGCTCTGTTGCACAAGTAAAAACTAATCTCTGTTTAGTAAATCCAAGTTTAAACATAATTTAACCAAATATGGAGAGGCTTGCTTACCCACATTAAATTAATTAATTAATTACTCTGTGATTGTTAACTTTCGGCTGCTCTGAACTCCTTAACAAAACTTTACATTATTTGCTAGCTCGCGAGCTAAAAAAATCTGTTAGTTAGCCTAATGTTTCTCATGATGGATCGGCAGAGAAGCTTTCATCCTTTCCTTTGAGACAGACTTGTTGGCCGAATTAATGGAGCAATATGGCTAAATAATAGAGAGAAAAGAAAAAAAAAAATCTTTTCTCACAGTAAGGAAAAACGAGACTGCCTGTTTGTTGGAGTTTAAAGTTTTGGGTTAACAGAATTAAATTGAATCTAGATTTAGATTAAATACTAAACTGATGTTTTAAAAGAGGCTTAAATTCAATTATTCCTAATTTTAAGCTATTTTTAAAAGTTTGGTGCAACATGATTTAAAGTTAAACCGTGGTTCAAAAAATAATCCTTATTGGTGCAACAATGTCTTCTAAGCATTCTGAGGCTACAGCTGTCGCCATCATTGTTGTGGACAGTTACCATGGATACAGGTGTCGTATTGCATATTGCAAGGTTAGCGGAAAAGGCCAGAGAGTTTTTATTTGTTGACAAAAAATGTAATATATTCTGACATACTTCTAGTTTTTAATGGTTACTTTTTATTTAGTTTAAGTCCTGTTTTAATTGTGGAAAAAAAGGTAGTCAACAAATATTTTCATCATAGTATTTGACAAAATCAACACTGTTAGTGGTTGCAGATTGTTGTTATAAGAGCGCTTGTGATTTTGTAGCACTAGGCATATCTGCATGGAGGACATAAAACTATTCTGAGGCAATAAAATACTGTAGGTGTTGTATAATTATAAAACAAGGTGGTCCAGTTTTCAGAGGGCCTGTCCCATATTAGATAGGTCTCAGGTTCAGCTCAGTCTGTTACAGCCAGTGTTGCATCCATCAGCAGCCATGTGCCCTGTCAAAGTGTCCTTGGGGAAGACACTAAACTTCCTGGTTGTAGGTCACTCTGATGAAAGTGTCAAATTATTGGTTTAATTGTAGCAGACACAAAGGAGTATTAAAAATGACATGTCCTCTTAACAGTGTATAAAGTCCACAGCTAAGCGATGTCCGGCCACAGAGAGAGGCCTTGATGAGCCACAGGCAGACTCGGTCATGATGAGGTTACCATTATTGCTCTGATCCCACACCTCCTTCCTCCCTCTGCTGCTTTAGCCCTTGACACCTATCACCTTGAGTTGCTATCAAAGTCTGACACTGATGATACGTTCCCTGGGCAGGGGATCCTGGGAATAGACCTTATCCATCATCCTGCCCCTCCGATAAAATCCTTTGCTGGAAAACACAACAACATGGGGCACTGGAGGAAAGAGATTTAAAACCCAAGATTCAAGGATAACTAGCTCTCAGTAATCACGTATGGAGCTAGGGGCATGCTGAAGTCATTAAAGGTCAAAAATCCTACATAAATTCTCCTCCTCTTCACAGGGAGGAAAGAGGAGAAAATTAGCAACAAGACATGTAATTAGTTTTGGGCTGCTTTTCTGAAACATGCAGATGAACCCGTTGCGGAAGTCCAAAGTTTTTACTGTATGCTCACTGAACTACCACTGCACTTTTGATTAATTCTCAGGGACAACCAATCTTTGGGGAAACTTGTGAGAACTTGTGAGAAGCCAAACTAGAAAGATATGCTAATTTTTGGGAGGCGATGAGATGTTGGAAATGGATACACTTTGCTCTGTTGAATAAAGTTATAAGTGAATGTGCAGCCCGGTTGCACGAAAAGGCGTATTAATGACACGATATTGTGCAAGGCAAAAGTGTACAATAAGAACGCCGTTCTTGCTTTAAGTGTGTCATTTGCAAGTCATGTAGTCTGTTCTGACTGCAACGTAGATGCATCAGCGGCTCAGAGCTAGTGGCGTAGATTAAAAAGTGAGAAAGACTACTTATAGCAGGTGGGCGGGAGGTGGATGGGGCCAACAAACAGAAGACTTTCAACCAGGAGGCCAGTGTTCGAGACCGGTGTTTTGTTATGTAAGTTAAGTTAGTGACATTTGTGAGGCGTTTTCTATACTTATGTTACGTTGTTTCTGTACGTACTATACTTAGCTTACGTACTTATTTAAAGCCCAACCATGATGTTTTTCCTAAACCTAACTAAGTGGTATTGTTGCCTAAACTAGGGATGTTAATTAACCGTTTAACCGTTAACCGACAATACGAATTTTGACTGATTGAGTTAAATCAGTTAAAAGAAATATCAAAAATGAAATATAAAGCTGAGTAAAACTCAGAGGAGCAGCTTGTCACTTAGAGGAGAATAGCTGGTCCACCTTAACAGCCCACCTTAGGTGAGTCTGAGCCGGTGTTGCAGGATACAGGAAGTTGACTTGGAGGAGTGTTGTGGCATTTAATCACCGACAAATAAACTGTACACAGACTGCACTGCTACGTTCACAGCTATAACATTACTGATAACTGATAACTGATACTCACCGTCGTCTCACACACACACACGGCCTGTCGGACACTCATTAAGCGTTAAACGCTGACAGAGTACGCCAGGCAGACTCACAGCTGACAACCTCGCAGCTAAACTAAATGATGCGGTGGAGACTTACTGGGAAAGTGGCTGCAGGTGTCCACGACAATACACGCAGCATCGCTGCTACAGTAACTTTCTGGGACGAGTGAACTGGGGACTCAGTTGTCTGTTTTGCACACACTGCAGCTGGTGATAAATGATGGATTTAACCTGTTTGTGCATCGGCTTATCGTTGCAGCTAGGCGGCTTGTTAGGCACCGCTGCATGCAACGCACTAATCTTGTGGGTTAACGGTTAATGATCGGTTAACGAGGGTCGGCTATCGGTGAAATCTAAATTAGCATCCCTAGCCTAACCCTAAGTTAGTGGTTTTGTTGCCCCCTGCTGGTACTGCACCTTCATATACGAGTGTAATATTCACGCCTCGGCGAGGCAAAGCGTGACACTGACACGCTATCCTCTGTGGATCTATTAGATGTTTGGCGTGATACCGGGTTGGAGTGCGAGTGAAAAACGGGTCTGATACGCTTGCGGTTTCTATTCATTCAGTCAGACATTACAGCAGTGGTCGTTGCAGACACACCTGGTGTAGATATTCTAGTTTTATAATGGCATTTTTCCCGATAACGCTTTTATTTCATAATGTCACTTTTCATAATGATGTATATTTTTTTATAATGTCACTTTCCATGACAGTGGTGCCGTCACCAAAAAGTTACTGGGGCATAGCTGAGCTTCTAGAGCACAAAGGCACAAACTCTCAAAGTACCAATTTTCAGAATACAATCTGCCATATTGGACTCGGCTTAGAAACTTAATGAAATTAGTATTTATGTTCTCGCATTAAAGGGCAACTAGAGAATGAGGCCCATCTAAGGAAATTAGATGTCTTCCTAGCAGCTGATTGAGAGATGTGCTACAATGCATTAGAGGTACTTTCTTCCATTAGAAGCCACAAAAGACGTTTGAAAGAATCTTTTAATAATGATAACTGTGCATAATTGAGGAGGCTGGGAGCTAATGGCTTAAGCATTAACACAACTATCTGAGCTCCATTTAAATGATGTACATGGAATGAGTATTTGAATCCTCATAGGCCAAAGCAGTGAACACGCAGGCCATTTAATGCTGTTAATTCTTTACAGACACATTTTCACATGCAGAAACATCACAGAGAATGAGCAGCGACATGCTTATGTCTTGCTGTGTGATCATAGGAAGATTACTGAAAGGGAATTCTGGGCACAGGCCCATGCCCAAGGCATCACAGGGCCTATGGTACACACTCTCTGTTTGAAGTGACTGTTAACATTTATGTTAACATTTCGTGTTGCAAAGTCAATCGAGAGTTCACATAGAGATACAAAACGACAACAAAGAAACACAAAACAACCACCAAGAGGTACAAAACGACCACAAAGAAACACAAAACAACCACCAAGAGGTACAAAACGACCACAAAGAAACACAAAACAACCACCAAGAGGTACAAAACGACCACAAAGAAACACAAAACAACCACCAAGAGATACACAACGACTACAAAGAAACACAAAACAACCATAAGAGACACAAACGACCACAAAGACACAAACCCACTACAGTTACTTTCTGTCTCAGGGTCTTCCTTCTATATAGGAGAGGTAGGAGGCATTTTACATGTGCGCCCAGGGGCCCATTGTCTCATAATCTGTCAATGTGTGTGATGAACAGAATAATGAACAGTCAGGAAGACTCTGTGTATAATGTGTAACACCTGACAGTTTTTGCCATTTAGTCCACTAAGCAGCAGAGCTTTAGCACACCTGAGGACACAGTGACAGGTGCGTAGGAGAAGACTGTAGAGAAAGAAAAAGCTGCTGCAAACTGTCTGCTGAACTCTACGACTACCACATGGTTATCAGGATCAATGGTTCACTGATGAGACCTTTTCAGGTTGGTTATCTGTTTCTGGCATTCATTCAGAGTTCAGCTCATCAGCTTTAGAAACAGCAGCGCTGGAGCTACCAAGGACTGAGCTTCTATAACCAATATGAGCAATAATAAGGTTTCTCATTTTTCAGATTTAAAAAAAAAATACCTGGTAGTACATCAGTTTAAACTCATTTTCAGCCACTCTTTATTTTCCCACACAGATCAGATCAGCCAGGGTCCCTCTATGTAATCAAGAATTAGCAATAAAGAGACAGTCTGTGCTGCAAATAGTAGTTCTATAATCCAATTTTCACTTTAAATTGCTCATTATTGATTTTTTTTTTCAACCAATTTTCATCAGTTTCTTATTATTTGAAAACACAACTTTTAAGTTTTTATTATTCAAAGTTTAAATAATGACCTCAAAAGCCCAGACACACCAAACCGTTATCAGAAAACTAGCGGCGACAAAAAAACGCCTGTTGCGTCATCTCGCGTCGGCCGTATCTTGGCCAAAAAGTTTCACTCGAACACACCGCAAAGACTACAGCTGACAGCCGACTACCACGTATGTCCTGCGTCTATGTGAGATAAAATAACTCTTCATACCGCTCCGTACCAGCAGGTCACGGTAGTCTGTATTCATAAGTCAATGAAAAGAAAACAGGAAGATGTCGACGTAGGACGGCAGATATACAAGCCTTTGTTATGGTACATACATGAAACAAAGCAGCGTCTGCCGTCCATTGACACACCACTCTCACTCACCACTTAGGCTCCAAACTGTCCGACGGCCGACCATTGGCTTGGTGTGTCAGGGCCTTAAAGACAAAAAACAAGCAAAAGATGAACAAAAGCAAAAAAGCACAAAATCAATAAACCTGTTTTAGGGATTTCATTTCCTTTGAATAGTTGAGTGAAACAGCATCAATGTATTAAGGGGTATGATATGCATAAATTGTACAGTATGTTCTAAAATCCCATGGCATAGCAAAGGGCATGTTAACAGAATAAAAATGAATGCTCTAATGGGCCGCTGCTACTTCTAAAAAGCCCATGATTTGATATGAGTTCAGTGGCACATTATCAAGAACCATTTACCTGTAACAGACTCTTTTAAAAAAAACAAAGAAATATGTATTCAGTCGGGGTTTCTGAGAGCATTTTTATCTGTAAACCCTGAGGCAGTAGGAATCTGTTTCAAAGGATTTTACATATTCTCAAATGCTGATGCTCATCGCCAAATTGTTATATTTCCAATGGACAGGTGTCAGTGATTCCAAGAGGGATGCCATCTGGAGGCGATCCCAAAGCTTTGGATTAATCAGACTTAATTATAGCATTCCTTTGATATTGTAATATTTACAGTATGTCCTTCCAGGGGCCCTAAAAGTCTCTGCAGTGTTCCTGTATAACGGATTCTGTATTTTCGGATGTTACACCGCACTACATATTTAATAGTAAAAAGACTTCAATTACATGATATTCCCATACGTTACGGTTAGCTCCCAACACTTAAAACAATAGAGACTATGATGCAATCAAATAAAGACATCACCATAAACCTGAATATATACCTCACTCAGAGCCAAAAGAAAACCTGAACGTTATTAGCTTCGCAAAGTCAACAAAGAAAGTAATATTTGCCGAAATTACAGGTGATTATGATGCTGTATATGTATATTATCCACTTGTTAACACTTTAACACAGATACAAATAAGATGAGAAGAATGACTCATACAGTGCAAAAACAGAGTGTAAAAAACACCATAATAGCCCAAATATGTATGAAGTGAAAATTCATATATATATATGCAGTATGGAAATAACAAGCAGGACTGATAATGCATTATTTTTCCCACAGGGAGAAATTCCGTTATCGCCTAAACAGCCCAGTTTGTACAACAGAGGGAGCAAAGAACAGTCAAGGCACTGCTCACACAGACAGATCAGAAAACACCGTCGACACATACAGTAAATACCAGCCGCTGCCTGGAAGCCACAGTAAAAGGATGGATCAGGATCAAAAGCCTTCTGCACGAGAACCAAAATGTGCCCATGTTTCATGTTTTCAGACAGGGGGGGCATTTCATTTCAGACGGATTCACTGTAGTAAGCTGTAGGTTACAGGAAAAGCCTGAAGTGTAATGGTGTTCTTGGTCTGGTGCAGTTTGGTCATGATTGGATCTGGTGCATTAATCCTTATAAGGGCTTTCCTGCAAATAACGGACTATTGATTATCAATAAGTCGCCGGACAGAAAATTAATCGCTAACAAGTTTGGTAATCTTTTCATCATTTAAAGTCATTTATCAAGTAAAACTGCCAACATTGGCTGGTTATAGCATCTCAGATGTGAGGATTTGCTGTTTTTCTCTGTATTATTTCATGAATAATTTAAATCTCTTTGGATTTGTGTGTCTTTAGCTGCTAAATGCTCCACTATGTTCACAAGCTAGACACTAACTGTGTCTGTCTGCTGTTTGGTGCTGGGCAGGTAACTGTACAGCAGATTCTTGAGCATTTTTGTTGATAAGAGAGAGTGAACCAAAAGAGTAAAGTTGCGGGCCGGAAATCCAAAACAACGAGTTAAAAGATGCTAAAACACGTCATAGAGCTGAAGGGAGCTGCAGAATTCTCTGTGGGGGCTTCACTTGTTTCACATTATACATTTAGCTTATAAGCTGCGACGAAATAGTAGCAACAGGTAAACTTATGGAAAAATATGAACATGCAAAAATCATATGATGGGCTCGATTCATCAACCGGCTGGACCATGATGAACACAACAATCTGACGTTAGAAAAAGTTTTCACTAGTGCTGTTCAACAGGCAGTTTGAATTTCACTCTCAAGTTCTGATTCATTACTTCCTGTGAGGCAAATGTCCATATCCAACACCACAGTTTCATTTTGGCAAAAAGTGTGAATGGGCTCTCAAACGCTAATAACAGCAGAGATGCCAGAGACAGACAAACCACTCTCCATCTTTATGCTCTTCAACGGCAGGGTGTTTGTTTCCGGAGAATAGTTGAAGATGGCCTCTTTCGCTACATAAATGCTGCCAGTAAACACTGAAAGAGATGGGATTGTATTCGTTAAAATTGTTTTCACTACAAAATGTTTTCATGGGTGCGTTACTGGCTCACAATTTAGCATTTTAGTAAAAAACTGATTTTAAAAATGTTTGCAATAGTGTGCGTTTCCCCTCAGCTACTTTTATATAGAGGAGGTGACAAAAGTACACGAGGGACCAGTAACTCTAGCACACATGGCATCTCATTTCCCACCAAGTTATTCTCTCAGGAATTCATTCTGTCCACATGCAGCCGTGGGAATAGAGAGAGGGATTGCATGTAATGTTGTATGACATGTAATGTCATCTTCCTCTGTGTTGTCAAAGAATCCAGCTGGATTCAAACATGAATTGTTGTGGCATGCATGCTAGACCTGAAGACCTGTGTGTGTTAAATGTGTGTCCCTTTAAAAATGGAGCTCCTGCGGCCGCTGTTTGCATGATCCTGTTTAAATAGAGCTCGTTATGACGTCATTATTTTACATTACGTGCGGTACAAAACGTTGTGATAACGCCATCAGATTTCACCGCGGGAGATTGCTGTTTGCATGATCCGGTTTAAATCAATGTAAAATACAAACCATACTAGCTAGAACATTCATTCTCTTTGCAGCAGAAAGCCAAGGCTTCTGTCTTTCGCGTCATCACGTTGTACGCTCGTGATGACGTCATTACGTTACATTATGTTCGGAACGTAACAAAACTATTAAAACACCTTTGCACTCATTCTGCTTATTAAAATGAGCATAACTCAAAAACTAGTTCAAAATAACTTATGGAGTGTTAAGAAATATTTTGGTCATGTTTCTACATTTAGAAATCTTTTGGATCAATATGTTTTGTGTGTTTATTTAGTAACATTTTATGAAAAAAAAAAACATTTTTGTATTTTTTATTTATGACAATTTCAATACTTTTGTCAATTATTATGATTTATTGACTTACATAACCTTTTAGCTTAGGTTGTACAGATTTTAAGGATATGAAGAATTTGAAGATACTCCAAGAAATGACATCGCAATAAGCAAAAAATACCAATGTAGGCACTGGCGGACCGTTTCTATTTAAAGGGTTAAAAAGCATCTTCTGTGGGTTGGAAATATTTAAAATTAAAACTGAGGAAAAATGCATTTACAGATTTACACAAATCATCCACCTTCTTTGGTAACAGCCTGCAAGTGATTTACAGCTACAGATGAAAATCCACTACCTTCTCCCCACTGTCACACAGTGAACAGATTTAGGCAGCCTGTCACTTCACAGCTTGCCATTTTCACAGCACCCATAGGGCATCACCTTGCTCCTGAAATTAAAAACCAACAACAGGCGAGGCGTCTGAGAATGAGCTGCGAGTCCCTCCTGTGACAACGAGCGGTCTGAGGGGATGAGAGCAGAAAACATCTCGTCTTCTACCCCCAATGCCGTTTGTTTCAGGTAAATGACGGAGAGGATTGATCTCTGTGGGTGAGCTCACTCCGCAGACCTTCACGCTCGATTCTGAATCACTGCTGCTACAGGACCTGATTTGTGAGACTCTTATTCATATCTCCTCTGGGATATAACCCACATCTGCTAACATATTAACTGACAGGGTAAGAAATCACAAGCTACAAATAAACAAAACGACATCTGTTTTCATAGCTGCCTCCTCTGCTACACACCTGTCCATTCCACTTCAATTTGTTCAAATATACTTCAGTTACAGTACATGTTCAGTGTGGACTGAACTGAAGCTTTTCCCCAATTGCCAGTCAAGTTGGCTGTTGGTTTTCTTTCCACTACTTTATGTGGTTCTTCGTGCTAAAGATGACTCAATCAAGCTGCTGTCAGTGCCAAAATAATGGAAAGGGGGTCATGTGATAAGCCTATTTTTGTTATGGCAACGCAGATTATTCCAATATAAGTGTTCATATACAAGTTGCATGTAGATTATAATATATATTCATATGGTTCAGATTATAGTTTAAAGGGCCAATAGTGTAGTCAGACTTTGGTATATCCCACACATAAACATTAGGGCTGTCAAAGTTAAAGTGATAATAACTCATTAACGCAAATTCATTTTAACGCCACTAATTTCTTTAACGCATTAATGCAAATTGAGATTTTTAGGTTGTAGCGGGCTCACTTTTAAAGCTAGAGTGAAGATACTGGCATCATATGAAACTAGAAATCTTAAGGAATCCACTGGTACCAACCATGTCATATTAGGAGGTTAAATAACGCTCCGAACTTGCGCTGAATTTTGGTGAGGAAAAACTGTCATGGCCATTTTCAAAGGGGTCCCTTGACCTCTGACCTCAAGATATGTGAATGAAAATGGGTTCTATGGGTACCCACGGGTCTCCCCTTTACAGACATGCCCACTTTATGATAATCACATGCAGTTTGAGGCAAGTCATAGTCAAGTCAGCACACTGACACACTGACAGCTGTTGTTGGCTTGAGTTTGCCATGTTATGATTTGAGCATATTTTTTATGCTAAATGCAGTACCTGTGAGGGTTTCTGGACAATATTGGTCATTGTTTTGTGTGCTTAATTGATTTCCAGTACAGTACAGAGGTCTGGCACGCTTGCTTGTTTTACGCTGACTCCAGTGACATCACTTAAGGACATTTATCAGACTTTGTGCAGCTCCCTCTGGAGTCACAAAAGGCTTTATTCAACTTTTTCATGCAGTAGTACTCCCCAAGATCTGTAAACAGACTTTGATGTGTTAAATCAGTGGAGTTCCCCTTTGAGGCTAAGCTAGGCTAGCCACATCCTCACTCCAGCTCAGTAATGCACAAACACGTGACGGATATCAATCTTCTCATCTCATAATTGGAAAGAAAACAATTAAGTATATATTTTCCAAAATTTTGTAACTATTCCTTTAAATAAAATGCACCACTCCATTCATACTGGTAAGAAAACACCAATTTGTGTCAGTCGCGGGGGAAAAAGTTTAAATTATGACACATTTAGGTGCAGTGTGAACACCGGCTCCATCTCTCCTTGTTAGATCAAGAGGAAAATAGAGATGCAGGAGAGAAGAAACCAATGAAAAATGAAACCACCAGCTGTGATTATGAATTCTGCAGCGATCAGCGATTTATAATATATAAACATCTCTGTCCAAAGATATTCTGCCTCTCCTCCCTGTGATGTGGAGGTAGTAGAAGAGAGAGAGGGGGGTTTCTTTATCGATTTATTGCTGATCGCGGCCGACTTTACAGTTCGTGAACTTATATTATATATGAATTCATTATCAAGCTCAGTGAGTCAGACTCTTTTGCGATAATGTGAAAGTGACAGTTGTTACTGGGATCTTTCCGCATAGCATTCATCTCACTGGGACCTTCACTACCAGTTATGTGATGTAATACAGAAAGATACCCGGGTAACATGCTGGAAAAACTGTGATAAAATGCTAACGGTTTGGTGCTAAATTGACTTACTCTGGATGGGATTTCTATCACGATATATACCAGAGCAAATTATACAAACCTCCCCGACATAACTCCCATTTTAAATGAAAGCTTGGGGGAAACTGTGGGACCATCTTATCTTGACAGTCAAATGCAGAGGGATTCAGTATTTGAACATATTCTCCCATTTTGCTACAGACTTTGGAGATATGTTTGCTTCCGTTTGGTATGGGTTCAAATCTAAAACATTAATTGTTTACAGAGCAGCGACATGTTGCACCAAACAGACACCTTTGCTTTCATTGTAATCTGATGATTAGTAGAAGAGGACATGTGCTGAACCCATCATGCTGGCTGTAGTCTGGTAAACAGAAAACATTGGAATGACTCATTTCTGCCAAACAGGAGTCATAAATAATGGCAGTCTGTAAATACCAGCACAAATGAAACAGAAGGATAATTAATGTTATAAGTTACATCTGTCCTTTTCCTCAAATGTCTACCTTCAGAAGGATCTAGAAGTTTTGACCGAATACTTAGATGAAGAAAAATGTTTTTTATTTTCTTTAATTAGAATAGTAGTCAGATTATTCAGAATTTGGTCTGTGAACTGTGATGAATGTTTGCCTTTGTTTTCTCCTCCAAATACGTTTGGCTAACCTGGAAATTTGTTTACAACCTCATCTGCCTGCTTGGGTTTCATGTCCTGTCTCACTTATTTTTTTTTTTTTTATTTTTTTTTTTTAAATCAATGTTGACACAGTTCCAAACTTACTTTGTACAATGTTACTATCACCAATAAAAATGATGGTAAAATAAGACCCAAGTTGTAATAAAATTGAATTATCCTTTCAAACACAGAAACTGAACACAGCTGTGACAGAAGCTGGTTGAAAATGTCAGCTATTAACTTCCCATTTACCTCCTTTCTGTCACTGCACACGCTGGACTGAATCTAACTGCCAAATGCCATGAAAACATGAGCTTAACTCAAAGTGATGCAGTAGTCATACAGTTCCCATAGTTCCCTGTTGAAGTGCAACATGTGTAATGATTTTTTTAAATTACCGAACTGTTGAACTTATAAACAGTAGCGTGCTGGTTGAAGCTAAAACAACATCCATAGACGTGCATCATTCATCACTAAACTGTCAGCCGTACAAACACGAGCGATCACATAGAGATGGAGCTGCTGCGTACAGATATTTATAGCAGCTACAGTTACAGTCGACGAGCTAATACTGTATAGAAACTTCCATACATACTAATGCTAACAAAACTGGACTATTATACTCCTCTGCTGTCATGAAATCTGGCACTTGGGTGCATTAGAATACATTAGAGATAATGAATTCCCCTCTCCCGTTTTCCCCCCGCCGAGCAGGGCTGTCTGACGCCTGAGCTGGCGGAGTGACAAAGCTTGCAGTTCTCTGCATTCATATTTTTCCTTTTCATGTGGGGAGCGACGCTGTCACGCTTGTGCCTTGCTGACAAATGAAAAATGTAAGGTTGATGACTACTTTTTTATTTGTTTCTCCGCGCCTCCTCCCGTGATTTCGAGATGTCTATCCGGGGACCCTTGTGTTTGGTACCTGCTCATTATCATTGCTTCGCACATTGCTGGAAGATTACAGGTTTCTCACACAAACAAGACGGCGACACAATACAGGCAGACAGACACGCTAGAAGAAAGTGGGAAAGTAATGGGTCTCGGTATAACGAAAGAAAGCCTTGAATGCTCAGCAACACTGAGAGAGGAACACACTGTCATGAAGAGAGTTTACCATCTAATTTGTTCCTTTTCTCCCCCTCACACACACACACACACACACACCGACAGTCAATCATAGCAGGCAAGCCACGCTGGTTTGTTACCAGCTTTTGTCCCAGCTTCACCTCCGCTGAATCGAACACTGCATCATCTCCTCCTCTGTGGCCTTGCCTGCCACCAAAAACAAAAAGACTTGTTTTGCCTAAAGTGATTTTTTCCAATGAGATTTGTCCATGTGCGAGTATTTGTTTCCCCCGTCCGTGCTGCCGTACTTTGGCTCAGTGTGAGCATGTGTGGATTTCCGTGTGTGTGTGTGCACGCATGCTTGTATCTGAGACAAGGCCATCCATCTCAGACAGTACCATCTGCGAGCAACAGCCTTGTTTACTTATCCCTCGACCAGAGAGCAGCAGCAGCCTGTCCACAGGTACGCGAGCAGCCAGGACGAGCTGGGAGGAGCAGGAGGAGGAGGAAGAGGAGGAGGCGGGGGGGGGGGGGGGTCGGCTTCTGTCTTCATCTGGGGATAAATCATTCTTCTACACCGACGCCAAACTTCCACACCTTTCTCTCCTCTCACACCGTCTATTCGTCGCTCTGAAGCCATCCTTTTCTCCTCTCCATTTTCCCCTTCTCCACTTTCTCACTCGGATTTAATTCACTCATCTTTCCAAAGCAATCCCTGTCACCTCCCCTCGGCCCTCCTCTCCGATCCCCCACCTTTTCACACCATTTGCCATTTTTCTCTCCTACACCTTTTCCTTTCTCTGTCGCACTTGCTGTCTAGTTATCTTTCCAAAGCAATCCTTTCCCCTACCTCTGTCTCTCTCTTCTCTCCGCTCTCCCCTTTCTCACAGTCCACACTCCCGAGTCGTCTGTTTCATCTGGTCAAAGCATCTTTCAAAGCCAACCCCTCTCTTTCCCTCAATCTGCTTTACTTCCTCCTTGGCCCCGACTCTCATTGCACATCATCATCACATTTTCTTCGGCCACGTTCCGTCTCTATCGGAGGACAGGGAACAGCCGGCGTGGGGCTGATGGGGTGAAATAGCGCCCTGTGATGAATATTCATCCCGTTACTGCTAGCCGCCGTCCCCAGTCGCCGTGTCGCAGAGGCCTCCAGCCCACAGATGCCACCGTCTATTTGTCACAGGCGAGACGGGACCCACAGGAAGGTTGCTTGTGCCAAGGCTGAGGAGGCAACAACTGAGCGAACCCCACCAAACTCAGACATCTGAGCCACATCAAACAAGTGTTGAGACACAGACAGTGACGCCATTGTCCTCAGCTGTTTTCCCTGCTGCCAATCACTGATATGAGTGCGACTCAAGGAGCAGAGGATTAGCAAAACATTTGATAAAAGTCTGGTTTAAAAGGAAAAGTCTGACTCCAACAAGCGTCAGAGCGGCAGAGTCATATTATCATTGCTTTATTTTGTTTTATAGTAGTATTGAAGCACTTTATTTGATAAAAAAAATAGTGCAATGTTGTGTGTGTTACATCAAATTCATGACATTTGACATTCATTTTTTAAGATTTTCTTATTGAATTGTTGAAATTGTATTCATCCACCACACAAATAAAACAGATTTGACAGGCCCCTAGCATCGTGTTAATTATCTTGTGACCCCCTGGATTTATCTTACACCACCTTGGTATCACAACCCCTATGAGGGGAACCACAGGTTTGATAATATGGTAGGGCATTTGTTTAAAGTTTGTTTTTGCGCATGAATCCCTTCTCCTCCAGTTTATGACTAAACGTCATTGTTTTTGCAGACTGTATTTAACATATTCTGTGTGTTCTCTTCGGCCCGGATGTCAAGCAAACATCAGACTTCTGCAGAAGTCCAGGTCCGTCCTCTCCCACTCATGTTAACCTGTCGTTTACCTGTGTCCATCTCAACAAATGCCCGCAAAGGCAGCCTGCGTTTTGGTTCGCTTGGAAACGGTCCGAGACCACCTCTCGCAAGCGGTCTCGGTCCGGTTGTTTTGGTCCGCACCAGAGTACAATCATGCATTCACAACGGCCCAAAAGAACTGCACCAGAGGTTGAACCGCACCAGAGTTTGATTAAAACGGACTAAATGTTGGCTTGTGAAAGCGCCCAAAAGGCACGCACGGCCGGCCCGGCAATGTCAACAAAAAACAGAGAAGCTCTGATTACAACACACACAGAGGGAGAGTGACTTCATTCTCTGCTTAGGTAGACATTGCTCCTCTATATCTTTACATAGTATATAGTAACTTGCTGCTATATTAATGCTCTGGATATCAAATAGAGAACCTTAAATACCTTTTGGATCACAATTAACGGCTTTTGTTTCTCGCCTTGGTGGACAAAAAAAAGACCAAGTTTGTAAAAATAAACTAAACTTTCCTTCCACGGTGGTGGAATATGTGGTATACACACTTTGACAAGATACTCTACTTCAACACTGCAGATGATTTTCTCTGTAGGTGGCCAGAACAGTGTGGAATAAAAAATACTGCTAATGGATAAAAAGAGAGAGCGGGGTCAGATGGGGGGAAAACTTCGACATGATTGAGGTTCCAGCCCAATTAACTGGAGATCACTTAAATGGTCGGCGAGCTGGAGAGGTCATTATGCCGAAGAGCTCTGAAGAAGCCCATTAGGGCTTTCCAACGCCGGACCCATGACTCCTCCACTTTGGTTTTCTGTTTCTCCAATAAAAAGACACATGGCTGATTCTGCTGGCCTGTTTATTAAACGCTTTACCTTCACTGAATCTGAAGAAACGTGTGCAGTCATCCATGTATGTGTGTGTGTCTGTAAGCTCAATCATCCACACACACTCTCGTACATTCACTACCCTCTAAGCTAGTGCACATAGTATAAGCTATGGAGAAACTTTATCCTCCAACACTGAGCTAAGCCATGAGAAAAATACCAAAGAACAAATCAATGTTTTCCACAAACTGAGCACTGCTCACAAAACAAATCCAAGAAATATCGACTTTCACGTTAGCCCTGCAAAAGAGATGGTAAACTAAACAATGTACAAATGTTTCCCTGAACAGCCAGAGGAACATGAATTGCAACATCAATATATACAGCTGTAAAGGGACTGGGTAAGTCTTTTTCAACGGGATGCACGGCGTGTGGGGATCACTCATTGAGGCGCAGCAGCTCTACATAATCACGCTTCTCTGACCGTGAACATCACAGCAGCATCTCTTTTATTAGTCACGCCGTCCCACCAACATGAAGCCGTCTATCTCAGCCTCCCCCGAATCCCCACAACCACTTCACCAACATCTGAGTTAAATCGAAATGTATTAATGGGGGCTTTTTACAAAACAGTGCCAATTAAGAGTGGTTTATAAATGGAGATACATAGACATACGTGCATCAGTCAGTTTAAACATGAGGCCTGTGTATTTGTGTGAATATAAGAGGGCTACTAATTTATCGCTCCACTTATGCAGGATGGCTCAAATTCAGTGGGATTTTCAGAGACACTGGAGAGAAAAATCGCCCACTTTTTATAGTAACTGTTTTTTTTTGTGAAATAAACTTTCCGCAGTCTCAGTTGATCAAAAGCATGATGCTTGTTGCATGATGCTTGTTGCAGGGTGATACTGAAAGATAAAACTTGAGGCCTTGGGATTGCGCACTGATAAATAATACAACAAATTGCTGCATTCAGCCTCTAAAATATGAAGATCTTCTGCTTTTCTCTGTTTAATATTATTATAAATTTAATATGTTTGACTTTTCTGACTGTTAGTCAGACAAAACAGGACATATGAAGATATGACCTTGGACTCTGAGAGACTTGTATGGATATTTTTCTCTATTTTCTGACATTTTACGGACTAAATAATTAATTAAGTAAACAAATAGGCAATATGCTCAAATCATAACATGGCAAACTCAAGTCCAATAGGCAACAACAGCTGTCAGTGTGTCAGTGTGCTGACTTGACTATGACTTGCCCCAAACTGCATGTGATTATCATAAAGTGAGCATGTCTGTAAAGGGGAGACTCGTGGGTACCCATAGAACCCATTTTCATTCACATATCTTGAGGTCAGAGGTCAAGGGACCCCTTTGAAAATGGCCATGACAGTTTTCCTCACCAAAATTTTGCGTAAGTTTGGAGCGTTATTTAACCTCCTTCGCGACAAGATAGTATGACATGGTTGGTACCAATGGATTCATTAGGTTTTCTAGTTTCATATGATACCAGTAGCTTTAAAACTGAGCCTGGTTAATATTTTTAAAATTAAGTCTGCAATGTGCAAATGCAGAGAAGAAAAGAGTAAAATTACTCAAGGAAAGAAAGCACCATGTTGTGGAAAAGAGCAAATATAAAAACAGTACAAAAATGTAAAAACAAATACATGAAAATATTATGATAAAGACATAAGGACTTCATATTTGCTTATCTGGGGGCTTTGGGGCACCAAAAAGCTGTATAATTAACTTATTTAGGTGTGTGGCACGGCCGGTACTATTCGCTCTGCTGGAAATGAAAAATGGGCCTTTTGAAAGCGATAACTTATTACTACTAATGAACTGTTCATTTGTAATGGTGGCGCATAATGGTGATGAGCAACAGGAGTTCATAGTTTGCCCACCTTTTTTATTCCTAACAACATCTCTCGCAGCAGAGCCCCGGTAGAGACATTGCCATATGACCTAATTATCTCTCATTAGTGGCCTCAGTAATTACAGGCCCTTTTACAGCTCCATCTCCTCTGTCTCACATAGGAGGGGATTTCAATTAGGATTGCCTTGCCGCTCTGCCTGCCTCACTTTCACAGCTAAGCCACACTGTCACCTGTGTAGCCAAGCATAGCCAAGCGGCAGGCCGCCCGGCACTCATGGAAAGCTCCCACAAAGGAGACGAGTGTTTCTGCGGCTGGGGTTTTATTCATTCCATATCATGCGCCCATCAATGAGACATAACAACAAGATAGCTTGAAGAGGTATTTTCTTTCACTGGAGAGAATAATAACCTTTTATGCCATCTTCTGCAAGCAGCACATCATGAAAAATACATAAGAAGCAAACTATGTATTGCAGCGCATCTTCCTGTCACAGGTGAATAGCATATGGTATGCAAAGTCTCAGGCATCGGAGTGACAGAAAATGCCTCCATCAAGCCAGATTCGTCAAACATAACTAGCATGGGGGAAAAAAAGAAGATTGAAATTCAGCTGCACTTACATTATTCAGCTAAAAGCACAGTCAGATTCATAAGAGGAAGAAACAGAGGAGGACAGAAAGCAACAGCGAGGAGGCTTGAAATTGTTGAGTAGAGGCGAGGAATTACACCACGGTCCCCTCCACTCCCGCTTATCATTTATCTCTCACTCCAACCCCTGTGCCAAATCAGTCACCCTAATTAACAGACCAGCCAGAAACACCAATCAATACAGCAGGGGGATAATTAACCCCTTGTGTTCTCAATCGTCTCTACAAAAGGTGAAATTGAAATTGATTGAGATTACGTTTTGTTGGCTAATTGTGGCCCCTCAGTCAGGTGAAGGAGGGTCAAGTAATGGCATGTGTGCCGTTATCAGGAATCAGGGGGATTGATGTTAATGGGAGAGATGCAGCAAGGAGGTGTCGTGACTGCTGTGGAATATGCTTTTACTTTGAAGCTGCACTGGAAACCTGCGTAACATCATACTTGCCAACCTTGAGAGCTCAAAAATTTCCAAAACCAAAGCGGGGGGTCTGGGGGTCCTCCCCGAGAAAAATTAGAGTTTCAGAGACTTTGTTTCCTGTTACTACCATTTTAGATTAACCACTGGACCTGGTTTGGCCTTTTTGTCTTCTTAATTAAAACTTATAAACATAGAGTGGATTAAAAACATGATATCTTTGTTGACTAATAGATGGAAGTTTGGGTTTCAGAATCAGAATCAGAAATACTTTATTGATCCCGGGGCAAATTGGGGAATTACAGTTGCTCTTGTATAAACATAAGAAATATAAGGAAATAGAAATAAGGGAGTATATAACATGTAAATTATGTACATAATGTTACAATATTGTACATAATGCTATTATAAACACAATATATGTAAAGAAATATAAGTACTAAAATTAAAAATAAGAAAATGAGAATATAAAAAATATGAAATATGTACAAATATTTGCAATGAGACGTGCAATATATAACATAACCACAGTTCAAAAAAGGAGGTACAAAATGCTGAGAAGTGGGATCTATTAAGTGTGTTAAATATAATATATTCATATATATATACATATACATATATATATATATATATATATATATACATATACATATATATATATACATATACATTTATATATATATATATATATAAACACCAGAATGGTATATATATATAAGAAATAAATAAGAATATTTCTTGAATGTACAGTATAAATGCCATATTTATTATTCTGTACAAACATGGTATGGTTTATACAATAAAAACGCCATTTTGGTTGCAATTTTTATCATTTACTTTATACTGTTTGTTTTGCATTATGTGCATTGAATAGTCTTTTATCATCTTATTGTTTTATTGTGTTCATTATTGTTTTTAAGCTGCCTAAAACTAATTTAGGCTACTATTGAGAGACATTAAAGATCTAAACCGGAAAAACCTACAGTAGGTGCAAAGTAATTGTGACCAATATTATGATATTAGTTCGTTCGAACATCTTATTGTGAAGTCGATTAGTGAAATGCAGGTTTTAATAATCTGAATAATAATGTAGCTGGATATTAATTTGCACAACAGCCCACTGGGCCCAGGGTCTCTACAGTAACGTAAAGGTGTCCTAAACCGGACGGCGCTCGCCGATATTGGCCTAAACCGGACGCATCCGGTATGACGCATCTTCCGGTCTTTTCGCGGTCATTTCCTCCGGAGATCCCAACTGAAATGTAAGTAGAATCAATTTACACATATCCAAGTATCTAAGTGTCAAATTTCATATATATGTATGGATGTTTACATGTCGAATTACTAGAGGAAAGTGACTTTGATGAGAGAAAGCAGTAAGAACACTTTAGTTGCGCTCGGGCGACGATCTTTCCCCCTGAAAAGTGTATCGGTATTTTCACTGTACAGCTAATATGAGTTAGCATATGAGTGCATTTCGTAGCTAGCTTTACCCTGCTTTGTCTAGCCAATGAAAATAGAGGATCATGAGTGACATAATCTGTAGTCGGGTGAAGAGAGGCAGAAATGTTTGATGTCTGAAAAAAAAAGTTGTGGCCGCGGGAAAGACGAACAGAGGATCACGTAGTGTTAGCAAAGGCAGGCAGCTGTTTTGTTTGTGTGTTTAGCTCTGAAACATGACAGCAGACATAAATAAAGTAAAATGTTTTTTCTTGTTCATAAGTCAGGCTACATCATGTATATCTATGCATAATGATCCAATAAATAATGCAAATAATGTTGGTGTGTGTGTGTGTGTGTGTGTGTGTGTGAGAGAGAGAGAGAGAGAGACTTGTGTTGAAAGCCACTTGTGGCTCTTATGATTGGAGATATAGGTTATAGATTAACCTCCAATATAATATTCTGCTAGATTTTATATTTATATATATATATATATATATATATATATATATATATATATATATATATATATATATATATAGTTAACCAAAATCTAATGTTTTTGCTTTTCAACTTTCTCTCTTGTATGGTTTATGTTCCTGGCTGAAAAGATAGAGAACAGAGACAGAGGGTAAGAAGAAGGAAAAATAGAGCGAAAAATAGAGCAAAAAGCAGGAAAGACAGCAGAGAGCAGAAAAAATAGAGCAAAAAGCAGGAAAGAGAAAGAAAGAAGCAGGAAAGACAGCAAGAACCAGGAAAAGACAGAGCAAGAAGCAGGAAAGAGAAAGAAAGAAGCAGGAAAGAGAAAGAAAGAAGCAGGAAAGAGAGCAAGAAGCAGGAAAAGACAGATTTAAAGTAAGAAAAGGTAGGTAACATGTGTGTCTGTGTGGGAGAGAGTTTTTTAATTTCCTTTACAGGAGCATCAAGAAAAGAAAAGATGGAAATAGAAATTGTATTGCTACTGTGGCTTAAGGTAAATATATGCGTCTATGCCTGTGGTAAATATGCATGTCTATATGTGGTAATGTGGCAGTTTATAGAATTTATCAACCTTATTCAAGACATGAAATGTGCCTTTAAACCTAATTTTGAATTTTATATCGGACTGTGTAAAAAATGAATGTGCATTGCAGATGCCCAACATCCGGCAGATAAGGAAGAGGGAGAGGAAGACGAAGAAGTGGACCCAGGAGGCCATGGAACAGGCCCGCCAGGAGGTGGAAGCAGGCAGGCTCAGTCTACGGCAGGCAGCCCAGCAGTTTGGGGTCCCAAAGTCCAGCCTGAGTGACCGAGTCAGTGGAAGGGTGGCCTCTGACTGTGTCCAAGGTCAGAGGCCTCTCCTCACCCCTGCAGACGAATATTCCCTGGTAGAGTACTTATTGTATTCTGCCAGTCACGGGTTTCCACTGACGAAGCCTCAGGTCCTGGCCCACGCTCTGGCCATATACAACCTCCGCCACCAGGATGCACCGAAGACCGTGCTTGGCCAGACGTGGTGGATAAACTTTCGGGAGCGGCAGCACCATCGCCTTACTGCCCGGACCCCAGACATAATAGACCGTGGGAGGGCATCCTGTGCCAAGAGGGGGGCCATTGAGGAGTACTTCAGGCTCCTCACCACCACCCTGGAGGAGCACGGGTTGAGGGAGAAACCCCGTCAGATTTACAACTGCGACGAGACGGGGTTTCAGCTGGACTCGGCGAGGAGACAAGTCATCGTGCCCCGGGGGACCAAACATGCCTATAGGCAGGCCCAGGGAACCAGGGACCACATCACCGTCCTGGCCTGCCTCAACGCGGCTGGGGAGGATATCCCCCCTTTTGTCATCTATAAGGGGGGATATCCAGGGGGCCCTTATAACAGGGTAGGGGTTCCTGATGCCCTCTACGGGAAGTCGCCGGCAGGGTATATAGACAGTGAGCTGTTCAGGAAGTGGTTTGTCGGGCACTTCCTGAAGTTCGCCGCGCAGGAGCGCCCGCTGCTGCTCGTCTTGGACGGACATCGCTCACACCTGGATCCAGAGCTGGTCCGGGCGGCACAGAGGGAGGGGGTCATCCTCTTGTGCCTGCCACCACATACTTCTCACATCCTTCAGCCTCTGGATGTGAGTTTCTTCGGACCCTTGAAGGCAGATTTCTCTGCTGTTGCGGGAGATCTGTCGGCAGTGAGCCACTCCTTCTTAGTTTCCAAGAAGGAGTTTTCAAGGGTCCTAAGAGACTCCTACCAGAGGGTGAAGGATCGGAGAATGGTGGTGGCTGGGTTCAGGAGGTGTGGCCTCTTCCCTCTGGACCCAATGGCCATTGACTGGTCACGGGTCATGCCGTCCGGGCCGCGGCGTGGGACCTCCTCCTCACCACCTCCGCCAACCTCATCGGCATCTTCCTGGGCTGGGCCTGATGTTACCCACCCCTCCCAACATCCCCTATCCCCAGTTGCCCCTGTCCTGACCCCCCAGCCCCAGAGTCCACCACCCCCTATCCCCAATCCCCAAAACCCACCTCCACCTGCCCCTCCTCCTCCCAATCCCTACCTCACCCATCCCCTGGTAACATCAGGCCGAATAACAGTAGACCTGGCCCACCTCCTGGCCGAAATAAATTATAACCTTAACACGGGAAAGGTCAGGAGGAACACCACCAAGGCCAGGATACTGACGGCCCAGGAGATGTCCGACGTCATCGAGGAGGCGGAGGATCGTGGTGCAAGGCGGGAGGCCCAAGCTCTGGCCAGAAGAGAGCAGCAGCGGGCCGAACACACTAGCCCGGCAGCCACTTCCTCTACCCTGCCTGGCGGCTCCCGCCCCAGCCGCAGAAGAATAGTGCCCCTCGGGGCTGCTCCAGCCACCAGCTCCGGCCTTTCCACCGCCGGTCCCTCAGCCCCCTCAGCCCCCTCTTGTGCCTCCCACGGTCCCCGGCTGCCTGCCACCACACCATCACCAGCGAGCCTGCCTGCTGAGGGACATCACCACCTTCCCCCATCTCCTGGTCAGCAAGTCTCTGGTAAAGCATACCTATTTTAGATTTGAATTAATGTAAATATCAAAATGTATTTTCTATTGTGATGCATAGACATTATTAGGAGTATGTATTTTAATGTTGTAATAATAAAATATGATTATTCTTTTAGAGCCTTCAACATCAAGATTTGGCCTCCGAGGGTCCCAAGCTCCTTCCTCTCCCTCCCACTGTAAATGCTTTATATAATCTGTAAAACAGAAAGCAACATCTTAACATGTTGGTGACATTAGCCATGATGCAGAGTAAGCAAAACATGTAAGGCTTTGTCTCTTATTTATACAGCCTCTCAAGACCGGACCAGACCCTCGTCATCCAGCTCCTCGTCCTCGCCTGCTGGACCCACGACATCCACCGGTAGTTTTCTTAATGTTAACAGTCTTTGCATGCCAGCCCATGAGATCAGACAATTTTCTTACATCTATGTATTTTTTTTTCTGTGAGTAGGTCACACCACCGAAGAGATGGAGCAGACGGTTTGGTGGTGTGGCCGGTGCAGGGAACCTGACCCTCCGGAGGGTTCGGAGGGATTGGTGTCGTGGGTCCAGTGTGACAGCTGCCACACATGGTTTCACACCGTGTGTGTGGGCTGGGACGAGGAGCTGGATGACGATGATTATTTTAAATGTAATGTTTGTCCAGACATTTAATTTATTTATTTTAATTTTTTTTTTACATGTTTTATCTTATTTTTGTCTTTTGTGTTTTTTTTTAAATAAATTTGTTTCATCCTCTTTTCAAGGCTTTGCTCCTTCTGCTGGTATGGTGTACTGTGTTTTGCTTATAGGCGAGATAAATGTGCTATTTTACCATTTTATTTTATTCATTTACTGTTCATTATACTCTAATCTTACATTTTTTAGTGTTTTATTTGGTCATTGTTGAAAACGCAAACCTCCATGTAAATAGATGACTCATGTAACATTAAATCACTCTATTTCCCCATTCACAATATCTCTTACTAAAAAGGCAGGAAAAGGGTATTCAATATAGGCTCTATATACCTACACAAATATACTATGAACTGTGCTTATCTTTGACCTGTTAAAATCTATTATTGCTTGGTATTTTTTCCTCATTCGCCCACCATATAGAAATGACTAGAGCAAATGATTATTTGCTCTAGTCATTTGTCTTTTGATTAAAAACAATGCACCATTTCAATCATGAATACTTTGTGTTTGTAGTTCTACTATAACTCTTACTCTGCACTTTGTGTAATGATAGTAATTGTTCTATACACTTATTTGTGCATAATTGCTAAATTTCATGCATCAGTTGGTATTTTGCAAGTGACTGAAATGAGAATAGAGTTTAACAAAACAACCAGCAGGTGGTGGTATACACTCAAAATGTAAATGAAGGAGCTTATAGTGCATGATTTGGAGGTGTTGAAGCGTGATATCTTATTGTGAAGGAACGGAAATACGGTACCGGATGTGTTGACAGCATTGATGTTACATTGGGAGACACAAGAACAGCGTAATACCCCGGAAAAGCCAGCAGCGCCCAGTGTTTACAGGTAGAAAATATGGCTGTCCGGCTTAGGCCAACGGTGGCGCACGGCTAATTCACCGGCGTTAGCATCGTTTTGCCGACTCTGGAAGAGACAAAGCTAAAGTAAATGATTAATACGATATGCAGATAGAAAGGTAAGGAGGTAGACTTTAGTTTTACACCATTAAATTAACTGAAAACATCACACGATCATTTATATTAGTAGTTAAAGTGGGATTTTAGTAGAATGTTAGCAGAAAACTGTCTGGTTTAGGACACAATTCCGTTAGACACAGCATACTTAGTGTTCACTTGATTATAGAGACAGGTGTAAGAATCAACTTACCTATACAGTTGTTTTGTTATTATTTACAGACTTATGTAAACTAGATCCTGTGCTACACACTCCGGGACTGTAGGCGGCGCTAATCACCTAAAAGTTGCAATGGAGATGAGAATCAAACATACCTTCTGTGTCTCTGCAGAGCCTCCTGTCCTCTGTAGTGCAGGTGTCCCAGCATCCAAAGTCCATTTTCTCCGCCGTGCAGCTAACGTTAGCTAACTTAGCTAATGACTCCGGATTCAAAATCCAAGAAGGCCGCAGGTGTTAGCTCATTAAAACAGCTCCGTCCTCCTCGCTACGCGATTTTTTAACTCCAAAATTAGTTCCCCACATCGGAAATGCGTTTCTTCCAACTAGTATCACCATTAAAAACAGTTTACTTCAACTTTACTTTGGCTACTTAGCTTAAATCTAACCAACTTCTACACCTGTTGCAACAAACGAGCCTCTGCAGCTCGCCGGAGATCAACCGTCAACCAACCGCCGCGTTCAAGGACGCCGGCTGTGACGTCATCGCGTTTCCAAACGCTCCAGGGCCGCAGCCAACCATCAGCGCCCTCTAGTGGAGGCCCCGCCTCACCGCACTGGGCGGAGGGAGGGGGGATTTATATATATATATATTTATATTATTATGTTTATAATAGTAATAATATAATTTTTATTTATTCATTTATTTATTTATTTATTTATTTATTTATTTATGTATTTATTCATTTATTTATTTATTTATTTATTCATTTAGTTATTTATATGCAACTGAGAGAGCGGTAACAACAACAAGCAAAGAGAGAATTACAAGACAAAGATAAATAATAATGAAAAAAAAAAAAAAACAACACAGGTGGTCAATCAGGAATAAGGGACATAAATATTCATGAAGATATAGGGCTTTTTGAAATTTACAACATTTAACATATTTTTTGTATAGTATTATCTCACTTAGATATGCAGCAAATGATTTTAAGAAACATCATGTTATCTGGGTATGAAATATTTTGCCAAAATAATTAAGTTATTATTGCCAAACTCTTTTTTTCTTGTCCTCCAGTTGGAGACCAAACTTTATATTTTCAAAAGTTATAATTGGAATACCTTCATCATTATAAGTTATCCAATATTGAAAAGCATCCCAAAAATAAATAAATAAATAAATAGATAAATAAATAAATAATCAGTGGTGAAAGAACAGGAAGTAAAAGTCGAAAGAAGTCACAAGACTAAAAGTAAAAATAGTGAAATGTATAACATCAACTATACTGGCCCAACACTAATTTAACAGTAACCTAGAATGTTGTATCAGCAACATATTAGCCTCAGATAACTGGTATAATGGCTAACGTGGTTATAGGCTATAGGCTGGTTAATCAGCTAGTCTCACTGAGACCAAGACCTCTTTTGCAAGAGAGACCTGAGTGCAGAGTATAGAAAGATAAACAGTCAGACAAAACAAAAGGATGAATACATACAACTAGTACACAAGCACTAAACCAATCAAAGACAGTCATAAAATAGCTATAAAAAAATGGAGAACCTACAGATAATCAATTATTTATTTATTTATTAATTGCTTGGTCACAGATGTGACAAAACTGTGAATGTAACAGTTTAACTGTTATGGACCTTCGTCAGTATTGCTAATAACAACAACAGAAAGTTTAACAGAAATGATCATAATCATTACTTAATACCACAGGACACTAATGAGATGAGAGATATTTCTTTTCTTGCATTATTATATGGGCCTTGCTCCTTTGGCATTGAAGTATACATGCACAATCCCAGTGTTTAATAAGAGCAGATAGGGCATCTCATTAGGGAGAGGATGAAATGTATTGCTGCGGTTCAATCGGCTGATTGAAGCTGATTAGACTGGTGAGTTTTAAATGATTTCACAGGAAAATTTTAATATGGGAAGTCCCCGTGCAAATCAAAGCACTAAACCCTCTCCCTTGTTAATGTCCCTCTCTGCCAATAGAGCTATACAAAACCAAATTAGGGCTCAGCAAGCAAATACATGATGAAGCTTGTGTCAGTTTACTGTGCTAGCAACCAAAAATATGAAATATAACACTGAAACATCATACGTTTTACCATTTTCTGGGTTCCTGAATGTCTCAACAAACATCTCTCTAAATTTGACAAAGATCTTTTTACGATACAACTTTTATTTTATTTAAATACTGAGCAAGGAACACCAGGAATATCTCTTTTCTAATAAAATGGTACTTGAATATGAAAATGTTTAAGGTGCATGTGGGCCGACTGGCCACAAATATGAAAACAGCAACAACAAATGAAGAAGAAACAGCGTAAATGAGCATGTAAACAGTGAAAAACATTTTCACAAATGGGAATTTGCCTGTTACTGACAGTAATTGGAGACTTTGGAGCGCCTTGGTAGCCGAGTGGTTACAGCGTGTGCCATATAAACAAATGGCATGCACATGGGAGCTGCTCTTCCAAGATGGCGCTCCCGACAGTGCGACTTTTTAATCTCTTTTTATTCATTATAATGTGCATATTTTATTGTATTTATCTTATTTTTCTCCTTGACTGAGAGAACTGCACAATGACTCCAATGCCCTTGTATACTGTATCTGAGCAAATAACAAATAAAAGTTTTGAATCTTAAATAAAAGTCTTGAGCTGCAACATCCAGGGTTTGATTCCGGCCTTGGGATGTTTGCTTCATATAATACACCTCTCTCTCTCCCTACTATTTCATGTCCTCTGTCAAATAAAGGTGAAAATGCCCCAAAAAAATACTCTTTGAAGAATAATTGGAGACTTTAAAACTATCGATATCATTGAAAGTACTTGAAACAGCAGGAACTCTCAGGAAATTATATTTAGTGTGTATCACCTGACTACCTTTTCTCTTTGAGAGTGAGTCAGCAAAGCTCCGGTTTGAAAAGACATCAAACTTCAGGTGGGTGCAGCTTTGAAACCTGCTATAATGAGCTGTGACGGTTGGAGAGCTGTGGACAGAAATATTTCTCATTAGGACTGAGAGTAAATGAGCTATCAAATATTGCTGTCTACAGTAGCCAGGAAAAGGTAATTTGGGGTTGATGGATGACGCCCACATTGTTAGCACAAATTGTAAATCCGTCCCCGCTGTTAGGAAAAGATTGAAGCATCATGTGAAGGAAAACAACAGCTTACCTGCCCATCATTCATAGGACCAGAAATATCAGTCAAAAATCATGAGGGTCTCATGGGTGCTGCAGGACTGCTGGGAGGAGTGGTGTTATATTATTTCTTCAGGATAAGGACAAGACAGGAAAACCAAGAAGTTAAGTTATATACCTCAGCTCCTTAAAGGCCCAGACACACCAATCCGACATGAAGGCCGACTGTTGCGTCCCCTCACGTCATCTTTGTCTTGGCCAAAAAGTTGCACTTGAACACACCGCAAAGACTACAGCCGATGGCCAGTTAGCCCCGTGCAGTCCTGGTTCTGGTTCTCCCTTCTGCCTCCCTTCCTTCCAGTGGGCCCAGCAATACGGCCTGGGCCTCCAGCAGTATGGTGTCGGTGTTGGCTCCCAGCGGGGACCGGCGGAGAGGAGACGCTCCTGCCAGGCGCGGAGCTCTGACTGCAGGTTGAAGGCGGCAGCGAAGCCGGATCTGGGTCTGTCCGCGGCGGGCTGGCCTCGCTGGAGTCTGAGCTGAAGGAATTTCTGGTGAACCTGTGTGATTTCTTCTGATTTAGAGTTGAATCGGTCTCAACAAGCATTAAGAATAACTATATAGAAATAACCAATATTCTAGCTGATGGTCTGGTTTGTTTATGTTAACCAAGGCTGTTTCAAAACCAGTTTAAAGTTCCTTGTAGTAACTTTAAGTATAGGGTAGTGACGTGTAAGCATTTTGTCAACAGCCAGATCATTACAGGTGAGAGAGGTGCAATGCAGAGAGGAAGGAGCTCTGTAACACCTGAAACAGGATCAGGAGTAATAGTGAAGAATCGGGACAAGACAGGGACAAAGGTTGTAGAAAGAAAGAAATTGGGGCCGTGCAGCAGGTGAAGAATATCTCACTCCGAAGTCACCCTTTACTCCCCTCAGACCCAAACTGATAGAAGGAGGACCCTTTAAAACCTGAAGCAGGATCAGGAGTAAATGTGATGGATCGGGACATGACGGGGTCAAAAGACAATAAACTAGGAAGGGATGGGGGAAAATAAATGTGACCGGGCAAGAGGAAGAACATTTTCTTCTGTGTCACTCTCTAAGACCTGAACTGATAGAAGGACCCCTGAGGTCCCATTTGTGGTTATTAGATGTAAATTTATAATAAAGTCAAAACTGTTGTGTTGACCAAAATTGGAACAAGCAGGAGTGAAATTTGGTAAAAATGTGGACAAATGTTGAACAGGTGTTTTTGCGAGATTTCCGGCAGGATGGAAACAGCCCACTTTCATATAAAGATGTGGCCAATGATTCCTCAGTAAATAACATAAAGATGTTTGTTGTTTGAGTTTGTAAGGTAGACGTTCACACTGTGATGATTCTCATTTTTGTTGAATAATGTTGGTGATGACATTAAAAGAAATAGAGGGGTCTCCAGAGATCTCCCTGGTAGAAATCATGGGCTCTATAATAAATCCATTCACCTTGTTGATTTGGAATAAACTGTATAGTGAATGGTAGAGCTGAACTCTGGCCCGCTCTGGAAAAGGCATCAGTCAGAACTATAACCTGTGATGTGTTCACATAAGGTCGCAGCTACTTTCAAAGACATCTTCAAAGCTTACAATCTCACGGGTGACACAAGTACAGCAACCAACACGCTCGCAGGTAATTATTAAGCTGCCATTAGAAATGAATGTGTATCCTCAAATAACCAGACATGATATTCATCACATATACGGAATAAGAAAATAGTTTTTTCTCGACACCATGTAGGCTGGTGTTTCAAAATGTTGCCCTCATGAGCATTCCTATCACAGGTAAAGCTCGGACGGAGCTGTAATCTCCTTAAATGTATGCAGTCTTTGGGTGGCGGCAGACATGACAGCTGTCATCCACCATATTGGAGGCTCTCACTGTGAAAGGTAATGGCCAGTAAGGAGAAGATTGGACAAGCTTGCTTTTAGAATGGATTCAACCTGCACAAGCTGACGCGCCTGACACCGGGGGCCGCTCCAGTCCTGAGTGACTGCAGCTTAGTGAGAGATGACATGACAAGCACATAGTGCTTTCTGCTGCACATCCCCGGTGTGGTGAGTGACCCACTTTCCCTCCTCTAATTGCAATTCTCTCTTTAAAACTGTATTATATGCACAAAGGAGGATTCAATGTGCAACTGCAGTCTGCAGCGGATCACACGCAACGCTAAGGGAATTCGTGTTTAATGTCAAAGAAGTGGAGTTGGGTTATTATGTGAAACACAAACAAATATTTACAGTGCTACACTCTAGCATGCTGCACACAACAAACTGGCTCATATATTTGTGGAGAAAAAAACGTTGATATTCTCACAGATTTAAGTGGCAAATTTATGAGAAAAAATCACAAATTTTCTAGATTAAAGACGTAAATTATGAGAGAAAAAAAACATAGATATTCTCAGAGATAAAAGTGGCAAATTTACGAGTAAAAACTCACAAATTTGTGAGATTATAAAGAATGAGAACTGTAGTAACACCAGCCACAAACAAAAAAACCCACTATTTTTCATTTCATTTTTACAGTTTTGCATTCCACTTTTTTTCTCGTAAATTTACAACTTTAAAATTTCACAACTTTATGGGGGGGTTTTCTCATAAATTTGCCACTTTTTTCTCGAGAATATCCGAGTTTTTTTTCACGTAAATGTATGACTTGAATCTCCGAAATTTTGAGTATTACCCCTCTCCCTCGGCTCCGTGATTATTATTTTTTTTACCTGGCCCTAATATGCCGTCGTACGATAATAAAGTCATAATCTAATGAGAATAAAGTCATAATATTTTAAGAAAAAATCTACCTGTCCTATTACAGCAACAGCTTCTACTAGAGTATGGCAACACAACTTGGACACCACTTGGACACCACTTGGACAAACCACACGCAAAACTGCAGTACACCATAATACTAGAACCAGTAGTAATAATAATGGCAATTTGATAAGTTTATTTATGATTATGATTACATTTGCTGATGATTATTTCGGACAGTGGTGTGTTGTTGCCTGTTGTAGCAGAGCTTTTTTTTGTATTTCTCCAAATTGTGGCAAACGAAGGCTTCATTACTGCAAAACAAGCATGTGTGGACACAGGAAAGATTTTATTACCAGGTATGAAGATCTAATTTGAGAAGGCCTCCTGGACATCCTCTATGAGAGCGAACGCTGCATCGTACCGGGTCCCAACTGCAGAACTGGGTGTGTATCAACCGATTGTTAAGTGGCTGGCAGAGAGAAAACTTCACACACACTTCCTGTTTTCCTGCTGGGCCTCACTCACAGGGGATTCTCCACAAATGAATAATACATCTTCTCCATTTAATTTGGAAAACAGCCATAATGAGGCACTTTTGCACAGCATTTCTCCACTCTGGGCTCCCACGTGCCATAAGCACTGTGTGGCTGAATCTGAAGCTGTTAATGGACTGTGGTAAACTGGCGTGAGGGCAAAAAGCTAGAGACACGAACAGTATTCATATTTTAATTGACTGATTTATTTACGCAAATTAACTCAGAGTGGCAGCAGCCTGAAGATCAGAAAAGTGATCTTGTGACTCAAAGACTGCCGGCTTGAATCCAAGAAATGGTAGAGAAATGTTTTTGTGGATGTGACTGAATAATACTTTGTATTCAGTACTCAAAAGTTTCTGATACGCGGTGCTAAAGGCACAACTCGGGTTGGCACTCAGAAAGTACTGTTGTTCATGATTTCCAGCCGACACACAAGACATCCAACATTATAAAGTACCGTGGGTAGCATTTTAAAGCTCCATTCATCATTTTTTAATATTAATGCTGAGTCAAATGACTACCGTATGTGTAAGGTGTCGCTCATAATGACAAACTCACAGAGATTTATCACAAACTCTGCAGCTCTTTGGAGATTTTTAGTCATATTAGCTCTTTGCTTTAGTTTAACAGCACATTTCCTGTATGGTTCAGTCTTACTGCTCTCATAAACAGTATTTTCAGCAAAAAAAGACTTTAATAGTTCAACTGTACACCACCTGCCTAAAACCAAACGGCAGAAAGACACAGTTGGTGACTAGCTGGGGAAGAAAGTGAATCATCTTATCCTGGTTCCAGATCTCTGAATCACCACCCAGATCTCAGTTCAGTGATTCAACCAGATCTGGTGTCTCAGTGACGGCTCTTTCTGCCAGTTAGAGAAACAATTGACCAATCAGAGCTTTGAAGAATGGAGATTTCTTCATAGCTAGCTAGCGTCCTACATTCGTGGATAATAAGAACAAATGGCGACAAACATGGATGAGTTCAACACAACACGCAAAGGTTGTTATAGGTAACATTGGTCGAAACAAACAAGAGTAGTCTACACTAGATGTTTTTTTGCGATTAATTAGTGAACTGTTGTTTTTTCCATGAGTACTTTCTCACAGAACGCAAATATCACGTGGCGAAAAAGGGACGGAATTTTCTTTTTTGGAAGGATTGATTCTTTGAGTTTTCTGCGGCGCGAATAAAGGCATCAACCAATCACGTTTTGTGGAACAGGTTGTGTGTAAAGGCCTTTAATCTTGCACATTATTATTGTGCAAATTAATTATTATTAGCAAGAAAACTGTGTGAAACTTTTGACTGATTCTTGTTCTTCTCTACATTCTGATGTATTTAGTGCAATGATGAACTTAAACATATTAAAAATAGCTTCAGTGGTGTAGTGGAGGGTATACGCTGCTTTTCTGGCGGTTATAGTAGAGTATATCCATCCAAGTATTTTCGATATAAAGGAGAGGAGTATACCCACTTCCTCATCAGTAACCTACCCATCTCTACCTAGTAGTACACCCACCTTATCAACGACCACTACAACACTGAATACAATACTTTGAAGCCTCCACCCAGTTTAAACTTTCTCCTACACCGTTGTGAATGATGCTGGGAGGAGCTGGGAGGAGCAGTAAAGGAGTGTTCTGTGATAAAGGGGTACGACCCAATAAACCCTCCAGGCCTGAGTAAAATACAGCGACACACAGTCTCACTGTATTTTACCATAAAAGAGTCAGCCATTCTGGGATGTAAATTTATCGAGGAGGTCGTAACATTTTACAGCTGCTACTCTGTGCTGGATATGATCACATTTGCTCGGAGCAGTTAAGATTATGATCCCTGATGATGTGTTACACCGCAAACAAGCCATAACCTCTGTACAATTACTTTGATTACTGTTAAAAATTGCAATTAATGACCAATTGCAAGCAATAAAGAAGCAGAAGGTTTCCTGCAGAATATGAGTATGTTTTACTAATGAGCTTGAAGATGGTGTTAGAAGTAGCCTGTCACAGTGTTTCTGAGAGCGAGGGAAGGAAAGTATCCGTCTGTCGATCTTGGATTTAAATAATAGTGAAAAATAATAAGACTGCCATCCGTGCAGAGGCAGATGGCTTCCTGTTTGCCATATAATCCCCTCTGAGTCGCTATGGAGCATGAGGAGCATGTGGCCTTTTTCAGTGTGGATTACTTTATCACTTAGCTTATTTACAGATCAACCAATCAATTTGTGGGAGAAAAACAAAAAGAACCAAAAAAATAACGCAGAAAATCGAAGATATGAGAGTTTTCATTTCTTACTGTGAAGTTGTTGTTTCCCTCTTCATTGATAATGAGCAACAACGGCAACCCTACAGAGGAATCGCACTGCAGAGGGAGCTTAATTAAGAAATAATTGACTTGTATTTTCAATTAATTGAGTTGTTTGAAGTGGCGTGATAGTCTCACACTGACAAGCCATACCTTAAGACAGCATGCAGATGTGGAAAAAAGACATTTTCTCGGGGGCTGGGGAAATAACATGAAATAAATGGCTTGAAATTGGAAATCTAACACGATTTGAGATGCTAAGAGAGAACATCTCTCTTCTGATGCTTGATAGACTGGATGAGCCTGGGAGGGAATTCAATTCTCTCTCTGCATGTGTGTGTGTGGGTGGCTTTTTAAGAGACTTTCAGGTATAATTTGCAGAATTATGGCAAAGAACAAACATGAGGAAATGATGATCCAAGCCATTAATTCAAGTTTAGCATGTCAACGCCTACATACTGTACTTCAAACATCTCCCTCCTACACAGGCAGGGGAGAATGCAGAAATCTACTGATCACGTAGATCTGTTGTGACACCTAATATGAGTGGCGTTTAGCTGTTATCACTGAGCATTCCTCAACCTCCACTCCAATAGAAACTCCACTTAGCATTCGCCTGCGAGAGGAATATTTGAGATTCTGGGGATGTGCGCATGAAAGGGAATATAAATGATGCCTAATGTATATGAATGGGAGCCGTGACGTCCAGGTATTTCACGCCGCATGCCCTGACAGAGGCTGGAGTGAATAAGTCGTCAACTCGCATTGAAATTCATATTGTATCCGTGGCTGGAGCAGAGCCCATTTTCTCCACAGTGCTCTCGCCATGAGCCATACAATAGTCAGAGAGGCATCTAATGAGGCAGGAGAGAAAAATATTAAGAGGAAAATCCTTAAACTCCAGGAGTTGGCATATTCAATGGCCAGTCTCTAAATTCAATGAGAAAATCTTTTGTTGGAGCTTCAGGCTGGTGGAGGAGGGAGAGAACAAAACGCAAGAAGAAGAAAAGATTGAGTGAGTGACTGAGATGGGCTGTGACAATGTCAGCTTTGGTCGGGTCAGCCTAAGCAGAGTGAATATGAGGGCAGCTAGAAGCAGAGAGGCAGGAGGGGAGAGTCGGAGGAGAAGACGGTTTATGGTCCTGAAGGTTGTAGGTTCACATCCTGATCTGGAAAAGCTGTGCTGGACAACCTCTCCCTCTCCTACCATTTCAAGTATCAGGTGCTGTGACAGTCTGTTCTTATTCCCAGGGCGTCAAATACCGACGTTTTGTCACAGCCGTCGACGTTAGATACCGAAGCTTAAGGCACCCTTTAGAGTCGGTATGAGACGCACCGTGCTTTCCATTAACTACAGTGTAAACCCATCCTCGTCAATATCAAACGCTCACAGAAAGTGCGATGGGACTGTGGTGACGTAGCTTTAAAGGAGCAGTGTGTAGGATCTGGCGGCATCTAGCAGTGAGGTTGCAGATTGCAACCAACTGAGGCCTCTCCCATGTGCCAAGCGTGTTGAAGATCTACTGTGGCTGACACAAAAACGCAAATGGCCCTCTATAGAGACAGTTGTTGTAAGAAAAGCATAGGTCACTTGGAGCAGAACCAGTGCGTGGAGTGTGTGTGTACGTGGGAAGTGAGTGGTGAAGCAGGAGAGAGAGAGAGCGGCGGCGACGGGAGTGAATAACGTTATCGACTCCGGCCCAAGCAGGAAAAGTTAACAGTGTTTGGTTTGTCAGTTCTGGGCTACTGTAGAAACATGGCAGACTCCATGAAGAGGACCCGCTCCCTATGTAGATACGAAGAGCTCATTCTAAGGTAACGAAAACACGATTCTTATTTTCAACAAACACAAGACTTTCATCCAGGAGACCGCTGTTCGTGTTCTGTGCGTTACTTTTCACTTTACAATCAGCTGATCGTTCGTGTCCCGTGTTCACAACATCAAGTCACATTTTCACTGTACAAACGTAGTAATTTTAAGACCAACCATGTTGTTTTTTCCTAAACCTAACTATAGTGGTTCTATTGCCTGAACCTAAGCGAGTATTTTTGTACTTCACAACATTAAACGTGTGTTTACATGCAACCAAAAAGTGACGCCGAGGGGTCTGACAAAGTGTCAGTATGTGATGAGTTGTGATGAGAAGGCGTTGGCGGTGCAGGACCTTCGCTCATTACTCAGTGAGTCAGCAGTGCTCTCTAGCTCATGTAAAAGCAGCTTCCCAGACTTTCCCTCTGATCTACTGACCCCGCCGCCTCATGCAGTTTGACCTTTGGGTCCCCTCGAGAAACTGGCCCAAGTCTCCATCTGGTTGTCGTCGGGGGGGGGGGGGGGTTTTCAACGTCGAGCTGCTAAAAACCACTTTGCAAAGTCGGCGAATGGTACAAGATTGTTTTGCTATGAGAATTTTATGTACTTCACTTAATGGCCTTCAATTTATTCCCTCTGTAAAGTGCTATTGAAGCCCGAGAGTGTTTTCATTTCAACTACACATTAAAGCAGCTGATTTCACCGATGAGCTTGTGCCTCGTGCTAATCAGGGAGTAATCACCTGCAGTGTTTGGCTGGAATAAAAACTTGCAGATTATTGGGTTTCAGTAGCACTCAGTTAGCTGAGAAGCTCTTCATAACTTTAATCCACTTAATCTTTTAACTTTAACCTCAGAGTGGCCCCTTTTCAAAGAGAAGACAGCTAAATATGCTCAGCATCACTGCATATTCCAGCTCTATGAGTTCTTTGAGCAATTAAACTGAGCAACAGTTTCGCGCCTCTGACTTCCCGTCTTTCTCATCTACTTGTGTTTACTTGTAGACATGTCCTTATTGATAATCCTGCCTACAAACCAGCTGTAATGAAAAGTGGATAGACCTTACAGTCACAGGGGGATAAAAGCGAAACGTACACACACAAACAGAAAAATCTGCAGCAGATACTGTCATTTTAATCTCCACTTGACATTAACTCATGCATTTTATCAAACAGCTGTTTGTAGGCAAAGATCAACTTCCTATGCCTGTGCATCGCTAATTAGTTGTAATTACAAACTGGTTTCACACACATGAAAACAATCTCAGCGCTGTTTGTTTGATGTCTAGCAGCTCATTTTAAATAGTTTTCGAAGCAGCCGCAGCATTCCTGATTTTGTTGCCTGGTGGATTTCTGCTCTGGAGTCACTATTTAGTCTCTTATAATCAGCTCTTATCATGTCTGGCTACACACTGGCCCCTACTGGAGGAGACCAGACACTGAAGGTTTAATACATTGATGGTAATGAAGCCAAATGACTGGATGTGCTGAGCTAAAGGAGCCAACTTAAGAAAACCAAATGTTGTATTTCAAGAGTTAATAAGTACTACAGGTATAAACTATATAAACTACTTGGACTACTTGGATAAACTACTGTCGATTAATCGATTAATTGTTTGGTCTATAAAATGTCAGAAAATTGTGAAAAATTACAATCAGAGTTTCCCAAAGCCCAAGATAACATCCTCAAATGTCTTGTTTTGTCCACAACTCAAAGATATTCAGTTTACTGTCATAGAGGAGTAAAGAAACCAGAAAATATTCACATTTAAGAAGCTGGAATCAGAGAATTTGGGCTTTTTTCTTTAAAAATGACTCAAACTGATAAATAGATTATTCAAATAGTTAGCGATTAATTTACAACTAATCGATTAATCGTTGCAGCTCTACTTGACTACATAGTCGTTTGTCTGCTCAAAGAGCTAATTTGAGTTGAAGTCGGCCGTTCAAAAAATCCGTTCAAATAATCGACCGTTCAAATAATAATTTGTGTCAGATATGTTTTTTTCCACATAAAAATTACCTGGTCAAACATTCTTTAAATCTACTCCTTTTCCTTGAAAAATCCCAAATCTATGACTATGCAAATATTTTCCATTTCAAAAGTTTAACTGCTGGACACAATATGTCTCCCACTTAACTAAAAAGTCCATTCTCACTGTGTGTGCGTGTGTGTGTGTGTGTGTGTGTGTGTGTGTGTGTGTGTGTGTGTGCTTGTGTGTGCGTGTGTGTGTGTGTGTGTGTGTGTGTGCACTAGAAGTTAAATATTGGACCAATGATTGGCTTCCAAACAGGGCTGGCTTAAGGCATAGGCCATAGGCGGTCGCCTAGGGCACCACCTTCTGGGGGACAATGGTCGCCCCCTAAAATAAATAAAAATTAAAAATAAAAATAAAAATAAAAATAAAAATAAAAATAAAAATAAAAATAAAAATAAAAATAAAAATAAAAATAAAAATAAAAATAAAAATAAAAACTTTTCATCCCTGCAACTCCCTTTCTCACACTTTCTAATCTGCCAGGCCGCGCTTATTTGTTAATAAAAGTGTAAATTGGGGTGAAACTGACTAAACACTACTAGGGTTCTGGGGGGCCGAATCCGAATTTTGCCTATAGGGCACCAAAAGGACTAGAGCCAGTCCTGCTTCCAAACTAGTTGTGATGTCACAAAATGATCTTGTATATATGTACACGTGTTAAACTCAAGATTTAAAGGTGCAGTGTGTAGGATTTGGCAGCATCTAGGGGTGAGGTTGCAACCAACTGAAACTTCTCCAGTGTGCCCAGCGTGTAGGAGAACTACGGTGGCCGACGCGGAAATGCAAAAGTCCCTCTCTAAAGCCAGAGCTTGGTTTGTCCGTTCTGAGCTACTGTAGAAACACGGTGGCCGGCTACGTGAAGAAGACCCGCTTCATATGTAGATATAAACGGCTCATTCTAAGGTAACGAAAACACAACGATTCTTATTTTCAAGTGATTCTACACTAAAGAAAACATACTTATTTTTTTTCTGCCAATAGATCCCCCTAAATGCTACACATTGCTCCTTTACGGTGAGCTCAGAGAAACGTTCAACCTTCAGCAGATGAATGTGCAAACAGCCTTCAAGTGTCAAACTGTGCACATACATCATTCTGCACAGTGAAGGTCAAACATCCAACTGAAGTAACAAGAAGAAAAACAGAGTTTCAGCGGTGGGGGACTTTAAACGTTCAATGAAATTTGAGGGGAGATTTTTACACTTCAAATCCTGCTTAGAAAAAAAGGAAAAGTACCAAAAAATACACAAGAAATAAACATATCTTTTTTAATATCAAGTGTGATATCTTGAAAATGCGGACACCTGAACATTACATCCATATGAGAGCGTCTTATTCCAAAGCCGTGGGCATTAATCTGCTGCTATAATAATAACTTTCCCCCAAGGTGAGCTCAGAGTCTACAGGTGGATGCTGGGTGGAGGTGGAGCTTATATGAACAGCAGCAGCAGAAGGAGGTGACAGCTGAACTCTCAGCTTAAGTACAGCAGCCTAATGAAAAGGATGAACTGGATATGTTGCAGTGGGAGAAGTATGCCATGCGTAGTGTAGTAGTGGACCCAAGTTGACTGCATGAGGTAGATAGATAGTGAAATATATCCCACTTAAATTGGAAACCCTCTATTTGGGTGACCTGCCTTCAGAAAATGTTACCTCTGGAGTCCAGATACTTATTCCAGATTCTAAGTGCTGCTGGCAGAAAGGCCATTACCGGTGGTGTTTTTAGGAGGAAAAAAATAGTGAGGCAACAACTATTTTACACAGACGCAAACCCAGAATATTACACAATTTTACAGTTTGACATAATACACTATTTCACATTTCACACACAGTTTAACACAGGTGATGAAACCAGAAATGTCTTCAAGTGATAATTGGACTGACATAATGTATGACACATTTTCGACTGCAAAAGGACAAATATTTAAATATATTAGAAAGTTGGATCTTGTATATTACAGCTATATGTCTATCAGTTGTTTAAGGTGAATTTACTTTAATTTACTTTTTAATTTACTAGGAATTATTTGTAACATAGTTCAACATGTCACAGGAGTCACAGGATCTGTTAACTGATTGGTTGCGTGTACGCTCTGGCTACACTTGGCCGCTAAAAGTTAAACTTTTCTCAACTTTAGTTTGGCCACACTTTGCCACAGAATCAAACAGCCGCAGCTCGCTGAGCTCGGGAGCGCCCGCAGCAGCTTTTCATAGTCATTACATGGCAGCTCGCCGCAGACTGCATTTTGCTGCTGCTCTGGTGTGAATTCAGCGTAAAAATTGCTAAATGCGAGATTGGAAGGATTTCTATTGCCTCCACATGGCTCTCAACATGATGATAGCTGAGCCAGCAGCTCACAGCTAACGGTGCTCACAGCTAACGGTGCTAACAGCGCTTACAGTGAAAGCAACAGCAACAGTGCTGACAGAGCTAACAGAGGGTGGTTGCTACGCTTCAGCGGCAACGCCTTCTGTCGGGACGGGGTTATCAGCTGTAACCGCCATATGAGAGCAGTGTGGAGTGGCGGCCGTGAGCGAGCCAGTGGGGCACGCTCACATGCACTAAAAGGCATACGCGATCGGCCCAGCGATGTAAACAAAGGAAAGAGAAGCTCTGATTAAAACACACACAGAGGGAGAGTGACTTCATTCTCTGCTCAGGTAGACATTACTCCTTTATATCTTTACCTAGCAAATAGTTGTTTGCTGCTATATTAATGCTCTAGATATCGTATGGAGCACCTTTAAAAAGATTTACTTTAAATAATACCTGGTTTCCTTCACTGCACATTGACACTGACAGGAACATCATCTCCCTCTGCTGGTCTTACAGTGGAACTCACTGGTTGTCTGAATCAGTTGTGTGATTTAGTTCGCAGGTGTTTTTATCCAGCTGACGGCGAGTTTATGTTTTTTTTATTCCCCATGAGATGTACACAACCTCTAAAACCTTCTCTTGTGTGTTCTATCATTTTTAATGTGCGATCCCCGGTGCCTCGTTTTTGGAAACGCACCGTGTGTCCTTGATTGCAGAGTACACAAGTTTCAAAGAATACGCCTTGGGTAATGCTAAAAATGAGTTTTATTTTCTAATACAGGAAAAAAAGGAGAAGATCAAAGCAATTGATGTTGGCATCCAGACAGGTTTTTTTTCCTCACCGCTCTGGTTTTGGATTTGGCTCAAAACTGGGAGGCTTTTATTAGACCCGGAGGAGGAGCAGGAGAGTCTGGCTTCACGGGGGGGCCGCAGTCGGAGGTACAACAGATGTTCACAACGTACAGGATTACATGTCTTATTTGTTGTGTCTGGATGTTGCCATTGTGGTTCTTTATTTCCTGTTTATTCTGTATTCTGCATGCCAACATCTCTGCATATCTTTCATTTTGGTTACATAACATTTCATGTCTCTTCCTGCCTTTTATTCATTGTCCTCAATGTCTCAAGAATGATGACATTTTTGGTTCAAAATGACATTAAACTGGTCTGACATTGATCTTTCTTTGCTCCATTTCTGCTGTTTGTTACGAGGAGATGAATCATACTTTGTATTGAACATTAAACAAAATTCCTCCTACTCCTCAGGAACGAAAGGTGCATTCAGAGTCACCGCGAGGCAATAAAGCACTTAGAGATTCATGTGAAGGTCAAGTCTGTTTCCTCAAGGTCGCACGATGACATTTAAAGTACGGTGAATCAGATAAATGCAGTCTTTGATGTTGACGAGTAGGTTTTAACCGGCCTCTTCAGCTGCACTCTTTAATCTGCCAAATTTTCCTTTCCACTCTTCAATTTGACAAACAGGATTTGAACTGAAGCCTCCCACGCAGTAAACAGTAAACAGTCAACAGTGAGCTGCAAGTGGCTGAGGGAGATATTTACCACTCCGTGTGTTTACCACCTCATGCAATCAGAAAACAGCAGCTGCCAGTTGGTCCGTTCTTCTGTCACCAATGGTAAACAACAGTCAGCCAGCAGTAATTGAGCTCAAACAGGAAGTCGTACGCCGGGCTGATCAGGTTCACTTGGCCATGTAAGCTGCGACTTCCTTCTCCAGACTCTGGGCGAAGCGGTGGTTGAGGAAGAGGAGCTGGCCGTGAGGAAGCAGGCGGCTGAGCAGAGCATCGATACGGTTGCTCCTCAGCAGGACCTGGAGGGAAAGTGTTGTTTAGTGACGACGCCGTGCAGACTTTTTTTAACGATCGCAGTTAGTTACAGATGGTAATAAAACCTGCACGGCTGCAATCTTGTTTCATTACTGTTTTTTTATTGCTGTTTCCATAATGCATAATGAGTTGTTGCTGTTGTTGAGCGTTTGGTTAGCAATGCTCCACACAGCAACAGCTCTGTGGAGGTAAACTGTTTCACTGAAGTGATTTCAAGGCCTTTAAACAGGTATATTACACGGCTTTGTTGAATACTTGATTCTGATTGGTCAATCACAGCGTTCTACGGTTTGTTATTTCTTTATAGAGAGGCGAAGTCTCCCCCTTCCGGTGGACCCAATGGGACCTTATGTCGGCAAAAATATGAACGGTGTTCAACGGTGAGAGACAGATATTTTTTTGATCCCGTTTGAATTATGCCATGAATCACACATATGATGTTTGTCAATTTAAAAGATAATTTTGCAAGTCAAGAAAGTCGCAGTTCTTCGTAGGTTTGTCGTATTATCATTTAGTTTTGTGTGAAACTGCTCAGTTAACTACATCTCTCGTCTCGCACAATATACGTCACCAACACTAGCTTGCTAGCGCTAGCTATGTTCCACGCACAAATGAAACGTTGTCTTACCTGTAGTATATAATGTATAGAGTGTATAATGTCATTAAAGCTGCAGCAGGCAAATACACCCATACAGTCCAGCAAATGTTACTCAAACAGGAGTTAATAGTGTATTTGTTGGGGACTACTTTCAGCAGCGGATTAATACACATTTGGTGCTCTAGCGCAACACGTTCTCACCCCACCTCGTCACATACTGATGCTTTGTCAGACCCCTCTGCGTCACTTTTCGGTCGCAGTAAACACTTGCTTAATGTTGTGAATTAAACAAAAAAAACTTGCTTAGATTTAGGCAACAAAACCACTTACTTAGTTTTAGGAAAAAACAACATGGTTGGGCTTAAAATTACTACGTTTTTACATTGAAAATGTGACTTGACGTTGTGAACACCAGACACGAAAGATCAGCTGATTGTAAAGTGAAAGTGAAACTTAACACACGGGACACGAACAGCGGTCTCCTGGATGAAAGCCTTGTGTCTGTCGGGCTCATCCACCTCCCCTCCCGCCGGCTCTGTGTGTCTCTTTCAGCTCTTTAAACTACCAGCTTTCTAGCGAGTATTTAAAGCAGCAGAATGGTGTGTGTGTGGGATTGAGTCAAAATAAACTAGAGTGTCTTCCAGTGCAACAATGTGGCTCACTGATGTGTTTTTAATAGTTTCTGAACAACAATGGAGCTCAGAGGAATAAGATATTTCAGGCTTTGGCTACTACTCATTGTTGGTTTTGGTCTTTTCATGGGATTTGCTGAATATCACCAGACTTCTCCTTTATGTCCAAAATAAAAATTGTGTCCCAAATAGCAGCGACTGAGCTAAACTCTCCAATTATAAATCTCCTCTAATCCCTGCTTCACAGACCGGCCAACAGTAGGTCCAACACAGCCAGACACTCCAACTGGTTAAATTCAAGAACAAACACTGGTTACAAAAGTGCTGAGAGACTCTAGTCTGACCTTATTCTTCACATACAACACAGTTAGAGCACAAAGAACAAGTTTGCAGCCACCCAAAGAGTGACCACGATCAGGGTTTCTTATGCTGAGCATTTTAATGTGTTAGCAAGTCAAACGGCTGCCTGAAGATCTCCACAATAAGGCTGAAGATGGCTTCTAAGCCTGAAAGTTATGGGAAATTTATGGGTAGAGCTGCAGAGATTAATTGATTAATCAATTATTGATCAATTATTAAATTAATCGCCAAGACAGCTTCTTAAATGTGAATATTTTCTGGTTTCTTTACTCCTATATGACAGTAAACTGAATATCTTTGAGTTATGGACAAAACAAGATATTTGAGGACGTCATCTTGGGCTTTGGGAAACACTGATCAACATTTTTCACCATTTTCTGACATATTATAGACCAAACAATTAATCTATTAATCGAGAAAATAATCAACAGATTAATCGTTAGTTGCAGCCCTACTTAATGGATATTAATATTTCTCAGTTGTCACACTGCTTAAAGCTGTGAAACAGGTACTACACATCATTGTAACAGCCTTCACATTCTTCACATTTTAAGCCACCAGTCAGATTTGAGAAACACTTATTCAATCCAAATTTGAAGAAATTCCCACAAGGCGTTCCTGAGATATCGCGTTCACGAGAAAGGGACGGACGGACGGACGGACGGACAATCTGAAAACATAACGCTCCGGCCACAGCTGGAGGTATAAAAACCACTGTGGACTTTTTAAACCTGGACTATATGAACATGGAGACTCCAGAGACGGTTTAAAACCCAGTCCGATTTGTGAAACATTACCTGTATTTGTGAAAACAGAAAAAATGCTCAAGTGATCTTGATCAAGTCTGCATGTTAATCTAGTCCAGGTTTGATAAACCTCAGTACTGTGGTCTGAGTAGAATCTCAGCCTCATTACATGATTTTGGGGTATTAAAAATGGTGTAAATATTTAACCCTTCCTGCCATTTGGAGCTGCCGTTGCTCCTTTATCAGTTTGGTGTTTAGTCTAAAAGGATTCCTGAATGAGCAATACACACTGGAGCCCCTTGTTGAAATTGAAAATTGTGTGGCGCTCACCTCGCTGCCCTGCCCCAGCATGTGCAGCTGCTCCAGGCAGTGTCGGGTCAGGTTGCGTAGAGTCCCCTCGGCCAGCAGGAGGTTCTCGTGGGGCTCACAGACCAGCGTGAAGCCCAGACTCTGGACTCCCAGCCACAGAGCGCTCATCTCCTCAGAGAAAGGTTCTCCAGCTCTGAGACGCACCACTCCGCTGTCGGCCTCCTGCAGGGCCAGCGCCTCCTCGCCGGGCATCGCCTCCACCAGCATCCGACCCGAAGCATCCCGGGACAGAGAGACGACGCTCCGCACCTGCCTGAGTCACAGAGGATCAATGATTTATCATCATCATCATCCTAATCATAACTAAGGTTAGGACAGCAACTAACACACATTTTCATCATTAATATATCCTTTTTTGTGACATTTTTGTTGTTTTTTTGTGTTTAAAGTAAAAAAGACAAACTCCCATCTAAAATTACCAGAGCCTAAAGTGATATAAAGTGATGTCTGAAAATTGGATATTTTGTCGGGCCAACAGTCAAAAAAAACCAGAAGTATTTGATTTACAATGATATGAAATGAAGGAAAACAAATAAATATTATACTTGAGAACTTGTCAGCAGCATTTTAACATTAATAACTGAGTATACATTCATAACTTAGTATAACGGAGGCCTGTTTTTCCTTCATGCAGGAAAATGAATATGAAAAATACACAAATAAAGTATCTAATTATTGTCATTACTTGACGTAGCTGTTGAACAGTGTTGTCAATCTTTCCCACTGCACACAGAGAGCGAGCGTTTTCTTTTGACAGTGATAATCAGTAGTTACAGGCCGTCATGTGGGAGAAGAGAAAACTACACAAACACTCTGAGAAATAAACCCTCATTTACTGAAAACAAATGAGACGAATGCAGAGAAGACTGACAGCCTCCGCCTGCCTCTGTGATTCTTTTTACATCAGGAAATCAGCAGGATGCAGAAAGAAGAGTGGCTGCAATATAGAGGACAACAGGAAGAGGGTGCTTCAGAGTCAAGGTATCTTGAGGTGAGAGGTAGTGGAAGGTTTACAGACAAAAATATGTCAAATAGCTATACAGCAACATCAAGAAGAAAGACATGGAGAGGAGCAGCATCATCTTGACACAGGGAGCACTGAGGTTTATGGGAAATGTGGTCTTAATTTGGAGAAACACAAGCAGTAAGACCAAAGGGCCCGTCCAATTAAACAATCAACTGTCTGTGTGACGTGTTTCTGTTAATTGCCAACTGTGACCTTCTACCTAATCTAGTATTTTAATGAGTACTTTTACTTTTGATGCTTTGCTTTACACTTATATTGAGGAACTGGATTTAATCACACATGTCCTCTGTGGTATCCTGTTAAATTAGGCTATTGAAGACAAACTAACAAACATAAGAAGAGGACTGTAGAGTACAGTCAGTGGTGGAAGAAGTATTCAGATCCTTGTACTAATACCACACTGTGAAAATACTCCACTACTCCATCAGTAAAAGTCCTGCATTCAAAATCTCACTTAAGTAAAAGTATGTAAATATTATCAGCAAATATACTTGAAGAGTAAAAGTAGACATAGTGCAGTAAAATGTTCCCTGTCAAATGTAAACACTCAATTAAAGTACCTAAAACTAGTACAGTACTTGAGTAAATGTACTTGGTTACATGGAGTATCTATCACTGACCACAGGGTCCAATATATTTGTGTACTTATTATAGATTTAAAAAGATTCAAAAATCCAGTTGTTTGTGACAGTAGCAAGATGAATAAGTCATTTCCAACATCTGGACTCACCTCGCCACCACACTGGTCTTCTCCTTCTGCAGGAGTCGTCTCTCCTCCGGGCTGAGATCCCGGTTCTGGTCGGACAACATGCCTTCATCTGGACCGAAGACCCGGGAGTACAGCACCCGACTCTCCCCGGAACCAAGAGCACTGACCGAACAGACGGTGTGGATCAGGAAACACCGAACCATGTTGTCATGTGTGGACAAAAAGCACCAAAAAGACACTTATATCTCACGAACACTGTTTACTTCGCATTGATTACTCACTTCCGCGTTGGTCACCTGACCGCTCTCGACTTCCGTTGCTATGCGACGCTTCAACCACGAGATGGCGCTCGTATATTATATTATATTATATTATATTATATTATATTATATTATATTATATTATATTATATTATATTATATTATATTTATTTATTTATTTTATATTACATACATTACATTATATTATTTTTTTAATCAATATAGCCACGAATTCTTATTTCATTGCTATTCGATTTTAATTGTGTCTCCACTTATTGTATATATATAGTATATTCAATTAAATTAAATTAAATTAAATTAAATTAATTTAATTTCAGGAAGCAATTCAGGGAGAAGCAACATATTATGTAATATTAAGGATAATGCGATTTTAACCAAATAATAAAATAAGACTTCTACCAGTCAGATGTTTAGGAAGGTGAAGATAGGATATTGGGCTGCTATTGGCTGCAATATGCTTGATTAATCGATTCATTATTTTGTCTAAAATGCCAGAAAATAGTGAAAAATGCCAATCAGTCTTTCCATATGTCTTCAAATTGCTTATTTTGTATGACCAGAACCCCAAAACATAAAGATATTTAATTTATTATCATGGAATACCAGAAAAAATGCATTTGTGAAGCTGGAATCAGTGATTTTTTTGGTCATTTTTGATGGAAAACGTACTAAAACGACACATTGATAAAATTAGATGGACCTCAATTGAATAAGAAGGAACCGAAAGACCAAAATCAATAAGAATTTGAGACAGTAGTGTAGTACATGTGGATGAAAACAGGACTGAGAGGCAGTGGGAGGCTGCAGAGAGGTTGAGTGAGATCAGAGTGTTTCGGGGGTCTCAGCAGACAAACGCAGGCAGCTGTTAATCCAACAGCTGCTGCTGGTCACGCTTCTTTACTCTGAGAGGCCCTGCTCAGTGTGTGTGTGTGTGTGTGTGTGTGTGTGTGTGTGTGTGTGTGTGTGTGTGTGTGTGTGTGTGAAGAAGTGACAGAGGGAAAAAGAAAGAAAGAAAACATTCACTCATCTTTGTTAACATTCACTCCACCGTCCTGTTAACCTCCTCGCCCTCTGCCCTGCACAGACCTGCTGCTGAGACACGCTGCAACAAGACCTGAGGATGTGATGGGTCTACTTGTGGATTTCATCTTTTTTGGGGATAAAAATCTTCCTTTTCTAACATTCTTCACTGCACCAGCTGTCGGATGAGAGCAGCAACACATGAGTGCAGGTTTAATGACTTTAGGGATGGTGATGTCAGTCCAGACTAAAATATCTCAGCAACTATTAGATGAATTGTCATTAAACTAAAGACATTCATGGTCTCCAGCAGATGAATCTGAATAATTTCGATCCTCTAACTTTTCATCTAGCGCCACCATCAGATCAAAACCTCCAAAGCAACTCCTAGATTCAGCTTTGCCTTGAATTAACTGATTTCCTGGAGAGCAATTAGAGCTTCTCCAGGACTAATGGAGGCTTAAATTGCACCTCCATGGAGCCAGGTTTAACCTGGAATTAATGTCTTGTTCCAAGTTTTCAATTAAACAGTGAAATACTGTACCTCCACACCTACCACATGGATTTGCATAAAATCAAACCTTAAGATTCGCACGTTTTTAAGTTTTCACAACCAATTTTGAAATTCCTGGGAAAACCCAAGAAAAACATGCACTGAAAATTTTAAATTTCTGCCAATAGATTTCCTAAATGTTACACACTGTTCCTTTAAAAAGGTATCAAAAGTTTATTGCTAGAACCCAGATTTGTGTTATTGTCAACTATAATCACTTTAAGGTTTGTATTAAGTTCATTACTAATCCTAATTCAGGTTTCAAAAAGACACATTTTAAAAGAATAGTTGGACATTTTAAACATGAGGAAACAGTTAGCCTATCTGTCCACAGGGCCATGCTAGCGGTTTCCCCCTGTTTCCAGTCTTTATGCTAAGCTAAGCTAAATAGCTGTTGACTGTAGCTTCATATTATCTGCACAAACTTGTGACTGGTATCAATCTTCTCATCTAACTCTTGGCAACAAAGGGAATAAGCATATTAGGCACTTAACACTATCCTGCATGAAGCTTTTCATTTGAGAAGGTGTGGACGATAAGTATTTCTGCAACACCTACGCTGTGTGTAATTATTAGCCCGGAGCAGTTTGCAGGCGTTACTCTCGCAGTAAAAGAGAGGGATCTCTGCAGGTAATGATTAGCCCAAATCAGAGTTGAAATTCAAAGCGAAAGTGAAGCCAGATTTCTCTGTCAGTGTGGAACTTAAACTTTATATGTTGACTGCAGCAACTGCATGTAGAGGATCAGATTTTCATGAATGTCATGAATACTACAACAAAAAAGTTTTTTCATCTATGAGTCACAAGTTCTCTCTGATGAAAAACCAGCTGAATATGAAGAACAACAGGATGTGGGTGAAGGGAAGGGCTATCAGGACCAATGACAGCGAGGCCCGCCAGTTTGAAATAAAGGAAACTAAGTCAACAACACGCCACTAAAATCTCTTTTTGTCTGGTCTCATTCTCTGCAGGGGGAAATGAAAACATCCTGAACTTATGGTGAAATCATCTCAGCCTGCAGAGGATGTGCACAGAGCAGAAACAAAAGCAAGAGCTGAAACATGGTGCATGTTTTTCATCCTCAAAAAGAAGTTCACATGAAAAAAACCACAACCCCCACCCTTCCTTTGAAACCACAGTGTTGTGCTCCGTGTTTCACCGCCCTCGCCAGGTTGTTAGGACCTTTTTTTATGGGCAGGTTTGTCAGTTTGCTGTCAATGTCAACGGGTCAGAGCAAACAGGGGTTTAAAAGGTGACACCCAGGCTGGAGCTTTGTGTGAGGGCACCTTTGATTCAGCCTCGCAGCTGCATGCAGAACCCCGGGGTGGGGTATCACACAGGACAGGCCGGGGTAAAGAGGTGGATTCACAAAGAAGAGATGGTGATAGGAAGGGTGGGGTAGTTTTTAGGGTAACTCTGCTTAAGAAGTCAGCTCAGTGTTGTTGCTGTAATAACAGATGGATTTCTAACCTTACAGGGAGAACAGGTCCCCACTGCTATCCATCACCAACCGTTTTAGCTTGTGATCCCTCATCACAGGTTGTATGTCGAGGTAAAAAGCTATAAGTCAAAACATGAAGTACAGGAATGGCTCAACATTTGAGGAAATGCGCTTATTAGCTTTCTTTCCGAGGGTTAGATGCAAAGATATAACCCATTCTCTTATCTGTGCGGTAAATATGAAGCTACTATGAAGCCAGCAGTAGGTTAGCTTAGCATAGGGACTGCAAACAGGGAAAAAAGCTAGCCTGGCTCTGTCCAAAGGTACTTTAGAGCACCTTTAAGCCAAATTTAAGAGATTTTACAAGAAAAAAAGAACGTTCACCACTATGAGCAGAACAAGAAATAAAACACAAGACTGTCAGACAAAAGAATCTGACAGATCTGGCTTCTCACTGCAGCACGTCACAATACTGCCACACTTCTTGACACAATCAGCTTTAGAACTTAGCATCCAAAACTTTAGCTTTTATTTTATATGTAATGATTTTAGATTTACTTGCCAACATAACAAGCAAGTCAGAAAGCACACATTATTAATCTTCTGGGAAACAAAGCTCCTCTTTTCTTTGTGGAACCTCCAGCTCCTAATTGGATGAGTCCAGTTGTAAAATCTGGCTCGGTTTTCTTTTGGGGGACCTGCCAAGGGCTCATCTACATAGTAAAACCAACTGTTGGAGGGGAAAATGAAGCTCGTCTTGAAAGGCTCCTGCAAGTGTTGCATTATGTATGCCTGGTGTAAAGGTGCGAGGCCCCTTAAACCGCAGCAACTGGACCATTAATGTCCTGCTCAGACAAAGGTGGTAGCTTGATATGAATGGAAAAGGCTCATTAACAAATACATGTAAAGATCACTGAAACAGATTTCCCTCTTCTCTCTCCCCCCCCATCTAAGTTACTAGACTGCCAACACTTATTTCCAGGGTTTAGGAAAGAGTTGAAGCATCTTCAGATGAGTTAAACAAGACAACTAACAGACACTTGCGTCAGCTACAAACTGTTGGCTGTAAATGAGTCTTTAGATCTGTGGAATGCAAACAAAGACTCGCCCTCCCTTTCTCACATGGCCGCTGGGAAACTGCCTGATTTCAAACTTTGGTAAAGTGCCAGAAGGGAGGGAGTCATGCTTTACAACCTCTCCATCAGGTCAGTCACGTGTTTACAGCACGTGGTGGCTCCTGTCAAGTCAGGACACGCTAAGGGAACGGCTGGCTGCCAGGCGCCGTCTCCACAAAGCTGCTCCCTCCCTCTGCATACAGGAATGTGTATATGCATGTATGCACGGGCACGTGCTGCAGCAGAGAGGCCACTCCCAAGGTCGGCTCGAGAGGGAGAATTTGAAAAAACAGGAACTGCTGCATGTGCAGGAAAATATGTGTCCCCGCCGTGCAGAAGAGAAGACCAAACAAAACATAACAGACGTGCTATTCTTAGAGTTCAGAAGTGGAAAGTCCAGTTCGACTGAATCCAGCACACTGAGGGCCTGTTAGCAGGTTTACAACTTTGAATCTAACATAAAAGTGCCTTAAAGGAGACTTATTATGCTTATTTTCAGGTTCATACTTGGGTTTCTACTAGAACATGTTTACATGCTTTAATGTTCAAAAAACACCATACTTTTCTCATACCGGCTGTGCTGCAGCACCTCTATTCACCCACTGTCTGAGCTCCTGTTTGAAGGCATTCCAAAGTAGCTTTAGATTTTTCGGTGTATCCCGCACCATCGGCTCTAGCCTGCCTGTGTCTGAGTTTTTTCGGTCAATTCAGCATGTTGAATCGGCGGTGGCGCCCGCCGGTGAGAGAAACTGCTCTGATTGGCGGTTCAGCTTAAACGAATCAGTGCACGAGAAGAGAAACGGAAGTGAAGAAAGCAAGCCAACGAGTAAAGTCAAGAGGAAAAACACAGAAGGCTCTTCTCATTTTTCATCTCCTCTGATCATTCCGATACACACATATTTTTTACAACTACAATGACTCAACTAGTGGCCTTCGTCGCCACTAGTTCTTAGGTGTCAGGTTGGTGTGTCTGGGCCCTTAGGCAAATGTGTTACTTGGTGACATCAGCACGTTACACGAGAAAAGGCGGGACTTCAAGCGAGGCGTTTCAGGCAGTTCAGGAGAAGTGTTTCTGTGGGGGAGAGTAACTCCCTTTGGCCTGGACTTTAGGCTTTGTAACTTTGCAGACATTTTACATGCAGAAAAAACTATACAACACACTAAAGGAAAAGGATAAAAGCAGAATAGGTAATCTTTAAATCTGGATTGTGGTACGATATGTAAAGTTGGGAGGGGACTAACAAGCATTTTCATCTCAATTAATTGTTATATACTGCATTTACAATGACATAAAACAAAGAAGAGCAGAAAATCCTCCATCTTTGATTACAAAAATCAATTACCAAAACTGTTGGCAATTAACCTTCCGTTAATAAAATAATCATTTTAAATCATTAAAAAGGGCTGCTTAATAAACACTGTTTATTCAAGGGAGCGGTACATTATCAGTCATTTAGGAATCATTTGGTGGGATGATCACCAGGTTTAGTGTTGCATTATGTTAATTTACACATACAGCAAACGTTTAATTGCATTACAGCATTTTAGCAAAAAGACTGCAAGCTACAGATATTATGTTCCATCGTGGGACAAAGTTAAGTTTTGTACTGCAAACACAGACACTTAAAACGACAGAGAGTAACTGTAGTGCAGTATGCAGCAAATGGGAGGAATTTCAAAACACAGACCTGGTTTTACTCTGCAGTTATTCAATTAACTCAATAAACTCATGTGTTGCCCCTGATTTTGAGAAATGAGTCTGTAGCACTGATATCAAAAACTGAAATGGATTAAAACTTGCCCTTTAAAGCCTGGTCAGATCTGTTTTGTTTACTTTTGCATTGATAAGATGGTATCAAATTTAAAATATTTTGTAAATGTTAGATTTTCATTTTATTTAGGTAAAGCTACTTGTGTTTAGACATTAAACATTTGAAGAATATAGTTTGTTGTTAAATTAAAGTAACTTTTGCACAAAAAGAGGTTTGTATTCCATTATTTAGTAAGATATCAAATAAAATAACTATTCAAGTATCTTAACAGAAACTTGGCATCCTCCTGTCAATAGTGTGAACATTTTAAAGGACAGTCCTCCCCAAGGATACATTCACAGCACAAAAACAAATTTTGCAAAGAAAATAAAGATACTGTACATCACATTTTAACACACATTGGCTCTTTATTTCAGCAGCTCCCCCACGAGCCTGTACCAAAATATTCAAACCACCCCATTCATTATAAACCGACATCATGAGCTCTGCAGAGGGGAAGACGTTTTATCTCTGAAAAATTAAAAAGGAAACAAAGCAAAACAAAGAAAATGTTTTTCTAAAGATCAAAAATCCTCTCACACTCGCTGACCTGCAGCATCAGAAAAATCTCAATGCAAAGTTAACAGGTAGTTTGTTTGCTTTGGTATCTTCTGACCGAGAAAAAAAAAAAGTTACAGAGTATTGCAACTGATCAGGAAGGAGAAAAATAACCTCTGCATTAATCTTGTCATTAAAATATCCAATTAGCATTTTGAGATGCCTAGAGAAAGGCATACTTCAACAAACAATGTATAAATGGGGTAAACAATTCATAAAAAAAAGTATATAAAAGAAGTATCAAAAAAAAAAGCACCATTTCAAGGTATTTAAATTAAGTGCTTAAATAAGGTGGAACATGACACATGCAAAATAAAAACATCCAGTGAGGAGACTGAAAGACTTCAGACAGGCAGTGTGTGGTTTGGTTTGTATTATTGCAATCTGGCAGTGATTTGTGCTGCCAATGTGCCAGCATCATAAAAAAGGTAAAACAGGCAGTAGGTCCAAGTGGTTTTAAAAAACGATCACATTGCTTCTTAATGAAATCTGTTCACTGCACCTCGGCGACCGCTTCAGGTCAAGCGTTCATCATGTCTTTCGACTTGTTAAATTTGCATAAATAACTAACTTTGCTAGAGTTAAATGAAACTTTTAGGGACGTTATAAAATCCCCTTCTGATGGCCAATCCCAAAAGGTGTTTCCTTATTGGTGGGGCGAGGCCTCGGGCTCTGAGGGGAGTTTGTACTCAGTCTGTTCAGGGGGAGGCAGTGTGTTTTAGAGGCAGTTTAGGGAGGACGAGGAGGCGCTCACAGCTTCTTCAGTCGGCTGTACATGTCTCTCTTGCTGCGCTCCCCGGCCCAGGTGCGACTCTTCAGGCGAAACTTCCTCAGGTCCTCCTTGAAGTCCTCGTGGTGCATGGACCGGTAGGACTGAGGTTCACATTGTGACTGTGCAGGAGAGAACGAGACAAGTTCAAAGTACTGAAGAGCCATCAAGGGTTTCTTTCAACCACCACTATACGGGAGAATTGCTCACTAAATGCTCTGTGATAAAGGTGGCTTGAGGCTGTGATAAGATAACATTTTCACATGTGACCAAATCATCTCAAGGTCCTATTACAAGCTTTTTCTGAACTTGCAAGCAAAGAAGACCTGCTTAGAAAAACCTAGTAAGGGGACCTTGACGTGAGCTTAATTTGGTACATATACAAACTCCAAGGTCTAGATTGAACTTCCATGATCAAGGCTCTTTACAGACTGTTGGTCTATGTTTAACAAAAAGATTCAAAACATTGAACTCTAAATGCACAAAGCCTTATCTGTCAATCACACATGATCATAACAGAATCTGTTACGAAACAGAACAGGATTCTCAGTAAAAAAAATTACAGTGGCCTTTACAAAATCCCTAAAATGTGTCCAACATCTGTGCTCAATGAAATAGTGGACCAACACAATGTATGTTGTTACTGCAAAACTTCACTTCAGTGAGTCTGCCACTTGCTGCAAGTCGGTTTAGTTTATGCTGAAGTCAGCCTGCTACAGCGGTCGCTAAAGCAACGGTACACCAAAAAATCTTAAGAGGAACCCAAAGCAAAACTAACCTGGAAATGAGGGAAGAAGTCTTTGTATCCGCCCTTGAGGATGTAGAGCTCGGGGTAGTGGAGGTTGGGATACTCGTTGACGGCGCGGTCTCGCTCCCTGACGAAGCGGCACATCCGAGGGCCGCGCTCCGACGAGTACTCGCAGTGGAAGACGATGACGACGCGTTTGTCCGGGCAGGACGGGATGATGGCCGTTTTGAAGAGGAAGTCCTCCACCTGGTCCTCCTGGTGCAGGTTCAGAGCTCCCTGAGACGACAAAGACGGACACAACCGCTTAATTCATGAAGTACAGGAACTGACCAAGAGGTATTCATGCAGAAACGCTTTTAATTTGTGACCCAACTCTGAAACGGTGTCAGACATACAGACTAAACATCAGTAAATCCTTAATTATTAATGCTTTAAAACAAACATGTTAGGAGATTCTCGCTCACCTTGATGTGTCCCCCCTCAAACTCGTAGGGGTAGCGGCAGTCCATGACTATGACTCGCTCGACTAGATGATTAAACTGGTCGGACAGAGCTGCCACCATCTGAGGACAAAGAACACAATTTAATATTAAAATATGCCGATAATTAGCAAAACACTTAATATGTTTGTTAGCTCCAAGTGCCTCTCCTCACCGTGTCTGGGGTAATGTACTTGAGGTCTTGGTGTTTGCCGTCCACTGTGGGTAGCACAAAAGGCTGAAAGACAAAAAAGGAAATTGGATTAGAGGAGTAATTTCACACCATTAAGTTAATTGTGTGAGAATCGCAGCAGTAACTTTCTTACCTTGGTGAAATCTCCTATCAGCTCATTAGAGCCGTCCTCGCTGTCCAGCAGCTTCTCAATGTCAGTCTGGCAGAAGGACTTGGACCTCTGGAGCAGAGAGTAGCCCTGAAGGAGAGGAGGGAAACGTTTAAGGAGGCAGTCAAGGAGAAAATGAGGTAATCTGAGATCGTATGTAAAGCCAGAGACAATAGCCAGTCGGCCTCAGCGGATGATTCAGAAGACATTTCTCCACTAAGGAGGTAACGGATTGTCAATAGAGACTCGTCTCTTCCCTCCAGATTCAGACTTGTGATTTTGTCTAAATTGATCACGTTCTGCATTCTAAAAGGTGATCAAATGAGATCTAGCATCACACCATCAAACTTTAAAACAGATGTGACCAACTCAAGAAAGACGTTTTGACTTTTCTGACCTCATGTTCTCATTCATTAAACTAATCATACCCGGTGGTATAAATACTGATGGTCTCAGTCACACCAGGCAGTAAAGAGGACTCACCATTCTTGGGGATTCAGGGTTTTGTTCCAGGGTGGTGACCTGTGTTCCCGCCAGGCTGCGTCGCCTCTTCACCCTGATCGGCGTGTTTTCGTCTCCGGGGCAGTCGGGACGCTTCGCGCAGGGACGGGACGGGAGCGGACTGGGCATGGACGGGGAGCGGAACAGGCTCCGCGGCCGGCAGCGAATCACAGGCTGAAGGAGACCAAAAAAAAAAGTATTAAACTCAACACTCCCATTTACAATTTGTTAGTTTAAGATGACACGCCTAATAAATACAGAATGATTAACACCTCTATAAGCCCGATAAGACTTTTGCTCTCATTTTAAGGGCAAAAATAAACATTTCATCTTCTAGATTCATGAGATATGAAATGTGGCAACATTTACTTCATCAAATCATACAGTAAAGCAAACATCCATTACTGCTGAAGTCTCACTAGTTATTTGCATTTAGATAAAAGTGACCACAGAGCTTTTGTTCATTAGTAGACAAACTTACAGAGTCTTCTGCTGTACGGTCAGCCACCAGCGGGGCAGTGAGCAAGCTGGCCATTCCCATCGGCATCCCAGAGTCGTTCTGCAGGTCACAGGGTAACAATAAGTTAGAGATAGTGTGACTTTACTTCTCCTGAGGAAAGGAGGGATTCAGATATTCTCAAAGGGTTTTGGATTTGTTTTACTGCTAGAAAATCTGTTAAGAAATCCATTCAACTAATACATCATTTCCATGGACATCTGTGTAAGTGACAGGGCCTCACCTCCATGTTGTCATCCAGTACGTCCAGGAAGCCGTCGTCCTCGTCGTCGTTTAGAGAGGAAGTAGGGGAGGAACCTCTCTGGAACAGGGGGCTGGAGTCACAGAAGTCCAGATGCTGGATTGGAGGAGGTGACGAAAACTTTACGACAGAAAAGATTTGGGGTTAGTTTTAGCATCTTTCTAGAACCAGGTTTTGTGCACAAAAACAGACACAGATTCTTCACGTGTTCACGTACCATGAGGGCCGGTGCTGAGCTGGGACGGCGGGAAAACTTGTCCTTTGCCTGACTGCTGTTGAAGGAGCGCACACGACACCGTGACACAGGCTTGGTTGGTTTCTTGAATTCAAAGCCCTCCTGAAAAAAAGGACACATTTGTTAAAAGAGTGAAGAACGTCACAGCACCTCTAATTTTTACAATCAAACCCTTTCCCAACTGTTTCCAACTATACTAACTCACTAGCTACTAATCTGTTGCTGAGCTACACACAATATTTCTGCAGGCATTCATTACATACAGAAGAAAAATCTCTTGTCCTGTGTTAATCTCTGTTTAAAACTAATGATATTAACATCAATATCGTTCTAATAATAACTTTGATTGGCTTAATAAAATTCGAGGATTAGCCAAACTTTTAAGACAAATGATGCAATGCCTTCACCATGGCAACAAATCAGTTTTCTGAGCATTACAAAAGTTCTATGGTTGCTACTGTAGCAAAGACACAAACTGCATCACTGACCTCCGGCATGTTCTCCTTGTTGTCGCATTGAGAGGGGGAGGAGGCGGTCATTTGGGGGGGTTGTTGTCCAAATATTCCATAGCGGTGGGAATCTGTTTCCTGTCCCTTCAGATATGGACTGAAACTCTGGAGCTGGAGCTGAGGAGGAGGAGGAGAGAAGAGGGATCCAAGTCAGCAGAGACTCAGCAACTGTAAACAAGCCGTCCTGTGGTGGGTTTTACTCCTTAAATATGAAAAACTGCCCTCAAGACAAATTCATCTTACTCAAACCCAGCTGCAAGTTTGAGGTTTGTTTTATTGTGATGCTTAAATGCATGCTGGGATTCTTTTAAAACTCCCTTTTGCTGTCCACCTATTCTCCTGTCCCTTGTGTGTTTTATGGTCTTACTTTAAACTCTTCTAGAGGAATATTTTGAGATGGGATATTAGTGCTTTATGGATGCTCGACAGCCAAATTCTTACAGCATCTTTCAGCCCTGAACACCAGCCAAGTTTTGACTAATTTAAATAAGACATGCAGGGCTGTAAACAAAAAACACAACACAATTCTACTTACTGGCAAAGAGTTGATTCGTCGAATTGGCATCCTGCTGTAATTCATAAAAGGGAGAGGAAGGAGTCGTGGTCAATACAAATCAAATCAATAGGCAGACAGGCTGTTTTAGTTTGAGGAGTAAAATACTCCTTGGAGAGCAATATTGTTCAAATAAGGAGAGGCAATAACAACCATTAATGATTTTAGGTTACTGACTAGAAAAGCAACTTACTCGTTGACAACTCTGCTCGACTGCTGAATGGCCTTTTCAAATCTGAAACAGAAAACATGACAAATCATTCAAAATTAGTTGAGAAGGTCAGAAATATAACTGATTGAAACTGATATTGAAAGAAGAAGAAAGAGGGGCTGCAACTAACAACCTATTTCATGGATTTTTTTATGATTAATAGTCTAAAAAAATGACAAAATAGTGAAATTTCTCAGAGCTCAATTTAATGTCTTCAAATTGCTTTTTTTGTAATCCTTACATTTTGTTGTTGATCAATTATTGACAGAATATTTCAGCCCTGATGAAAAGTAACATGTCTTTATAATAAAACCTGCCGAGGAAAGAGGCTTCATTGGCATTCAAAGAACACCTTGCGCTCATAAACTACAAAGACAAAGAATCTGGAGCTCTATTGAGAAAGCGAGAGGAACGGTTGGACTAGAGGAAGTTGGGTGAATGCATAGCGGCAAGAGGTGGTCTTTGCATTGCATTGGAGTAATGCCCACCTGTATGCTAAATGAGTGGAGAGCTCAGTGTCGGGGGGGGGGGGGGCAGGAGAAGGGATGCAGAGATCAGCTAATCTACCATATGCCTGCTGGAGCCAACGCCACCATCCCCTTTTCTGCAAGAGCTCTTTGTTTGTCGAGCAGAGAGCGTGTCCCATTCAATGCAGACCAGGGGAAGGGGGGGGGCAGTTGCAGTTGTTCTCTGGGGTGCCCTCATTTCAATGGCCCTGACGCAGAAAAACCACCAGCCCCCCTATTCCTATTGAAATAACAGTGCATAGGCAGAGTGTGCCAAAACCCAGAGGGGGTGGGCTATCATTAAACCCAAGCGCAGGGCATGTCCTCCCCCAACCTGGAAAACTCCTAGCAACCGAGCAGCTGTAAAGGAGTTGAATGAGGTCTTGAGCACCAAATGTTGCTTTGAAGGAAGTCACACATCAGACAGCGGCAGATGTCTGCAGAGAATCACCCAACTCAGAATTAAGAAAGGGCCACCCAAGATTAGCAAACTGGAGATATGCTGATAAATTGGTCAAGATAACAAAGCAGATCTGCAAGTTTCAAGAAAAGTGTGTGTGGCCGTTCTGTGTCTTTTTCACTTAATAACTTAAAGAAAGTTAAGCTCACGTGTCTTTATCAGCTAATCTTCTAAGTAAAAAACGAGTGATGCCGTCATCTTAAAGCCAACGGTAGAAACAATAATCCTACAGATGAGAAATAGTGCTTGGCTCAGCTGAGCCCAAGCGCAGGGCGGAGGTGGGGGGGAGGTGGTGTCGGGGTAAGCAGAGCGGCACAGCTCACAGGCTGATTGATTAGAACAGACATGACGAGGACAGTGCAACTTACGTGTCCTCCATTTCAACAGAATCCATGGGGCTGGGGGGATCCATGCCGAGGCCTGAAGGAAGAGATTTGGTGTCACAGATCAATATAAGCATCAGGTGGTAAACTGGCACCAAGAATCAGACGAATACCGATCGATTAGAATGGTTGCTGGTGATGTTGCATACTCAAACCAGTTCAACAGCAATGTTAAAGTAAATTTGGATTTGATTTTGCACTATGGACTGGTTCAATTGGTAAAAAAGGAGTGATGTGTGAGTGCAACTATGCAAAATAGGACTGCAAGTAACGATTATTTACATTGTTGATAAATCTACAGATTACTAAAGGTCAAGGCGACACTTTCAAAAAGCTTGTTTTGTCCAACCAACACCCCAAAACATAAATATATTTAGTTAACTACAATATAAGACAAAGAAAAGACGCAAATACTCATAATTGAGATGTTGGGAACGAGGTAATGTTTGGCATTTTTGCTTGAAAATTTAAAAATAGTTGCAAATTAATTTTCTTTACAAAAAAACAACCATTGACAATAATGACATGACCCCATCTTAAGGACATTACTATGAAATGAGATGCAATAGATGCACCCTTGGGCATCAATCCTAACAGCATCAATTAGCAGAGACAATAGCTTTTTTTTAGGGGGGGCTCACCAGCATCAGATGAGACGTCAGAAGCAAAGGAGGGAACCTTCTCAAGGGGTGCATGCTTTCTCCTTTTCGGGGTATCACAAAAGCTGTGTGGGGGGGAAAAGATGAACAGGGAATCAGTGATGATGTGGATAGTAAACCACACTTTGCATGCTAGAAAAAATGCAGATTTATCCATTGCATGCAAATAACAGCAGCTGCAGTTAAGAGTATAAAAGCAGAAGAAATAACACGTAATAAACTGTAATAATAATAATACCTTCCGAGTCCTGCTAGATTGTCCATGACCAGAGCCAGGTTGGTGACAGGCGACAGCACGGTGGCGGGTCCCGGGGAGAACAGGTTCTTGCAGTGCGTGTTCTTTGTGCTCAGCTCGGGCAGAGAGAGCGAGGAAAGCCCGGGGATGCCGTCGGGCCTGCCTTTCAAAACACTGTTAACGGGACTGGTGCAGCCAAAAACATCACCCGACTCCATCTTCAGATGTTTGTGTATAAATCCTGCAGACGTTATTGCTTTGCTTGAGTTTGAATTTCGGGTCGGAAAAGGGACGAATTAGCAAGACGGTCCAAACTTCAAGGAAGCTAACCCGGAAGCTAACCAGTTAGCTAATTTAAGAAAACATGTCCAAACACCACGTTTCGATCCGAAACACCGGCTGGAAGTGACTCGGTGGTTCCGTGTGCAGTAAAGCTTTGATTCGGTGTTGCTGAATGACTAAAGCCACATAGTTGTGCGTGTCAGAGAGCTGTAGCACAGCGCACTCACTCTCTGACAGCCCCCGGTTTCTGAGAAACAGAGACTGGAGCTGCTCGTATTTATGTTCAAAATAGAAGCTCAGGAGCGGCAATCTCCCAGCCAATCAGCGCCGTTGTTACATCCAGCTGACCAATCAGAGAGCGGAACGCCTCTCCGCTGTTGTCCTCTCAGCGGATGAGGGAGGAAGAAGGAGGATGTGACACAAGGAGGAGGACGTGACACAATGCTTTAAAATTTTCATCTTTCTTCTCAGATATCTTTTGTTCTCAGACTCTCAACTGTGGGCTCTGTTTTTAAATCAATGAATGCATCAAAAAAGCATATTTTTTACTGATAAATATACCTGCTTTATGGCTTTTTTATTTAAAATATGTGGAGTAAGATTCACTTGGCTGCTGATAAGAAATTCGGAAAAAAAAGAGGTGAAAAACAGGACAGATCTTTGTCAAAAATCTCTCTTAAATTACAAAATGGCTGCCTTGCAAGTCCACAAATAAAGACATAATATATGTTCACAAATAAACACACTGCTCAGTGGTCATTCATCCAAACTGAGGTTCACACATGCAAGCTGAAATCAGATATTCTATTGCATAATGGCATTGCATAATCCTTACAATAGGATAGATAGATAGGATTACTTCTTGGAGAAAGTAGAAATTTTTCTTAGGTTACTTTAAATTTGTGAAATTAGATTGACTTGTCTGCTGATGAAAAAGTGACTCAAAGTGGACAGAGTTTAGCAGAACTTCTCTTTGATTTGTTTTAAACTGCAAAATGTATGCCCTCGCAAGCCTCTTTATACTGTATTCCACAAATTAAGACACATTAAATTATCTTATTATTCACGCATTTAAGAGAAAACAAAGATCATTTTATAAAAGATTAAATAGCACCTGTATTTAGATGTCTGGGTACCCAGGATCTTCTCACATAGACATTTTGGTAAAGCACATTGTGACCTGACTGTGTGTACGCATACCGGTAATAGCAGCTAAGCTCATACGCCTCCCACACAAAGTGACTCAGACAAATCAGTATTTGACGTACGTAGCAGGGTGAATACTTCCTTTTTGCTGTTTCTCTCCCTTTCTGCTCTGTAGTACACACATTCTTCTCATTTCTAAAATGTTTATAGCTGTGAAAGACAGTATAGAGATTGGGAGATGCATCAGTTTCATGTCATGTGTATGTGTGTGGTTTGTATTTGCGGGTGCATGTGTGAGTTGATGTGGGAGTAAGCAGGTTTTACTTATATTTTCCTACATCAAACGTCACTTCCTGTCTCTAATGTGAGAAAAATTTCAACTGCAGTCCCAGAAACCAGTCATAAAAAGTCACAATTTATTTAGAGAAGGAAACAATCACATCCTCACTGCTTCTTCTGGTTTCCATTAATTTAAAGCATGGGACGTATGAAGAAGCAATCTATTTCAAACGGTTTAGTTTCAGTGTATTTTGTGGAATAAGTTATTTCTAATTTGCTCATGTCTTCTGGATTAGGCCTTCATGTTTTGCTGTTTCACAACAGGCTTCCTCTTCAGGACTCCATTTTGAAAGTTTAAAGCACTAGATACTCTGCAAACAGGGGCCAAAACTCTTGTTTGTAAAGTCAACACAACATTGCTGACCAACAAGCACACACCTGTCCGTAACTAGTTCAACCAGACAGCTGAGGCAGTGCAACCGACACAACCAGACAGATGTTAACTCAGTGTTCGGCCTGAGGTTTATGTGATGTTTGTGGTTCTGTAACTTTTCCCTTAACTCTCTGTTTGATTCATTGTTAAATTCCTCCACCAGAAGTCCAGGTTTCTCATGCACGGTCCTGGTTGCATTGACAATGCTGAATGTGCAGTTATGTGTAATTCAGACTCTGATACCTTATCAGAGAGGCAGCACCCCTTTTTAGCACAACAACAGTGCTTTAGTATTCCAACGAGAAGTACTTTCAGTATCATTTCTAGCTAATCTGGAGTTGTAAGCACGGGGGTGTACTGACCTTTGGCTCCAGGAAGAACCGCCGTTCACCGGAACAGGCTTTGTTCGGGTAAAGTATCTGTGTGATTTGCATCACGAATGTAAATGCAGTTTAATGAACTTCCCTGGAGAGGTACGAGCACAGGCCTGAGACTCCGGGCTCCACACCCCACATCTGAAAAGAAGAGACAAGAGGGGGGAGAGAGACTGAGAGACTCACCCTGAATAAAACCTCTGCAAAAACCTACCGACACCTTCTGTTCCCACCAAACCTGCACTGACGCCCCACTGCCAAACGATTTCCTCTTTACACAAGATCACAACAACAGACACATATAACAAGATTCACAATCTGTTGATGTACCAAAACTACTGGTGCTAACATAAAATACAAAACAAGTACCCAAGACTATTTACTCAGCTTTTGATTACTTTAACTCTCTTTCATGCATTTGAAGAATCACATTATTCCAGTTATTTTATCTCCTCATTCACTCTCTCATTATTGTGCTGTGTATTCCCGAGTTGGTTGGCCATCTCTGTCCATAAATCAACTGACTCATTAGTATATTATTTATAAAGGCATTCTGGGCAAACTTTGTTATATCTCTTTAAACATATTTCACAGAGTTCATCTTGCAATCATTACCTCAGCGGCTGCAAAAGGAAATAAAACTGAGGAACTTGGTACCTCTGGCTCAATTGTAAAAAGAGTTCCAACCTCAATGGCTGCAAAAAACACGTGTCAGCAAGAATATTATTTGTTTTTTAAGAGCTAGAAATTCTTTCTTTTAAAATTAGGGAGAATAATAGATTTGCTAACCGGTCCAAACAACCTGCATACAGTAGAATCAATATCAACTTTTGTAAACACTGCTAAACAGAGTGCTCCATGGATAACGTTTATTACTGCCTTGTATCATTGATAGAGCAATCTTATCTCTGTTTGTCTCGCAGCCTGACTCAGTTAAACACACAGTGTGATGATACTATCTGCAGGTAGTTTGTTCTGTTGGATTGTGCTAACCTGTAATTGGGACACTCCTAATGAATGCTTCCCTCCCGATGGTCTCAATACTCAACAATCTGCTCCACTTACAGCTGTAATACAGGCTGTAGCTACAAGGGAGGGAGGGTTTTACACCCCCACAGACACATACCTGTCTAGTATAGTTTTGTACTGTAGGTATGAAGCGTCATTCTCAAGGTGACTTTTCATTGTCTGCAGAAGTTTTGGGAAATTTTAAAACTACATTTAGCTACTTTCTAACCAGAAATAACAAGTATTCAGTGTCTCGCTCCAGTTTTCTTCTTGTTGTCAACATAGAAACCCTCTGAAGCTGCCTTTAGACCCTCATGTGACTTCAACTCTCCACTGAAACCAAAACTAATACAATTATTTTCACATAAATCAGTGTTATTTTAAGATAGACACACAGTATCTTTACAAACAGTGCTTAGTAAATACATTAAAAGTGTAAAGAGAATACAGTTTAACTTAAATTTTCCAGATGAAGTTTCTGCAGCTCTTGATAAGAAGTAATAAAATCCTTTACTTACTGCAAGTAAAAGTACTATAATACCACAATGTAAAAATACTCTGTTACAAGTAAAAGACCTGCATTCAAATGATTAAGTAAAAGTAATGAAGTATTATCAGCTACTAAAATGATCAAAAGTTAGTACTCACTATGCAGCAGAATGGCCCCTGTTAGCATTATATTACTAATATTAATCATATTATTGTCCATAGTTAATCGCGATTAATTGCAAATTAATTGCATATTTTATATCTGTTCAAAATGTACCTTAAAGGGAGATTTGTCAAGTATTTAATACTCTTATCAACATGGGAGTGGGCAAATATGCTTGCATTATGCAAATGTATGTATATATTTATTATTGGAAATCGATCAACAACACAAAACAATGACAAATATTGTCCAGAAACCCTCACAGGTACTGCATTTAGAATAAAAAATATGCTCAAATCATAACATGGCAAACTGCAGCCCAACAGGCAACAACAGCTGTCAGTGTGTCAGTGTGCTGACTTCACTATGACTTGCCCCAAACTGTATGTGATTATCATAAAGTGGGAATGTCTGTAAAGGGGAGACTCGTGGGTACCCATAGAACCTATTTTCATTCACATATCTTGAGGTCAGAGGTCAAGGGACCCCTTTGAAAATGGCCATGACAGTTTTTCCTTGCCAAAATTTAACGTACGTTTGGAGCGTTATTTAGCCTCCTTTGCAACAAGCTCGTGTGACATGGTTGGTACCAAAGGATTCCTTAATTTTTCTAGTTTGATGTCAGTATTTCTAGTATGATGTCAGTATCTTCACTCTAGCTTTAAACTGAGCCCGCTACAATCTAAAAATCGCAGGTTGCGTTAATGCGTTAAAGAAATTTGTGGTGTTAAAATAATTTGCGTTAACGGGTTATTATCGCGTTAACTTTGACAGCTCTAATATTTTTTATTAGTAGTAGTAATAAATTAACATGAAAGCAGCATTTAAATGTTGTAGCTGGTTGGGAGGGAGCCAGTTTAACAAGTTGAATCTCTAACAATGTGTTATACTTTATAAACTGATCGAACATTTTGGATGTAAAATCTTAGCAAAGTACCTCTCAGATACACAAGTACAAGTACCTCAAAGTTGTACTTAAGTACAGTATTTGAAAGTACTTTCTACCGCTGGGTTAGGGAGTGATCTTCTTATCAACACTGGACAATAGACAACCTAAAACTGAGAGCGGGGTACTGATGGGAGATCGGTCAATGAGCAGCTGAGTGGACACTTAGTCGTGCGTTTGCATTCGTATCATCTGTAAATGTGATGCTGCAGCAGCGTTAACATTGACACCAGACTCAGTGGCAGCTACATTACATTACAGAGCACCCAGACTGTCATGTGCACTGAGGAGACCTCCACAAACTGATGACACCCCCCCCTGGCTAATTAACATGGCAAGAAAAAAATGTCTCCCGTCCCGACGTCATTCCACAGCAGCGTGTAATCGTATATTTTCTCTCAAGGCTATTTATGACCTTTTCATCTACCACAAGAGCAAGTTACTGTGTACCATTATATCCCAGACCAACAGTGGCTGACTGACTCCAAAATCCATAGTCCTTTTCACAATTTAAGTACCAAAATCTTTCAGACATCCTCGCCAAAATGTCAATTTTTTCCTTTATTTTCCCACCAAAGTTCCACCTCTGTGTAACCCAATATGAGCTCTGTTTTTGACTAAATAAAAACACAAACAAACACAAAGCAATCAAAGTTTGGCCCATAACAGCAGCATTAATTTAAACCCTCTGACCCTTGAGGGTAAAGTGAGTGAGTAAATAAATACATATCTATAAAGCACCTTTCAACCCCAGATAAAAGCTTCACAATGTCTTAATGCAAAAACATTTGTACATATTTCTTAATTTTAATTGTAATACTTACTTATATTTCTTTACATATATTGTGTTTATATTGTAGACGTTTTTACATAATTTACATGTTACATACTCCTTTATTTCTATTTTTTTACATTTCTTTATGTTTATATAAAAGCAACTGCAGTTTCCCCCCCGGGATCAATAAAGTATTTCTGAAGACCAGTAATAATATCAATAGTACTCTAATGTAATTAAATATAGAGTCAAAACTAAGAAGTTTCAATATTCAGTGGTGGTGAAGTGTATATAGTTTGGACTACCAGATTATAAATGTTGCTGTAAATTGTCTTGATTTCACTTCAACCTCCCGTAAAACCACAACTTATTGGTTTTATATTTCTGTTTGTGTACAGATTTAAAAATATATATATTTAATGTTGTAATTAGTAAAATTTAGAAATGCTGGTAGGTGGTTTTCCCCCCTGTTTTTGGTCTCTAAGCTAAGCTAATCGCCTGCTGGCTGTAGCTTTACATTTAGCTTAAAGAGAGTAGTATCGATCTTCTCGTCTAACTCTCAGCAAGAAAGAGAATAACTGCTTGTACCTGTAACTACAATGAAACAACTACTTTAAAATACTGTCTCAGCTGTTTCTTGCCTTGTCACAGGACTTCTGGTTTCCCGCCGGCAGACTTTTCTGATAAGAGGTTTTTCAAGATAAGCATGTGCAACCTGAGCCGATGCAGATATGTTGCCAAAACACTGGTTTCTTGTCAGTACAGTAAACTAAAGGATGATATAAGGAGGGTCACCACTGTAAAGTTGACAGCACCTCAGTTAGCTTTTATAAAGTCTAGTTTTGGTGAGTTTACAAGTGAGTTTTATTCCACTTTTTGTGGTGGACACGAGTCAAGATTTAGACTGAGACGAAACATTACTTAACTGACATTTTGTGAGGACATTTGACCATAGATGGAAAGTAACTGAGTACATTTACTCAAGTATTCTACTTAAGTTTTTGAGTTATTTGCACTTTACTTGAGTATTTCCATTTTAGCAATTATTATAATCCAATAATATAATATATACAATTCTGATAGAGGCCATTCTGGATAATGAGTACTTTTACTTTTTGTTTAAGGATATTTTGATGCTAATACTTTTGTACTTTTACTTGAGTACATTTTTAAATGCAGGACTTTTACTTGTAACAGAGTTTTTCTACACTGTGGTATTACTACATTTACTTAAGTAAAAGATCTGAATACTTCTTCCACTTCTGCATTTGACTTGAGGAACAATGAGAAATATTGCACTTTTAAAATAGAAGCAGTGTTTCCTTTGCACAAAAATATACTTCAGTTAAACTTTTTGAATTTGAAAACACCATAAATGATCATCTCCTGGTGTGGTGAAGTTAAATATGTAACCACGGAGACTTTTCCTCCTCTATATCTCCTTGCTCCTTTCACAGAGGAATGAAGGGCATGTTTGCATGCAGACGGTCAGTCAGCCTCTGCCCCCCCCCCACCACCACCTCCCTGGTGTTCATCCATACATACCATTGTTCCCTCTCATTGTCCCCACTAGTGTCAATGCAGTCTCTCCCCTGGTATAGGTCACCCCTCCACCGGTCAGCCACCACCACCACCAACCCCCCGACACCTCCAGGCTCAGGTCGAGGGAGAAGGAGTAAACATCTGCCCTGTGGAGGAGGCCCGCCCGGCAGCCGACAGATGGACAACAACACAGAGGGAGAAGGCTCGAGTCTCTGGCCAGGAATTCTGGAGGGAAAGGCAGACAAAAGATGAGGAGGGGACGAAGACGGGAGGCTGTGGTGGATGTATGTAAGGGGTTAAAGAAAGGAAGGAGGCGGAGGAGGTTTATAGAGTTCAGTGTCATATAGGCCTATTAACAAGGCTTTGAGTCTATTTTCATATGATGATGATGATTCAGGAGTATCAGCTGGGTATCTACAGCGGTATCAAAAACTGTCAAGTATTAAAAGCTGGCTTTAGATATGTTTTCTTCTGACTACAACAACCTAAACCATAAATAAATACAAAATAAATAAGAAATATAAAATACATTAAATAAACAATAAATAAATAAAATAAAATAAAAAAAATAAAATAAAATTCACACACAAGATTCCCAACACCTACTGATATCCCTGTGTTAGATGCGTTTTCTTTTTTACTTATTGTTAAATCAGTAATGTAAAAAATATGAAAAAATCAAACAATAGAAAATATGAGTATAAACAAATATAGGGTCTTATAACTGTATGCTATGGATAATTTCACAGAAGTTGAATGTGTAGACATGAGCAAAAACAACCAGAATACTGAAAACTGAAACAAATAGATGTCAAATTAAAATATTAAATTTATAAAAATAAAGAACTGTAACAAATATATCTCTGTTAAGACATGTCTCTTTTGAGGCAAATTTGTGATTTTGGGCTACATAAATTACATTGATTTGACATTGAGATTTAAAGGAATACTTCACCCACAAAATTACAATTTGTATATCAGTTACTCACCTCGCGTTACCTTGAACTCTTGAAGAAAACTTTGTTTTTCTGGCATGCCTCCATGGTGAACGAAGAATCAAAAAACAGAGAAAAGTGAAGTAAATGGGGGCCATTTAAACGCGACCCTTATTTACTTCACTATATCAAGACTTTTCTCCATTTTGTGATTCTCTGTTCACTGTGGAGTCATGCAAGAACGTTTTTTTCGAGAATTCAAGGTAGAACGGGGCAAGTAATTGACATACAAATGGTGATTTTGTGGGTGAAGTGTCTCTTTAAGCTCTACAGATTGCTTCAGTGGTTGAGCTGTTAGTTGTCTCATCTCTCTTCAAATGTACACGTAGAAGAAACTCCGCCCTGCTCGCTCTGCACTAAATTTACAAATGTGAGACAGGGGTTTGGTGCATTTGTGTTGAGTGACTTGTTAAGTGTCCGTCTGTTTAGACTCCTGCTCCAGCAACTGAGAAAAAGAGGCTCGGTGTGAGAATTTGTGTGTGAATACACTCGACAGTTTAGAGCCTTTAATTAGCTGATGTTAATCTATGCAGCCTGTGAGTGTGTCGGGGGCTCGAACTCTGAGGGATGAAAGGAGGAACTTTATATATATATAACTGTGATATGTACATTTTTACATTAAAACAATAGAACAAACTCCCCGTACTGATAACGCTTTATTCTAACGCCCATAATTTAGCATTTTTAAGCAGCGAATAAACACTGATGACAACAACAACAACTTATGTCGCCATGTTGTTTTTTTGCAAACAGAAGTGACTAGAGAGCGTGGAGCTAAGTACAACAAAACACTGAATAAGATGTATTCAGGTGACCAAAAAGGTTAACTTTAATGCACTGAAAACACTCTGGTAAAGGGTTAAAGTTGTACGACGAAAACACAGACAACATCGTGGTAGTGACCTGTCAATCACAAGGTAGCCCCGCCCTAAAGCATCCCCTGCTTTATGGTCTATTTGACTCTAAATGGGACCCTAATTTACTAAATGAACATCATGCTGTATTGAAGAAGACTTGAAACTAGCGATTGAGACCATAAACTCATGTTTACCATGTTTACTGAGGTAATAAATCAAATGAGAAGTCGGCTCATTTTCTCATTGACTTCTATACAATCAGACTTCTTTCTGCAACCAGAGGAGTCGACCCCTGCTGACTATTAGAAAGAATGACAGTTTGAGGCACTTTAGCATTGGCTTCACTTTTCAGACATGGAGGTTGCCCACTGATTACTCCTCTATATCTTTAGATAAACACTTGTGTGATTTCCCCTTTTATATATACATATATTATGAGCATTGTTGAGGGAACCTGAGGCCAAAGATGTTCATTGCCAATGGCTGCTTTGCTGAATTTGACAAATGACAAATAAAGATCCTTGAACCTTGAAATTTGAGAAAGCAAATAGTTATTTGCTGCTATATTAATGCTCTGAATATTGTATAGAGAACCTTTAACGTCTGATACACTGACTTTGAGTCGTTCTCCCTCTATTATGCCCGCCTGCTCTTTTTATGTAAATGATTTCTGTGTCTCTGTGTTATTGATGAACTAATAGAAAAGAGTTATATCCTGTCCAGAAGTACGCCCTTGTGGCTGTGAGACTCCCCCTTTGTCTGACTGCTAATAAGAGTGATGGGCACACGTGTGTATGTGTGTGAGTGTGTGTGTGTGTGTGTGTGTGTGTGTGTGTGTGTGTGTGTGTGTGTGTGTGTGTGTGTGTGTGTGTGTGTGTGTGTGTGTGTGTTACATACATCTTGAATATTGCATGGAAAGCAGTTGGCAGCAGTTGGTCTGCCCATCTGTCAGAGGCTGAGCTGGGGCCTCATTTATAAAAGGATCAGACAGTGAGTTATTAATCATGGATGAGGTCAGGGATTAAAAGTTAATAAGTTCAACAAGTATCAAAGGTAATGTTATTAAATGTTCATAAACTCAACAATTAGCAGCCCTTGAATATAATGTCCCAACTGATTGATTCTTTATTAATACTGGATTGATTGGTCGGGATGTCATTCTTCCCTGCAGGGGTTAAACATCCTGTCCAGAGGACATTCAGCCTTCATTTCACACTTTACAGCCAATTTGTAAACGAGTCCCTCAGCAGAGCATTTCAGGGCAGAGGACGTTTCCTCTGGGCATTTAGACGGCACTCATTTACTGAGTTAGTTACCATTCTAACATGATCTCATCATTATATTTTACAGTACACATGAACGCCTAAAATACTGCACCACCTCATTGTCCTTTCAGCATCTTTAGATGAGATCAACAGCTTTGATGAAAACGTCTAAAGGTCCTACAACATCCCAAATGTTTAGTGGTTTTTTTTTTTTTATCTCTGAGGTTGTCAGAGTCAAAGTGGAAACTCTGCAAGCATATCGCCATTAAACATGAAAGGTTTGCGTTGTTCTATAGGTTCTGTTATACATGTGTGCCCTGCAAAATAAATGAACTCAAAATTAAAATCATCCTTAAATACTTATTTATTCCCTAAAGGAACATACCAATGAAAAAAGTAACATTTTGCACATTTCCGTCACAGTAATTTATAATATATTCATACACCCAATGCTGTAAATTACAGTAATCATAGTGAAATAAATGTTTTCCCCAAATTAAGTCACAAATTCCTAGAAACTGTAGGTAACATATTTTGGCAAGTTGAAAAATATTTTAGGAAGTTGCAAAAAGTTGGTGAATTTACAAAACAACTATATTCACAATGCAAATAAAATATATTTTGATATTTTATCTATTCAACACTGATGCATCTATATCACAGACTGTATACAATCTGTGTGACAGCAGCTGCCAGAGAGAGCCTCAACTTGTTTATTTATAGCATGGTGCCACCTGCTGGTGATTAGTGGGACTGCAGCTTGGGTACAAATAAAAATAGGACTACAACAAATTCTGGACTACAAAAATGGTGGTGTTTTTATTTCGGTAAAGGAGATAAGAGCCCCATCTAGAGGAGTGTTGAAGAATTATGTAGATATTCAGAGAATATCATGTGTTTATGCATAAATAGTAAGAGGCTTATTGGTCAATTTCATAACTGCATTATTTTATTTAACAAAAACAACTAGTTGCACAATATAATAAAAACATAATTAAAATATAATAATTAAATAAAATTAATTTAAAACAGAAATCTAAGACAACTTTCCTTACCAGAGTAAGTCTACATAAATTTAATAATGTGTAATTATTAATTCTAAAGAAGCAAGGTGATGAAGCATTAGAGATATACAGCAATATAAAGTATCAAGCATGTAAGTGTGGAAATACAAAAATATAAACTAGAAATATTATATAACTATAAATAAGAGGATTGTGCAGCCTTTGTTCAGCACCCAAGACAAAATATATGACAGGATGGTGTCTTCATTTTTAATATGTACATATCATCTGTCACTGTCAATATAAAATCCTACGCGCTGTATATACAGTATATAGACATTATTACATTCAATGTTTATTCCTTTGCACTATTTGTAATGTTTACAACTTACAGAACATTTGACTTGCATACAGACGTGTTATTATTATTATTATTATTATTATTATTATTATTATTATTATTATTATTAATAATAATAATAATAATAATAATAATAATAATAATAATAATAATAACAACAATAATAATAATAATAATAATAATAATAATAATAATAATATTTAATTGTTGGTCATTGGTGCATTTTATATATATATATTTAATATTTATATAGGCCTATATACCTATTTTTTCACTACTTGCAAAAATAACAGTCCTGTCTATTCTTTACCTTTATTTATCCAGCTTTTTTGTCGTTGTTCCTAGCTGTTATTTCTATTTCTGTGTAAGTTCATCGCGAGAGATGCAAAGAGTCAAATTCCCTGTATGTCCACACCTACTTGGCAAGTAAAGGTGTTTCTGATTAATGTTGTTCTGTGTAATGAACACATGGGGGCAGTGTTAATACTGTTCTGAGGGTTTTACACCTGGTCACTAATTATCTCCTCCTTTTTAATATGTGACAAGGGATTTACATCCATAAAAGTGATCAAAAATCACATTGTGCAATGTTATTCAAATGTGTTATGTGTCAGATTCATCTAATTATCACTCTTATTTTATTTTTCATTTTTATTCTATTCTTTTTTTTTCTTCACTTTTTTTTTTTAAGTAAAAAAGGTCTATTCAGGTCTTTTCTTCACTTTTAATCCTAATCTGTGTATTTATATTTGTTAGGGCTGTCAAAGTTAACGTGATAATAACGTGTTGACGCAAATTTGTTTTAATGCTACTAATTTCTTTCATGCATTAAAGCTGCAGTATGCGAGATTGGCGCAAATATGATTTAAAAAAGTCATTTTTAGAAAACGGCTGCTATATCGTGACAGTAGTACATCAAACAGGAAACCTGAAAAAAATCATGTTCCTCTGTGTCCTACTGTGTCTTCCGGTGCTCCTAACGGCCTACTGCCACTTTAACGCAACTTCCAATTTTATTGATTGTAGTGGGCTCATTTTTAAATTAATTAATTAATTAAATACATTTTAAAAATGATTTGAGCATATTTCTTTATGCTAAATGCAGTACCTGTGAGGGTTTCTGGACAATATTTGTCATTGTTTTGTGTGATTTCCAATAATAAATATATATATACATTTGCATAAAGCAGCATATTTGCCCACTCCCATGTTGATAAGAGTATTAAATACAAATCTCCCTTTAAGGTACACTTTCAAAAGTTAATAACGTGTGATTAATTTGCAATTAATCGTGATTAACTATGGATAATTGTGCGATTAATCGTGATTAAGTATTTTAATCAATTGAAAGCCCAATTGAAAAATATGTGCATACGTATATGCATCTCTGGATTAAGACATAACAATGTGAACTGTTGCTTGTTCAGGTTTTTCCTCTCTTGAACCGTCTCTACCTCCCTTGTCCACCAGATGTCACCAGATGTTCAGCAGATGTGCTGTCTACCTGTCAGCCTGTGTGTGTGTGTGGTCTTGTTTGAAGTGTTCGGTCAGCTCTTGTAAAAACACTAAATTAGCCATAGTATCCCTCACTCTTTGCATACATTTAAAAGACAGGGAAGTGAGGTGTAGTGTGCCTTTAGGTGGGCTGTCTGCTCTAATTATTGCTCCCAACACTCAGAGTCCATCACGGCCCACATTGTGAGCATATCTGTCTTTGTTTGGCGTTTCTCTATGGAGACCGCTGCTTTGATCTGCTGTTCAGCTACACGGACAGACAATAGACTACTAAGGTGTGACGACTGTAAACCTACATCACTACAGAGAGGAGTGGACGCTAAAACACAGGCCTCTCTTTCTGCGGTGCAAAGAAAACACATATACAAAAGTAACATAAAATGGCTACATATAAGACTAAATCATATGTAATTAGATTAAAGTAATGCCTTACAGGTACAATCCAAACCTAAACAAATGTGTCGGACCACAGCTGAAATTAAAACACAGGAATAAAACTTGAATTAACAGATATTTTCATACATTTTGAACACTGCAACAACTAAAACTACATTGTGGTTTTCTGATGCCTTTAATGGATTATTTACATGTTAATGTTTAAAGGGACTATTTGTAACTTATCACGCGCATAAATCATAACGGGTCGGAATCCCATGCGCGCTTGCGTGTGGGTACACGCTGCTCCTGCTGCCTGCTGCCTGCTTGCACACCGCGCTCGTTCTCACCCGCTCGGCGCGCTCCAACTCCACGTGCACGTGCGCACACTGCAGAAGAGTTAGTTTAGCTCTGAGAATATCTAGTGAATGTGCAGTGGACGTTTTTGCAGAAAAAAATGCTGCAGCTCCTCCAGACCAACAGAGGTTTCCCGTGTCTTGTGAAGTGACGGGGCTCCGCAGCGAGTTACGTTATCCCGACCGGGTGTCGGTGTCTCTCCCCCCCCCCGACCGGGTGTCGGTCTCCCCCCCCCCCGTTCCCTCGGCAGGCTGAGAAAGGAAAAGCCAACACTAGGATCAGCATTGATCTATGGAGAGACCTTAGTCTGGTCAGCTAACATTACTGCCAAGCAGGTGAAATATAGAGTGATATTGTGTGTTAGCTGACGCGTGTCGCCTCACTGTTTAGACCGGTGCTCGTTCATGTCCAAGTAGCGCGAGCACAAGCGCGAGCGCGAGCAACAGGACGCTGACTTTCGTTGACATTGCGGCCACAGGTGTCGCTGTGAACAAGCAATTTCTGATTCTTACATATAGCCCCTTTAAAGGATAAATCTGGTGATATTTCATTTAAAGCAATCTACACTCAATACAGGATATTAAAGGGTAAGGCTGGAAATATTCAGTATTTTTCTGAGTGCCAATTAGAGGTGTTTCGATATACTGGTATATCCATGATATTTTAAAAATGAAATATTGATATCATATTAATAATCCTCATATAATAATATCATGTAAATAATCCAACAACTCTTAAATAGCACTTTTGTACAGGTATGGTTACAGACTCTCTCTCTACCTCCCTACACTCTATTTTGAGTGTAATTAATTTACCAAAAAAGAGACAAAACGCACAAAAAACAAAGATGAATTTGACTGACAGTTGTGTGATAACTGTAAATTATTTTGGCGACAATAATCATGTAGTGAAAGTCTGAATTTGTGACAGCCCTAGAGTTAACAAATCCCATGAAAAGAACAAATCCTGCACAGAATGTTTCCTACTAACAAGTATTGTGTTTGTATCCAAAGCCTCAAATACTCACTAGAGCACCAAATGTGGATTAATCCGCCGCTGAAAATAGTCCACAACAAATGCACTATTTGCTCCTGTTTGAGTGATGCTACTTAAAAACTACAGTGCTTATCTTTTTAAGGACATTATTTATCCTTTTTTGAAAATGAAACTTTTATTTGTAGCCATTTTTTTTTTTTAAAGATTTAAGTCTTCAGTGGAAACCAATGGGTGCCACAGACAGGGGAGATGGACTAACTATTGATTTTGGACTTTTCATGGCATTTGTTGACAATAACAAAAATAACAAAAAATAAAGAAAAATTTAGATAATCTATCTTACTTTTCTACTATACATACATGTGAATTATATGGTTTATTATTACTCTTTGAGCCTCTGACAGACGTTTTTATTATATAACCATACAAAGCATATTGCAGACAGGGGTTTGTCTAATTCCTGAACTGAGGTAATAAGTCACAACAAAACACAACAGACGATGAACTTCTGGGAACATGTTCCAACAAGAAAAACTTCTTAAGGCCTCTATTGTCAGTTCCAGGTGACCAGAAAGAAGCCTTTAATAAATTTGCCCTACAACTACCCAGGCAACCACATACAGTGGTGGAAGGAGTACTCAGATCATTTACTTAGATAAAAGTAGAAATACCATAGTCTAAAATACTCCAAGTTAAAGTCCTGAATTCAAAATGTTACTTAAGTAAAAGTAAAAAAGTATTATATGTACTTAAAGTAAAAACACTTAAGTGTTATACTATTATAGAATATTATTGTGTTTCTAACAAATGTAAGATAATTTAATGTTGTAGTTTGTCAAAGTGGAGCCACTTAAGATACTTTATGAGATAATTTGTGTACTACTGGGTAGATTAGTAGCATATTATAGCACTGCATCATATCATATATCATATGTTTTTATATGTAAAGATTACATGATACGCGTACCAGGATATATAAATAACAGATAAATTCATCGTATTACAGCCTCAAGTTGTTTACTCCAGGAGTACATGCTACAAGTGCAAAACTCCTGATTCAGTTCCTACCACCTGCAGCTGAGAGCCCTGCAGGTGTCTTTAATGTGAAATCACAGTCACATCAACGTATATACAGTATGACTCTATATTGTGTTACATATCTATATATCTCAGCATAGTCAAATTTTCGCTATTTTCATTTGTTACAACAAATAATTAATTGGGTTTTAAATGTTTTTATTAAGCTAAGATGTAAAACATTTTTGCAAACTGTAAATGAGTATTTAATTCTTTATTTGAAAAGTAAAAATCGCTAAATTTGGAGACACATGATTTTCTTTTGACCATGACGACATGTTACAGTGAAGATAAATTGATGCTCTTTGAATAGTTGTATATTATAAACAATTAATATTCTGTATTTGTACTAATTAATTTTTGCTATACATCTGCTGCACAATGCTAAGAGAGAGATCTGAAGTAACTGTATTTATATATATTTCATAAGGATTTATTTAAAACTACAGTATAACTGCTCTATCCGATTTATTTGGAATGTCATCATATATTTCCATGTTAATTTATGATATTTACAGCCTTTACAGCCCTCAATCTCACATCTTTTTCTGTATTTTGTATTTGTGCCTGAGCAACGTTCAGACAAGTCTTAGCTAATAAAAACTGAATTGTGTTTTCATGTTGGTTGGAGAAACAGAACAAAAGAGTGCAAGTGTTCATCAGGCGCTAACGCATTTTTGTACATTAACAAAAAACAAGTAAACTGTACAGTAACTTTGTGTTTTTGAGAAAATTCATCTGGTAAATATTACATGTAATAGGGAACTATATAGATAACTGATTCAAAGTCATTTTTTTATTTAAAAAAAGCCATTTGAAGTTCTCAAATGTAAGATTTGCTGCTCTCTCTTGTCTTACATTGTCTTTTTGGACTGTTGGTCAGACAAACAATATATTTGAAGACGTGGTCTGTATTTAGGCTCTCTGAAACGGTGATGGTCATTTTTCACAGCTTTTTTAATCGATAAATTAAGAAAACAATCACACGTTGCAGCCCTACAGAAAATTAGGGCAAATTAGTCATTCAAAATAAACTACTCTCCATTTCTGAGTGAAAACATCCATTAAATCCCCATTACAGACCAGACTGCAGCAGGTTGAATATGCAGGTTTGTCATCATTTTGCTATAAAAGGCCTGAGGAGGTGTGTGTGGGGGGTCGAGGAAGTGTGGCAGTAATATAAGCAAACAGAGAATGTGAAGGGAGGAAATGGCCTGTCCTAATAATCACAGCTCAGGAGCAGCAGTGCATTCAGCTCGCAGCGCCGGGGTGCTCGGACGCTCTCTGTCTCCTTTCAAAGCAGCGCAGTGCTGCAAGCAACGCTTTATGGACAAGACCTGACACCCACAGGAAGTGTAAACAGAGGTCAAGTGTTAAAGTCCAACCCGCCAATTCTCACCTCCATTAAAGAGGGTTTGGAGAGGGGGGGTCCTCCACAGAGCCCTCAAAGCACCTGGGAAGGGGCCCCTTTAAAACACTGCAGTGATTGGTTTCATAAAACAGCTTTACAAATCAGCAAACATGTGAAATGTCTACAGGACATTTACATTTTATGCATTTATCAAGAAACCAACGGCCATGTTACTTTGACTACAGTGGTAAAAAAAGACTAAAAGTTTCATTTTAAAATGAAAACTACCATGTGAGAAAGTATAAACTCCTCTGGAGTCACCAGCTGACCTTTAACTAACTCTGACAGTATATTGACAGTTTTAGGTATGACAGCGAGCATTTTTCAGTTAAAAATGCATGATGAACTCCTGCATAAGTTCAAGAATCAAACCATTTATTGTCTCCTAAAATGTGAATGCGTGGCCATGACAGATAAATGGAAAAAAAATCCTTAAGTTTATAAGAAAATGTAATGTAATGAAAACTTCTAATAACTGGAAGAAACAGAGAGCGTTGCACACTGGATTATATTGAACTTTATTAGACTTTTAGTTTGATATTTTGTGGAAAATGTGCTTACTGGCTTTCTTTCTTCAAAATTAATGAGAAGATTGATACCACTATATCTGCTACAGTCAGCAGCTGGTTAAAGCGGAAAAGGGCTTTGTGAAGTAGAAGAACTTCTGGCCTGTTTGCACCTCTCCTCCCACCTGTGCACCTTGCGCTCTGCGCTCAGCTCCAAAATACCACTCATAGCAAATTTCAAGGTCAGGAAAACACCAACCTGGCTCTGTCCAAAGGTAACAAAATCAGCCTGCCAGCACCTCTATTTCTCAGTAATTAAAGGAACAGTGTAACAATTAGGGGGATCTATTGGCAGTTTTCATTACCTTAGAATGAGCCGTTTATATCTACATATGGAGCGGGTCCTCTCCACAGAGTCCGCCATGTTTTTACAGTAGCCCAGAATGGCTTGGGCCGGAGTCGATAACGTTACTCGCTCCCGTCGCCGCCACTCTCTCCCTTTTGCTTCACCACTCACTTCCCACGTACACACATACTCTAAACATTGGCTCTGCTCAAAATGACCTACGCTACTCTTACAACAACTGGCTCTAGAGAGTGACATTTGCGTTTTCACGTCGGCCACTGCAGCTCTCCTACATGCTTGGCACACTGGAGAGGCATCAGTTGGTTGCAATCTGCAACTGCACCACTAGATACCGCCAGATCCTACACACTGCTCCTTTAACACAATATATCTTTAATCTGTACAAAAATCAAAGTGTAAAAAAGTGCACCGGGAGTGACTGTGGTGACGTATTATAAAGAGCGAAGGAGACACACATGGCGGGTGAGAAGGGAGGTGGATGGGTCCAACAAACACAAGGCTTTCATTCAGGGGATCGCTGTTCGTGTCCCGTGCGTTAAGTTTCACTTTCACATTACAATCAGCTCGTATCAATGTCAAGCCATATTTTCACTGTACAATCATAGTAGTTTTATGCCCAACAATGATGTTTTTTCCTAAACCTAAGCAAGTGTTTCTGTTTAATTCACAACATTAAGCACGTGTTTAGATGCAACCGAAAAGTGCCGCAGAGGGGTCTGACAAAGCGTCAGTATGTGACGAGTTGGGATGAGAACGTGTTGCGTTAGCATGCTAACATAAGCCAATAGTACAAACGGATGAGGCTGATGGTATTTTATCATAAAACAAAATACTGGACAAAATGACTTTTTGACCTGATGGATGAAGATGGATGAAGATTCAAGAGATCACCAACGTTATTACAATTCATCCTGATGGGAACATGAATAGTTGTTGAGATATTTTAGTTTGGACCAAAGCGGTGAACTGACCGACAGACCGACGTTGCCATCCAAAGTGTGGCTAAAAAAGTTACCACATCAAATAATTAAAATGCTGTGTACTGTCTCATCATCTGCACAATACCTTAGATTTCCTTTACCAAATTACTAATACAAGTTCCTATATGAACTGTATGTACCAAGTAACTTGGCCTTTACAGCAGCTATCTCTTTCTCCTCTGCTCAGTGGTGTAGCGGCCCTTATGGAGCGTCAGACAGGTCGAATACACACATCCTCCGTTCCCAGGACGGGACCGTCATGTGAGTCAACAGATACCGTTCAGTGAGAAAGTTAATCCCTCATTAAGTTGGTAATGACATGGACAGTCATTTCTCTGAGTGGATGGAGGACTCTGGCCTGAATGGCCACTATTAGCCCAGCGGAGAGCAGCTCGTACAGTAGCACTTCACAGCGCTGGTGTCGATGCTAATGCTAATGGTTGCTTAGCGGGAGCTGCAGTGACTGGAGGTCCTCCCTTCTGCCACACGTGTAAATGAAAAACACACAGAATCTGCATAGTGACGCTGCAAAAGAAGCAGCATCAATGCTGGAATTAGTCAATTCATTTCACATTTAACCATTTAGCTGATGGTGTTAATGTAGCTCATTTTACAGAGAGAGAGAGAGAGAGTAGGGCTGAGAGGTTTCAGACAAGGGCACTTTGACAGGATATAAGACTTATAGAGGGACACAAATTCTCGCTTTTATCACTATTTCTGTCCCTTCACTGTGGAATTATTCCGATACAGCCACATTACATGACACTTTAATTAGTAATTTGCCGAATGCTTTTAAAAGAGCTGGACATTTGACTTGGATTCAAGTTAGAAATGAGGACTTGACTGCTATAAGACTGGACTTTCATTTCATTTAATCAATTGAAATTAAACATATTAAAGTCCTAAATTTTGGATTGGTAAAATCCCAGAAGAACATACTGTAAATGAAATAAGACAGTACCAGACAGGTTTTTTGCATGCCTCACAGCTTGAAATGATTAATTGTTCACCCGATTCGACTGTTATCAGGCCATTAAATAGGCGTTATCAGTCGCTATAAGCACCATAGATGTGGGTCATTAGAGGCCTACTACACCAACTTCGTTGTAAAAGTGAAAGTGAAACTTAAAAGCAACATCGTAAAATTGAATGAAACGACACGTTTTGAAAGAAAACAAAAAGGCTTCTTTAGGTTTAGGCAACAAAAAACACTTGGTTAAGTTTAGGAAAAACATCAAGTTTTGGGTTAAAATAACTATGAACTCCAACACAACTACACATTGTTGGTTTCACACGGGATGCAAACTCCAGTCTCCTGGGTGAATGTCCTGTGTTTTGTTGCTAGAGGTCGCTGTCATGTTCTTTTATACATTCTTTCGGTGATTTACCATGTGAACAGATGATGAAACCTACTAGTGGGTGTAGTAGGCCCCTATTAACCCACATCAATGGTGCTTATAATGACTGATAAAACCTATTTAATAGCCTGACAACAGTCTAATCAGCCCACAGCAGAGCCTGAATGTGTATTGGAGCCAGACGGAGAATACCTGGCCTTTCATTGACTCCCATTTATAGTCAAGGTGAGGTCCAAGGCCCAGCAGGTCCTAGTAATGAGCCCTCAGCCCCAGCAGCAAGGTGACAGAGGCAGGCTGCTCTGGATCGTCCTGTAAACGGCTTCATAAACTCATCAGCGATGGATGTGCGTGGACAGGAAAGGCCCAGATTACAGTGCCTGTTAAATGTGTCGGGCAGGTGAGAAAACGATCCCCTTTCACCTCAAAAATAATAATGATGACAGTGTTTCTTCATGCTTTTGTTTCATTCAATCATGTGTGAACTGAGCTGGAAGGTGAGACAGAACAGAGCAGAAGAGTTTCTCCTCTGTCGCTCTTATTTCTGCATTATCTCACCTCTCTGTCATAACCATAACTCCTACGTTAATAATACTTGTAGCATCCATTGTTTGGAGATCATGACTTTGATCTTTTAAACTCCTCACAACTGTTGGATTAAGGACTTTGCTTTAGATAAGAGCAGAAGGTTAAACCTCCTGCTTTTTATATGCAGAAAAGAGTTTAAACACTTAACTACCCAAAAATGAATTCCATATATTTCTTGGGAAACTTTTGCTATTGATTATGCCAACCAACTGAGAGTACTACTTTTTTATTTTTTATTTTATTTTATTTATTTATTTATTTTAAAGTTATATGTTACTTTATACTTTTCTGCACACTACTGTAAGGGACCACAATTCAACAAAGAGAGATTATATATAAAAAGAAAGTAATACTTAAGTTTCCTGTACTTTAAAGGCACTTTGAGTATTTCCATTTTATGCTACCGTTTACTTCTACTCTACTACATTTCAGAAGGCAACACTGTACTTTTGACTCAACTACATTTACATTCACAGACAGTTGTAGTCTCTTGTTACATTTTTCTTTGAAAAGTTAATAAAATAAACTCCCCAGCACATGAAGTAGTTCAAATTAGCTCAGAATCATCCATCTACAACATTAGAATGCTGGTAACATGTTAATGCATCAGTATGATCCAATAATATAATATTTGTACTATAACAGTCGAAAAATTCAAGGTCCATCCTGCATAGTGGGTACTTTTATTTTGGAAACTTTAAGCACATTTTGCTTATAATACATCTGTACTTTTATTTAAGTAAATCCTTGAAAACAAGACACGTAAATGTATTTGTATAGTGTAGTATTACTACTTTTACTCAAGTGAATGGAATGGAAATGAAAATATTTCCACCACTGACTGCATCACAGTGAAATGAGTATCTAAATGATACTACTGATAGTTGTATTACAACAGGACATTACATTTTATCTGTCAGAGCTGCAAAAAGTTGTATTTTGTGGTGAACAACTGTACAGTTGTCATAGAACTTTGAAGTTAAACTGAGTTCTTTTATATGCAAATATTTCTGTACTTTTAATATCCAACACATGCCAAACGCCTTTTATTCTTGCTTATATACTACAGTGTGCAATAAGCAACGGATTCTAGTATGCATTTGGTACTATTTTGCACGGTTTATAATTGTAGTTTTGTTAAAGTCATGTATGTACCTGTATGTATATGACGAATACAATAAAGTTTATGTTTAAATCTTAAGTTGCTTCAGGAAAAGTCACATTTGGAAAGCAGACAAATTTGAATGTAACACCTATATAACCTTTGGTCTTTCTTGGAGTTATGCTCCCAGAAGTGCAAACAAATCCTAAAGAAGTGACCCTTTTGTAGCCACATTGTAGATACTGAATGAATGAGTGCTGATGAGGACTTTCAAGCTGTTGGAGAGAGCCTCATTTGGGGCGGATTGCCCATAGAGCCATTAGAGAGCAGCTCCTCCAGCTTCTTTCTCCTCTCAGGCCATGACTATGAAAAGAGGACTCTCTGGGACAATGCTCCGCGTATTCCCTGTCTGGCTCCAATACACAAGGAGGACATGTTTCCTTCACTAGCAGCATCATTAGAGAACACAGGGTGAAAAAGACATGTCAGGAGAGTTCAGAATATTAGAGGAGCACTTGGCTGCAAATGACATTAAGATTTCTCTCTTAAGTCTTTTTTTACTTGATTTGGCAATTGGGGTTGCAACTAATGATTATTTTCATTATCTATTAATCTACTAAAACTAATCTGCTAAAACTAAAACTAAAATGTCCATCACAAGTTCCAAGAGCTCAAGGTGATGCCTTCAAGTGTCTTTTCTTATCCAACAAACAGTCAAAACTCAAAAATATTCAGTTTAGTTTCATAGAAAACCAGCAAATAGTCAAGTTTGACAAACTGGAACCAGTTAATTTTTGGAAATTTTTTTGCTTGAAGGATTCATTTGTCAACTGAAAAATCAACAGATATCCTCAATTGGTCAATTAAAGCATTATATTCAGTCTGACAGGTGAAAACATCTTTAATTTTTTTGGTTAATTCCACTTGTTTTTATTAGTGTCACTTATTTTCTAAACTTGTTTCACTAAATTGAACCTTATTTAATATTTTTTCAAGCTGATTTGACTCGGAAACATCTGAAATTGTGTCATTCTTTTATGTTAAATTAAGGTTTCAACACTGTATGTGAATGAATTGATCTGTCAGGACAGATTTTTCTGCAGTACTCGCCAGTAAACAGCGGTGATGGGGTGGGTGGTCCGGTCGTAGAGGCATCAGAAGAAGCATCCTTATTGTTCAGGCCGGGTCGAGAAAGTCTGTGTTTGCGCTCTTCATTAGACATTCTAGTGTCAGTGAAGGAGAATAAATAAAACGCTCCGAGGTCAAAGGGAAGGAGCGTTTCGCTTCGGTGTTTAAATGTGTTTTAACAGTTACTTAAGGCTCCGCAGAGCCTCTCTGCCACCTCCAAATGATGGAAATGAGCCGGGAGAGTTTGCAGAGCTGGCAATAATCCCAGTTGAAAGAGAGGACGTCTTTGTGCCAGAAAGCAAATCACTTCCTTTAAAGAAGCCGCTGCTTCATCTTCAAACCTTTAATGAGGAAACGATAAAACAAAGTATTAGTTCAGAATAAAGGTTTCTTGAGACTGGCTTCTATTTGATTCACAAGATGTTTTGTATTTTTAAGCAATCAATGAATCCACCGTCAGATTTAAGTCTTTAGACCAACTTGGATTGTTTTAGGAGTCAGCCAGAGGAGCAGAGGCCTTTCCCAGTCTGACATTCAAAGGATGGGATGGATCAACCTGTGGATTAACGCGGTGGCTGAGATTAGCAGAGTTGCAGTTTGATAAAACCAGCAGCACCACTCTGTCACCACACCCGACCCGCTGTATTTGACGCCTCAATTACGCAGCGCAGTTATTCGGTTTTAATAGCGACACCGCTGCTGTTAAAGGACACACTCTGGAAATAGAGCGCATTCATTTTATACAGGAAAAAGATCATGGGCTGTTTATATAGAGGGGTGATACTTGATTTACAGCTAGATGAGATAAATTAAAGTTTTGATTATTCCTAAATCTGATGGTTGAAAAAGTTTGGATGATTAAAAAAAGACGTCTGTAAATTGTACATCTTGAAGTCGGCCTCCAATTGTGAAGCGACTTGTTACGCTGCTTAAAGCATCTGTTGGCCAGCCAGGACTTAAAAGGCTCCAAATAAGATGATTTGGTAACATCAAGGCTTTCCCAGCGGTAATGATTACATTTGGACTTAAGATCCATGCAAGAATTTGTAGCCCAGTAAATCTCCTGAGTCCCTGCCCCCACGACTCTTCAAAAGCCTTGTCATTCAAAGGGTTAGGATGTTTGACAATCCCAGCTTGTACTACTCCACCAATTAATTGGATACGTTGTCGGGATGTTCGTTTCTCTCATCTGCTACTTAGAAAGACAAAGGATCGATGGGGGGCTGTTGACACCTCTGTGTCTGGCCGGAGTATAAATGAGGAGGCTCGGCAGAGGAGCAGCATCACTCTCCGGCTGCACTTGGAGCAACAACTTGTTTCTGCAAAGACCTTCGAGATTCTCCACTTTTTTAAAACACCTGGCAGAATGCAGGTGCCGAACAGACCAGTGGGAGCTTACGGATACTCCATGCGTAATTACGCACCAGCATCGCTATACCCGCAGTACCAGGGGAGCCTTTGCGAGTCCACAACGAAACCTCCCAGCGGAAAATCTTTCACCATTGACGCTTTGCTCGCCAAGCCGGAGGACACAACCAGCTGCCGGGCGACTCCTCCTCAGAGCGGAGACAAATATCAACCGGTTCTGCCTCTCAGCGGACACTTAGGCTTACCGATGGCAGCAGCACCTTACGTCTACTCTCCAAACATGTTGCACTCAGCGCTCCACACACAACCCGGATACTCAGTCTACTGCTGCCCGCCTTTCACCTACCAATCATCGTGTCGTGGAGCATTTTACGCACAAGGTAGGCATCAATCAGAGCAAGATCTAAATGTCAAAATCAATCTATATTCACGTGGCAGCAGTGTGATTAAATGTGCCTCTCATCTCTTCTTCGCAGCTTCAATGTCCAAAGTGAACGCAGGGCTGCACTCGTTCAAAACTAAAGGTGGGAAGTCGAAACGGATGCGCACCAGCTTCACCAGCGAGCAGCTCTCCCGGCTGGAGAAGGAGTTTGCACGGCAGCAGTACATGGTCGGATCCGAGAGGTTCCTCCTGGCTTCGGCTCTGCAGCTCACAGAAGCTCAGGTAAGAACACAGAGACTGATAATCTGACTTTAGACATTTAAAATGTAGCACCAGAAATACAGTATATAAAAACGTTTTCACTGCAATATTTCTAATATCCATGTTGTTTTTGTTCTCTCCAGGTCAAAGTCTGGTTCCAGAACCGACGCATCAAGTGGCGCAAACAGAGTCTGGAGCAGCAGCAGGCCAAGCTGGCCAAACTGGGCCTGGCTGCTCCGCCGAAAAGTCCCGGATCTCAAGGCCACGGTGATGAAGGAGATGAGGAGGATGAGGAGTTCTCCGACCTGGACGTGGACATCGACGTGTCTGATGACTGCACTGACCACTGTTGACCGAACAGCACTGGACTCTTTGAGACAAAGACTTTTTGTACATATACTGCTGAGAAAGGAGGCTTGTGTCTCCAACTATGAATATTTAATAGATGTATAGTTATATATTTAATTTTTTCTTGCTCTTTGATAAGTTCACTTCATGTGTCTCAGTTATTTTATATTTGAATGAAATATTCAGAAATATATTTTATGACATTAATGGCAACGTTGTCCTGTTCATTCCTTCTTATTCAGCCAAGTGTCCGAAGCAGTTTCAGAAGTTAAAGGTGACATTAAAGAATATGTATTTATTTAAATTCTAAAGCCACTGAAATCCATTTTTTTTCAATCAGCTTCTGCTAAGATATTCTCCATTAACACAAAATGGTCTAGTTTGAACAGTTTATTTCTCATAAGAGATTTCTGTTTTCCTCTAAGCTCTTGGTACTGGTTTGACGAGGGCGGGGCTAAGTGGGTAAACGTGACATCATACACGTTTGTCAACCAATCCGGATTTGACAAAATTTAATCAAAATCTGATGACAGTTCTGGGTTTGTTTAGCTACTGTTAAATCAGGTCAAATCATATCCACACAGTCCTGATGAAACATGGTGCCTTCGAATGAAGCTGGTGAGCTCGTGTTTACAACACGTTAAGTTGTGTACACGATATGCTTGGCGCTCAGGTGGTGAAGTTGTGGGAACACCGCTGCTAAGAAACGGCAATATTAACGTTACTGTTGGCAAAGAAGCCACAGAGGCTAACAATTTAACAAGCTAGCAAGCGGGTAACATAATGCAGTAAATTCAAAGACATCATGACAGAGGAAAAATATGAGGCCATTGGGAATATCAACATTTTCCTCAGACGTATAAAATTACGAAGAAAAACAATAAACGACTAAAATTACAATATATTAACTTATTATGCACCAAAAACTGAACTTCCATGGCCTCCGCCATTTCTCACAACGTCAACAAACACGTCACAACTCGTGAACTCAGAGGTTTCAGAAACTTTCCACTTATGAGATCATAAATACCACATGAGGGGGGGCGATAATATGGACTCTTCTCCTGAACAACGTAAATACAGATTAGCTCAGTGTTTGAAATTATACCTAAAGATGTGTCTTTCCAAATTTGAACTGTGATTGTGGCTCATTTAGTGCATTTAATAATTAAGAGAAATGTTGAAATGAGAAGATTTGAAACCATGTATTAAGGGGCTTTAAAGGAAAACTGGTTTACGTTAAATATCAGAGGGACTGATACTCAAAAATACTATTAATAAAATACTATTTTATCAAATCAACAGTCACACTCATCTTAACGACTACATCTAAATTTAAAGAACAAATTAGCAATTTTATTAGAACAGTTTAATTATTAAAGTAAACCAAAAGCACAAAATGTGACGAGATGAACAATCAGATTGGACTAGGGCTGACCTCGGCCAAAGAAATTCTTAGTTGACTTACACTCATACGATTTTGACAACTAATCGATTAGATGATTTAGTTGATTTTTGTGGAGAGTTTCGCCACAAAGACTCACTTAAAAGCACCACTTTAAATCTTTGTTTACCAGAGATGTGCTCATAAGTTTCTTGGAAATAAGTCATTCAGCATGAAAAAACCATAAAAAACGACTAATCTTAGTTGACTAAAACCAAAACGACCGATTTAAATGATAATAACTGTGTTTGTCTGTCTATAAACATGTGGGTTTATTAATCTGCACATTAGTATCAAACTGATTTAGCTCAAGAGAGAGAACCTGTCTCCTCTCTAATGTATCCCAATCAAATCATCATCCTGCCCTTTGACCTCCCCTTATTGCTCCTCTCAGTTTGAAGATGATGGAGACATGGCGAGACATTTCCTCCCGGGTTTTATCTGAGTTGAAGTCTGGGACGGACTCGGGTTCCCCTCTGATTTAAGCTAAGCAAATAAATAACCCGCTCAGGGATTATGTGTGGATATGTGTAACCCGGGGTGGTAGGGGTCAGTCTGTCTCGGGGCTATAGAGCTGGGTCTCACTCTTTAATCTGTTTAAACGGTCAGTACGCCTGTTCTCACTGCTTCTCAATAGACGGGGCTCACACATGCCCTCCCTCCCCCGGCAGGTGTCCTGTCTCTGCTCTATTCAAACTCCACGTCTCTCCTTCCAGGTGGAAAGGGACTCATGCTGCCTGGCTGGCAGACATGAGGGATAAAACATGAGGGAAGGATTGGGACGTAGCAAATGAGTCCATCAGAGCAGCTAATTGGGGTGGTCAACCTGAAAGTCCTGTCCTGTGGATAACTCCGTCAAATTAAACAAAGACATCACAGAGAGGTGGTGTCCATCTCTTTAATCCTTACATTTGTTTCACAACAGGATATTACATTAAATGTACTGTCAACTACTTTTATCTTACATCAAACTACTTTAGAACAGGATTTAAAGATGGCCATAATATGACAAGCAAAAAGATCATATAGATTTCTCTGTAGATTTAGATCTCCGTCTCATGTCCATTTTCCTTTGACAATACATGGCCAATTCAAATGAATTGAGAAAAACCTAAAGATATAATTTTTAACATATTTACCGGACAACACAGTCTCACGGCAGTTCTTGAAATAGTCACGAAATAAATAGATGCAAAATTCCTTTTTTTCCGTGACATTTTCCGATGAGTGTCCAGCAACACGAGACGCACGCGTCAATTTCCGCTCAAGTCTTTGCAAAATATAACTACTTAGTTAGGTTTAGGAATATATCCACTTGGTTAGGCTTAGGCAACAATACTACTTAGTTAGGTTTACAAAAAGATTGCGGTTTGGGTTTAAATAACACCAGAAGTGGCGTAACTTAAGTACGGAAGTTACGCCGTAACGGACAAATAAATCAACGTTCTGGTTTCACACGGGACACGAACACCAGTCTCCTGGGTGAAAGTCTGGTGTTTTTTGACCCAACCATCCACCCCGATCTCCTCCCTATGCGGCCTTCGCCGCTCTCTATATTTTCTGGTTCACAATTACATGGATTACATACGAATATTACATACTGCAATATTTCTTGTGAAAAAGAGAAAGAAGAAACTGAGCAGAAAATCAAAAGCAAGCTGGAGAGTTATTTCAGTCAGATCATGTCTACTTTGACTTTTATATTCTTAACTAAAAACTGTAGTGTTGGTATGCATTGGGACATAAGTAGGCCTACCTTCTATTGCTCACAAATGTAACCCCAGCACGCCACACATGTCTGCAGCAGAGGACCTGTAGGAGGGAGACGACGGCTGGTAACAGTATCAAAGAGAGAAGTTTAATCAACAGTAACAGAGCTGATCTCTTTCTCTTGTCTGCCGCCCCCCGCCTGCTCTCTCCTGGTGTCTCTGCTCCGTCTGATTAGGGCTGAAGCGCCGCTGAAGGAGCAGAATTTGTGTAAAAACCCCAGAGAGCCGTTTCTGATGTGATCAGCCGGGAATCAGAGCTCCCCCCTCCTCTCCTCTCTCCACAGCCCAACGTAATCCCATTGAGGGGAAGAAAGAAGCAGTCAGAGGCCTGGGAAAACCTGGAGAGTCCTGGGGAGGGGAGGGGCGGGGGTCACCGGGCTCATCGTCCCAATTAGCACAGGGCACCTTAACGGCTGGAGACATGCCAACGCTGGCTGGGTTACTAAGACTCTCTACAGGGTCTGAAGAGAAGCTCCTTATGAAAGTCACATCTTCATCTGCCTCTTGACTTGTTGCTCTGATTCCTTTTAAAACAGTTTGTATTGGTGACAAAGACAATATGTTTATCCACTCTGTCTTATTAGAATATATTGTGTCTTTGCTGGCTCGAACTGTATTTTCTAGAGCTGGGACAAATAGTTGAGAGTCAAACATTTTGATAACTCAATTAATCGTTTTTCTAAGAGAAAAAAGAAAAAAAATGTCAGTTTTAGCCTCTCAAATGTGAAGATTTCCAGCTTTCCCTTGTCTTATATGATAGTTATTTAAATACAATTCGGATTGGTCGAACAAAACAAGCCATTTGAAGACGTCACTGTGGGCTCTGGGACATTTTGGCAGGCTTTTCCACAATTTCCTGACATTTTATACCTTATAAAACTCGTCAGATTAATTGATAATGAAAATAATTTGGTTACAGCCAAAGTATTTTAATTGATGCTACTTCTTTTTGTCTCTAAAATGCTCTGCAATGCTTGAAAAAGAAATGCCCTGATCTCAAGAGACTATCCCGGTAAATTAAGGGTCAAATAGATCAAATAAATAATGATAAGTCACGTACAAGCACAATAAACCGCATTGTAAAGCTTTGGTCATCCAGCAGTGACAAGTGGATTTAGACTCTGACTGGACACCTTTGTTTTCTAAAGCTTCAGGAATGAAAACAAGCAGCCAGCTAAATGTTAGCATATTAAAACTCACCAGCTGTTGATGTGTAGCTACTAAGACAATCCTAATACATACTGACACACATCACAACACATTCAGTGCAAATGCAAAAAACTGCAAAATATAGCAGACTATAAACAGCCTAAATATAGGATTTTGCATTAATTTAATCAGAATCATGAAACATGCTGCAAGTGTAAATTATGAAATATGAATTGCACTATTGTTATGTAAGTAGAGCTGCAACGATTAATCGGTTAGTTATCAACATGGTCTTTGGGAAACACTGATCGAAATTTTTCACCATTTTCTGACATTTTATAGACCAAACAACTAATCAATTAATCAAGAAAATAATCATTAGTTGCAGCCCTAAATGTAATGATTATTTTCATGATTTATTAATCGATTAATTGTGAAACATGCCCGATATATTTTCCCAGAATCTAATGACAAATTCAAACTGCTTGTTTTGTCAACCGATATAAAACCCAAAGATGTTCAGTTTACTATCACATGTGACAAAGCAATGCAACAAATCGAAGCTGAAACCAGGGTAAATTTTCTTGAAAAACAACTGGATCATTTCAGCTCTATAATGTGTAAGTTTCAAGCTTTTCTAGATGAAAGATATACTTTTTGAATACTTAAGTTAGATGAAAATGTGTTTCTCTTTGTCATTACCTACTCCTCGGTGATGAATCCATCAAGCAAATGCACATGATAACACTCAACTTTATAATATCTCTATATTATTAATATTGTCTGTTTCTTTCTATCTTTAAACACCTAAAACATTTCATCCTCCCTAAATTTAAATGTCCTTGGTCACATGACTCAGCTCCGATGCAATGCAGCTCTGAGAAGGTGTGAAAGTTCTCATGGAGAGCAATAACCTGCAGCTCCAATAGGAGGGTGCACTTCATTTGAATAACGCGCGTTTTAGGGTAGGCGATTGTAAAAAAAAATCCTCCTTTGCATTTTATTTGCAAAGACGAGGGCCCCTCTACTCCATCTAATAGTCATTAGCTTTCATTACAAGCGTTTGAAGTAGAAGCTGCCCTTTGTGTCGTAGTGAAAGGGCCGCACAATGACTTCTGACACGGGCAGCTCGCCTCCTCATCCTCATCCTCATCCTCATCATGTGTGGAGAACCGACTCGTTTTCTGCCAGGAAACAGCGGTTCGTGTTCACATCGTGTTCAGCGACAAGAGAACACCATGAATAGAGAGAAGGAACCCGGAATCCGATGGTTTCCAAATAACGCGTAAATTATCCAACGTGCGTCTTTTACGCACACCACGATCCATGATTAAAATGGAGGAAAAAAATCGAAAAATGTTGGATCATATATCTCTATAATATCTTTGCCTGCACAAAAGTCTGTCTACTCAGCAACTTATCCTGTTTATCAATTACTTAATCGCCTAATAAATCGCTGCAAAAATCATTTCAGGTACTTTCAATTGCTGTCTGAAAGCACGTTTATGATATTTTATTCATACTATATCTCATATTGCATCGCCAAAACGTTCCTATAACACTCATATTGGAAACTGTGTATGCAATTTGGCTTTACAATGTTCATTATACACTTTTTATGAGGTCTTTGGGTTGACGACATTGTCATAAAATGGTTAAAACTCGACTTTTAGATAGGAAACACAGCAGATAAATCTATATAAATCTATATAAATAGAGATAAATGTCATTCTCTTGATATGAACACGTATGTTTTCTCCAGGCCGTGTTAAAAGAGGGATGTTTGTTTATGCTGAGGAGGGGAGCCGGCGGAGGAGCGGAGCTCAGTACAGGTGGCTAAACGACCGCACTTCTCGTGCAGGTGGCACAAACGCAGCGACGTGCTATTTTTCCCATCTCGTTATAATGGGGTGAAATTTTCCAAGTATTTAAGTGGGACAGATTAGCTGAACACACAACGCTAATGCGAAACAAAATGACCAATTAGTTTATTAATGAACGCAGGAGGTGAAGAGAGGAACCCAGAGACTCAGATGGCCTCAACAGGATTCATCTACATCATGATGGAGACCAGAGAGCAGGCAGGAAGTGGATCTATACGAGCCTATTAATACAGAAATAAAGACTAATAGTTTATCACATACCTTGTAAAAAGTGGTCTAATTATACCAGCCATATTCAAAGTTAAAACAATGAAGTAGGTTATTATCTTATAAAGGAGTGCTGATGTAGAACTATTTAATAACAATAAAAAAGATTGTTTTAAAGTTATAGCTACCCAATAAAATGAAAACAGGCTGAGATGTTTTTAGGTATCAGTCAAAAAGACTTGAGGCCTTCCTTTACTTTGCAGCAGTGTGGTATACGCTGTATTATTTCATTTTCATGGAGAGAGGCCTACATTTTTTGTCTATGGTTGCAGTATTTTAAATATTAGATTGAAATGATGATGTTTATCACAGGAACCCAGTTGAGATTTTGTCTTTTCTAAACATGGTTGACCACTGAAGTTGATATTTGTCTGCAGGAAAAACACTCAACATATTGTGATGGCCATTAAGTGACCACACACTGCTGTAACATTGCAAATTTAGTATTTTGTCTGTTTTGCTTTAATGTTTTTTAGGATTTAACGTTGAGTTGGACTCAACAAGTTTACCCTTGCTGAGTTCACATGGGTCCTTTTACTCTATACATGTAAGACAAACAACATAAATAAGGAGTCTAATCATACCAGCTATATCAAACTCAAACAATCAAGTAGGCTATTATATTATAAGGGTTTAGAATTATTTAATAATTATTTAAAAAATAAACTTTTAAAAGGGTTATAGTTACCTGTAAAATAAAAGGTAACCTATCAATTAAAATGAATTTGGATTATTTGGTTTATTGAAGCCTTCATAATGCAGCAAAGAAACACAGCTGAGGAGATTTCATCCTTGCCTGACATGCACTGAAATGTATATTTGTCTGCAGGTAACATATTATCAACATATTGTGATGGCCATTATCTCCACCTATACATGTGAAAACTAGTAATTGTTGTATGATAGGCTACACTGCAAGTTACCACACATTTCTGTTACATTACGAATTTAGTATTTTGGCTGTTTTGGTTTAGTTTTTTAGGGTTTAATGTTGAGTTGGACTCAAATAGTTAATGTGGGCCCTTTTACAGTATATATTATGTTAATTATAAGTCTTGCTGTAGGAGAGAATATTTTGTTTAAGACCGAGCTGTAATTAATTGAATGAAATGTTATGAAATGTACAACTGTATTTTTGGTGTCTTATAAACCCATGAGGGTTGGGCACTTTACGTGCATGACATGAAAATAAAGAATCAATCAATCGAATGTTGTATTAACCTCCCTGTTCTGTACTAAAGTCTAACAACTGAAACAACTGGGAGTGCTGGGACCTCTGGGAACTGGAAGTAAAAACCCATTGAGGTCAAAGGCTCCAGTTGACCTCTGCAGGAAATCTTTAAACCTGTAAACATGCTGTGACTCCCTTCAACCACTGGATGGCAGCATTGGTCTAAAAAACACCACCGTGAACTGGGTTTAGTAGACTGGTGAGTGATTTCCCATCTCTTTGGAGGTAAAATGTCAGACAGTTTATGGAGCAAAAGATATAATTTTCCTACAAACTCTTTCTCTGAATGTGAGGTTTTATCTACAGGCCTATAACATTGGAAATAAAGTCACCTTTTAAGGTCAATGGGGCATTTCTGTGAAGTTATAATGAACTGAAGGATTAAATGTGTTTTCTTTACCATGAGACATGTTTCTAAACATTAGAATAAATATAACTTTGGTAATACAGATTTAAAACGGTCATAGAGTTCAGTATATGGTCGAAACTCACCCATACTATAATTATACTATTGTAATTTTCTTCATTAAATAAATCATATTTTTCTCAGTCATTAAAAGTTAAGACACCATTTTAAGGAAATCTTATTTAGGCCACTAGAGGGCAGCACTTTTATTAAATTAAACCATCTGTCTCCATCGTGGTCTCTTCCTCTATTGTCCCTCTTTTCCTACATGACCCCCCAAAAAACAACATTGTGGATATTTTAAACTGACAATTAAGTAGAAGAATATTTTTGAACAGTTTTTTAGACAATTGTGTGATTGAAGAGTTATTTTGATCAGAGGAAATTTTATTATGTTTGTAAGATTATTTTATTTTTTTTACAATAATTGAAATGAACAAAAATGACTTGTTGAGCTCAGGTCAAAGTCATTTATATTGTATATTTCCCCAAATTGTTAGAAGACAAATGGACACAATGACTTCACGGAAGGCAGTAATGATCCTGGTGAAATAAAGTGAATGTAATTCAATTTATTTATTTATATTGTTTACCACATAAAGGAGGTGTGATGGTTAAGTGTTTCTCTGTGGATTTCTCACATAATGATAATACTGTGTTTATGAAAAAACATGCAACAGATTGGGTGAATTAACACTTTAGAAAAAGTTAATTAAAATGTTTATAAACTTGTAAATCACACAGAAATAGTGGCACGTATGTTGTACTGTTGAACACCTGAAATAAAGAGGAATGTGACCAACTGCTCTTCATCATCCTTTATGTTAACTATTCTCTATTTCAGTTTACTTAATTGGCCAATGTGTAACATTTTATAACTACTGTAGTAATCCCATAATTAATATATAATCTAAAAACATCCAGTGTTAAGAGATTAAGGTCTCAACTCGCCACATATTGTCACACATGCACTAAAATATCTCAGGAATATTAAAGTACTACAGAGGAATTTGACTATAAACCTATAAAAACGTCTTTTCCACTGAGTTTCCTGGTTGAAGATCACTTCAGTAACTCTCCTCCGGAGCCTCGGGGGGAAAAACCAACAGCAACTACGGAACAAAGGTAGACTGCTCCGCTTTGTTTTTGTTAATGCAGAGCGATTTGTTCATCTATTAACAGAGCAGCGCTCAGGGTCAGTGCGTAAAGGCCCGCAGGGTTTCACCATTAAACTCCACCGGCTCGGTCAGCCCGCAAGTTCCTGCTGCTGCACTCTGAGGAACAAAAAGGACGGTTTAAATATCAAATCCTGCAATAAAGAGTGATGTGACCTGAAATAGGTCGCTCTTTACCTTTCCTTCAAAGACTTTGTATAGACTTTATATCCTTATCAACGTATTAGATGCGACTTATTCCCTGTGATTTCTCCAACACTGCAGAGTTCTTATATTCGGATTTATAATGTGACCTTATAACCAAACACAATTCTTTTAAACATAACATGTAGATTAACTGAAAAGATTTGTATCCTGAAGCAAAAATAACTCCGCAGAACTGCATGCAACAGTTATTTTTTGACAATCATTTCAATTCGGCGATCATAATCCACATAAACAAACATTTTATTAGGATTTAAATGATTTATAGACCTGTTGAGTGACTCTTCTGAGTCATGCATGCACAAATATTTCCAGTGAAACTGTATAAAGGGCTCACCCAGTAAATAAATACAGATTTTTATCTGTCACGCAAAAATGACACCAGGTAGAAAAATGTGGAGCTGTTTGGACAGCGACCCATTCCCACAACCTACTGCCGTCTTTAGGAGCCTTTAGCTCTAAACGCCTAATCAACAACTTGTTTTACCTCATAATTTCCATCGGTAATGATTTTCTAATGCAACCTCGACGCAAACGAGCGTATTAAGAGGATAATTATTAACTTGGTTAGTGCGCCATGGAGGCTGAGCGCGGAGGGATGAGGAAACCGGCGAGCTGCAAACACACAATTACAGGCTGCTGTGTTCTCCTGCAGGAATCAAAGAATACATGCTGCTAAACTGTTCTCATATAGAGGACAAACTGAGCGAGTCATTCTCCTTCTAACAGCGGAGTGATGCGCCTCATTCAGTCCAAATGTTTAAACCCGAAAACAACTGGACCTCATTTTTAAAATGAATGCATTTGAAAAGACTAAAAGACGGTTTTCTTGTGCGTCCTTCACAAACCTTATTGCATGTTTCTATATTATTATTTGCACACTAATATTATGCACAATATACCATGAATCAATTTAATTTTAGCTGTTTTGGAACTCTATCTGTAAATGTATACATGTTCTTTTCTGTCAACATGAACTAATAAAAAGTTGTTCACAAAAAACAAACCTTATTGCATAGGGATAACTTAAATATCAAAATTTCAAATAATGTATTAATATAATAAAGACATATTACTCAAGAACATTATTAGTATTATTAAATTGAAGTTAATTTATTGCAAACACGTACTTATTAGATAGGCTACACATAGTGAAGATATTTTTTTGTTATTTTCTTTATTTTGAAACAGAGAGCGTTAAGTTCAACATGTAGCCAAGAAATAAAATTACGCATTAAAAAATATCAATAGCCACCAATTATGCTTTCTTTGATAGGAGGAATTTCTTTGCGTTTGTTAATGAAATAAGATTTAAAAAATATATTTTAGTTTGCACGTTTACCTCAATGTAAATCTGATTCAGCGGAGAAAAAATTAATTAAATATCATTGGCTGGACTAACATGTTGTTTTAAACCATCATCAATGAAAATTGCGCGTAAATTAAAACTGTTAAATATATTCTGTGATAGTCGAGAACAGCCGAACAGGCGCGTACAGTAACTGACCTTTTACGCAATTATTTCAGATAGAGGTAAAGGCAATGTTCAGCACAGATTTAACACTGTATCATGAGGGTTAAAAGAAGCTATTAAAGCAACTAAATCATAGGGACTTCACTGACAAAAGAGTGAAAATCCCACATTTTCTTTACCCAAGTTGTTTTATATATCGTCACTTCTAGAGAATTTCTGGCTTATTGAACCTGCACTGAAACCAGTGTTTCTCCCCCCTCCACCGGCACAGGTTGTTTCCCTGAAGAAAAACGAGATATTAAGCCTGAATAGGACACAATGACCCATTAATTGGGGCACACATGTTTTCTCAGCGTGTGTCTGTGACTAAGCTGCCCGGTCTCGTTGTGTGATCTATGGAGCAGGTACTTGAGGAGACCTATTGGCAGGTTGCTCTGGTCCAATCAGCTCCCTCCGTGCGCAGAGTCGAGCCACATTGAAGGTTGGAGGCGCTTTTACTTGGTGCGCACTTGTGCACAGAAACCCTCCGAGTGCGCGCAGACTTCATGGATCAGGGCAATTTGCAGCACTGTTGAGTTTTGTAGCAGCAGCAGCAGCAGCATCTCCGCTGGACAACACCCCTCCATCTTTGGTCATGGTGCATCTCTGAGAGGGAGATCTTCTCCAGCAAGAGGAAGGAACAAAGACTGATCACTTTCTTTTGGTTTCTATTTCCATCAAAAGATGATGTTTTCTTCTGCAGGGAAGCGCTGCTTCACGATAGAGTCTCTGGTCGCCAAAGAGAACCCTCTAATCGCGGAGGATCCCATCCGTCCGACGGCTTTAAGTTACTCCAACCCGTCGACAGATGTGTTAATGAACAGCTACCAGGCTCCTCCGGCCCGGTCTCTCTACCAGAGCCCGGACCTGGTGTTCCCAGAGAACCACCCGTCCCTCACCGTGGCCCCTCACCAGCTCGGAGGATCCCACCACCTGCAGCATCCGCACTTCTTCGGGACGCAACACCGAGACCCGCTCAACTTCTACCCCTGGGTCCTACGGAACCGGTTCTTCGGACACAGATTTCAAGGTAAGTGAGGTGCTGATGCAAAATACGGAACATGAAACAGACTTTTATTTTATACAATCTATTTTGATGTGTGCAATTATTTATGCCCAAAAAAATAGTAAACAATAGGCTATTCTGCACATAAAATGCTGAAAAAACTATCATTATATATATATAATTGGGTGTATGGGTTTACTGCCTGACACAATTAACAAGGTTCTTGCATAATTTAAAATAAACTAACACTATTTCAGAGGCATAAAAGCTTCAATCTTTTGCTTTTGAGAGGTTTCCATATTTTAATACGATGGCAGATACTTGTACATGGCTGTCAACATTGAAAATATGTCTTAGTTGAACAATATATTGCAGCAACAAACGAACAAGGCCACCGGGTTAGCAGCAGGCTGTCGGGCTGCTCTCATATTTCCACTCTCATTCGCCCTGCAGCGACTCTCTCAGAAAGCCGCAGCCAGCACAAGATAAGCTCTGATGTACATTTGTTTTTTTCCATACAAGAAAACTCGCCCTAGGTTATAGGCTCATTTCATTCTAAAAATCTACAACAGCCAGGCTGTAGAGACAAAAATGATAAGATCCAGGATAATAATTTAAATATAATAGGAATAGAAAGGCTTAATCTTGCTCGGGTGTTAGCAGCACGGTCTGCAGTGATTTATTTACTAAACCTCAGCGCAATTGCGCACGAATTATTACCCAATAAATGAAGAGAGATAGATAGATAGATAGATACTTTATTGATCCCGAAGGAAATTTAGGAATGAATCTCTATTATTACCTATTATGGCATGTTTATACTGTATGACACCACTTTTATTTTCATATTGCTTTTTATTGCATTCCTTAAGTTTTGGACAGAAAATTGGTACTTTGATTTATCCTAATTAAAATATAGGCTAATTTATTAATATTCCATAATGACTCTGGTTAGGCTTGTTAGGATACAAGAGCACAAAAAAGTTAAAATATTTTATATATTTTAAAAACATAAAAATATATGGTCACTCTCAACATAGAACGAAAACTACTTTGTTATATTCAGAAATGAGTGAGTAGAATGTTTTACCATAAAATAAACCGAATATTTTCAGTTTCATTTATTACACCTTCCTGGCAAAATATTGGGAAGTATATCACAGTGAAAGCTAAATAAGTTAATCATTAATTAACCAAAATCCACAGTAAAAAATAATATAATAATAATAATAATAATAATCAAAACAAACAATATCCTGCAATATCTAAATTTATCTTATTTGCTATATTTTTCAGTAAATACAATTCAATTAGAATATAATTGTCTATCCTATATGTATATTAGTGGCAATTTGTTATATAAGTATCTAATGTCGAACCGAGTTGGCACGAAGGTCATTTATGTTGGTTAATTTGGCCAAACTCGTTTGAATTGGTTAATTATTTAACTAATTATTTATTATTAAGAGTAATCGGTCAATTTACATCCATAACAATAATAATACAAGTTATTAAAAAACGCTTATAGTTAGCTCTACAAAATGTTTATGCTTTATAAGCGTTTAAGAACTCTATTGCATGAATAAATAAATGCATGATTTGCAGTACTACAAAAATTAAAGCAGTAGAAAAGGAACTTTTGATGGAAACACAATGGTCGCTTTGTTAAATAGGAATTAAATAAGAATTTGACAAAAACCTGTTTCTAATAGACTACTTACCAGCAAATATTTATTTTATGTCAAATGGTATAATTATGGCATTATAATAATAATAATAATAATTATTATTATTATTATTAGGCTATTAACTACTACTAAGCCCACTAGACATAATAATAATGCCATAATAATACCATTATGGCATTATTATTATTATTAGGCTATTAACTACTACTAAGCCCACTAGAAATAATAATAATGCAATAATAATACCATTATGGCATTATTATTATTAGGCTATTAACTACCACTAAGCCCACTAGACATAATAATAATGCCATAATAATACCATTATGGCATTATTATTATTAGGCTATTAACTACTACTAAGCCCACTAGACATAATAATGCCATAAAAATACCATTATGGCATTATTATTATTTTTAGGCTATTAACTACTACTAAGCCCACTAGAAATAATAACAATAATAATAATAATAATAATAAATATAATTTATAAATAAGATAATAAATAATAATAATAATCTTTATAAATAGATTCGAAGTTTTACTTGACCTTCGCTTCCCATTACCATGATAAAGACGACTCCAGCATCATTAGGTCACACATTGCAGTGGAGTAGTTCCTGTTAACACGCTGTTCACACTGTTCCTGATTAGCTCGCCTATAATACAGATTCAACACACTGTCTGTCCGACAGCACACCTGAGGAAATGAGGTGTGATAACAACAGTTAACGGTTACCTGTGCCAGCCCAGTCCAAACTGACGGCCCTTGTTGTCTTCTTTATATCCGGTATCAGGTAACGACGTGTCCCAGGACAGCCTGCTCCTCCACGGTCCTTTCGCAAGGAAACCCAAACGCATCCGGACGGCCTTCTCTCCGTCCCAGCTGCTCCGTCTGGAGAGAGCCTTCGAGAAGAACCACTATGTGGTCGGAGCCGAGAGGAAGCAGCTCGCCAACAGCTTGAGTTTATCTGAAACACAGGTAAACTAATCCTGATTCGAACGTTGGTGTTCTCGCTGCTATCAAATATCGCGATAATTTAAAAAAAAGTCATTATTTGTACAATAACAATTTTGGAGTATTTTTTTCTGTATTTTCTCTAGCGCAAGAGAATAAGAAATGTAGCCTACTGTATTTGAATCAAAATAGTGAGTGGATGTGTTAAATATTTGGAGGATAATTAAACTTTTATTTCAGATTTAGTTTAGGATAAATATATCCGGAATTGACCCTGAATAGTTAGCCCATCTAGATGCAAATATCACTGAAAATTAATATTTTAAAATAGCCAAAATGCAGTTAACTCCTGATACTGTAATGTCAAAAATTATATTATTATAATTATTATTATTTAATTGGATTATTATTATTATTCATAATCATAACTTAAATTTAAAGCATCAAAATTATAGATTGCAAAGTCAATTATTTCTATTTTACTGTATGTTTAGAACTGTTATTAGTACTGTTAATATCTGTAGGGCCAGTTTTGAACAGTGGTTTGAATCTGTTAGTTGTTATTTACAAATAAGGATTCATCTAAATGTAGGCTATTATATTGCAAAATGTGAGTCAACTACAATGGGAATGACAGAGGAAATTAGAAATGAACAGTGTGAAATCATCTTGTGTTTATGACTGTATTATACACTTTTAATGAAATTCAAACTTTTGTAGATAGATAAATCTGTGCAATCCAATTTAAATACCTCCCTTCTCCCATTCACATGGAACAGGGCTGCAGTTTAGTCAGTTAAATCGTCTCTTAAAAGGTGTTTAATTCATGCATGCTATAGGATAAAGGAGTGTAAATATTATTGATGGTTATGTTTAATGAGTCCACATTATCTGGGTGTCAATTAGGCCTAATAGGCAATATAAGAGGGGTTTCCTGAGTCAGCGAGATGGATAAATAAATGCTGCTTGCAAGTTTTGTGTCAGTCAATAAAAGCTTGCAATTAAGCACCAATTGCATTATGCAAATTATAATGACAATGAACTGAATATTAATTAACTCTCTCAATTGTTATCGTCTTGCTTCTTTAGTGAGCACTTGTGGACCCCTGTAGAAACATAGTAGAAATAGAAAACCTATAGTAGACTATAGGGGTTATATGAAATGGGCATTATTATGCAATATCACACTCAGCAGGTAAAGGAAGCAACAACCTGCAGACAAAATAATGGATGCTGAAGTAAAAAGCTGCATTAATACTACCACACCTTTTCTGTGGCTGGTATATTAGCCCATGCACTTTGGCACGTTCCTTTCCATCATTTTAGGTCTGTTCTTAAAGTCTTCTGTGCTGCCTTCAATTTAGACAAATGAACAAAAATACTCCACCCAGCTCTGGGAACTAATACAGTATATTGTGGCTCTTTGAGAGTTTCAGTGACAACAGCTTTTACGACGTAGAATGAGCCTGAAGCCTCGTAAGAGTCAAGAAGTAATAGAGGAGGAAGCTCATATGAGTGCCTGTGTTGCTATTTAAAAAATGCATCCTGACCACGTATATGTTACGTATAGGCAGCCAAGCTCATATTCCAAGGTCATACTAGCAACACTAGAAGCTATTTAACCCGTCAACCTTTCCTGCGCATTAATGCCACGCTCAGCTGTGAACGCAAAGACAAGTTGTTGTTTTGTTTTTAAACCAGAATCCTTTTAAAAGAGCATTTTGCAAAAGGGATGCTGGGATGACATATGATGCAGGCGGGACATTCAAAAGTATTAGTTTTGCTGTGTTTGTTGGATTGAGAAAAATCTGGAGGTGGAGTTTTAATGTCATGGTAGAAAGTGAAGATAACCACTACAGGGGGTGAATATAATGACATTTTGGGAGGAAAATAGAACTGTATACATTCTTTTAATTTTTTAAACAGAATAAAAATTGTGGCATGGATTGTGAAAGTCATTTTTTAATATTTTATTTTGACTCTATTTTGACTCACAGGTAGAACTAAAACAACTAGTTGATTAATTGATTAGTTGAATAAAAAAAAATTGACAAGTAGTCATTTTTCAAGCAGAAATGGCAAACATTTTCTTGTTCCAGCTTCTCAAATGTGAAGATTCGCTGCTTTTCTCCATTTTATAACATTGTGAACTGAATATATTTGGCTTTTGGATGGTTGGGTGGGAGAGAAAACCCAAGGCATTTGAGAGCGTCACCTTGGACTTTAGGAAATTGTGAATTGTTTATGCAATTTCCTGACATTTTATAGACCAAGTGATTCATCCATTGAATGTCAAAATACTCAGCAGATTAACAGATAATGAAAATAATCATTAATTGCTGCCTCAATCACAGGCATTATTAAAAACATCAAAATTACATTTGGCAGCGCCCTAGAACTAAAGTTACACCTGTCTGACAAGTCAAAATGTCCACCTTGAGAAAGGTCTATTGCATATTGTTTATATTTAAATCAGGGCCTCTGATACCATTTTTTCCTTCCCGATACCGATGCCGATACCTGAACTTGTGGTATCGGCTGATATTGAGTACCGATCCAATACCAGCGCAATAAAAAAAAAAATAGATATTATTATTATTTAAAAGCTGTTTACTACTGACCATGTATGAATAGTGGACAGTAGTTGCCAGTGGCAGCCATGATACATCCAGGGCGACAGCACAGTGAAGGCTACTGTTTTGGAGCGACGAAGAAGAATTGATTTCCGATAAAACAAGTTGATTTTTTTCTGGATTAATAAATTATGGTATCAAATCGGTGCATAGACTGACACACTCGCCGATACCCGATGCCAAATTTTGGCTAGTATCAGACGCATTTCCAATACTGGTATCAGAACACCTCTAATGTCCTCGACCAAAAAAATTCTTAGTCGACTAACACTCATACGATTTTGACGACTAATCGATTAGTTGATTTAATCTCCACAAAGAATCACACAAAAGCAACACTTTAAATCTTGTGTTTACCAGAGATGTGCTCAGAAGTTTCTTGGTCATTCAGCATGAAAAATGTATAAAAAATGACTAATCGACTAAAGAAACTAAGACCAAAATGACCGATTAGTAAACTAAGAGGGGGCAGCCCTAGAGATGACACTCCAGTCTGTTTAACAAAGTGCATCATCATCATCATCATTAACCCTGATTATCTTTCTGTCCAGGTGAAGGTGTGGTTCCAGAACAGGCGGACCAAGTACAAGCGACAGAAGCTGGAGGAGGAGGGACCAGACAGCCAGCAGAAGAAGAAGGGAAACCACCACATCAACAGATGGCGCATGGCCACCAAGCAGCCCAGCTCCGAGGACATAGACGTGACCTCAGAGGACTAAAACTGCCGTCCAACCTCCGACAATGCTGCCCTAAAACCCTGAGGACCAACACTATTTATTATGTAATATTATTAAGTAGACACATTAGAGGAAGAACTAAATATGTGACCATCTCTTCATCGAGGTGCTACACTGGAAAAAAAATATTTAATGACATCCATCCTGAATGTCTCTGGATGAGGAGAGATCCGTCCATCATTTAATGATCTTTGGTGTGACCACCAAAGATGAAGTGAAACAACGTCAACCTCCATCATAGTCTGTTTGTTTTTTTCTAAAATATTGTACATAGTCCAGGTATAAAAGGTTGTTTTTGAAAGAGGCTATTTGTTTCATTAAAGTTGTTTTTACCACCTGCTTAGGTCATTAACACCTCATTGCTCACCCCCCCCCCCACTCCGCCACCTGTGTACCATGTTAATTTAAATTTCTCCTCATATGTTGTCGCAGACTTTTAATCCACCCAGTGACTCGGAGAACAGGCCAGAAGAACAAAGCAGGAAATTATTGAATGTGTCAAAGAAGATCCAAATTTGCAGCATGATTTTATTTTCACTGGTGACTTGACGCCCATTCCAGCACTCTGCTATGCTAATAATGGAGATTCTGCACAGAGAGGCGATTCATGACCAGCTGTGCATGACTCTGGGACAGACGAGACGCTGCACAGACCTCTGGTGTTAGGGGCGAGTTGTGCCACACAATAAAAAAGCGAGTTCCCAGCTTTGTGCTTCTTCTGCTCTGCCACATCTCAGTGTGGGGTGATGGATGACCTCTCCGCTTGTTGAATGTCATGCAGATTTCATTAAGTGTAGTATAAAACAAATATAAGAACATACTTTTCAAGCAGAAAATGTAAGTACAAAGAGATGTTTTAGAAATAAAAACTATTTCTCTCATGAGAAACGTAATGTTTTTGTGTAATTCAGGTCTCACTTTGTACATCATGTCAACCACGCTGCAGGTTTTCATTCCAACCAGCTGTTACAGCTGCAGGTTTCACTCATTAGTTGCCTCCTCTGTGGCTGAAGGTGGATGTGCAAATCAGTGTGAAACACGCTGCTGTAGTGTTTGATTGGAATGAAAACCTGCAGACGCTCCGGCCGTTGTGGCACATGAAGTGGTGAACAGTTCAACCAAAGAAGGGTCTTCCATGTTCAGGTTGTTTTATGCTTTAAAGAGGAACTATTTAGCTTTTTCCCTTTCCTTTAGTGTGTTATATAGTTTTTTGTGCATGTATGTAAAAGTCTGCAATGTCCAAGTCAAAGGGAGTTACTCTCCCCCACAGGAACACTGCTCCTGAACTGCCTGAAACACTTCGCTTGTTTCGCAGTTACTACGAACGTTATGCGTCTGCGTGAGATAACTCTCCACACCAGCAGGTGGTGGTATTCTGTATTCGTAAAAAGGGAAACCAGAAGACCGAGGGTGGCAGATATACAAGCCGTTGTTATGATACGTACCTTTTAATAAAGCTGCGTTTGTCGACCGTTTGTCGAGCCATGTCGCTGTGAAAATATCCGTGTATTGGAATGATCAGATGAGATGAAGATGAAAAATTAGAAGAGCCTTCTGTGAAAAATGTAATGAAAAATGTCCGACATGAGCAGACTAGAGCAGTCCCGGTGCGGGACACGGAAAAAACTAGGCCGACGACTCTCAACGACGGCCGACTGTCGGCTCGGTGTGTCAGGACCTTTAGAGCGGAGCAGAAGCGGAGTCCGAAGAGTTTGGATCGGTTGACCAATCACAACCGAGGGCCAGCTGACCAATCAGAGGAGCTCAAACAGAGCGTTTCAGACAGAGGGTGAAAAGAGGTGCTGCAGCACAGAGAAAAATAAAGCATTTTTTTGAACATTAAAGCATGTAAATATGTTCTAGTAGAAATAGGTCCTCTTTAAGCTAGAGCTAAAAGATATCCCTACACCCAGAAAGTGAAAATTAAAGGAGAATGAGGCTAAAAATGAACAGTATAATATGTATATATAATATGTTTCTCTTAGGTTGGGAGCCACTGATGGAGACTGAGGTGTCAGGAATGTTGCAGGACAGTTGCACAGGTGTCAGGTGTGTTACCTGTCGGCCGGTATTTCCTCTGAATTCCAGCAGAAGGGGAACACAGAAATAATTCCCATCCAGACGGTGAAACCTGTGAAAAAAGAAAAAGGGGGAAAGTAGTTACTATTGTGTGCAGCGGCTCTTTCACCAAACCGCCTCAGTAATCATCTGTCAAAAGAAACGGAAGGAATCTCGTCCTAATGACCCCGAGGCTTTAGAGATGAGCCCTGACGTCTGACCCTGATGATGTTTTGTAAGCTAAGAAACAGAGAGACACTAAGGAACGGGGGGGAGGCGGGAAGGTAAAACACACAGCGGCAGTCTCACCTTTTTACAAACAGCTGCAGTTGCAAAAGGGGCCTTGTTTTGAGTTTCCAGGATATCCTATACTCACTGCAGGTGCAAATACATGCAAAGAGATTCCTTATTGTCCAAATAAACACCATCAAAAGGTGTATTTTAACCAGTACAGTAGCTCACTCAAAGCACTATAAGCGTCTTTTTGTCAAGCAGGTGTGCTTAAGGCAAATCACATCTCGGTTAGGTAAAAGGTCAGCACGATTAACGAGAGCTGCACCTCTCATTTGTCTGTTAGGAAAACAATTAAGGGGAAAATGGCGCCCGTCTCCCTAAACGCTGCGTCTCCTGTCGCCTGAGTCAGCAGAGAGGAGAGTTCAGGGTGAGAGCAGGAATCCACCATGAAAAACAAAGAGTCTCTCCAGAGTGCTGCGAGGTGGGGGAAGGAGGCGCCATATCCCTGCTGCTGCTGCTGTAGAGGTGTTGGAGAGCTGAACTGAAACACAACGACTGGTTTGATCATCATTGTTTGATTACCTGTTTTCTGTTGGAAGTAAGAAGCCTCTTATTTTCTCAGCTAACACTACAAATTACACGTTTTATTGTTGGTTATAAAATTGCACGTTGAGTGATAAATCATGCAGCGTGGTCACAGTTGTCACATTGCATCAGTTTCAGTCGAGCAGCACACTGAATTACAAATTACAAACTCATTACTGAAAAAGAAAGGTTTTGAATAATGTTCAAAATGACTGACAAAACAGTTGGATTCTGCTCATTATGGACTGTGACTGAAATGACTTAAATTACCTCATTTGAGATATTTGCATACACATCTGGCACTTGCAATTAAACTAGAGTATGCTAGAGATCAGATATGTTCCCAAAATATAAAGTTATACATGATTTTTTAATGTCTGAAAGTTTGTTTGAGACATTTTGTTCAAAAGTTATGACGGAAGATACAAACGAGATATCCATGAATTTAAAAATGCAGAAAAAATCTGTACAAAATTGGTATTTGTTGGTATTAAAGCTTAACTATTATTTAATTATTATTGAAAGTTATAAGCTAAATTGTTGAAATATAGTCCAAGGAAACAGCCATCAGGTAACATTTCCATAAAACTCTCAACATTTCAGAGTGAAATTCTTCAGGCAGAACCAAATGTGATGCTAATATCTGATTACAACAGTAAAAACCTGACTAAAAAAATGTTTGTTTTTATTTGTCTCACCCTGGTTGTGTGCCACAGCTTACACCCAGCATCCTCCACTGATCCTGCATGTGGCTTCTTGTAGAATCACCGCGCTGCGTTCCCTCACAAACATACTAATCAGATCATGACAAAAGATAATACTTGAAGACAGGAAGTTTATATAAATCAAGTGCAAATACACACAGAGCAGCATCTTAACAACAGTGCTTTCAGAAAACATTTAAAGAATAAAAATAATCTCCTTATTTAAGGTTAAGACTTTAAAATATCATCACTGTGATTTTTATATGTGTGTACATACAGTGTTTACATTGTTTGATTACAAAAAAATATAGCATAAATGACCTTCCACAGAGGTCGAAGCAAATCTAAAAGATGAATCCTTTAACGCGGCAAGTAAAACCAACTGTAGTTGTTTTATTGCATCGTGAGACTGACTGACTGATTGATTCCAGTTAGAGGAGCCCATGCACATCTTGGTATTTAAAGTTACTTAATAATGAGGTTCAATACAATACAAAACAAAACAGTGTAATTGGATGATTTCAAAGGACATATTGATATCAGATTCATTTGGAGGGAGAGAGACTTCATTCTCTGCTCACGTAGATATTACTCCTCTATATCTTTACATAGCAAATAGTTGTTTGATGCTATATTAATGCTCTGGATATCGTATAGAGCACCTTTAATATAGTTCACAGTTCCAAGTTTAAAAGGATTTGTTTCGGCTTTAGTGGCACTATAACAAAATCAGGCACAGTTACATTTCCATTTGGCTGAATTTCTACATCCATTTAATCAGTGGTTCCTAACCTGAGGGTCCGGACCTTTACAAAGGGTCTAGTGGGTCGCAAGACGATTGCCCAGGTAAGAAATAAGAAAAAAAAAAAAAAAAAAACTAAATTCTGATCAACAAAATTACATTTATTTTTCTTACTTTTCTCTAATCTTTGCTTCTTTCTTGTGCAATACTGTAGTTTTAAAATTATTTCTATGAAACAATCTGCGAAGAGAAAAAACGCTTTGATTGAACAGCTCACAGCTTGTAGACATGAAACCTGTGACAGTGGGTTGTTCGGAAGAGAAGGTTGGGAACCCCTTCATTAAATTATAAACAAGAAACAAAACAAAAAATCACAAAAATACATTCATCCTGACTTCATTCACAGTATTTACAATCCAGACCACCACTACAATCATTTAGATGTGTCCTGCTATTTGGTCTTATTTCATTGGTAAGTGCCAATGTTATAACAGTGATAATATTTTCAGGTGTTGATATTATATTTTCCTTAATCACAATGTGTCATCATTTGTTATTGCTTATTGTCTTGGTGTAAACAACACATATTCCCAGTTTCAACTGCCTTTCTCTGTAAACGTATGCTAACTTCTCACTGGATAACGCAGCCAAGTTTACCATGATTCAGTCTCTGGCAGCTTCATGATGAGCGGCGGGTCCTATCTTCACGTGTCGGGCCGTAGAGATCACTCACAGGCCTTTATTGTATGTCACAATCTTACAATCTGTTGCCATGGCGATCTCGGGCTCCAGCTGATTCACACTGATCTGTGGGAATCAAAGCAGCACAAAAAGGTCAATTAGTGCAAATAGAAATACGTGCCACAATATGTCAGATATGAAATGTTAACATACTGTAAGTGACCGCTGTAGATGAATCATAATCATCTACATGAGCCGCTACTTAAAGATTTGAAACAGTTTGTAACTAAATAATTCTTAAAGGCCTTAAATGTTCTGTATTTACTGCTAATGTGCAAAAAGAGCCAATTTGGCAGATGAAAGTCTAATTTGAGGTTTTCATCTCCTAATATTTGAACCAGAGACAGATGGCTGTTGGAGTTGGAGGCAGAATCCTAATCAGACATCTTGGTAGGTGTGAAATGGGGAAGTGGGACAAATTGAGTAGGCAGGGGGTCCAGGGGAGCAGGGCATTCATGTTGCTTTTTAGGGACTTCTTTTTTTTTTTCACCTGCTATCTTTGCCAAAGTGCAAAAAAGGACTTGTGAGAGAAAAACAGGCCCCTCTGTGGAACGGGAGGCAGCTTTTCACAGGACTGTTGGCGACACATATGTCTGAAGTTTTTTGCCATATGGCTGTCTGAGCTATTTCCAGCAGTAATTAAATCCTAAACATTTTAAAGCCAGAGCTGGTTGGCTTGTGTCAGCAAGTCATTTGGCAGAGGGAAGACAAAGAGAGAGATGGAGTGAAAAACAAAACCACGCCGTAGCCGTTTAATGAGTAGAGTGACACATACTGAGGCAATAAGGCTAAAGTTAGACCTCAGCCTGGATGAATGGAGACTCTGGGCAGATCACAACAGAGCAGGTTAAGTCTCAGAGGGCTACGCCTCATTAGGAGAGAGCCTCTGTAAAGCTCAATGGGGAACGATAAAGAGGTCAGGAGACTCCGGTCATCAACATCAGTCATTGAAACACAGTCATGGCAGACGTGAGCAAAGCAGATATTAAATACAGCGAGGATGTGTGTTTGTGTAGCTTGTCCTCTTTCCAGGTCTTTCCATCTGTTTGGCGACACCTTGGAAGTTGCTTGATATCCTCCTGGATCCAGCTTTTCATATACAGTATGTATCAATGTGGTCATATGGATTGTCTATGTTGTAATTTTATCATGTTGGTCTATTCTGCACACACCACATCTATTATTGCACGTCTGTCCGTCCTTTAAGAGGGATCCCTCCTCAGTTGCTCCTCATGAGGTTTCTTCCATTTTTTCCCTGTTATAATGTTGTTGTTTTTTTAATTTTTGGTTAAGTTTTTCCTCATCTGCTGCGAGGGTCATAAAGGACAGAGGGTGTTTTATGCTGTGCAGATTGTAAAGCCCCCTGAGGCAAATTTGTTATATTGGACTATATAAATAAAAATTATTTGACTTGATGTGAGGAAGGAAATACAAAAAATAACACAAGGAGCTCTCAGTATCACCATCAATTATGATTCAGGTATTTACTGAGTTAAATTTTTTTTATCTGATTGATTCTTTTCCGAGCATTACCAGCACAACATTTGATATAATTTATATGTTCAAATTATATAACACAATATGAGTTAAACCTAAAGCTTTCACATTTACATTTGTACGGCATCTCTCTCAAATAAAATAAATATTTATTTGTAATAACTCAAAGAAGGACTCAATAGTTAACATGATGAGTGACGGACAGTATGGCTGGACAGAAGAACAAAAAATTGTCACCTACAGAAACTTCAACAACAGAGCGCTTTGCCACAGTAGTGTCGCCGTTTGGTTTGATTTACAAAATAAAGAAAATGCAAAAAACAAGAATTTCAGCTTCAAACAAAGCAGTGTTGGAAGGCCTATCATTACATGATGCTCTATTATATCTTAGAGGAAAGTCATATTTGTTGGTAGAGAAGAAAGGTTTTTTAGGGGATGACGTACCTGGGACATCTGTGGGAAGAGACTGATGGCGAGAGGCAGAGCGAGGCCGAAGGCGGCGAGGCACACCAGACTGTGGACGGGCAGGACGAGTCTCCGCCGTCTCTGCAGGAGAGGAAGCCTGGTGGGACACAGAGGAGGAAGACACACTGTCACTTTATTCACCTTACAGAAAGGCGTTGTGGTGGTGGCTCTGGTGATGCACCTTCCACAACCAATACATTACATGGTAAAGAGACAGCAGTAGAATCCAATTGATACTATATTGAACAAATATTTCAAAAAGCAGGAGTTAAAGCAAATGTTTTAAGTGTTAAAATACAGCACAGTTAAGAGGAGTAAACCCTGGCGATTCATCCTATTTGCCAAAACCAATTTCAGGCATCAGGTTATGGTCACTTACTGGCAGAAACATCATGAACAGGAAGTGAAAATTTGAAGAAAATGATGCCCTCCATTTAAGCCGAAATGCAGAAATATCAAAATCAAAGTCAGGATCTCTGCGTGAGATGATTTTGCGCAGATAAACAGACTTGACGTCACAGCAACATAACATCCTGCATGTCAGACACAACCCTTAATATCTTTATATCACTAGATTATCAATGCATGGTCAGAAAGATGACACATCGGTGCTCCATTATGAAGTGTGAATGGTACATTTCCTGAGGATCAGAAGATCAAAGTTTTAAGGGCTGCAACTAACAATTATTTTCATTGTTGATTATTTTCTCAATTAATCGATTAGTTGTTCAGTCTATAAAATGTCAGAAAATGGTGAAACATGTTGATCAGTGTTTCCCAAAGCCCAAGATGACGTCCTCAAATGTCTTGTTTTGTCCACAACTCAAAGATATTCAGTTTACTGTCATAGAGGAGGAAAGAAACCAGAAAATATTCACATTTAAGAAGCTGGAATCAGAGAATTTAGACTTTTTTTTCTTAAAAAATTACTCAAATCGATTATCAAAATAGTTGTCGATTAATTTAATAGTTGACAACTATCGATTCATTGTTGCAGCTCTAAAAGTTTTATGAGAAATTAATTTGTGAAAAGTGAAACACATACACAAGAGTGCTGCTCAATTGCAGATTCAAGGGTATCTGTTCAGGAATATTTAGCTCAAAGAACCAACAGGAAACTACAAACTTCCACTGAAATGCACCATTATATTATACTGTCTAACCAAACTCTCTTTAAAAAAACAGCATTTCTCTGTTCATGCAAAGTTTTACTCAACAACCAACAGTTGAATCACCTGTAAAGGCTTATGAACTATTTAAAAATATTCATATTTACAGTTCAATCTTTGCTTTTATTGTCATTTGTTTGTTGTGTTAACTTAAATAATCCCTTACAAATAACTTAACAGTTTTGAAAACCATCAATTAGAAAAGCTGCATTTTCTCCATCTGAACAAAACAGACTTTTTAAGGACGTTTTAAAGACCAATCTCCAGAAATATATTTGCTCGTCTCAGCCCATATTCCTCCTCCCTCCTCGCTGCCCTCCGTAGTTTAATCCCCTCTTCAGTGAGCGGGACAGTGAACTCAGCAGGAGCTTGAGAAAGAGCCGCTCCATCTCTCCTCCACCAGCGACGCCTCTCCGCCTAACGAGGAGAGCTACTGCCTAATGAGGGAGCTCATTAACACATATGGCTTCCATGGTTTAATTAGGCTACACACACACACACACACACACACAAACACACACACACACACACACATGTGCAGATACACATCTTAGAAGTGGGTTACAAAGAGAAAAGTCAATGGGAGAAAAGTTGTGAGGTTTTAGAGTGATGAGGGAAGGTTTGGGCACAAGTTTGAAAACCTTCAAAACAGGTGAAAAACTTGATATTATCCAAAATTAATGACACAATTTCAATTAATACTGGCTGCGTTCACATGCACAGAGAACCTGGCTAGTGGCCATATCCTGGTTGAGGTCTTACCCGGGTTTAACTGTTTACATGAACCTCTGATACCGTGACTGAGCCTCCTTGTCGCCATGAGAACACCAATTAATAGAATATCCCTGCTGACATGTGTTGTGTCAAACATAGATTCAACACTACGACACTGAATGACTATAACAAAACACGACTACTTTATAAATTCAAAGAGCAGTAGCAGTCGCAGTACGTTCTGCTTGCAATAATGTATTTTCCTGATTAAAATATATAATAATGATTATATATAGTTGCTAAAATGTGAGTTTGCATGAAGGCCACAAATAAATATGACGGAAATAAAGCCGTCATGGTGTTTTCTGAACATTATTTTGTACCTTTTGTTCAGTTACTTTCTAGTCTTTCAGAGGCTGCTGTACTGTGTATACAGAGGTATGTGAATAGGTACAAATAAACTGTATAGCAGGTTTCTAATTTCAACACTAAACAAACACCTCATGATGGAGGTGGGGGTGATGATGAACATGAAAATGCAACGGAATTAAATAAAAGCCAGAGGCGTTTCTGTGTCAGCAGCGGAAGAAGCTTTTGTTTAAATTCTGTAGCTGTTCTACAGATTAGTTCTCTTTCAATAGTTAACAGTTCAAGAGTTCAGCACATATCCCCTCATGCAACACTAAAGTTACCTTATATAATAATAATAATAATAATAATATATAACACCATGGGATGTAGTAATGCGCCAGCTAAAGTAAGGAAGAAGAAAACTGTAAGTGAGCAAACATGGATGTAGGAATCCACTGGTACCAACATGTCATGCTAGCTTATCTCCAAGGAGGCTAAATAGCGCTCCAAAGTTAGGCTAAATTTTGTTGAGGAAAAACTGTCATGGCCATTTTCAAAGGGGTCCCTTGACCTTTGACCTCACGATATGTGAATGAAAATGGGTTCTATGGTTACCCACGAGTCTGTCCTTTACAGACATGCCCACTTTATGATAATCACATACAGTTTGGGGCAAGTCATAGTGAAGTCAGCACACTGACACACTGACAGCTGTTGTTGCCTGTTGGGCTGCAGTTTGCCATGTTATGATTTGAGCATATTTTTTGCTAAATGCAGTACCTGTGAGGGTTTCTGGACAATATTTGTCATTGTTTTGTGTTGTTTATTGATTTCCAATAATAAATATATACATACATCTGCATAAAGCAGCATATTTGTCCACTCCCATGTTGATAAGAGTATTAAATAGTTGACAAATCTCCCTTCAAGGTACATTTTGAACAGATAAAAAATGTGTGATTAATTTGCGATTAACTATTTTAAACGACAGCCCTAAAAATAACATAACATGATACAAGATTTCGTACATATTTCCCACCCCTATTTCCATATAATCGAAACACAGAGAGTGAAACAGAGATACTGTATCTTGCTCTATCTGTAGCTTTTATAGTATGAGCTCCAGATCAGGTCACCTGAGTATTCAGGCTGAAATGGAGATTCTCAGTGCAGGTAGATGTAGCTTGAGACTCATAAAAACAAATAGTAGTTTTGAATACACGTATGGGAAGCTGCTGTCACTGGCCTACATCTGCTCTCAGCAGTGTAATCCATCATGGAGGGGCCTCGCAGGGATCCGTCTCTGTCCCCTTGTTCTCGCTCCATTGAGAGCCAGTGAGGGCGAGCTGACATAGAGGAGAGCTGAGCACTACTCACTTGCAACCACAGTCCAGCTCACGGCCCCCTGCTCACTCTCACATACACTCCCTCTCTCTAACTCCCTCTCTCTTCCCGTTCAGTCATGCAGCTGCCAGGAATCCCAAACACACCTGTGCAGCCGGACGCGCTGCCTGAGCCCGCCTGCTCGGAGCGGTCGGGACAAGTGCTGTCAAGGATTTACAAAGATGGCTGCATTCCTCGGCACGCCGCAGGCACAGTCAGGCCATCGATCACAGGACGTCCGTATAAACACATTGCATCATTACGACATCATTACAGTCATATCACACATCACTGAATCTCAGTGGTGGAAAAGGTTCACTGACTCTAATAGCAGTTCTGAGCATGAAGGAATCTGAAATATTGAAGTTTATGACTATTTTATTATTCATTTCTGAATTTTCATTTAATTAGTGGTCATTTGAATGTTTAATTAACCTAACTTGTATTATATCAGAACACCACTTTCATTACAGTATTAATTAACATTTTTAATTAAGAAAATGCTCCGCTCTAATTGGTCTCTTTTTCTCACATTAAGTGTAGCATGTAATGTGTGCAACAGCGGCAACATTTAGTATTTGAAAGAGGCAGAAGTCACAATAGCTGAATGGACAAAGAAAAGGGCGCCACCTACAGAAACTCAATCAGCAGAAAATCCAGGGGAAAATAAACAGAGAACTGTCTGACTGTACTGCCTTTCCAAAACGAAAAGCCATTACGAATTGAAGCAGATGCGGCTCTACTTTTGGTATAGTTTTTCTGTTGTTTATTAGTTACACTCTACACTGAGTTTCTCTATTTTATTTAGTCTCTGTGGTAATAGAAGCTGTAAAACTCCACAGCAATGACCACTTTCTCAAAAAGTGACACTAAAACAAGAACCTATGGATAATTATGTTAAATTATAAGTCTGGTGATATTCTATATTTTTCTTATTGTGAACAAATCTTATAAAAAGACCAAATACCACCTACTTAAGTCTTTAAAATACAGTGGACACCAGTACTGAAATCCAGCCTGCATATTAGATTAAAGAACAAGGTTGAGTTCATTTTAAAAAATGATTAAAACTGAATGAAAATGTAAACTTGCCTCCCATCACTGAAGCTTTGTTACCCACAATCCCTCTAAATCTACATCTCTTATTAGAAGCCAAACACGTTAATTAAGTTTGAGAAAACTGACCAATTCATGACAGATCAAATGATGCCGTCTCTTACTTTTCCAGTGCAGCCATGATGATGGGAGGGAGGATCAGAATTGGCATGGGTAGGACCACTCTGGTCAGAGCTGTTTCTAAAAGGGCCTGGCAACATACAAATAAAGAGACATTTAAAAAAGGAGGCAAGACAGAAAAACCAACCATTTTAAAAATGTTCATATTGAGAGGTAAACTCAATACCTCATCATTTATAGTTAGCACTAGATTGCAATCACAAACATCACAGCAATCATGAACAGTAAAAAAAACGGAAGAACTGACATCAGATAAAAAGCAACATACATGCCGGGCAGCCACTTTCGACGTTCCCACCACGTTCCCGTTGTCGTCGAGCACGCTGATGCCCTCCGTCAGCTCAGAGTGTCTCATGAGCACCACGTTGCAGACGTTTGCACTCGCTGTGGGGAGGCAAGAGTGTTTTTAAAAATGAAAGTCAAGTGTCTCACCTCCAGGAACTTGACATATTTTATTAGTTCACAAATGAGCAAATTGTCTTTTCACTCTCTGGCTGGGGTTTAAGATCAGGCAGCCCGTGCAGTGCTGTCGGAGCAGGAAGAGGCTCAGTTCTTTGCTCAAGGGTACTGTGGTAGGCACTGTAAGGATGAAGGACTACATCTTCATTGTCGTGTCATCAGACTGACTGACTGACTGAACTGGAATTTTATGGAAGGATGGAGAGGATGCACAGGTAATTTGTTTTCCTAATAATTTCAGTATTTCATGATCTCAACATCACAAGTTTTGTATTTCCTACGTTAATGAAATAACTATTCAAAGCTCTAAACAAAATGTTCTTTTTTTCTCACAAGCCGATCAGAGCAGACTGAGCTTTTCAGGAGGGGTCTTAAAGAGACAGGCCCTAAAACGGAGCGTTTCAGACAGAGGGTGAATACAGGTATATTCAGACAGACAGTAGGAGGAAAATAATGTGTTTTTGAAGATTAAAGCATGTAAACATGTTCTAGTAGAAACCCAAAATACAAGTATGAACCTGAAAATGAGCATGATATGTCCCCTTTAAATTAATTTACACTGTGATGAAAATATACATTTTACACTTTTAACTTTCATTGAGTGTCCTTCTGAATGACACTGAACTCCTGCTGTCTTTACTCACTGAAAAGCCCAAATGTGGTACATCACTGCCATGTCATGTTAGTCATAATCCACAAAACTGAACGCCACTCCTGTGTGTGTGCCTGAAGTCAGTCAGATCAGCAACGAACACCGTGACCAAGGTGACTGATGGGTCGACAAACAGCAGTGTCGTTCCCCTGTGATTTATTCACGAAAGCCAAAATGAACACAAATGTATGTTAATATAGATGGACCTTTCTCCTTGACTCTAATAGGAATAAGAAAAACTCATTTTAGAGAGTTTAGTGGTGGTGCCGCGAGCCTTTTTAATTTAAGACAACAGCGTTCAGAGTTATCTTTACTAAGAGCTGCAGGGCTCGCGGGTCGCTTTGTGAGGGGAATTCAATTGACTGAGCAAATAGCTCTTTTTACCTACAAGGGATTTTTTTTCTTCATCCAGACCAATTAATAGAGGGACAGATTGTGGGATTTTTTTGCAAGGAATAACAAAAACTACAGCAAATAGATCCAATTTTCAATAAAACATTTGTAACTAAATTAATAAAGTAATTATAAAATTGAATTCATTATTGCAAAGTCTGTCAGCTCAATGCTTAAATATGTGGCTGTAGTTTGTAATTATTTGAAATAATTACATTTATGTACATTCTAATTGTCATCTAATAACTTGTGGTAAACTCGAAATGCATTAAAGAACTTTTTACGTAATTACTTGATAATTAATAATAATTAAATAATGATAAATATCTTCAAAAGACAGCAAATTAATTATCCCCAGAAATTTCCGAGGCGCGTCTCTTCCCTCCAGTTAAGGTCTTCATAATCTAATTGAATGACAGGCCGCTGCTTGATTAGGTTATTACAAATAAATCTAGCCTTAAGTAAGCAAACAAAATGAAGCGGGTGAAAATTCAAACAGCACTTTACTTTCGCTCGCTTCAATTAGCCATTTTAATTACCTTATATATGGCCCTACCAAAACAACAACAGCAACAACAATGAACAAACATAAATCAGGTAAATGAGGCCTTGACATAGACGCCACTTTAGGGGTAATTATGCAATTTGTTTGCGGCAGCAGAGTTCTAACAAGCAGCCAATTACCAGGCAAAGGCTGCGCTGTAGAAACCTGTTGATTTAATTAAACGAGCCACCATGGTAAGAAAGGGGGGGCAGGCAAACAATTTAATTATGAGCCAGCAGCATTCTGGGACACGGGTCTATACCCCTGGGTGTGTGTTTGTGGGAGAGTGGCATGAAAATCAGCTCTGTGGCTCCATACACGTCTGACAAAGCAAGCTCACAACACGTCTCTAACCCCGCAGAGAGGAAACCGGACGGCGAGGAACAGAATGAAACAAATCGCTAGCTGTGTTTGGCTCTCATACAGCCATCTATGATGATCACACAACAGTTTTAAAGGTATATTAATCAAAATGAGTTAATTCTGTATCTGAAGATGTATATTAGGTCTGTTATTTTTTTAGAATTATTTTCTTTATTTCTGTACATCATGAAAATAGAAGAAGCAGTAAGGAAAACATGCAGGAAAAATCCAGCGATATTTATTTAAAGCTACTTGTTAATTTACATGTATAACACTTTGGTCCCATGACATTTGGGATCGATATCGATGGTACCCAGAGAATAATCCCTAAAAATGTTGTTCCCTGACTTTTCATCTAGCCCCACAAACAGGTCCCTTCTCCAACACCTTAGTTTATGACAAGATACCTCAAAAATATTAATGACCAAATTCTTGTCAGCCGTAGTTTCAGATTATTATATACACAGCAGGGTTGGAAATTAGCGCCAGTCACCAGCCAAATTATGGTAAAATATGCAAGTGGCTGCTAGATTTACTTCACCCACCAGACAAAAGACCACAATGGTAATCTATTGAGTGGCATGTAGATTTTGGAGTCCACCAGCCACAGTGGCAGGTGGACAAAAAAGTTAATTCCCAACACTGATACACAGCATGCTAAACCTTAGCATGTTCCACTAACGGGGTAATTGTCAGAATGCTAACAAGCAAACACTACATAATAAAAGTTTCATAAGAACTTGGAGACAATCATAACTCAAAGACAAGCTTTATTTTCCACTTAAACCTGTCACCGTGGAGGTTAATATTAAAGGGAAAGCCACCTAAATTAAGAATTCCAATATGTTATTTCCATGGCCGAGTAAAGTTCAATCAATATTTGTGAACACGAGCTCCTCTCTCTCAAAGCCAGAAACCAGAGAAGTAAGTCTCAAACTTGTGATGTCATCAAGTATAAAATCTGGAGCTGCTCCATAGACAATGAATGGGAGACTGATTTTATGGACCCACAGAATTTTTGTTTTCTTTTCTATACCCAAATAGTCTTTATTCTATTGTAGTGTTGTCAGTTATGAAACAGAAAATTGTCCTGTATACTCAGATCATTCCCCTGAGTGCTCTCAGTGTAACCTAGAACATCTCTTCCTATTCATTGTCTATGGAGCGGTTCCACACTTTATACCCTCTGACATCACAAATTTAAAAGTTTAGCACTCTAGTTTGTTACAGTTGTTCATGTTTACTTATATTTTATGACTGTCTTAGACCATGGGAACGACATGTATGAATTTTGAAAATGGGCGTAGTTCCCCTTTAAGCCTGGAGAAACTCTATAGTCATCCTACTCCGGTCAGTTATTTAAAAACTTGACCACATCTACATTGTGAACTCAAACATATACTAATTTGGTTTAAAAGGCTGTTTTGGTAGAGAACTAGGCTTAATCCCTGTCCGTCCCATGAGGTGTTTGACTGAGCTCTTTGAACTCACCCACTGCTGGGAAGGGGATGAACCTCTGCACCAAAAGCCTGGTAGTTGGGCTGAAGCGGCTGGCTTTCTGGATTAACACGTTCAACCCGACCTGAAGGAAAACCAGATGCACATGATACAGACAATCAGTCACTGACTCCATTTTAAAAAGCCAATGATACACACACTGAATATTTGGAATTAATACTTGAATAAATTGGTTTTCAGCCCCGAAACAAAAACAAGCAAGTGTCAGAAATGATATGATTTGGAGAAAAGTGACAAAGATAAACAATTAAATACCGTACTGTATTTTAACAGAATAGAGGGCTGTAGTCAAACGGCTATGTGCTCTCAGATAACACGCCGCCACCCGCCACTTCAGCCTCTGGCTCTCCCCAGCCCGGCGGGGGGTCGTCACCATAGCGGACGTTTAATTGGAGAGCTCTAGCCCCCCTCCCCGCCCGCCGTTACGCCCTCCAGACACCCCGCGATTTTTTTCTGTGCTTGTTGACGTTGTGAAGCCTGAGGGCAGCAGCCGGATGAGCGCCCAGCGGGACCAGTAATTGGCTCGGTTTGAGCCCTGTGTCCACACTAAGGGCTGTGTCAGGCAGGTGTGTGAACGTGTGTTATACTCTTTTGACATTTGAGTCTTTGATGACATAAAGGTAAAAAAATGTTCAACTGATAAGGGTATTGTGATGGCTGGGATTCTGAGGTTTATGCTTGAATTTGGCCATTTTGTCAAAACAATTGAAAATATTTCATGTGGCACCTAAAACTGTATTCCTGTCAAAGTGGAAAAGCATCTGAAACAACAGTTAAACCTTTAAACTCTGCACTGAAGCCCGGATTAATGACATTTATATTGGGTAATATATGGTGACTATAGGGTGACTGGGGGAACCTTCGGCACAGATCACAAGTAAACAATCAGGTCTGCAAAGAACACACATTTTGATTGCAGGTAGGACTGTCAGTATATCAGATTTTCACTACACGATTATCATGGCCAAAACAATTCATGATAAGGACATTATTGTGATATCTATAGAAAATTATTATTATTATTATTATTATTATTATTATTATTATTATTATTATTATTATTAATAATAATAATAATAATAATAATAATAAGGTTTGATGTGCTGGATTATTTATGTGATATTATCATATGTGTATTATTAACATGATATCAATATTTCATCTTTAAATATCACCGTTATCGCCAATACCAGTATATCATGACAACCCTAATTGCAGGTTTTACAGACTTTTTACATCGTTCAATTTGCAGTTGAAAAAAGTCTGACATTATGCTGATATATTGGTCTGCCCAATCGATCCATTATGTCTTTTAGACCAGCTAAAAGACATCATGGATCAATAAGTGACTCAGCTTTTACAGTGTGATGACATCAAGTCATTGGAGTCACAGGGCCTGTTCAGTTAGGGCAGAGGCATTATGGGAACTCACAGCAATGGAGACAGCGCTGGTCACCGCTCCGAGGTATCCCTGGACGAATTTGGAAGCTGGAGCCGGCTGAAGTGAAAAGTAAGTGAGTTTACAATATGAACACAATTCATGCAGCTCTGTTTATATTCAGTATCTGTCTAAATGGGACTGGGTCATTTCACTGATACAGTACCTTGGAGGCATTGCGGTTGCAGTAGTTCACACAGGCATTGTGACTCTGGTTTAACCACTGTACAAGGAGAGGAGCTTGTTAGTAAATGTGCTGATACAACTGATGAATTACTCTGTGATTACAGCTGCTACATTTAGCATTTTCAACATTGTTATGTCCCTGTCTGAGTAATTAGTGTAAACAAATAGGACTATGGAGGTTCTTGACCCTGGAAAAAACATACCTGTGATCATTTAAAAAAAAAAAAAAAAAATCATAGACAATTGCAGAAGCTCAAACAGCAGCAAATAAACCATTTATGTGCGATATATATGGTTTCCCCATCCCTCCCACAACAAGCCCACCACCCGGCTCCTCAGCTATCCCCTAAATATCCTGTGGATGAAATGTTTTAAACTCAAACGTCACTTACTTGCTTTTCCCTGAGCTTTCAACTGTATCTCAAGTCCATCTTTGAGTGAAAGTCAAAAGTTCTGGAAAAAGCTAGCAGATGATCCTTGAGTTCAATATTTTTATTTTACTGTAGAAATGAGATGATGCTTTAGACAATGACAGTCTTATTATATAGAATTCATTTTCATGGCGAAATTCAGACAGGATTAAAAAAATATTTGTCTCTGGCCGTTGACTACCATACATATTCTTTCCGAATAGGTCCCATGGGGGACACCGGAAGGGGAGGGACTTCGCCTCTCTATTGCTTCTTATTGTGGCACTATTTTCAGAATGCTAATTTTGTTGCTATTGTTGCCACTTTGGCGTCTTCCTGTCAAGTGTTTGTTTTTTTCAACTTCATTGGTTTTACGACATCTTGCCAGGACTGCAGCAGAAAATTGTCTGGCTGGCAAATACTGGAACATTTACAGAAATGTTGATTAATGTGTGTTTTATAGGTCAAGAAGTAGATATTTACCTGCCAGAAGATAGTTGACACCAATGTTTGATTTGGGAGAAGGAGGCCAACAACCTGCACAAAGATAAACCCTTTTACAATACGACTACAAAAGTACAAACAGGAAGAAAACACAGTCTAAATGATATATTGGAGGGGCAGTCTTGGCTTAAAACAATATATTTATATCAGCGTACGATTATACTGTATATGTGGATAAACTTCTTTGTAGCGTTCTACATTTTAGATTAATTACAATAAATATGATGACTTTGCATTACTGAAATGTATGAAAACAAGTCTTACCACTGGTGTGCCAAATGGGATAAAACCTGTTAAAAGAGAGTCAATGTTACCATCTTACACTCATAACTGTTTGCTTTTAGGTTAGCCGGTCTGTACAGGTTAGACAGAGCAACAGGATTCTGCAGTTTATTCCCAATTTTCCCACATATGTTGGTCCCAACATATTCAATCGCTGGTGTCTCTTTCTCCTCCCTCATTCGTTCTCTCTCCCACCCGCTCTACGACACTTGGAAAATAGGTGCTTTGAGGCCGGACCAAAAAACTTGTGTTTGCTTCTTCAGAGAAGCTCGAGAACTTCTCCGTCACCGTGGGAGAGAGGTTTTAATCAGCGCCCAGCTGAGTGTGACCTTTTTCAGGCCCGAGACAACCTGAAGAGCCCCGTTGAGCCGTGACAGTTCCCAGGGTGAACGACGCCTCCATGTTGGACCACATAACAAGCCCCTAGATCCCACTTCCCCAAGGTTTCCACACCAAGCTACTGTACCTGACATCCGAAAGGGCATGAGGATCTTCTCCCCTGTGTCAGGGTGGATGATGGCCTGTAATAAGAGCATAATGACTAGAATCAGATGGTAGTGAGTACAGAATGATTTGGGTTTGTTCAGTTCAAATGATTTAGGACGAGAGTTCTGCTGTGGGGTTAAAAAAATTAAGGAAAGTTTTAAGTGTTATTGGAAACTAATTAATATCACCTTAGGGCGCTTTCACAAGCCATACTCCGTAGAGTGAATTGATCTTTTGCATCTCAAGAGCTGTCACTTCTATGCAGGGAATTGCAGTCTGTGCCCACGAATCCCTTCTCCAGTTAATCTCGAATGACTTTAAAAATGTCATTATTTGTGTGGACTTTATTTATCATATTCTGTATGTTCTCTTTGGCACAGATGTCAAGCAAACATCGGACTTCTGCAGAAGTCCAGGTCCGTCCTCTCCCACTCATCTTAACCCATCGTTTACCTGTGTCCATCTCAACAAATGCCCGCACAGGCAGCCTGCGTTTTGGTTCGCTTGGAAACGGTCCGAGACCACCTCTCGCAAGCGATCTCAGACCGGTTGTTTTGGTCCGCACCAGAGTACGATTACTGCGTTCACAAATAAAATGCACCAGGTGTTGAGCCGCACCAGAGTTAGATTAAAACAGACTAAATGTTGGCTTGTGAAAGCACCTTAATACGCAGTGAAACTACTAAAAACAAGATGCAGATAAACACTAAACAGATAGGAAGTGGCTTAGTAATTAAAATCATTAAATTTGATTTAGATGAGTAGTAAACATCAGCTTTATAAAACTCTAAAGTATAACTGTTGCTGTTTCCATATTACTGTAAATCATTTTCTGTTGGTTTGATCAACTGCACCTGCAGTTCAGTGACTGTCAGACGTCTTTCTGGCACTTACTACTAATTATCACTGGAGTTAATACCACTCGCCTGCTTCACCGTCATTTCAGTGTAGTAACTTCACCATTAAAGCCTTTTAATGTTGCGTTTCCCTGTTTTCTGTACACTCTGCTGTTTGTTTGTTGTGTAAACAGGTTAAGTGTTGAGCTAAAATGTAAAGACCCATGTAAGTTTTGTTTGCCAATCCACCGACACCATAACAACCAGAGATGATACAAGATAGTGATCGTAGTTTGTGTGCGTGTGTGTGTGTGTGTGTGTGTGTGTGTGTGTGTGTGTGTGTGTGTGTGTGTGTGTGTGTGTGTGTGTGTGTGTGTGTTAGTGAGTGAGAGAGAGACAAAAAGGTGAATGAAAGAGAGAAACATCTTACCTGCTTTATTTTTTGAGCTTGCCAAAGCTGTAGAGAAAAATAAACATCTTTGTAAGCACAGAACAGTCTCAAGTATTTCTACAGGTCAGTTAAAGTGGCAGTAGGCAACAATTTTTTGGCATAATTTGGCAAAAATTCCATAATAACCTTTCAGCATATTGTAATTCAAGTGTTCTGAGAGAAAACTAGACTTCTGCTCCTCCTCATGGCTCTGTTTTCAGGTTTTAGAAAAATCTAGCCCGTGACGGCAGATTTTGACTAATCACAGGTCATTTCAGAGAGAGAGAGCGTTCCTATTGGCTGTGCTCCGGTCATGTGACCAGAACTTGGCTTCCTTCAACAGATTTTACAATGGCGGCTGCATCACAAACTTTCTCATTTTACAGCTAAACAGTAACTACAAGATGATTCTGAAAACATCTGAGGAGAGAAATAGTCATTACAGTAACAGAATATTGATTCATGTTTGATCAGCGCTGCCTAGTTTGACCGTTCGGTCGGAGTTCGCGAGTGATTGACAGCCGGCTCTCATAGACGGCAGCTGGACAGCGGACCTTGTTTTCCTCCGTTAAGTGAAATCCTTCAGATGCCGTTAGGAGCACCGGAGGACACAGTAGGACACAGAGGAACATGATTCTTTTCAGGTTACCTGTTTCATGTACTACTGTCACGATATAGCGGCCGTTTTCTAAAAATAACTTTATTAAATCATATTTGCGCCAATATCGCGTACTGCAGCTTTAATGTCTGTTTTTTAAATAAGTAACGTAGAAACATAAGCCTTTAATTATTTACTGGTTTATCTAACAGCGATAGTGAAATTATAGCCTGCTCTGGATATATCAGGGTTCAATGATTGGGCAAGTGGGTCAGAGATCTATTTACCCCAAGTCAATTTTTACTTGCTCCTATACAAATTGTTTTATTTATTAGCAGTCATCAAATAACAACATAGACCAAAGTTAATTGTCATGTTTAATCTATATTTAAGTAAATTAATGTAGAGTTTTAATCTAGAGCCACCCAACTAAACTCCTATTTCCAGGATAATTCAAATGCTCGCTTGCGCTTCAGCTCATAAACTCTGTCTTTACCTGCCGCCATTTTCTCGTGAGTGCCCGATCGGTACTGGGCATGTGCAACTCTCACCATACAAGGAAGAGTGATAGCTCACTCCTCAGCTACTTTCATCATCAGCTCCGGAAAAAACAATTCGTTTAAGTCTTCTTCTTTTACCACTTGCCCAATAAGGCAAGCAAGTTGCTAATTACTAGCCCGACGTGGTATTTTACTTTACCGCTGGGCAAGCGGGCCAACTTTAATGTTGAGCCCTGTATATATAGTTTGTTAATTAAATATATATAATGTCAAACAAAAAATAGCAGCATTTAAATGTCTATACAGGAGATATTTTGCTGTTTTTCTATCCTTGCTTTTGTGACTTCTAAATGCTTCACAAACACCTGGTTCTTTAACCCTTCTGTGGACCAATCAACACATCCTGAAAAACGTCAATGTCAACTGAAGTGTTTGTATCTTTACCTGAGCATCTGTCACACCTGGAGGCAGACTTCCTTGCTTGAAGCGGTCGAGCAGCTCCACAGACTCCTGCAGACGTTTCTAATTTGACCAAATAAGATAAAAGTCAGTAAAATGTAAAGTTAAGTGAGGGCAGTCTTCCCTGGACAGTCTTAGACATGTTTTTTATATTCCACTATTTAAGCCACACGGCTCAATGCATGATAATTGTGTTTCACTAAAACTTTCATGCTGATTTTCAGTTGACAAATGAGTTTCCTAAAGGGTAATGAGCAGCTTTCTGTGGTGTGATCATTGTCTAATGCTGAGCAAAATACAAGGTCATGTGGCCCAATTTGTTCTAATGAGCTTGCCATCTGTGTGTGTGTGCACGTTCCTTTCTTGTGTGCGATAGTCTTAGGTGTGCACTTTTGCCTGTGCGCACATGAGGTTGTGTGTGTGTGCGATTGCATGCAAAATCACGGCCATCCTTGTTCTACTCTCGTCATTAGGGGCAAGTTGAGGCTACGCCTGGCCCAGCAGGGTGCAAGGTGTGTGTGTGTGTGTGTGTGTGTGTGTGTGTGTGTGTGTGTGTGTGTGTGTGTGTGTGTGTGTGAGCGTACACACTCTCTACCCCTCACAGCTGGCCCACATGTCCACACCTCATCACATCCCAGGAGGTACTGCCGCTATTACTGTCACCAAAGAGCCCGCTAACAGCTTCATTACCCAGAGCACCAGAGCACTGATGACTCCATGAACAAAATTACCAAAACACAACAAAGACCTGGAGAAATGTTACGATGAGCAGACCAGAGAACGGTCCGGGGCCAAAAAGGTCATAACAGAGAATGCCTAGTATGTTTTGAGTTATAAGTATGTTAATAAATTAGTCATGTTAAAATTATTTTTAAAACAAGGTCAAGGACATTTTAAGAACAGTAAAATTTGATGCCTTTTAGGTTCTCTTCTGTTCGTTTCTCTGCAGTAAATGTTGGCTGTGCGGTGTTTCATGTCATGTAACATTTATTGTGCTGTATTATTTATTATTATTTTTCATTATTATTATTATTATTATTTTAATTTCTGCTTGTTTTCTGTATGTGGGGTTGGTATGTTTGTGAGTATATCTGTAGATGTTACTTTTTTTGTTTGTGATGAAAATTAAAAAATGATTGTGCTGCCATTTTGGCTCCGACTCTCAAAAGATTTTGAACTCAAGAAACTCTGTTAAATCTCGGTTAAAGAAAAATTAGGGCTGTCAAAGTTAACTTCTTTAATGCATTAATGCAACTTGTGATTTTTAGGTTGTTCAGAATGTACACAAGGTACACAACGGATAAAAAATGTGCGATTAATCATGGACAATCATGCAATTAATCAGAATTAAATGTTAAAAATCGATTTTCAGTTCTGATAAAAATGGAAAAAATTAGACTGGATACCTGCCTGTTACCTCACTATAACACATGCCAACAAAACCTCAGCTCTTGCGTTCATCAGCAATCAACAGCCGCTTTTCCTCCTTTCACAACCCATGGGGTGTCATTTCATGAGCAACAGTTTTGCCTTGCAAGTGCAAAATGAGCAGAAAGTGGATTACAGATTCACTGCTCTCTGCCTAACCTGGGACGCCTTAGTGAATGTCTCTCCCTTCCCTAAAAAAGTATTGCTGAGGTGCCATTAAGCCAAGCACATAGTCCCTGTCAGATAAATAGGAACTGTCCTAGTTAAACACAGATTAAAAGATGGTTCAGTTTAGCTTTCCTCAGACCAGATCCATAAAATAAATCATTAAGTTTGTGTACCTCTGTCACGAACAGTGTGCTGGGGTCAATCATATCCAGGAAGTGCCTGAACCGACCAAAGAATGTGTTCTAAGAGAAGAAGAAAATACATCATACAAACATCTTAGATGCCACATTAATTAAAAAACAAAGTCAATTAAAATGTACATTTTGTTCCTAGGACTAAACAATTGTTTTTCATCTAAACATCACCTAAACATAAGATAATAGATGCATATTGTGGTCTTTTAAAGTTTGCGTTTTCAAAGTGTTTAAATGGAAAACCTGAGTCGGGATGAGAAAGTTCAGAAAATCGTAATTTCCGTCTACGATACAGGTAAAATAAATCACATTTTTTATGGTTTCTTTAAGCAGAGAGAGGCAGAGATATTCCAGCTGTCTCCCAGTAAACAGCGATATTACAGCATGCCAGCTGTTTTAACACACCAGGTGGAGCCTCCTCATTAATGCCGCAGACAAACTGTTTCCTATCTGCATCTTTTAGGGACCCGAATCCACTCACACCATTTGCAATTAATTTCTATAATGACTGTGCCAGAAATACCTTTCCATCATTTATTCATAACTGAGCATAAGGAATAATTTTGGAGATGCAGAAACACACCACGCAGCGTGGAGAGGAACCCACCATCCCTCCCTAACTGGAGTTTAATTACACTAACTGCTAATTTGGATGAAAATCTGGTATCTGACTCACTGCCGCGCCTTGTGACTTCCTGAACATATGGATGGCTGGTAAAAACACGGCGTGGGGGAATAGTTTTTAAATCTGTTAAATTCAATTATTCACCAGTGCCACTCCAACTTGACCAGTCTGAGCCGACACTGGTGAACAGTGGAAGAGAAGGGACTCATTTTACCTGTAATCCAAGGCTAACAGCAGCTTCATCGCTGTTACACTGTATTCTGTGACCCGTCAGATCATGTGACCTGATTTGGACCTCATTTTGATGTTTTTACTATCATCCTACATCCTATATACAGACTACATTTTAAAGTGATATTGATTTAATATTTTGCCTTTAATGGCACTGAACCATCATTAAGGTATTCAATTTCACCTATGCCTTTCCTACCATGCCATGACAAAATATCTGCCATGAAAAAGGTCTAGTAGCTCAGTCCACAGGGACTTGGCTTGGGAACCGGAGGGTCTCGGTTCAAGTCCCCGCATGGACCAGGACTGAGGGTGAACTGGTAACTAGGGAGAACCAGTTTACCTCTTGGGCACTGCCGAGGTGCCCTTGGGCAAGGCACCAAACCCCCAACTGCTCGGGCGCCTTTCAGGGGCAGCCCCCTCGCTCTGACATCTCTCCATTAATGCATGTATATAGGTCCTGTTTGTGCATGTGTGTGTATTCAGGCTTGTGTGTACTATGTATATGTAAATAATAGAGTGAACAAATTTAATTTCCCCTTGGGGATTAATAAAGTGTCTTTCTTCTTCTTCCTCTAAATTATTTGATTTTTTCTGATAAAATGAAGGAATAAGTCACTGAGTTTATCATGAAAAAATTCAAATTTGAAAATCACCAAATTTGGAGAAATGTAGAAATGTTGTGTTGTAAAAAGTACAATATTTGCCACTGAGATGTAGTGGAGTAGAAGTATGAAGGTGCTTAAAATGAAAATACTCAGGTAGAGTACAAGTACCTCGAATATCTACTTAAGTACAGTACTGAGCAGCTTTAAATTAGAGACCTAATGTAAATCTGAGTCAATATGCCTAAACATACTTGGTCAATACAGATTATTCTGAATCAAAACATACTGTATTAGTTGAATACTCCATTTTGACAGCCATTGTGACTCAACTTACAGCTGACCAAGACGCTTCAATACCGACCAAGTGCAAGTTTCAAGAGTTATAATACTAGTTTAATTTAAATTAAAAAAAATAATAATTATGTATTGTGTTTTCTCGGGCATGAGTTTCACAAACTTGTCACGTGACAGCACGAGTAAACAATGCTAATGTTGCCATATTGACACAGTGAGTGAGTGTAGCCAGCTGTTTACAAGATACAACAACAGCAAACTAGGGCTTTACATTCAAATACCATAATTAAAGGTATTTCATGTCACAAATCAGGTAACGTTAACATATCTAACGGTGCTGCCTGGTGCTTGAAGTGCACATATGAAGAAAGTGTGGTTCCTGTGGCAAACTTTAATCGATTGAAAAATAAAATTACCTGGTCGAAACGAGGCTTGCCATGTTGGAAGGTCACATATTCAGACATGCTGCTGCAAAAGCACACAAATGTACAGCAAGTCTTCTTCTCTGCGATAATAAAAACGGTGTTCGACAACACTTTATGGAACTACAAGCTGTGGAGCTGCGGCCATTCAACACTCAGCTGTTCAGTGACCACGTTGCATTACGGGTAATGTAGTTCTTCCGGGTTGCAATGCTCAGGCAGGATGTTGTCTGAACCTTTGTTTAGCGGACTACACTTCCCATAAGACCGTGCTTCGTTTACAGTGTTTTGAAGGAGAAGTTAACAGAGTAAAAGTGTTAAAAATCAGTTTGGAGCACAGCAGATTATAAAAATGAGACATATTGAGTTATAATGTTGTTGTTGGAATCACTGAAGGAAGGTGTTTGAGTTTAAAGAGTATAACATAGCCCTCTAGTGGTGGTTTTGAATTAAAGTCATAAGTAGTGCATAGGGGTTGGACAAAATAACATGAACCCCTCACATCCATTACAACACAAGCTACAGCATTAATATCTTAGCTGTGTTAGATTTTTATTGTACATGTGAATGGATTCCACGTGTCTGTATTATTATGTTGTAATTAAGGGCACATAAGGTTAAGTTCTCTGTATTTTCTTCTGGGGATTTGGGGGTTTTCAATGTAGGAGCATACTATGCATACTATGATTAAAACCTTACAGCACATATGGTGGGAAGTATATATGCTGGTTCCAGCATGTTTAGACTTAATATTGTGTAATTTAGCCTTACAAAAAAGCACATGTGAATTTATCCTGTCATGTGAAACATATTTCACACGTGGAGCACCTTTTTATATGTGCAAAATTCACATATTGATAGTTTTCAGATATTTCACATGTGAAATGTTAGACATAAAATGTGAAAACATCAATTTCACTTTAAATATTACAGATGCACCATGTACACAATTTCCATGTGTGATCAATTCACATATAGGCACATTTTCAGACTTTTCACATGTCATGTGAGTGATATAACCTGATAGAAAACCAGCTATAAAACTGCGTAAGGGTTGAAGCTTACAATACATTTAAGTGTTTTGATATTATGTTTCTGCTAAGATGTAGAAAACAATTTTAAGCAACAAAAGGTATAAACAACATATAAAACCAAAATAACTCAAACTTGAAGCTCCTTTAGTTACATGATTACCTAAATGTTTGTTTGTAAATTTGTCTTTGCTAATAAAAAGAAGAAAAAATAGCTGAACAAATCCAGATATTTTACCACCTTGGAACCGGATACAAAATGGAGCTGGCTATCAGAAACAAACCCTGGATGCAAACAAAGAATGACCACAATCAGAAAAACACACACAAACACACCCCAAAGAAAGATTTACAACCAAACATACGGTGAGCAAGAAACACAAAATATTCTTTATTAAATATACAAAATTTGTGAAACAGAATTGCATCACGAATTGTAAACTTTCCAATCTCACATACTACCTTAAGCACATTCCACCGGCTACACACTCAAGGACAAAATACAAAACAGTTTAAACTTAAATAAAAATGGAAGACATGGAAGAGGACGCTTATTCTTGCGCTTCGTAAGTGCCGAGTCACATTGAATATGTCTCTACAGTTATCTATGCACTTGATATTGCGATCGCACAGCAGAACTGAGATGACAAAGACGGTTTGGGATGTTTTTGGATGCTTTTAGGCCAAGTGCTTAAATCACAGAGCGATTAGAAAGTGCAGTACGGTGTAAAGTAGATCTAACTATACCGATATCAACAGACAGGTACAGTAAAGTTATGTTCTGACGATTAAGTAGTGCAAGAACATCCACAAACGCTGTTGAAAGTGGCATCATATCAGAATACTTCATGGTGTATCGATCTGCTCTATAGATTAAGTTTCAAGGCTTTTTTTTGGCATTTCACAGGAAATCACTGTTACTGCTAATTGTCTATTGGTATGCATACCATTTATTTTTGTGCAGTGATCTAAACAATAACAAAAAGCATCAAAAGAAGTTAAAAAAGTGATCTCTCTCAGTGAACAGATGGCTTTACTTCTTCAAAACGTGCCCCGACAAGTAAAATGAAGTGCTAGATTCTTGACGAAAACAAAACAAAAATAAGGCAGCATTTGGCATTTCAATACGGCATATATATGCTGTAAAATGCGGTATATATCCCTTTGTAACACCTGAAAGCAGTAGCGATATGCGTGCTCGAGCAGAAGCGGATGTGACACACAGACAATGAGGGACGGGAGTCAAGAACCGGCATGTCGCAGGTATTTTGTTAGCGGTGGCGTCGTGTTGATAACACACACATACACACGTAGGAAGGCAGAAGCATGAGATCAGAGAAGCTGTGATGGCTGATCTTGATACTGACTGAGTGATACTGTCTTCACCTGATAACACCGTGACCCATACAAGAATCAGTTAGCTTATGTGGCTGAGCATTATGGGTACTTTCAAGACATGCCCATAGAGAAGAAAGAAGAAAGAAAAGATAGGAAGGAGCAAGCAAAAGATAAACAGCACTTATCGTGCGTGGAAATAAAACCATTCACTTGCTGGCTAAGAACACTTTTGAACATTCAGAAGCTACAACCGGTTCCCAGTAATGTGCACACGACAAGGCTGAACTCTCACGCCCCTCGTTTGGTTTGTAGTTCCAAAAACTAGTCAGAGCACTCGGTATTTATTAGGGAACATTTGTAGAGTGTCAATCCAAAACACCACGTGAAAGAAGTGATGCCATCAAAGTACATTACTATATAAGAGACATATTGGTGGTTTTGCATGAATTCACCTCATCAACCAAATATTGTGAATACTTTAAAATAATGCAGACTATTTTCCAAACATACTTGAAGATTATCGATTGATTTCCTTCCTTCTAAGCAGCCATTAGTTTCAGTTAATTTCAGGAATAGCTCGACATTTAGGAAAATGCGCTTATCCACTGTCTTGCGGAGAGTTAGATGAGAAGATCGATACCACTTTCAAACCTGAGAACGGTGTTGATCCTCTCATCTAACTTTTGGAAAGTTAAGCAAATAAGCATAATCCTCTAAATGTTAAACGGTCCCTTTAAGTATGAAAAAAACCACCGACAGAAACTTGAAACTCACTAGAGATCAACTGAAGTGAACATTTTGTTGCCTTAATTTATTTATAATATTGCCAGTGATGTGCTACAATTGCGGAATACAGTAGCTGTGTGCAGGGCCTGAAAACTCTCCTTTTTGGCATGTTGATTTACAAATGTCTTTCGATACTCTGACAATATGGTAAGGGCTGAAATAATAACTCAATATATTGATGAGTCAGTTGACAGGAAACTAACTGTGTTGATAATCTATTAATGGTTTAAACCAGTTTTCAAAATGCCAAACATCTGATTTTTCCAGCTTCCCAGATTTTTTTTGAGGATTTACTGCTTTTCTTTGTCTTACAGTAAACTGAATATCTTTGGATTTGAACTGTTGGTCTGACAAAACAGGCAATCTGAAGACGCCATCTTGCGCTCTGATATTTTGCAAACCAAACAATGACCATTAATCAAGAAAATAACAATAGTTGCAGACCTACAATATACTGTAGCTTGTGAGTGAAATGTTTTCTGGTAACTGAATCTTAAATCTTGGATATCAGAGCGTTTTTGACATCTGCTCCCACCCGCGATACAACCTTCATAACACAACTATGAAATAAAAACAAATGCGTCAAAATGTTCACTGTGATAGATTTAAGTCTTGAGCGAGTTTCAAAGTCTCTGCAAGTTGAGTTTCATGCTGCACTGAACCGAAGTGAAACCAACGGCTGCCTCGAAGGTATAAAATCAATCTAAAGCTGATGGTATGTTACAGAAATGGCCAGCATTGATTTAAAGTATATGTAATTTGTAGTTAATGGTCTGAAACATGCAGAACCACCAGAGTGGCTCTTCAAGTTGTTAGCTACAGAACTGCAGAACACTTTAGGAGAATATATTTTGAAAAACTGTGAGGAGTTAGTTGGATATACAGTGTTCTGGACTGAGACTCTACCATTTCTCTCTTCTGTGATAAGGTGATAGAAGTGAGGTGAGGTGAAAAGAAGGAATCGTTGTTTCTACAATCAGGATCCCAAAATGGAAGCATCTCAAAACCAACCGGCTGTGTGAACCTGAAAACCTGAGGACCCGCTACATTCAGAACCGCCCGAACCAAAGCCTTCTCCGAGGACGTGTTTCAGCGCAGTAAAGCATGCCGGCTGGAAAACATCGCCCTGACATCTCTCAGTGCCGAGTTATTTGTATCAAAAAGGACAGCATAGCAGTGAAAAGACTAAAGAGCTGTTGTGGAGGACGGAGTGAACAGAACGTCACTTTAACTTGGAGCGCACTTGCAGGAGAGTTGGCTTCTGCTCCATGATGCGCACCAGCAGCGTGTCAATGTAGTCCTCCAGATCTTTGACCTGCGGCTTCAGCTTCTTCAGCTCCACCTCCCGCTTAGCCAGCAGAGATTTCTGACGGTCAAACTCCGCCTTCTGCCTCCCCAGCTGGGCCTCCCGCTGCACCAGCAGGGCGACCAGTTCGCTGTGGTTCAGGTGGTAGTACGAGCCCGCTCCTTCTGTCACGGCCTGAACACAGACAGAGAAACAGACGGACAGGAAGAAGAATGAAAGTGTAACAAAGACAACATGTGTGATGTGTTTTCATTGGATTTCCTGTTGAGTAAATTGAGTTTCCAAAGGTGGAGCCCTTTGTCTGTTCAGCCATAGTGGCGTTCACTGCTCATGCTAACTACATTATTCAGAAATCAGTAGACTTGCTGTTTAATTAAGCTGTTATTATCATCATTATTGTTGTTGTGCTTTTCAAAGACGTTGTGTAGGTAGAGAAACTGAGGAAGTGTGTGATTACCAGAAGTGTAATTTAATTTATATAGAAGTGCAGGTTTAAATATCATATAAATCTAAACACAACTGATGATCATTAAAGCTCAAAATACAAACACATAGTTTTTGTTGTTTTCCTCTGAAGGGCAGTATTGCAGTATTTTTATATTATTATTATAATAATAACCTTGTGTACCTTCTTCCTGTCTGTGTCCTGCTCGCTGAGCTGGCTGCTCCTCCCCGGGTGGATGGTGGACTTAAGCTTCTCCAGGCCGGTGGCCAGCACTGACCGGCCCTCCGTCCGCTTCTCCTCAACCAGTATGGCAGTGGTGAGGGGCTTCACTGGGTGGGGGCTGGAGGGGACAACAACAAGCAGCACACACAAATATATATACGGTCAGGGATCCCACTTTATACAAGAACAACCCCTCTGTTGATTTTTAGTTTTACACAGAAGGTGATGTAAGGACACCTGGCTGCTGTACTGGAGGTCCAACACTCTTTGATATTCATGGATGAAAAAAATCCAATTATCTTTCAGCAATGTGTATGAAATTATCATATAAATGTGACTTGAATTAACATTTATTTTTCCTTCCTCTGTTTTTATTTGAAAAGTACCAGAGGGGAAGTCTGGGATGGTTTGAGCGGCATGTGATTTTCAGAGTAAAATCCTTTTTAAGTGCCCACTTACACAGTTTTAGATGAAATAAAACTAAAGCTAATGTTTTTGGCTGTGGGTGAAACTCAAGGTTTGTTTTAATTAGTGGGCAATATAATACTGTTTGTGTTGCTTATTAGCATTTAAATGTTGCACCATGCACCAAACTACAAGCACTTTTTGTGTCATTACTTGGGCTCAAACTCAGATGTTATTCTTTTAGAGCAGATATTCACAATCTTGGGTTCGGGAAGCTTCAGGGGATTATAAAATAAATCTGAGGGGTCTCAAGATGACTCTGCTACACAAAGTTATGTTAACTTTTTCTGACTTTTCTCAAATGTTTGCTTTTTTCTTGTGAAATTTTGAATTCTTTCACTTCATCAGGTCTAACAATCCTTCAAATGAAACAATGTGAGAGGAACAAATCACTGTTTAGTTAAAATGATCGAGGCCATAACGTTAACACGGAGGCCATAACTTGTGGTGAGGGGTCACAAGAAGATGTTACTTTATTTTACAGGGGTCTCAATCTTAAAAAGGTTGCAACTGTCACTCATGCCTCAAAACCAGAGGTGACCGAGCTTTTTCTGTTACTGCTCCCAGGCTCTGGAACAGCCTCCCATCCCACATTATGTTCCACCATTAACAATTTAAAATCAAATTTAAAGACCCACCTTTTTTCACTTGCTTTTATCTCAGTCTGAGGCTGCCTCATGGCTTTTGTCCCTCTTCACTTATTTCTAACGTCCTTTTACTGCTTCTTAATCTGTTGTTGGTTTTATTCTATTACTTCTAACTTTTTATTAAATTTTTACCTTTCTTTTATTGTTTTATTGTATTATATCATGTATTATTGCCTTTTATGTGTTGTGTTTTTACTGGAAAGCACTTTGGGTCGACTCCTGTTGTTTTTAAATGTGCTATATAGATAAACTGACTTTACTTGAGCTTTTATTCTGAAAAATCACACACAACACAACTCTAGTGTCCAGACAGACAAAAGAAATACAAGTATCACAACATTTAAACAGTCTCTCTGCAGCAAATTAGGTCTGTTCTTGTTGTTTTTTTTTCATTACACACAGACAGAACCATCTTACATGGGCTAAAAATAAGTCTGTCTCGCTGTTAAATTATTAAATTAAATTAAATCAATTTGCCTGCTGGCCAGTTGGCTGACAAACAACCAGAAACCAGTTCTTTGTTCAGGTCAACTTAAAGGATCTCAAACTACAACTCTACAATAACAGGAAAGACAGTTTCCTGTGTCAGTGACCTACATTTACAAGGAAATCTATCATTTATCAGACCAATTACTTTCCCTGTGACTTGCATTTATACAACCCCAATCGTTCTCACATATATCTTTCTTTAGCTCAGGTAATATAGGTTTAGAGATTATTTGACTACAACAGATCGTCCTCTGGACCTCCAGGCAGACACAGATGCTACACATCAACCTTTTAAAATCCCCAGAACCCCAGATAGATCTTAACTTTAGTGATCAAGAGTAAAGAAGGTTAGACAATGTGTAAGAGTCCTCATTAAAGGAAATACTGGTGAAAATTGAAAGACTTAATGCATGCGTTGGTGCAATCAAACATGTAGAATAGTGTTAAATGTGTTAATACCCCGAGGTGAAAAGGAAATGCTATCAGTGACACAACAACACCTTCGTTGCCTCGTGGAAAGCCTGGTTACTGGTTGAGATTTTGGCAAATGAGAGTGGCTGTGTGAGAACACTAGCTGGCCCTGTGGGGAAGGGGGTTTGGTGTGTGTATATATATATGTGTTTGTGTGTGTGTGTGTGTGTGTGTGTGTGTGTGTGTGTGTGTTGGGAGGGAGGGTGTGTGTGTGTGTGGTAGGAATCAGGGCAAAATAATAACTGCTAATTGGCCTGAGGCTCCGTTTCCCCTCCCGTTACCACAGAGCCATGACACACACAAGACACCTGCAGAGGAGTCCTGTTAACACCAGGATGTATATATGTGTGTGTGTACGTGTGTGTGTGTCTTCACAAAGTGATGAAAAAGAGAAGGTCGCACCACACAGGAGAATCCCCTCGAGAGTCGGCGGCACAGAAGAAAAGCAGGCGAAGGCAGAGCGGCAGAGGAAGACCGAAGAGACGACAGGATAGAGATTTCTGGAAGTGGGAAAAAGTGCTCCCCTCCACCTTTTCACCGAGCGTGTGCAACCTCACCTGTTCTGCTGATTGGCTGCCTGCTGCTGCGTGTCCTGAAGCATTGGCGCCGCAGCTCGTGGCGTGCTGGGTGGTGACCTCGCCGTAGCGTTGGCAAAAGGAGGGAGGGAACAGAGCGCTAGAGGGGAGCTACTGCTTTGAGGAGTTAGAGAGGGAGCAAAGGAGGTCAGAGAGGGGAGGTCAGGGCCGGGCGGAGCGGACGAGGACTCCTGTATCGCACCGGGATCACTCCCAAAGGTGGGCAGGAGGAGTTCGTCAAAGGCCGATATCAGTTTGCCCTCAGACTGGGAGCGGTGTAGCGAAGCACTTTGTGTCTGAGGGGATTTCGAGACCACGTCACCTAAAATGGCGGGCTGACTTTCCACACCTCCGTCAGTGAGCTTCCTCGGATTACAGCTCATGCAAGAGTCCGTCGATGTCGCAGGGAGTAAACAGAAGTCATCCCCAATCATGAAGTTACGCTCAAGAGTTGCCGTCTTGTCCTCGGCTCCACAGGATTGGTCGATTTCTTCGTTACATGGCTTGCAGGCATTGGTGGAAACGTCTTGGCCCAAAGCATCATCAGCGGTTGTCTGAATCTCAATTAGCTCGCCACACAGCGTCGAGCTCGCGGAGTGCAGCGTCTCGTTTGGCCCTGAGCCGATGGAGCATTTGGAGGACGGGTGAGACTCACAGGTTTGGTAATCCTGCGAGTCGGCGCTGACATAAAAGCTTTGGAAAAAGCTGCTGGCGCTCTGATCGGACACCCGAGAGAGCAGCAGTGTGTCGTCAAAGTCTCGGCTGGGACTGCTCGCGATGTGGCTGGTGTTGAGGAAATCACCAAAAAGCCCGAATGGTATGGGAGAACGCTGGCTTGCATCACGTGCACCTAAACTAGCGCTCTCAATGGGACAGTCTGATGAACTCGGCCTCACATCAGGGGAGGAGGTTATGATGTATAGTGATGGGTGTGTGGAGCAGAGTTTATCATCTGGAGTCGTAGAAGTCATCAGGTCCGTAGTAGATACAGAGGAATCATTTAACACTTTTGAAAAATCCTGTAGAGATCCGTTGAATTCACCTGTGCCTTTCTCTCCATTTTCATTGTCAGGCTGTAAAGAGATGTTGGATTGTGGCTGTAGTTCTAGTAACAAGTCAGTGTTTGAAAAGTCTGGCAATGGAGTAACTGCACCCTCACTTCCTGTCTCTCTTGCATTGATCACAGGCTGCAGATGTGTCAGCACAGGGCACTGCGGTGACCCCTCTAAACCATTTAAATCTGCCTTTTCATCACCATTACTCTGCTGAATAATAGTGTGCTGAGCTACATCGACTAAAGACAGATCAGTGGATCTGTCAGTAACGTCATCTTCGGATTCTGAGTGCTTTACATTTTTTACAACAGATGAATCGGAGCATTTCTCAAAGCCGAGGATGTTGCTTTCAAAGACCTGTGCCTCGGCTTCCTCGGAGGAGGATGCCGAGAATTTATCCGAATAAGAAGAGAGACAGGAGTGGAAATCCTCCTCTGCTGAACTGCCAAGACCTGAAGAACCAGGATCTGGGGAGCTGCTGTTGAGCTTCACAGGCGAGGCGTGACGGGGCGCTTGATTCATATTAGTGTCGGTTAAATCATGTGTGTTAGTAGCTTGATTAGTTTCAGAGCAAGCATCCAGTTTTGGTGAGTTAGTGGAAGTATTTAAAGTTATGCTGTCACTCTCAAAGCTTGCATGCTCTGGGATTGTCTCAAGGAATTGTGCAAATGAGTCAAGATGATATGCGTTAGTGTTGGTTTTATGTGCATCAAATACAAAATCTGTGCAAGGTTGATTCACATTTGTGTTTTGATCCGTTACGGGTAGTAATGCTCCTTCATCACTGCAGTGTTCCAGTGGATGTTCACTGTTTTGCTGTGTTTTGCAGTCTGTGGTCAGATCCTCAGGAGACTGCAGCCTGCCAGCTGCAAACGCTTCAAAGGATTCGTCCCACTCTGAGTCCGGGTCCAGCTCCCCGGCACACATAAAAGGGTTGGACAGCTTCCTGCTTAAAGGGTTCTCCCCTTCCATGGGAGGTGGAGGAAGAGGTCGTTTCTCATCTTCGGCCATCACTTCGCTCTTTGCATCCGTACCAGTGATGGAGTCCTCTGTGGTTGGGCTGTCTTGAGTCAGGGTGAGGGAGGGGTTACTCGCCTGTGGAAAGAGTTGAGCTATGGGGGGCCGGGCACTGGAGAGATAGGGCAGAGGAGGCAGCGAAGGTTTTAGGGGCTGAGCGCTTAGCGTGTCGTCATAGAAAGGGTTGTGCTGGAGGACAGAGAAGAAAGGGTTGCATGGGGATAAGGGAGGTGGGGTCGTCTGTGAGGGGAAGAAGGGGTTAGTGTGATGCAGAGGAGAAACCAGAGGGGCAGGATCTACAGGGGGACCCGGGGGGTGGTGACTGGGTGGGTGGGGGTCAGTGCTGGGCTCTAGGTTAGGTGACACCACCAGGCTGTGAAAGGAAGGGCACACAGTCCTCTTGATTAGTGTGGGTAGTTCACACAGCTCCACTACAGGCCTGCAGGAGGGTTTCTGTCTCAACTCACATCTTAATCATCTGTTTAACCCAATTTATTCAAAATGTCCTTTTTGTTCCTATAAACCCTGTTTAAATCCAGGCTTGGCAGTTTTGTTGCTTATAATATAGGGTTTTCTTTGTTGTTGCTTCATTGCCTGGAAAACACTTTTAAACCTGCAGTATTTTTGGCCACTTGAGGGCAGCGCAACAAGCTGTAAACCATAGACTGTAAATGAAGATGGACGACATGACAGCTCCCCAAAAGTGAAGCCAAAACATCTGGATCGCCCCCTGGTGGCTGGCTGCAGTATAGGTCTTAAATCCCGCCCCCTCCATGTTAGCGGATGGGACATCCGCTAACCCCCGAGGGGTAATGGTTGCATAGCGGTTGCATTAACGGCAACCGCTATGCAACCATTAATAATCAAAAATTGTAGCTATATTAATTGTTTAAATCAATCATACTAACAAAACTAACACAGAAACTGGCACCGATCCACATCCAAAACATCCGTCTCTGTGCCTCTAGTGTGTTCTCATTGGCCCGTGATGTAATATTTTGCAAGAAAAGTTGATGCAGCCGGATGTAATGATTACTTAGTGCTACTGGTGCCAACTTGGCACTTTTCCCCAAGGATATAAAAGCATGTGGGTGTGTAGGTGGTGAAAATGTATAGTTACAGAGCTGGCAGAAAAGTATTGAGTGTACTATGGTCCAGATTAGCTGACCTCGCTTCAGTCAGCAGCCGCTTATCAGTCCAATATTTTGTTTACGCTCAGTGTATAGAAACATTACGATACTGTTGTTGTTTTTTGGTCTTGGTCGAGTAAATCGATGAAAATAAAAAATACAAGTAGCTGTTTAAGGGTTCTTTAAGACCTGAATTAAAAATTAATTTGATATAAGACTCCAATACAAACTGTAGGAGCAATGCACTCAACAGAACAGAGAGCAGTACCAGAGAGAGTAAAGTACAGCAGGTGACACCCTCCAGATAAATTACCCACTAAAGAATGTGCTTGTGTTAGAAGTGGAAATAAAATTGGATGGGGGTTTCTTCCCTCCCTTCTCCCTGCCCACACACACATTACAAATGCATTGACAAAACACACACCTACACACACGGTTACACAATATCTGTAAGAGAACAAATATTGTTCCAGCTCACATCATCATCTTTCCAATGAAACTGACATTATCACTGAGCCGTGCACACGGCTACAGCTTGATGGAGCTAATTTCACCGGAGCAGCTCCCCTCCTCCATCTGCATTGCAGATACCTGCTGTAACCAGAGACTGAGACCAGGAGCTGAGGAGGGATGTGTGCAGAGCTGGAGGCGACTTCCAGCAGCCATGCTGGTGCACAGGAAGTGAAAAGTAAAACAACTACTCTGATGTGACTGTTCAACATAGTGCCACTTCTCTGAATATACAGTAGATTCTGAAATTCCTAGTGTTTACTCCAATTTAACTTTCTGTTAGTTTTATTGGAGATCTGTGGTTCACAACAGATATTCGTTACTTTAACCTCCAAACAGGGAGATATCATGTAACCAATAAAATAGCCCCACAGTAAATACAACCCTTTAAAGGAATATCTCAACATTTTAGGAAATAGGTTTATCTTTTGAGAGTGAGATGAGAAGATCGATACCACCCTCATGTCTGTGTGTTAAGCAGCTAAAGCCAGGAGGCCGTTAGCTTAGCCTAAAGACTGGAAACAAGGGGAAACGGCTAGCCTAGCTCTGTCCAAAGTTCCATAATATACCGACCAACTGCTGACTCATTAAAATGGTTAAAGCATCAATTAGCACTAAAGGGGGAATTAGGTGCTTTAACTGAGTGAGGTTGCCAGGTTTGGTAGTACCTTTGTGCCTGTGCAGAGACCTACTGTATATGAAAACCTGTGCTCACCGGCCATATCTGGCAACCAATCTGGCAAGATGCTGCACTGAAGTGCTGTGTGGATGGATAAACTCTTAAATTTCTTAACTGTTTGTTAAGAAAGAGTTTCAGCACGCAGCTCCCTCTAATAATATAAATTGTCATTTTTTTTTACATTTTTGTGGCTCTATGTAGTTTGCTAAGTTATTGGTCTGCATTATGTCTTAACGTTATTTGTAAATTCATGAGGCTTATTGAAATACTGATTTCTGTTTTTAATTGTGAACATGACAGTTTCGGAACATAAACAAAAGAATAATTGTTTTTTTCTATCTGTTTAATTTCTATAAATGTAGTTTAGTTTTCTGTTTCAACTCTGCTGCTAAAATATTAGCCTACATCAAATACATTCTGTATTGTATTATACTCGTATTGCTTAAGTTTTTGTACTTATATTGCTCAGATTCTGGACTTTTTATCACTGATATTTAGGACTAATCTTTTATCTCATTTGTGCCTTATTTACTCTTTGTAAATGTGTGTCTTTTAATACAATGCACCATTTGAAGTTGACGCAACTGCAATTTTGTTATGCTTGCATAATGACAATAAAGTTCTTGATTGATTCTTTCATGCCTCTATTTCTGCCAAATAAAACCAAAGTATAAGAGTCGCCTGCAATAAGACACCTTAGTCTGTGACTAATGATGCAGGGAGATCTAAACTGTACAGCTACAAACTCTCCTGAGCAGTTTTTGACCCCCTTGATTAAATCCATATTCATATTGAAATGATAATTCATCATCTGTTTGATGTTGTAACACAGGAACCTGTCAGTGTGTGATTAGTCGTGTCTGTGATCACAGTGTGTATCTCACCTGGGTTTGCTGTGTGAGTCCTTTGATCCAAACCATCCCTTGTGTTTGTCCTCGGTGGCGGCGGGGGCCTGTTCAGACTCATCCTTGGACTGACTCTGCCCCTTCCCCGCGGACTCACTCTTCCCAGAGGAGAACAAGTTCCTCCTCTGCTTTTTCCCCTGGCTTTCCGACTCCGCAATGGAGGAGGAGGAGGAGGCAGCCCGTCCCAACTGCTCCTCCTCGACACCCAGCATGGGGCCGCTTTGCTCCAGCGCCGCCGCTATGGCTGCCTTCTCCTCCTCGCCTGGCTTGTCAAAAGACCAGCGGCGCCCATCTCCGGGGCTTTTGGGGAGGTTCGTGGAAGGTCTGAGGTTCTGCAGAGACACGGAGAGAGGCAAAGACTTCTGCAACGGTCCCAGGCCTAAAGAATCCGTCGGTTTTCCTGAGCCTGGGTCCAGGGGCTGGACGTTGTAAGCGTGGCTTCCGTTAACGCACACAGTGGGCTGAGGCACTGCGATGGAGATCTCACCGGCCTCATCATCAAACTCACATTGGAGTGAGGACGACTTGGGCGACGTGTTTGCTGTGTGCTCTGTAAAAACGAGGTGAATGAAAAGAGGAGGCGAGGAGAGAGAGAAAAAAGGATGCAGATAATCAATGACCTTACTAACTTACATCTGTAGCACTAGGCAGCTTAATTGGGTGATAAAGCCTTGTAATGGCTTAGACTGACAATATTTTTCACAGCAGGACGGATTAGCATCACTAGCAGACATACAGTAGGTTAAGAGTGATTGGTTTTCTAGTATAATGAGACCTGTTGCTCTGAGCTACACAGGGCAACATCTCTCCAATCAGGTGATTTAATGATGTAGATGGCACCCGGGGGAGCACAGGCCTCCATAAAGTCCATACAAAATACAGCAGCTTCACAGGTGGGATTTTCACTTCAAGTGAATTAATTATTCGCAGGCACATTCTCAACTTGTTTCATAACAACATTTCAGTATGTTAGCTGATTATAGCAACACTGTGGTGTTGGAGGTGAATGATGGACAATCACAGCATTTTCTCCCTATTAATATGTCATTAATATATTCACTTAAGTATTCAAAACCACGTGATGAAAGCTGAAAATGTCACACTAATACATTCATTTAAAAAATCTTTTTTGAGAAAATAAAATATGTTCAATCTTCTCATCTAACTCCCAAAAAAAAATTCCAAAAATGTTTAACTGTTCAGTGCGAAATCAGTTTCTCCTTGCCAAAAGCTCGATTGTTGCAGTATTTGTTGCATCTTCCTGTTTTATAATCACCACTCCTGTTGTACTTTCCATTTCACAGTCATCCATCCATTTTCTCAATAGTAGAGCAGAGCTTCCTTTTTAGATTCAAACACAAGCGACGAGCAACTTCTTAAACAAGAACCAAAAAAAACCTCTCAAATTACTTTCTCAGTTATCATACACTGACAGAACTGTAGGAAATCATTTTGAGGAAGTGGTTTATTTTGAAATATTTGACATAAATTTCACATAAATTACTCGCACTAACCAGAAAGTTCTGCAATAGAAATTTATAGTGTTAGTAGTAGATTAGTTTAGAGCTGAAACGAATAGTTGAATAATCTGCAATTATTTTTGTTTTATCATTTTAATCATTTTTCAAGCAAAAATAGTGGACTAAATGCCAAACATCGTCTGGTTCCAGGCTCCCTAATGAGACAATTTGCTGCTTTTCTTCATCATATATCATCATAACCTGAATATCTTTGGTGTTAGACTATTGGTCATACAAAAAAAGACCTTTAAGATGTCACATTGGACTGTAGAAAGTCACGATGGGCATTTTTTCACTATTATTTTACATTTAGTTGATATAGTTGGTTCCATATGGAGTTGCTTTTTCTACGATTATTTGACATTTTAGTTGATTTTATTGACTTGATTAACCAAAAAATGGTTGTTTTTGTTGTTAAAGATTTCAGAGTTGTCCCACAAGAGGGAAACGCGAACCTGCGAGCATCGACTGAAGAAAAGGATGGATGACTATGAATTTGCAGTGGGTATAAAAGTCAAATATTCTTCATTAAGTGATAACGTGGCGTCTCTACTAGTCGTTCTCACCTGGGCTGTTATCGACCGTCAGGTTGCTGCTGTTACTGGGTGAGTTGGAGAGGTCAGAGACCACCACGCTGATGCCGGCCGTGGGGCTCAGGCTCCCTCCTCGTGATGATGACTCGCTGCTCTCCGAGCCGAGTGATGTGCAGGAACGAGTGTCTGATGACTTCCTCAGCTTCCCTCTCAGGAAGAAGGTCCTCATCTTGCTCCGCCGGGCCTCGCCCCCCTCGTCGTCCTCGTAATCCTCTTCCCCGCCTCCATCGCTCGGCAGCCGCTGCCGTATCCGGTGAAGGGACCCGTAACCAGTGGGTAGGACGGCCGACGCCAAGTCCTCTTCGCTGGATCTCTTCTTCCCCTTAATGCGCTCTTTCAGCTTGCCGAAGGTGGAGGCGCCCTTGTCCTTCATGACGAGGTCGTACATGCTGGCGGTCAGATTGTTTCGGGTGAACTGGATGGTGACTTGAATGTCTCCTCGTTCCTTCTCCTTCTTCCCCGTCTTAGAGTTGAGCTTGTACCACCTGCAGCAGAGAACAATCCATTCACATAAGATTAATAAAAAAAACGCTCACTTTCACAGTGACACAATTAGTCATTTAATCAATTAGCTGGACGACAGAAAATCTGTTCATTGTTGAAGTCATTTATCAAGCAAAAATGCAGAACAGTTGTCGGTTACAGCTTCTGAAATGATATATTAGCTGTTTTTTTTCCTGTTTAATATCATTATAACTTTAACGTCTTACACGACCACCACCTTGAGCTCTGTGATGGACATTTTTATCTGTGACCAGCAGCTCTATAGCTCGCTCTGTCGGGTGGTCGGTCCACAAAAATGTCACCACCCTTTGGCAGCCACAGTTTTCACCGGCTATTGAGCATGGAGGTCAAGTGTTTATGAGGTTGTGTGTATGTGTGAATGCATGAACGCATGGATGTATGCACGTACAGCTATTGCGAATTTGCACTTGTTCATACTGTACTTTTCTGATATTTTATAGCTCCAGAGATTAATGAAATCATTAAAAACAGTGACAAATTGATCACTAATGAAAATAGTTGCTCTGGTATCTGTCTTTTAATATCCGAATTGGGTTTCTGTACAAGTTTCTTGCCCTGGATAGAGTTGTGGAGTGGGAGGAGATATTTTGGGTGCCCCTGGTTTTTGAAGTAAAAGTCCCATAGACAGTTTTCCAATAGACAGACGGTGCGAGGTGACTCACAGTCGGAGCACTTCTACGGCTTGGATCGGCATGAAACTCTCCCGGCTAACAACTGTGTAAGAAAATATCTGGTTCTTTGATAGAAAGTCACAGGTACAAGCCTGTGTACATAAAAAAATAGACTCCCACTGTCCATCCAATCACAGAGCTTAAAATTCTGTTACATGCGGTGCTAACGGCAAGAGAAAGCTAAAGTTTACAGTGTTGAGAAACACTGAAAAAACCATCTGCAGCTTAAAACAAATCAGTTTTAAATTCTATTTCAGTTTTGGATGAATTCTGCAACTATGGCGCTGTGTTTTGTTCCCAACTGCAACAACAAAGCATCACCGCTCTGATTCGCGCCTCTCTGAGTGGCTTCTTCTCCATGGCAACAGCAGCCAAGGTTCTTGGATATTGTAGTATTTATACTTTCCTGCCAAATGATGAATAAAACATGATTTCTCAGAAGCAAAGTTCAGAAAAAGGTGTCCATAAAATAAACCTCCAGGATCTTTACATTACAGTCTCTGCGCTAAGTAACATTGAGGATATCATTTTAAGAAACATTTTAAATGGGAGTACAGAATGGGTAAAACAGCCGTCTGTCCCACTTCACAACTCTATAATAACAAAATGGACTAACTCATTTATTTCTTCAGTGTAATAATGGTTACATAATAATAATAAAAAGTGTGTAAAAGTATTAAAATACAAATGTACACATATTTTTTTTAACAATTTAAGAACTAACTGACAAAACACTTCACTGAGTCCTTAGTTCAGCATTGAGTGGGGTCATGAAATAATGTGAATGGCTGTATTGTTATGATGAATGGGGCTAATCTGTCCTCACACAGGGTACAAGTCTGTCTGTGTCAAACTAATACCACAGTGCCGTATGTGGCCAGACATCCCACAATACCTTGGGGGAAGGCCTCATGTTTTTGTCACTAGACCGGGTAAGCAAGAACAATGAAGTAAAACAATGCTCATTTCTGATTTAACTGCGAGTGTCCTACATAAATATGACTGAAAAACAAGATTACTGGACGGGCACAGAGGAGCAGTTCTTAGAAACGCTGTGTACCGGTGGGCGTAACAGGGCCAACAAGGTCACCACACCGTGACTCATGGGAAAGTTTCATCTGCTCAGTTGTGACCGGTTTAAAATAAAAATATGAGTGAGAAAAATTCCCCCAGTTAACACGTGTCTCTGCCAACGAGTAGTTATCACCACACAGGGTGGAAGACAGAAAACTTGACCTGAAACCAAGACCTGCTTTTATTTTCTAACTTCCTGTGCTGCTGGGCTATTTTCACTTCACACCTCGACCAAAGTGTGTTTCTCTATTGTTCATAAATAAGCACTGTGAGGCTGAGAGACACATACCTGCCCAAATTTCACAATACTTTTCTAATACATGTAGGTTAAACAGCATATCTGGGCTCCAAATGCAAGGATTATTAGACTTCACAGAAATATTATCTGATTGTACTAGTGATAACCAATCTAGTATACATAAAGACTTATAAGGCAAATGCAAAAGACAAACATTGCAAAAAAATGCAAAAGACACAATTACACAGCGTTTCTAAGAACTGCTCCTCTGTGCCACATGCTATAATGTGCAAATGTAGACATAAGTACCAAATCGTTGCTGAAAATACAGTTTAAATGAATACATTAAACTGTCTTTAACAATATTGAATGTAATAACTTTAGGTGGTTGTGAAATTCTTCATGCACAAATATAAAACAGGATGTCGGAGGAGTTGGAGGGGGTTTAGTAACCTAAATTCTGCTTCATGAACAACTAAAATGTCCCGGTCTGTTGAGTCAACAAGAAAACCTAAATGTCATTCTATGGAAACTGAAGTAAAGTCAGAAGAACGGAGGTTTGAACCTGAAAGACGAGACATGAAAGCTGCTACATCAAAGAAAACAAGAGTCTAAAGCAACACTGATGTGTGTAGGATCTGAGAGAGGAACCTCACACATTAACTGCACAGCTATCTTAGAAACCAGAGAGCTTTTTATTTCCCCTCACAAGATTTCCTCCTTTTTTCTGTAAACCTTCAGTATGACTTCGCAGAAACTCAGCAAGGCAGAAAATGAACACGGGGCCACAACCCAAACACTTCTAAATAAAGACTGTAGATGCTCACTGAACTCAGCGGCCAGTTAGACTGGTGGTGATCTTTTGGCTCAACCAAACATGTGATTTCAAAAACTGACGATGTGCATTAATATTGTGTTTTAAAGATGCCATTATTTTCTATCAATTTCAAGCAAGTTTTTCATTTAATCTCCCCAGTTTTATTATCAGAGTGTAAAAGTCTGTGAAAACTGAGTAATATTAGCATTCAGCTGAAAGACGCAGCAAATACTGTGCCCAACAAGACTGTTGACAACTGTTCACATTTAGAATTGTAGCATGTTAGCATGCTAACGTTAGGATGTTATCATGATCACAGTTGGCATGTTAGCATGCTAGTATGTAATGTTTAGCAGGAGAGTGGGGCTGGGCGATGTGGAAAAAATCAAATATCGCAATATTTTTTGACCAAATAGCTCAATATCGATACTGCAACAATATTGTAGGGTTTGGTTTTAAAAGATATTTGCACAGTGAATGTTTTGATAAATAATCAACAGAAATGTGGATATCATGACTAAGTGGGTAAATGCAAATAATAGAACAGATTGAACAGTCTGGTAAGTTCAGAAAATTACAACACTTTACTGTAAAACCAGGAAAAGACAACAGTTGATACTGTTTCTCCTTTTTCGCTGCAGGCCGCTGTATTTTCTTGCAGCACCCCTGCGGCTGCCGCAGCCCAGATGGAATACCCCCTTTCAAAATGAATGGGAGACTTGCGTTATTTCCGCACTGCCAGATCTGGTATAAATGCAGCCTTAGGGGGTTAATGCTGTGGGGATAATAAATTGCTGTAGCAAATTTTATTGCAATCCAAAAGATGTCAAGATATTTCACTCTGGACCAAAGATGAACTGATAAACTAATGCTACAAAACTACAGTGTAGCCAGGCTGCTAGCATGACTAATCATTACAACAAATTTTAAGTAAATGGAAGAAAAATCACAAAAAATCTTTAAAACACTTATTTTTTAAGTAACTTTGGTCCGAGTAAACGGCCCGTTCACTTGTCAGAACAGGACTGATATCTAATAAAAGGCCATTAGCCTTACAGTCATCCAAACCCAGTGCCCTTATTTCCGGTCCTGCTCGGTTCTAACGTGTACTGTTGTTGTTTGATTTCACAGGAAAAGAGAGGAACGTTCCCTTCTCTAGGAGAAACATTGGTGTAATTGTAGACTGCAGGACAAAAAAAACACACACAAGTCCTATAACTCACAGCACAGGCTGTTATGTAATCCTCATCATCCTGCCACAGACCTCAGGTTCAGCCCTGAAAACACGGTAACACCCAAGATGAATGCCAGTGAAAACAATTAGCAGACAAACTCCTTCCAGAACAAAACACTCTGAGAACCACAAATAACAAGTACAGTAGGTGTTGCCCGGAGCACAGGAGAGAGAGGAGAGGAATGCTGATGCTTTTTAAAGCTCAACAGGAACAACAAACATTGCATCTCACATAAATAGACAACAATGGAAATGTACCGCATGAGCACACATGAGTAATGTTGTTTTAATTAATCCACATATCATTCAGACTCCTGCGGAACAAGTGACAGTCCCATGAAGCCAGTACATGAATAAGCTGTGGTATTTGCATACAAATCTATTTAACAGAGGCTGATTTATTCTAATCCAGATATTTACTTTGGAGCATTTCATTAAATCAAATCCTGTTACCGGATTATCAATCTACATGCAAACAAAGTAAACTCTGAGCCTGTCATGTCTTCTTATTTATGTTTGGAGACACAAAGATTTTTCAGTATGGCTCTTTCTGAAGTCTCCAAAATAGTAAACCAGTGCTTCTACCTCATATGCCTGTTTGGTGGACTCCAGTTTCACATCGATGCTCCAACAATAGTATCAGTCCTCCTCCTGATTCGGCAGCCAACTCCCTGCAGCCAAGGTGGGGCTCAAATTCCAAACACAGGACCTCGGAGAAATGTGAGGGTTTTCTTTTGCAGACCTACAGCTACTACTACTGACATCATACCATCGACCAGGCAGGGATTGTTATTTAAGACACTGTTCATGAAGGAAGTCTCCCTCCTTGCCTCTACTTTTTGTTTTTTGAGAACATCATGGAGCAGAAACTTGCAATTTTGTCATTTATGTACATTTATGTTGGTAGATTTTTGTATTTATTTGACTTGGCTGGCCCACACTAAAAGATTTTTCAAATCTTAACAGATTACGAAAATGTGAGAGAGCCCACACATAACGACATGTTATGTTAAATTTAACAGTTTTGTTCCTGTAGTGTGTGGAGAGCCATGATTTGGCCAAAACAGCACACCACACAGTAACAGATTCATTCATGAACAAGATACCTGACTAAAAAAAACGGAAATCTCGCAAAATCTCTCACGATCAAACGTGACTGAGTGTAAACAAACATGGCGGACGACGGGCAGGAAGAATTACGATGTTACTGATGATACTGCTTTCTATGGCTGGACCCGAATATTCAACTAGTCGGATATTTGTTCGTTGGGGAGGATTATCACATGAATATCTGGAAAGATAATCTTTAGAACCATCAAACAATCCGGGCTTTGCTGACGACTGTCGGGAGGGGGGGAATCGGACCCAAAATCGTCTTGATTCTCGTGTGGCGTGTACCCAGCATTAGGCAGACTGACTTACATTAAAGCTGTTCATATAAAAAGCTTCTGCTGACTAAAAACATTTCAAAATATATTTTCTCGACACACAAACCTTGTTTTGTTTTTCAAAGACGATGCAAAAAAGTAAGAGGCCTATTTACGTACATGCACCTGTGCTCGTGCGTCATGTGACTCATGAGAAAGCCTGACAACAACAAATGTAAACGTAAGTAACATGAGACCTAAATACAGAAACTGCAGCACAGACAGAAAACAGCAGAAGCCCACGTACTCAGGCAGAGAACAGTCTGTTACCGAAGAGGACCCAGTTTCCCCAAAGCACCATCCCACACAGCATAGTTCAACAAGGCCACTGTGCTGATATTGGACAGCATTTTTGGTTATAAACGTCCACTGAAAAGCGTATGAACATCCCAGTGTCACAACAATATTCATGCCCAAATGTTCTGCCTGTTTCTTTTGGAATTTGTGGGGGTTTACACAGATGTCATTTTTCATAAACAGTCCCATTCCAGAGCTGCAGAGCATGACTGCATGACTGCATATCTGCTTCCCCATCTTCCAAAACAGGAAATCACAACACTCCACCCCATCCCTGTATGACACCATCTCCTCATCTAACCCACCCACCTCCCTCATCCACTGAGGAGTAGATAGGAACATTTTCTCTCTAAGCTGCCGTCTTATTCTAGGCTTCGGCTTACAAAGTCTTCTGTGGAACCAGTCGATCCCTAGAAACCACCCTTCAAGGCAGGATCGGGCTGAAATTACAAGACAAGTAGGCTATCAACCTATTTTATCCAGCCTGTACTCAGTCTCTGTGGGGCTCTGGGAGCCTGGGTGGTATCAGAGACACACAGAAGAGACTCTCTGAAATAAAACTGGTGCCAAGGGCGCAGGATCTGTGTCAGCTGTGGGATTTAGCAGCGCACTTTACTCACCAAACATGTTGGTATTTAAGGTTATATCGCTCTGAGACCCTTCTGTTTTACTCCCAGGAGTCAGGGGGGTTTGTTGTGAGGCTCAAGGGCCTCTACAGGGGCTGCAAGAGCTTGATACACTACACTGCAACTTAAAGAGGACCTATTATGCTCGTTTTCAGGTGCATACTTGTGATTGACAGGCCGCTACCACGGCGTTGTCCAGTCTGGGAGTTGTCCATGTTTTCATCTGAGAACTTTAACCCTTTCACAGTGTGTTTTCAGTTCATGAAAGTTAATTATAACCCTTTTGGTCGACTAAAAATGTCTTATTCAGCGTTTGGTTGTACTTAGCACTTCTGGTTGCAAAAAAAACAAGATGGCGCCGGCCAAAAACCAAGATGGCGACAGCCAAAATGCCAAACTCGAGGCTTTCAAAATGGCAGTCCACAAACCAATGGGTGACGTCACGGTGACTATGTCCACTTCTTATATACAGTCTATGAGCAGGTCAGTTTTGTCCCAAGAAAAAGGGACTCACAAACATTAGATCTTTGAAATTAAATGTTCACTTAAAGTGTGAAATATATCGGATTCATTAGGATGAACAGCCATTCGGAGAGCTGTCATGCTGATTCAGCCAAACAGTCACCAGCAAGGTCCCACTAGAGTCAACAGTGTCGAGCACACTGCAAAGACTACAATCCACGGTCATCTGAAGACGCTCAATGACAAAAGTGGCAGATTATCAGCTTAGTGTATCAAGCCACTTATAGAGGATACCAGGCAGGTGAGTGGTGCTACTTCATTTGAATAATCAAGTGGACACTTCCCATTACTATCAATCATGTAAACCAACAAACCCTCCAGGTGCACTGTGGGTAATGCTTGTAATGTGGCCTGGATTCCTGCCTCTTCAGCAGAAGTAGCAGACGGGCCGCGAGACTCGGACCACATTCCACATCTGGATGCGATGAGCTCTAACCTCACCACCAACTTCCCTCCCAATACCTTCACACAGCCGAGCATTGTATCTTCAAACCACAGCTCCACAGTGAGAGAAAACCAAGGAAATTGTTCTTTCACGTCAAAGTTGTATCAACAACAAAAAAAAGAAACAAAGGCTACCAACCCTCAGCAGACTGAGAGGTCGGGTCAGCTAGAAAGAAACACACTACAAACAAAATGTTTTAGTAGTCAGTTGTGCTGCTCTTAAAAACAACTAACCAAGTTTTTATGTCGCTTTAAGCAAAAGATGTACAGTAGTAGTTGATAACAGTTGAACATTTATTGTGATGACTAACCTAATTCTTGCTCTTCATAACACAGGCTGGTTTTCTTGAGATCACCAAATAATTATGTTCTGAAGATAATGAAAGGATGTAAGAAATGTTAGTGATCTTAACATAATATGATCACAGGATAATTATTTTGTCAACTCAACAGGATGACAGAATCACAGGATCACAGGAAAACTAAGCTTCTTACGGCAAGATCATAAAATAGGTAAATTGTGGTCACAATAAAATAACACATGAAAAATAAATACCTGCCTATCCTCCTCCAAAACACCTGACTGATCACCTGTGTTTACCCAAGTACTAAGCAACAGTAAAATGAGTCAATGAGTAAAAGTAGATGACAAAAAACAGAAGGAGCTGCAGCTCGTTCCTGATAACAAGGCTGCTGCTGTCTGTTTGCTTACAAAGGCTGCAACAAATAATACAACTTTCAATTATCGTTCTGCTGGACTGTGCTGTTATTATACAAGGCCATCTAATGTGAAGTTCAAGGCCAATTTCTGCATTACAAAAGGCAGATTCCAGTCAACTTTGTGTCCAGATGCTTCTGTCTGCAAAGTAGCAAAATTGTCGAGCTATGTGAGCCTAAATGCACTGTGGCTGTTTCTGTATTTGAGCCGACTTTACTCTTTTAACTACAGTGTAATGCCTTTAGGAGATTTATGTACAACAACCAGTGCTAAATCTCTTAATTAAGAAATCTTTAAAGTGAGATTAGCCAAAAAGGCATTCAGAACTGGCAATCATATGGAAGGATTTGAGCTATAGCAACCAAGCTGACAAAATATCTAATTCACTGAGGTTCACTACAAACCAAATCACATTATTTTATCCCTCAAATGTCCTTATTTTCTCCATTACATCAAGATTAATTAGTTTATTTAATCAAATCCCAGCTAAAAACAGCACAGGTTCAAATATTGCATTTTTCAATGTATAGTAATGTAGTGAATTAAGATAATTAAAGCATCAGAATCCTGAATTTCAAAGTATAAGATAAGAAAGGATGAACTCTAGAGAGAGAAACTGGTGTGTTATCTCATCATTTTAGGTAAGATTAAGCTTACAAGACTGTATTTTGAAGGTTAAAGACAGTTGATTTACAGCCGATAGTGTTTTGATGAACTGAAATTTGTAGAAATAACGTTGTTAGGTGCAGTTACCTGCAAGTCGTCTCTTCTCTTCTGATAAACTAATAATAGTTGCATGAAAACAAAAGGAAACAATGTTATTCTGGAAATAAAAAATACTTTTTGTTTGCCCTCCAATGCATAATTTCCTCCTTTTTTTAAGTATAGACAGAGAGATTAATTATTTTGCATTTTAATTACAAATATAAAATACAAAATAGAGAAATTAATTGTTATTTTGCAGAGATTACGGTCAGATAAAATGTGTATCAGGTCAGCTAAAACTCACTACAAGTGCTAAATCCTGAAGAAGCTAGCGGTTGCTAGCATCTCTTAGCATTGGCTGCTTTTCTTACATTAGAATCTTGACTAATGACCTAGCTACCACAGCAGTCATTTCCATGTGTCTTCTTCTTGTCTTTGCTTCACTGTACCTCCATGATGATGCCAGACAGGCTGATGGGAGATTTGTGATGCAACCACACAGCCTCTACATGACTCAGGAATATATGAATGAGTAAAATGTAGGCAGCTATATATCCTGCTACCTATAGAATATTTTTACTTACTAGTTAATCTGATAAATCTCCTCGTTTTCAACAAGATGAGGTACATTTATATTATCTAGGACTGTCCGGTCACGCAGTTATGTAATTTGTAATGTCCATTAGAGCATATACTCTCTCGGCAGTAGCTACTGAAAGCATGTCTGCTCTTAACAGAGGATTTGCCTGGATGTACACCACACACACACAGACAGAAACACACACACAGTCTCTCAGCCTCACTCAGCAGATGGAGGTTGAGTTCTCAGTAACACTCGCTTGTCTGAAACAACATCAGAGCTTTGCTTCCTTCAGATAAACAACATAACGGGATGTGAAACTGAGACAGAAATGGCATAAAAAGGAGTGGTTATAAAATACCAAATCTAACATCTAAATCATCAGCGCTGCAAGAACCACTCAACCAAGAATCCCTGATCTGCAGAAAAAAAGAGCTGAAACTTTAAATTACTCTCTTGGGAAGAAACTTGATTATTAAGGAAATATTGTGTACGACAAGTTCAATAATCAGCAAAAGCATCGCAAATTACATTTTTTTTTGGTTATAACGTGGGTTGCTTGCTAGTTTTTGTCCACAGTGTGTTGATCTGGCAGTGTTTCTGTAGCTTCCTCCTGACAGACCCTGCAGGGGAATTCACCCAACGCCCACCTTTCCGGGATTCTGCTTTACACTGATAGCTCAACATGCAAATACATGACGGCCACTGCATCCTCCCATGCCACCCATTCAATTGCAGATGCTCTGCCTTCATTTACTGAAGGAATTGCTGAATAAAGATTAGATATGTTGGGACAATAAAGCATTCATGTGGTTGTTTTGCTGCTCTCATTGCAAATTTGTGAAGATAAACTTTGTCTTATGCTCATAACATTGGTCATTTTTCTCTCTTATAACAAAGAGGTAGAGTAGAGAATCCAGAATACTGATTTGGTGTTTGATGTAGAGCTACAACTAACGAATATTTTCATCATCGATTAATCGTTTAGTTTAGTTTATAAAATGTCAGAAATTAGGGGAAAATGTATTCCCTTCACAATTTCCAAGAGCCCTAGGTGATTTCTTGAAACATCTTGGTTCAACAAACAGTCCAAAACCCAAATACAGTATATATTCAATTTTCAGGTCTATAAAAATCCAGAAAAGCAGCAAATCCCTCACAATTGAGAAGGTGGACCAGAGAATGTTTGGCATTTTTGCTGGATGAATTACTTAAACGATTAAGCAAATTCGATCGATCAACTAACAGGTGGGACAAATTTATTGTTTTGCAAGTCACAAGTAAGTCTCAAGGGATAAAACTTTGTGTTTCAAGTCCTAAACCACTCATTATGTACATCACATCAAATGTTAAGCAATTTTAAGTTCATGATCAAGTATAGTAAATTTACAGCCAGCGACCGTTGATTTTACCGACTGAAATGACAACTGTGGCCAGTGGTGTAGTGGAGGGTATACTTAGGTATATGGAGTATACCCACCTATCAGCCAAAAAGTCATTGGAATATAGTATACCCACTTCCTCCTCTGTAACCCACCCATCTCTACCTAGTAGTACACCCATCTCATCAACGACCACTACACCACTGACTGTCGCTAACAGATTTTGTTAGCTGTAGCTAGTTAGCTACTTAAGCTAACGTTAGCTCCATGATTTGGTTGAATACATTGTATCCAGCAGACTTACTTTTTATGTTTCAAGCTGACTTGTTTTAAAGCGTTGTAAAAGGGATGTTAAATATGCACTTGGTGTCTAGCCTCCATACAGGGTATCATGCTAAAGACTGAGGCTGAAGCTAACATGTCCCAGGTAAAAAGTCAGCATTCTCACCAGTTGATGATCATGTCGAAAACATGGAAATACTGTATAGAAACAGCCTTGTTCTTGTATTGCAATGTTGAGTTAATTAGCCCTTGTGTTATAAGAACAAAGATCTGACTTTTATTTCATTCCAACATAATCCTGTTTGGCTGCTTAGCTTACATACGAAAGATTTGCTAATGTTGGCCTAAATTCTGATAGCATCCCGGAGCAGCTTTCACACGGGGAAATACTACACAGTGGATTTGCTATTTACTTTTCTGATGTTAATATGTACCCCACAAATGATTGTATTTAATAAATTATGTAGGTAGTAAGCTAGTTAGCCATGCATGCTAACGTTTGCAGCTTATGTTAGAGAAGATAAACACAACTGTTTAACTTCTTCCTTCCACTTACTTTAAACACTCATGTTTTTGGTTTTGGAAAAGCTAAAGTCACCTGATTCACGACTCAAGTCCTCACCTCTGGCACTACCTCACTAGTTTAATCAGCACTTTTTCTTCATCATCTCACCTGCAGAACAAACTCATCTTCTTCAACATAACCACATCTAAATTTAAACCTCATCTTTCATTTCCACTGACTATGACTGGAACACGCTGATTCAGAGGTACACGGTGTTGAAACTGATGAATCCTACAGAGAATAAAACACGCCAGAGCTTCAGAAGAGAAGAGCCATTTCGACCTGACGTATCTCCATTTGCTGAAATATACGACCCAGAGCACTACATCACTGTGACGCCCCCAACCTCCTCTAAAGGGCTTTATAAATATTAGAAACTGTAAAGTGAAGGAGTCTTGGCTCAGTCCTCAACCTCTGCAATACTAAATGTCAGACTACTGCCACCGAAAACCACAGCCTTGAAATGAAAAATGATGTGGTCAACTGTGACTTTTGTTGTTGCTTTGTTTGTGTTGAGTTGAGCTGGTTTTAAAAGCACCTGTTTTTCTTACCTCCATCTCACCTGAGCAGCTAAATGATTGCACTTTTATTATCCTATTTTACTGCCACCATTCATCTTCACCTTCTAGGTTTTATCACCATGCAAATAAAGCTCACATTAAACTAAATAACAACTTTGAAAAACCTATTATTACTCTATCATGAGAGCCAAAAGATAACACAAATCATACAGCTTTACTTTTAAGGGTGTTACTGGGAACAACCCAAAACCACAAATCATCCTGAAGTGAAAACATAAACTCTGCAGTCGTGTGATGTTGACATTTTTAAAGATGCAAACAGATAAAGCCAATCATCCTTTTCTACTTGTGAACAATTTTCTGATCTCAAAGCATTTTCAGCTATGAAAAAGCAAAATAACTGCTATGTCACCACTATGGCTGGGTTTCGAAACTCAATACTTAACTCAATTGTGTCTTTATAGGGCTGGTCAATACGGCTGAAATCAATATTATGATATTAATGATATCTTGAGCTATGTTCATTAATAACTTAATTCAATAACTACTTTTGCTAGTTTTTAATTACAGTTTGAATTGAACAATTAATTTGGACATAATTTTGAAGATCAATAACATGATGTGATCATATGGTCACAATAAGATTCCACTTCGCTGCAATAGGGTTCAATGGAGTGGCCAATGGAAAAAATTGGAGGCAAGGCTGAGCGGCGGCGCAGCGCCTTATCAGGTCTTATTATACATCCATGGGCTACATACATTAGCAGCTACTAGCATAACATACCCAAATCTACTAAACTGTCGGCGGTCGAGTTGCATTATGGATGATGTAGGCGCCAGGTTTTGACAAGGAAGAAGAATGCGTGGGCTAAAAAAAGACGATATCTCTGGTTATGCTGCATCAATTTTGATACTGTTTTTAAACTATGCATCGTGAGGGTGATAATGTTAGAGGAGTGCAACGCTAAATAATGTTTACAATATGAGAGCCATTCATACTGCCTTTGTTTACAGCTCAAAAACATGACATGGCAAGTAAAAATTGACTTTGGGTAAGTAGATTTCTGACCCACTTGCCCGAAAAACATTAACATTGAACCCTGCAAGCAGCACAAAAACAACAGTTTCTCCTAAATGTGGCTCATGTTTTGGTGGATGCTCTTCGTCAAACCCAAGATGTTATATACATGAGCAGTGTTGACTGTGTTGCTATTGACTAGCCCAGATTCACTGAATACCACATGGAGACACTGAATGTACCAAGACGCCAAACTGCTGACACGTCAACATCACAGGCTGACTCTAACCTTCAAGTGACCAGCTCCAACAGGAGGAGACTGGTTCCCCTTTCAGCTCATATTCACAGGTCTAAATGCCATAAAGGACACAGAAACTAAAGAGGGCTGAGAGGAACATTTGTGTTCTACATCGAGCCAAAATATTGAATCTGTGCTCAGGGAACAGGGTGTCAGAATGGCGGGGGATGTCCTGGATCAGGTACCAATTCTGACTCATGCTGGACTGCTGGACCGAAAATACTCTGGCCCTTTTACAAATACACCTACTGCTGATGCACTTTTTATTGCTTGGTCACAATATGATGACACTTGTGTTAAACCAACTGTCCTTTTCAAGTTGAAAAAAAGTCATTTCGCTCTGTCTGGGAGAATGTAAACAAAGCGCTATCACATCTCATTACGGTTAAATTGCAGGAAATGTTTCAAACTGTCCAAAACATCAGCAGGTTTTGCTGTCAGTATTTCTGAATCAAAAACTGTTTACATATATACATATATTCTACAGGCTTCTACTTCTACCAGACAAAATCTTTGTTTGGTACAGATCCCTGCAAAGAATCACACCATAATCATTTTTTTAATGACATTTAGAATAATAGTGTAAAAATGATGATTCCCTCTAATATCGCAAATCATATCGCAACTGCAATATCAGTCAAAATAATCGCAATTAGATATTTTTCAAAATCTTTCACGCTTGATGTCTGGAGGTGTTGAAAGAGATTATGGGAGTGTTGGAGCTATAAAAAATTAAGGTTAAAGGAGAGTTGATGCACCAAAACATTGCTGTCCTTCACCTCTAAACAACTCCAACAAAATCACATAATGATCATAAATATTAGGGCTATGTATTGACAAGAATCTGACGATACGATACGTATCATGATACAGGGATTAAGAATCAATATATTGCGATACTGTAAGTAAGGCGATATATTGCGATTTTTTTAATTGAATTTTAGGAAAACTGTCATAGTATAAAGAACATACCACCATATGTATAAAATCTGAGTAAATAAAGTTTACTTTTTTTATGCAATCAGAACAGTGAGATGTGCATTTGCATTTATCACAGTCCCTGTAACATCCAACATCATCACTACTTTAAGAGGGCACATCTCTTTGCAAATGAAATAAAGTATTGAGTGAGTTAATCTTTGCATGTAAACTATAAATTAAAAATCAATAGTGTTTTTGAGAATCGATACAGTACCACAAAACATAATATTGCGATATTGGATAATAAATATAAGTTATCGGAGGCCGGAAACAACTTCCTTTTAAGATGTTTAATGTATGCAACATCAAACTTTGCATCACTTCTTTACATACCATGCTCCAGTGGGTGGGTGGGTCTTTTGTAAAACAACATGTTATGCTAAAAATACCTTGTAGCTCTCGGATCATGAATCTGTTAGATAATCCCTGGAAGTGGGACAGGCATTAATCCCCCCCTGCTCTACGTCATGCCTCGGCTATGGGGAAACAACCTTTTAAGAACCCCACAACAAAAAAAACACCTAATGTGGACACTCTGGAGGAGGTTTCTAGAAGGTCTGGGTTTTGGAGGGGGGGGGGGGCAGCCTTCAGCCTCAGTGAGGTGAATAGTGGTCAGAGTTAGTTTGGTGTCTGTGGTTGGAGGGAGGGTGTGTCTGCAGGGCCCTGATGCAGCACCAGAGACTTGACAGCTGTGTTTATATCTGAGTACAAGCTGTGTAGCAACTAAAAACAGCACAAAAGCAGTCTGGAAACACCATGATGAGTTCAATGAGCATGGGAAAACAGACATGGCAGATTTGGTCACCCCCATCTGCATGCTGACACACACCACACACACACACAAATAATATGCCATGTATAGACAGCTGAACTTACTCGTTTCTCACGTATCTCGTCTCATGAAAGACCTTGTCCAGCTGGACCACCGCCTGTCCGAGGAACACGTCCAGCCCCATGAGCGCCCGGTGCATCACGATGAGGACCAGCTCGTTGCTCCCGGCCGGACAGACGCTCCGCCCGCCGTTCTCCAGCACGCCGGGCTGCAGCTCAAACGAGCACTCCTCCCTCCACTCCGGCTCGGTGGTCTTCTCCACCACGCCGGTCGAGTACTTCTCCTTCCCCAGCTGGATAATGGTGTACACGTCGCTGGTGCCGTGCTTGCCCTTTCCCCGTAAGCCCCTGCCTCTGAGCACCGTCACCTGGACGTGTGTCGGTAACCATTTCTGGTCCTCCTCTACGGTTAGCGAGGACATGTCCCCCCCTTCCAAACAGACAGACCTGCCCTGCCGCGCACACCGCGACGAGGCGAGGCAACCGGGGGAGAGGTGGTGTCGGTGTCCGCCGCTTCCTCCCTGCTCTGGGCGTGCACAGTCACATCAGCTCCGGGGTCGGCGGGCGGTGCCGCATTATGGCTGTGTGTCGTCTCTGCAAAGTTGCCGTGGTTGCCGGTTGTTTTGTGCCCCGGCTGCTCCCCGTGTTTCTCAGCAGTGTGCTCTGCGGCAGCACCAGCGTCCCCGTCCCCGCACGGCGTGTCCCTGCCTCTCTCCCCTGCTGCCGTACGGGCCTCTCTGCGGGCAGCGACGTCACGCCTCCATCCTCCTTCTTCTGCAGGACGAGGAAGTTACACTCAGACACAACACATGCTGCATGTACAGAGACTACAATAACAGGCCTGTGCTGGAATGCAGGGTGTGATGTTTCAACCAAATCAAGTCCACTCCTCTCAAAGAATGTAAAACTCGCCAATCTGGCTGTGATGATGACTCTCCACATTGCAGACACCCTGATGAAGGCCTCTGTAGCCTATACAAGCTACAAAAACATTATTTTAAACACTAACCTACATGAAAGCTGAGTGATGTTGCTTGAAGTCCCTTTACAGCATCACGTGTAGGCTTAAATACACTCCAAGTGCTATTTAACATCTGATAAAGGGCTGGAAGTAATGATTATTTTCATTGATTAATAAAAGTCCACATATATCCATTCAGTGTGTATTTCTTTGCACTATTTGTATTGTTTACAACTTACAGAACACTTGACTTGTATATAGAGTTTTTTATTTCTTATTTTATTGTTGGTCATTGGTGCTTTTTATGTATATTTATATAATATTTATACAGTATATACACCTATTTTTTCACATACTTGTGTACATAACAGTCCCGTCTATTCTTTACCTTTATTGTCTAGCTTTGTTAACCTAGACCCGAGCTCTTATTTCGGTTTCTGTCTGAGTCAAATTCCTTGTATGTAAATCTGATTCTGATAAAACATCAGAAAACTGTGAAAAATGCCCATTACAGTTTCCTGCAGTAAATGTGATGGATATCAAGTGTCTTGTTTTGTCAAAACCCAGAAGATATTATATTTCCTATAATTTTAAGACAAGGAAAGCAGCAACTTCTTACCTTTAATGATCTGAAACCCAATAATATTTGACATTTTTGCTTGAAAACTGATTTCAATGATTAAGTGATTGATTAAAATTGTTGCGGATTGATTTTCTGTCGATTGACTAATGGATTAATCAACTATAATCTGACAAAGTGTGAAACCTGAGTCTAAATTTGTACTTTTGCACATAATTTTGCACATAATTTACAAGATAGTAGCCAGGCCTACTTCAAAGTAGGCATGCTTATACTGTGTAGCCTATATACCTTTTTTGAAATGGCTTGAAAACAGGCAGTTTCATTTGACAAAACAACTGCAACTCAGGGTCCACTTGCTAGCTTGTTCCAGAGCTCCATATGATCTATTATTATCAGTGGATAGTGTTTTGCCTGGTTATCATTGCAATGGATCTGTTGACATGCTCAGTAGCTGATTTCATTTATCAGTTTTGACAGATAAATAGCTATAAATCCATTAAACCCATATGTTCTCTCAAAAATGTATTCTGACCTCAATTTTATTTACATATAGAAAAGAAACTCCCATTAGCCTCAGTAATGCTAATAATGCTAATTACCAAATGTTAGCATGCAAACATGGTAAATCAAAATGTAAACATTATACCAGCTAAACAATAGCTTGTTAGTCAATTAAAACCATTAATATTTATATTTTCATGCGTTTTGCAACCAAAATCAGTGTTTAACAATCCATTCACTCGGTTTCCATGGTAACCCTGAGGGTTTGCTAATACCACTCAGCTATTAGCCACAAAGCTAACAATATGCTAGCAAGATTTAACGTCAATAACATTGCGCAGGGTTGAAAAACAGTAACTATAATTTGACAGTATATTTAACAACAAGACTAGCTAGCTATCCAGCTATGTCACTGTCCCCAAATCAATATCAAGATTCACCAAATCTTGATTAGCATAACGCTAGCATACAGCTAACGTTAACATTATGCTAGCAAGATTTAACGTCAATAACATTGCTTACAGTTAAAAAACAGTAAATAGCGGATTGAATAGAGAGTGTAACTTACTTTTTCTGCTTGTTTTGTTACAGTCGCCACCCTGTGGTGTTCAGAGATGAGGCACTGGAGGACTAACTTTACACTCAATGTTGTAAATTAACTATTCAGATATGTGTTTTTGGTCGTGTCTAGAAGGGAACCAGCAAATTGGGGAAACTCTCGCGAGATAGTTGCTGTTGACCTCGAATAGTTAAGGTCGTCGGGCATCGAGTCTCGCGAGAGTTACCTTCTAGACGCGAACATTTTGGTCGTAGCCGGCGCATTAATATATAACGGTGAACAGTCACTGGAACTACTTATTAGTGCAACCAATCAGAATCGAGTATTCACCCAGACCATGGTATAATATCCATAGATATAAAACAGTTAATTAAATAAATAAATAAATAAATAAATAAATAAATAAATAAATAAATAAATAAATAAATAGATAAATAGATAAGTAAATAAATAAATAAATAAATAAATAAATAAATATAATTACATAATTACTGTATATATTTATATTTTTAATTATACATAATAAATAAATAAAATAAATAATAAAACTGTTTTATATCTATGATAATAGCATTTGGCTCAAAGCACAGCTGCGATAATAACATATCTAGACTCTTAGTGTTGTTATCTTTTGTGAAGCACATAGAGTTTTATATTAATACATTATGATTATGGTCTATATGGTGCAGGGGGGTTTAAGGGGAATCTGTGACTAATATAACAGCCATTGGCACCATTTTCTTCGTCAGCACCGCAGACAGGATTTTCCAAACCAAAAGACCAAAGGTCATGACCTTAAGTCTACCACATCTGAGATGTACCCGACTGATATTTTTGGCATATCCTGTCAGTGTTTTCACACAATGGTTTCACTATATTAGATGTTTCCAGAACTTGACAGCAGATTATCGCATGTAGGATTTCTGTAAAAAAAATATCCCCTTGGGTGTAGAGTAAAGTCAACTTTGCCATATTCATCATGTATAGGAACAGATGCGGCTGTTTCTCTGGAAATTAAGTTCTCTGTCTCATGTTTTAATTGCTTATAGTGTCCTTGTGGTTGCTTGTGTCATTTGTAAAGCTGTTTTAAATTCTGGTTTCTTTTATGTTTTGCATACTTGTCGTCTTTTTTCCTTTTGTTTTGTTTTTGTCCCGTTTGCCTCTTTCTAGCTGTCATTGTGAAGAAGAGTTTGTTCCCATTTGACTTGCCTGCTGAACTTACTTGACATGCTGCTGTGAAAGGCCTTGTACGACCCGGGGCGTGCGAGGTTACGTCTGCCTGAGAGTGACTGATGGGAGGACTGGGCCAGTTAATGTTGCTGCTGGTGTTGGTGATGTAGTGCTGAACTGTGCTCAGCTTACATGTGAGAAAATCAATAAATGCTGCTGCTTGACCAGAGGAAATTGGACGGCCTTCGCTATACGTCATATCCCAGTCTATTTATTGACTAACAAGTTAATGGATCATTAGTTTAGGTTAGAAGTGCTTAATTGGTTAATTTGCACATATTAATGGCATTTTCTTACAGAAGATGTGAATGCACATTATCCCTCAGGCAGAACAGAGAGCAGGTTTGGAAGCAAAGCAGCAACTCAGGAGCATTTTGAGGTTTACAACCTTGCCCTATGGCACTTCAACAGTGTTATGAGGCACTAAACACATTGCTACATTCATTAAGCAACTGTATGAAATAAATTATTTTTACTATTGTTAAAAGTTCAGATATCCAGTCTATTATAGCCAGTATAGAGCTCAATTATATTTTTTGACAAATCAGAACTTACTTTAAAATAGCAAATGATGAACAAGAGTAATGAAACAATTTGGTCATTATTAGCTGTCCTCCAGTGCTCAGGACCTGGTTTGAGGCTGAAACAAACAAAGAAGTCATTAAAGGTGTGATATACAGGCATTTTCTAAAAAACAAAGAAACAATGTATGGACTGATACAAAAATAATCCCTCTCAATCATCACTTATGACCCAATAAAGTGTGTGGTGGTGTCTGTTTCTGCAGAGACCCTGCAGCCCTCTGCCTGGATTTTCTCTTTTCTTCTTATTTTGCTGTGTTCATGACTCTTCTGGGTGTCAGCAAAGAGCGTTTGGGTCCCACGTGGGGGTGTAACCCCCAGTTATTAACAGCGTGCAGGGTGTGCTGCCTGTTCAGATCTTCAAATACCGCTGCTTTGTCACGCCCCTCGGCGTCTGATAGCATTATACATCCATGGGCACAAGTCCCCCTTTAGTCATATACAAAGCGGCCGTATTTCACGGATGAGAACAGGTTGTGTGTTTTTATTTCCTCTGCTGTGTGCAGAGTGCTGCTATTGGTTAGATTTAGTTTGGCCTAGAGCAGCGCTGAGCCACAGTGCACAGGATGAGGCCGCATTATTCAAAACCCGGCTACTCTGCACCTTCCCTTAGGATTGTGCGGAGTTGTGTGGAGTTGTGGTCGTGTTTATTTGTGCTTTAGAAGATAACCGCCATGAAACAATCAGAAAATAACGTTTTATTTCTCTGATTCACTGCTTTGTTCTCACTAACGCCGCTCCCTCTCTTCATTCACTCTATAGCTTGCTCTATAAATCACAGTTACACTATCAGTGTTGCCAGTAGGCTAAGTTACTGCAAAAATACAATAAGAAGTCTGACAGTGTGTGACTGAATTTTGTTGTGATATTTTATGTAGGCCTATTTAATTTGTTCTCAGGTGTCTCTTGCAAAAGGAGACTTCATGATAAATCTTAACATCATACAGTTTCACATCTTCCTCCTCCACTAAAGCAGGTGTAGACAAACACACCATGTGGTGGTCTCCTGCCGCCCACATATGAATTATTACTTTATGGACCAGTTTGTGCCGACAGGAGGAGGATTTTCTTTCTTTGAGGGTATTTTGACAGAAGCACTTGAGATTTTCCACTCAGGTAAGGTAAACAGACTGTTCTCTGAAGTGGCGACCAAATAGAGGGAGGCACTTAACAAAGCTCTGTGTCCATGAAATCTGAAGTGCAGGGAGAGGTTTTAGTCGAAAATGTGGGCAACAGAGCAGCCATTATTGAAGTATTTCTGACTAAAACTCCTCCATCCTCTGTCCTTTCTTTCCTCTCGCTGGTATATTTCCATCTCCAACAAGTATTTAATATCTGCTGTACATAGAGAGAGAAATAAAACTATAAAAAGAGTTTTATGAGAGAGAGCTTTATGGATTGTAGTATGAAGAATGTCCCACACGTCCAGTATATCGTCTCTCTCAAAATGTCATTTGTCCACTGTGGTCACATTATTTCAGATAGCAGGAATCTGTCCATGATGTTTCATAGGAAGTTAATTTTAGTGGAGGCAGTAATGAAGTTTGAGAGTAAATTAGTTTTGAGGGGAAGCAGGTGTCAAAGCAAAGGTCGTGATTTCTCTAAAATGAAAAAAAAAACAACAACCAAAGACAAAAATGTGGAGGGAAAATATTTCTGATAAATGTTGAAATCTGAGTTTTATGTGAGCTGGAAGATGCCACATAAATATTTCAGCGTTGCCAAGATGGAGATTTGGCTGTGGAAATATGTGATTTTGGCGGCGCGATGGAGCAGGTTTGGTTGGTAGAAGTCCAGATATGTGAAGGCAGCAGGCAGGCGTCATGGTTGGTACATCCAGACTGGCATCAAGCAGCAAATAAATCTTAATGTGGTGTTTTTGCCTTACTCTGACTGCCAGTTTTGTGGTAAGAAAAATGTGGTACATTTCAAACAGATGAGATGTTTTGAGTATATTTAGTGTAGATCTTTTGTGTGTCTAAACTGTAATACCATGAAGAAACCTGTGTGACCTTGATTACATCATATGAATCCCTGTACTGTATTCAAGCAAATCAAAACACAGTGAATGTGCAGGACTCTGACAAGCTTTGCATGAATTATGAGGGCTCGCTCAGGTTTTACCCACAAAGCCGAGAGGTTTGATGGATTGAAAGTACAACACCAAAATCATTTCAAGTTTGTTTGTCTTTTATTCTTCTTCATCTTTCTTTCCCTGCTGCATTCACAGTACTGTAAACACAATTTCTCCAGTTTGCAGTCAGAAACAGTGAACATGGGCTGCTCAGATACCAGCTGAGGTATACAGCGCCCTCTGTTGGGCATCACAGGCAACAACAGTTACAAGTTTGACTTCTGTTTGGTAATGTGGACATTATTCCCTTCAGAGCTGCAAATAACCAGTTCTCATGAAAAAATTATTTAAAGATCCCTCCAGAAAAGATTAGAAAAAAATTTAAATAAAAATTGTTTGTTTCTGATGTGTCACAAAAAAATAAATGAACAAGTTAAAAAAAAATACTTAAAAATAAATCTACACTTTCTCCCTCAGTGAAAAACTGAGAATCTAAGAATTTGCAAATAATTCGTTCCCCGGGAGCTTTACAGCAGCTGCTAAGATGCTTAGGATGGGTTAAATGCAGAGGTGATATTCCATACCTGTATGTATATGATGAATCTAATAAAGTTTAAGTTTATTATTTATTCTATATACTATACTATACTCACTATGCAATATTATATTATGTTATATTGCTGTATATTATGCTATACTATATTACATTACACCTTATAATGTTTCGTATATCATACACAAATTATATTTCCATACAGACAAACATTCGGTATCATATCATAATCATATTTTGCTGGTGTACACTGTTTACATACTGTATATACTGTATAAATATGACACCACTGTCACTTGTGCCTTGTAATTTTGTCTGTAATTGCTCTTGTATAGTTTCTATTTTTACTTTTATTCTTATTTTTGTTTTATATACTCTAATTATTTATTTTTACCAACTCTATATATGTGTAGTTATTTCTGTCCTTATGCAACTGCAACACCCGAATTTCCCCTCATGGGTTTATCCTATCTTAATCAATTATTTTAGCTCCGGATTTATCTATTTTCATTATCATTTCATTAACTTATTTATCAATCAATCAATAATTTAGTCTATCAAATATTTTTTCATTGAGATTGTTTATATCAACTCTGTTTCAAAGGTCAAGAATGAACTTTCAATCATTAATTCTTAAGCCAACATACAGTATAAGACGTCTTAAAGTGCTCAGAAAAACTTGACATTTCAACAACTACAAATCCATCACTGACGAAGATGATGTGACACAAAACAGCTACTAACAGACCTTGTGCAGAGATTGTATCTTTTTCCATGATAAAGTGCCAAATTGCCTATTATTCTCTAATGCACCACAGACCAACATGAGGTTTAAACATCCCTCGACGTCCTCTAAAAACACAAGAGACAAAACCTATTTGAGAGCCATAAAGGCATCTAACAGGCTCTAAATGAGGGGCTGAAATGCTTTGCTATATTTTTTTTACAAACTAATCTGTCTAATTAAGATGTTATCTCCGCCGATCATGAAGACGACAGAGAGCTTTCTCTAGAAAGCCCTGTGAAGATCTCGGGGCCTCATCAAAGAGAGATTCCTCGTCTATTCTGGGAGCCGAGCTGCCAATCATCCCCTCATCAGCCTCTCAGATTCATATCAGAGCAGCTGTTACATAACTACAGCTAATCCACATGTAACATGGATATACACACACACACACATATATAAACACACACTGGTAGACAATAAGGACCGGCAGCTGCCACACACACACACTGTGGAGCCAAGAGAAACAGATAGACGAGGCCCTGAGATGGATCCAGTTCAAGCAGCGGAGTGCAAATGGCCTACTTAGAGTTTAAACTGGGTAATTAGAAACCTAATCAGGGCTCACTTTCTCACCCCTGATGAACGTAATGAAATGCTCCTGTCCTCGTCTACGTGACACTCACAGCGACACTGATTCACGGGGCCCAAAACAGCTGTGACTGCCTGTAAACACACCGCACAGCACAATATGTCAACAGATGTGGGTTCAAACACAGCAAGAAATGATTAAAAGACAAGAAATCAGAAGACTTTATTATCTTTTTGCATCAGATGGTTTATTATCATTATCACATTAATACTAATTGATGCTACTAATGAAATAATAATTGATTATATTAGAATAGAATAGAACTTTATTGTCTACCAGAGTGCAAAATTAGGTAAAAGCAAAACTAAATTGCGCACCCGATTCGACTGCTATCATCTCATTAAATGTGGGTTATCAGTCGTTATAAGCCTCATAGATGTGGGTCAGTAGGGGCCTGCTACACCTACTACGTTGTAAAAGTGAAAGCAAAACTTAAAGGCAACACGTTCTAACACGTCTAAACTAGGACTGCCAATGGATTAAAATATTTAATCGCGATTAATTGCATGATTGTCCATAGTTAATTGCAAATTAATCGCACATTTTTTATCTGTTCAAAATGTACCTTAAAGGGAGATTTGTCAAGTATTTAATACTCTTATCAGCATGGGAGTGGACAAATATGCTGCTTTATGCAAATGTATAGGAAATCAATTAACAACACAAAACAATGACAGATATTGTCCAGAAACCCTCACAGGTACTGCATTTAGCATAAAAAATATGCTCAAATCATAACATGTCAAACTGCAGCCCAACAGGCAACAACAGCTGTCAGTGTGTCAGTGTGCTGACTTGACTATGACTTGCCCCAAACTGCATGTGATTATCATAAAGTGGGCATGTTTGTAAAGGGGAGACTCGTGGGTACCCATAGAACCCATTTTCATTCACATATCTTGAGGTCAGAGGTCAAGGGACCCCTTTGAAAATGGCCATGACAGTTTTTCCTCACCAAAATTTAGCGTAAGTTTGGAGCGTTATTTAGCTTCCTTTGTTAAAAACATTTAATAAATGTTTATATACTGCTTATAAATGCTAAATAGTGGGGCTTAAAGTATACCAATTAAGTGTGTATTTACATGACTGTGTATGCAATGATGTATACACTCAGTTGCCACTTTATTAGGCACTCCTATAGCTAAAACTAATGCAGTCTAAAACAGTCATAAAGTCATTGGTATCAACCAACAGAAATCCCAGTCAGTCAGTATGACAGTGTGATTGCACACCCTCCCGTCTGTCATATCGCACTGCTGGTGAGCAGCAGCTGTTACTGGGCACTGAGTACTGGTGATACTGGTGTTACTGGGCTTTATGTAAATCCAAATATTTAGACTGAGTGGAGGAGATCAGGTATCTGCAGGACCATAATGAGTTTTTATCTGGACTCAACAGGAGATCATCGAGAGAATGACTCAAACTAAACCAAAGACGTTCAGTCATTTATTTTTATATGGCTTATATGGAGTTTTTTAGTTTAGAGTTTTCCCCTTATCCGAATGGTCTAAGGACAGACGGTGTTGTATGTTGGACAGATTGTAAAACCCCTTTGAGGCAAATTTCTGATTTGTGATATTGGCTATATGAATAAAATTGACTTGTGTTTAGCCTGTTTACATCTTCTGCACAGTGATATTTTGTAGCTGTACGTTACATTTCATGTCTCATCTCTGTATAAACATTATTCTTCCCCATAGTATAAAAACCAGTGTAACGTTTTACAGATCTCTTAAACCAATAACTCAAACACTTGAAAAGTCTCACTGTCAAGCTTCAACGATGCTACAAGTTGTCAGTATGTTCACCTCTGTGATAATGCTGTTCACCTATTGATGAATTATTTGAGCAATTTAAAGACTGTTTGATCAATCAGGGAGACAGGAAGTGCTTTGATCTGTCAAAAAAAAGCTCACTGATGCAAGGGAAACAGCATACACAGTAGCCTATTCTTTTTTTCTCAGGTATAACAAATGTTTCATACATTTTGAGGAGTGTACTACTGCATTTTTATGTAACAATAGCAATAAAAACACATGTACAGGGTTACATACATTAATACATTTATTCCCATGTTTTTCATGACAACCATGAGGACAATATTCAGTCAGGATAGAGGGTTTGTGGAGTAAATTTGGGGACAGATCTGTGACATTCAGATCTGCTCTGTGTTTCATTGTGTGAAGGTAGAAGAGTGTTATCCTTTCTGAACAGCACAGGAGATTAATTCAGCGCCAAAAGCCATGTAGCCCCACAGCCTGCCCTGCATGCTGCCTTCAGGTGCAGTCAGTCAGTTTCAAAAGCTGCACCGTCCAAGTTGAGGTTGGATGCAATGAGGGAAACCTTGGAAGTTTGAGGTTACTTTCAAAAGCAGTTTCAGCAGCAGAGAGTACAAGTAGAATAAATGTGCATGAGTTGCAGGATGGTTTGACTATGTATTTTCCAAATATCACCATATGACCACCTTTACAAGGATAACTTAGTGGTTCATGCACGTTAGTGGCAACATCACCAGTATGAAAATCTGTAACAAGACCCTGCGTCATCAGTACTACTATTACTACTATATTACTTATTATTATCACTACTATTTTATCAACATATCATCTAAAAATCATATTAAACATATCTGAAAAATGTTCCCTGACAATATTTTATTTGATTTTAATTGCTTTTGTAGGCTATTATTTCTAATTTTATTACTATTACTGAATATTTTACCTCTAATTATTTTGTCTATTTTTTTTATTTTTTTTTTACCTTTCTCTATTTATCTGTACATATTTCTGTTTATTTCTGATAAATAATTTGGTCAAAATAAGAATTAAATTAATCAGATAAAACCGAGAACAATAAATCTTGTCATGCTCAGAGGTTAATTTTTCCAAACTAATGTAAACTGAATATAGATATGATTCATCATTGATTATTGTATCATCCATCTATAAATTCTGCACACAGGTATATAGACATGTAGGCCTATGCATATACTATACATAACCACACATTTCATGTATATAAAATAACCTAATACTTAACCCTTTCAATATTTATTTCTTTACACTATTTATATTTGTGTACATCTACAGAACACTGAACTTTTTTAATGACATTGTATGTTGTTATTGTTGCTTTCTCGTGAGTATTTATATAGGTTACACTTATTTTTTGTAAGTCTATCTTCCTGTAAATTGTTCTGTGTGTAAGTACATTGAGGGCAACTTAAAATTCCTTGTATGTGTTCAGATACTGGGCCTATAAAGCTGATTTAGATTCTGCTAAATGTGCAGTAAACAGTAGGATCCTGGTGTTTCCGAGCGTCCCTGAACGCAGCGTGTCTCCCGCGGCCTGCAGACGGTTCCGCGGCCCCGTCGCTCACCCGTAGACATGCACCGCCACCGATCTGCGGTGAACAGCTGGCTGAGAGAGAGCGGCGTGTTTTTCTTTGCGGGCTCAATGATGCGGTGTTGGTTTACCAGCTCTGGGGATGTGGGCTCTCCCTTTGTAACGCTTAACCAGCGACTTAGTGCTTCTTTGTCCCATTTATATTTTAATTATCTGCTAAACTGCGGCTGAGGGCCATGTGGGAAAGAGCCCAGCACTGACCCCAGCAGCTGTCAATCAACCAGCAACGAGGAGGAGCACTTAATAATAATAATAATAATAATACACAAAATGTTTAATGTACTATACAAAATACAATTCAAAATCAGTCTTTTATTTAATTAAAAAAAAAAATCCCTTAAGAAAAAGTTATATACTTCAAGTTTATTTTATGAAGTGCTTAAGTTAAGTTCAAGTATATATTTCCCAAGTATACTTTATGCAGTAAGTATACTAATATCAATGTACTAGTAGTGTACTTGTAAGTGTACTACTTTAATAGTTCTTGGGACTAAATTGGACCACTTTTTAGTTTATAAAAGTATACTTTTAAGTGTACTTACATGTAAGAACAGTAAACTTTGAGTACACAACTAGTTCAGACCTAAGTTATATTTTGTACTACAACCAGACTATAAGTATACTGATAGTGTACTAGGTTTATACTTGTAGCCCACATTTTAGTTTATGAAAGTACACTTTAAAGTATACTCTCAGTAAACGACTAGTTTAATAGTTTTTATACTGCAAGTATACTTGTATAGGCCTATACATGTAGCCCACTTTATAGTTTATGAAAGTACACTTTAAATATTAAATATTTATTATTATTATTATTATTATTATTATTATTATTATTATTATTATTATTATCATTATCATCATCATTATTAATATTATTATTATTATTATTGTGAACGGCTAATCCAAAAGCTATTAAACTAGTAAATTAATATCAAAACATAATACCAGTAGTGAAAGAAGTATTCAGATATTTTAGTCCTGCAAAATCTTGTTCCAGTAAAAATACAAAAGCATCAAATTATATGAGCATAAGCTGTCAAAAGTAAAAGTACTCATTATGCAGAATGGCAAATTTGAGAATACATTTTATTATATTATTGGATTATAATTATTGATGCATTACTGTAATGTGTTCATAATGCAGCTGGTAAATGTGGAGCTAATTTTAACTACTTTACTACACTGCTGGGTAGTTTAATCTAACAGCATCATAATGTATTAGTTGATTTAAATTTTGTATTAATAATCAGAATCTGCAAAGTAACTAAAACTGTCAAATAAATGTAAAAAGTACAATATTTCCCTGAGATGTAGTGGAGTTGAAGTATAAAGTAGCATAAAATAGAAATACTCAAGTAAAGTACAAGTACCTCATAATTGTACTTAAGTACAGTACATGAGTAAATGTGTTCTTAATTACATTCCTTCACTGAATAATACTGAGTTTCCCCTCCTTCAGTATCTAAAGTGGTGATCTGATATAATGTGAAGACACAATCAGTTCAATCTGAATAAGTTTGTATTTGACGCCATCTGTTGGTCAGGAAATCCTCTTCTGCACCGACTCAAACATAATGACAAACGTCTACATTTACTCATCTTTCAAAATGACATTTTAATAAATTAAAGAAATAAAAGACATTTTAATAAATTAAAATATAAATATAAATATATAAATTATAATAATTATTTTTTAATTTATTTTCTACATGTTTAACAAAGTGTGTAATCTTGCTCCAAATCACATTTCCTCTAAAAAGAAAAAAAAAATCAAATAAATCCTCCATATTTCCATTTGGCAATCATACAGGACTTCAGGTTGGATATATTTTTTCATGAGTAAGTGTTTTGGAATAAACATTTAAGACTTTTAAGACTTCCAAAATACTGGCAGCTACTTTTAAACAAACAACAATGTGCTGAAAGTGCAAAAAAGAAGTGAGAACTTTCCTCACTCTATATATGAATGTATTTTAGTCATTCTGGGTCAGAGTTGTGGAGACCCTGGTGGGTGTTTGGGTTCAGTTCATCCCTCTGAATCCTGAATTATGGTTCTTATGGTTCTTCTTATTGTGTGATTACAGCCTCCAGACATATTGTGAGGTATTTGGAAATTAATTAAAGCTCCAAATTTGAAAGATCTGGTAAATGTGATGGTAGGGATAACAATCCTTTATGACTAATAAAAGCTGATGTAGTGCTTGTTTAGGCATATGACGACATGTTTTCTTTTTATCGTTTTGGGGACTGGGTCTTCTACTTAATTTTACTAATTTATTTTATGTATTTTATTTATTTATTTATTTATTTATTTAAAAACAGATATTGGCCTATTTTTTTTTTTTTTTTAATTTCATAGTTATGAATCTTGTCTTTTGCAGCAGTTTTTTTTTCATTTTTTTATTATGTTTATTGTGACTGTTATGCACCAAAATACCAAGTCAAATTCCTTGTATGTGAAAACCTACTTGACAATAATTTCTGATTCATATTTTTAATTTGATTTATTTTTTATTCTATATTATTTATATTTTATTTCCTACACCACATCCTGTTGTAGTGTCTACTCCTACAACCCTGAAATGATATAAAGATGTTCTTGCTGGCATATAAACCCTTTCTTAAAAAAAACTATAAAACTTCAATGTCAAGAAAAGTAAATAAAACTGATAAATCATAAATTCAACCATTCCCTCCTTTGCTGTTACTTAACACAGACGACCAACAGTCAGCTCAGTAGCAGCTAACAGAGATCAAAATGTGGTGAAAACAAAGAGGAGAAGAAATGGAAATCTCCGTCTCCAGCTCAGAGGAAGCCCTCTCCTGCTGTCTGCGTGTCTGTGGTGAATATTAAGTGACGGCCGGATGATTTGTCCTTGTGTTTGTCCTCCTCTGATACTTCCTCTCTGGGCGTCACATCCCCCATGAAGAGGCTAATCTGCTCCCAGTGGGGCTCCTCCCAATGAAGAGCTGGGAAAAACACACTCACACATACCAGCTATTGTCCTCCGAGTCGATACAGACCAGTCAGCCTTTACGTCAGCAACACACCTCTCACTATATTTAAGATATAAGCTCATATTTAGTGCTAGTTTTGTGTTATTATAACAACAGTTCTGTACCTTCATTTGTGTTGTGGATCAAATAACAGGTCTATGTACTCAAACAGGCAGGAAAAATAATCAATCATAGCAAGATGACTGAAGGAAGTCATACAAAAAATGCTAAACATTGCTATATTTGACCATTTCATGCCAAAAGAACCTTTCAAAATACATTCATATTCATAATTTGTCCTTTGTGGAGAAACAAAAATGGCTTTTAATCATATTTAAAGTGGTGATATACAAGTTTTTGTGTTTTTACTCATCATTATGAAGTAAATGTTCAGTGTACAATATAATAGCATAGAATAATGACACCATCTGCGTTTATATTGGTTCCCTATAAGCCTCGATTTCACTATGCAGTTCTGTCTGCCACCAGGTACGATCTCCCGGGAAAATGAAGGCACCATTTAAGGCTCAAAGGAAGTGCGTCAACCATTGAGCAACGAAACAGGAAGAGGATAGCGCTTCTGTTTTCCCTGGTAGCTATCGGTAGCTATCCCCAGTTATCAAACAGTATCAATGTAAATTCTGAACAACCAAAGTAACTGTGGAAAACAAAATGCAGGGTATCCTGTGTTGTTGGTCAACCCAATCTCATGGGAAGGCGTATAAATAGCATTACAAGGACATTCCACATGTCATGAGGACGCATTTTAGCCTTTTCGCGTGTCATTTGTACGGCACACAACAAAACTGCAGTAACGGCCGCAGTTAGGTTTAGGCAACAAAACCACTTACAGATTGTAAAGCCCTTTGAGGCACATTTCTGATTTGTGATATTTGGGCTGAATAAAATTGACTTGGGTTTAGCGTTTTTACATCTTCTGCACAGTGATATTTTGTAGCTGTACATTCAATCTACATTCAATCCTAACACTTCATCATGAGCATCAATAACACACTAAAAGCTTGCATCTGCAGCTACTCTGGATTTATTCTGGATTGTCTTTTACCCTTAAAATGTGTTTGTTGACCCACATGAGCAACAAACCAAGACTTTACTTTATCAGGTGAGTCCAACAAGCCCCAATAAGATGTCATTTTAAAAAACAGCTCAATGAACAGAAGGAGAAAGACATCGTGTAGAGAGCGATCAGCCTCCCTGCAGTCTTTCAGGGACTGAACTAACACAGTGGAACAAAAGAGAGGAGCAGCAGATCTAAAGTGGAGCGAGCGGGGTGAGTTTAACGGAGCCCGTCTGACTGTTCGATGTCCCCGGGGAACGCAGGAATCATGTAAGCTCCCTGTAATTTACTGTGTGGGGTTGCCTGGGTAGGGTTAATTCCCATGAGGACCTTCTCCCAGTGTTTTTATAAAGTCGGGATTTGTAAAGCTGCTCTCGTTGACCCCCTGCAGGTCATGAGGGCAGAAGAGCAGCGTGAGTGACCCTCCTCAGGACTGAGTGAGAGTGTGTGTGTGAGATAAATGTCTGGAGAAAGAGACCGATCGCTGGAAACACTTCACATAATTATTTAAGACAATTTCTGACATTTTCATGTAAGTAAATGTCTCTAATAACAAAAAAACTCAACTTGAAGCCATGAACAAGCATTAAAGTGTTTGTCTGGTTGATCTTTACCATCACATTTTGGTTGTCCACAGTCAGTAATATAATTTACTTTACAGCAACAGTGGCTTGTTTGGGATATATGGAGGAAGAGCTGAGTAGTTATGAGTAGTGACAGTCACCCTGACTAAATAGTCAAAGCATAGAGCGCCTCCTACAGAGCCTTTAAGTTCGCCAAGAGAAAAATCAAAAGTAAAGATGTCACAGTTTTGTCAAAGCTCTTCAGATTGACAGGTGACCTCTGCAGGGCAGAAAACACCACAACAAGATGTACTTGGTACCAACGTTGGAGGCATTATAATCCAACTATTTCCATAAAAAATACTTTAATTTCCCCAGATCTGTGCTTCAACACAATCATGTCTTTGACCTCATGGTTTGGTTTTTGCTCTGGAGTGCATTATCAGCTGCAAGGTCTTATATAGACAGATGTGTGTGCTTCTAATCAGGTCCAATCAGTTGAATTGACTACAGCTGGACTCTTAACAAGTGTCAAAGCAAAGAGTCTGAATACCTAATGTCTATGTGATATTTCAGTTTATATTGAGTACCTATTTGACTCACATGCATTAGAAATACTGGAAATCATTTTACAAGAAGCAAAAGACATGGAACAAGGAACTGGGAACTCTTCTCTATTCTTCATCTTGCACATTATTTTATCTATATTCATTTTGGTTGGTGTTAACAACACTTACAGGCGATGAGCATAAAATCAGGTGTTACACTTCTCTCCCAAACTTTAACTAACTGTCCCAAATGATTCATTTTATCAGTTACACCTGTGTTTACCCTGCAATTACATATCAAAATGACTCCTGTGAGAAGGGCATATCCTTCTTATTTTGACAAGAGCGATAAAGATTGTTTGAAGTTGCAGTAAGTTTCTCTGCCAGCTGATAAGAGTTTCTGTTGCATGTTGCACAGAAAACAATCCACTGACCCTAAACCAGCTGAGCAGAATCATACTCCCACTTAGTGTATTTAAGTTATGATATACTTTCACCTCTCTTGTGTATTTATTGTTAATCTGACATGAAATAAGTGCAAAAATGTAGCTTCAAAGTCTGAAAATGTTGGATTCTTGTTCCTGAAACAGACCCAGAGAAACACCCACAACTGATGACTGTTGGGAGACCAAATCAGGGGTGCTGCTAGATATTTCTGGACCTAAAATATTAAGACATGACATTATCTGTCACACTCTGGGACCCCTGAATCATCCACAATTTCACCGTCTATTCAGTGTTCCTGGAAACAAGCTCTACAGTATCAGCTAGATATAAGACAAATCTGCACAACCCCTGCATGTGTTGCTTCCTGTTACCCTTGTCCTCAGCACCGTCAAGCCAACCTGCACATTTCCCATGATCCTTCACGGCAGGCCCGTCTGTCTCGGTCCCGTCCCCTCGACTTTGAGGGTCGTCCAGACGTGCCCGAGGAGTCACGGCGGTTCTTAACTGTCACGGTCAACTCCTGACTGCAGGAGAAAGGGAAGGTCAGGATTAGAGGGACTGTTTGCTCTCTGTAACCTTCAACCTGCCCTCCAAACTGACACACTGACCGCTGCCATTCATGTCAAATCCCCTTTATATCCATCGTGAGAGTATCATGATCTTATCGCTGTAAATAGAGACCTTTTATTTATAACATTAGCATCAGCAAACAGCAGCATTTGGTCAAATTAATCCTCATCTGTTGCACTTTCTTCATAACAAAAACATGCAGTTTGTTGTGTGTTTGCAGATTCATGACCCAGCGGCGGCGTCTGATGTTGATCTGGACTTCATGAATATAACAAAGCAACATGTCGTATTTGAGCCACACTTGCTGAATTTGATGTATCTCTAAAACAGTCAACATTTCAGCATTAAGAATCCACTGACAGCAGCGTTATGTAATCATGAGACATCAAAGTGTTTAATGTTTACGGTAGCACTCTGAAAATGCTGCCAGTGATCAACAAAAAAGTCCAACATACATACAGGCCTTTGGTTCCAAATGTGTAAAAATAAAATGCACAAAAAGTCACAGAAGGGGGGAAACAAAAATAACATAAAAAGCACAGTCCTGTTCTAATCTATATGATCTTCAGCATTTGGCCACATGTTCTCGTCTACATCACATCTTACTGTATGTCGTCTCTCAGTATCTCAATGATTTGTTCATTCAAAAAATCTTATCAGCAGTTTCAATATAGGTTTGAGCTGCTGTTGTTGCAGAAGTAGAGGCTTTTTAAGGTTTTGAACATTAGCTTTTTATTTCTGGCATTTGTAAATAAGACAAGAAAGATCCATAATTTTGATATTAGGTAAGTTTGTATGTAAAGAAAATTTAAGCATTTTAGAAACATATTAATCGACTGCATATATTGGGCGGCAGTAGCTCAGTCTGTGGGGACTTGGCTTGGAAAAAAAAAAAAACATCAACCTGTAATGCTGCTTTTTATACCGCTTTGTCCTTTAATTAATGCGTTTTCTTATCTTCTGAGTTCTGAAGATGAGTTATGTGGCTCATGAATTAATTTTCAGTCCTTTTTTTATTAAAAGAGATGTGAGTTTATATATTTTTAAATTATTTTGTTCCCTATAAAAGTGAAGGAGATCCTGCACACTGTCCATCACTACAGACCTTAAATTCATGAAGAAAAAAAGCATCAGTACCATATATACTGTATGTATGTAAACACAGCCTGCTCCCTCAATGTAAAACACACTGTACATCAACATTAGAGTAAACAGGATAAAACAAAGTGTGTATTTGTTTTGCTAGAGTCGGCATAAAATGGAGGCAGAAGGAAATTTAAATTTTGAGAACATTTCTCTTCTTCTTCATTTCTCACTGGTCGTCCATGAAACAACAGAGAGATGAGAGAACATTTTAGATAAATTATAAAGCAAATGTCATTGTTTTCTGAATCATTGTATGATTTAGAACTTCTCCTCTTAAAACACTGCAGTGTTAATATTACGGTTAGTTGGAGTGATGAAACTTGTGTGCAGCCACCTGATCAAACAACAAAATATGGCAGATAAATCTAAATATTAAAGTCTTGCTGGTTCATAAACTCTTACAGGTAAATATCTAAGAGTGTGTCGGTGTACCTGAGTAAGAATACTAATTTAAGGCTAATTGTTTATTTTTTACACCAGTCTTGTATTAATTACAGCAGCCAAAAATAATCTGTCAATAGTTTAGTCGTTCATTAAAAGCTTGTTCGCTATTATTATCTGATTGTTTTTAATTGACTCCAGATGATTTATAATTCAAGCTCACAGTGGATGTTCATTGTCTTTGTGTAGCTGCAGCTGCGGCTCATTATGGGTTTATTTCTTGTGTGTCTCATTCAAGGAAAACATTTTCTCAACATTTAATGCGTGTTTTCTAAGTGAGATTGTTTCCTTACACCAGTGCAGTTATGACATTATTAGAAAAGTGGTTCTGTGTGGAAATATATTTTCCAAAAAATGTGATTTGTTGACAGAGTAACCTGTAAGCTTACAAGAACATAATTGTCTGTGCAGGAGCTTAATGCAGCTGAAATGACAGCAGAAAAGATTGAGCAGACATAAACAGCACTAATCTTCTGATGAGATGGACTCTAATCTGAATTTCAGCAGTGGCCAGTGTCAAAGCCAAAGGCGTTTGTCCGTGTGCATTCATTGACAGGATCTCCGAGGTTATTTGTCAACACAACTCGTATAGCTTGGGTAATCTCCCCTCCTCGCCTATAGACTGATTGATAATTGATCCCTGTTCAAACAGCCTCTCTTTGGGCCACAGTTGCCTTTGAATGCCAAACGAGTCATTCTGCCTCGTCCTCTCTCGGCGGTCTAATCCGATAAACGAATGGGAATGAGTGTCGTCCTCTGCTGATGTCAACCTTTCACTCTGCCATTTATCTCATATTGTTTACTGATGAGGCCTCACAATGGACGGGGTCACTGAGGCCTGCTGCTGTTTCTGTTAAAAAAATTGGACCGTCTTACTTAAAAACACGACTACCACAGTATTTTCAGTGGTGGAAGAAGTACTCAGATCCTTTACTTAGGTTAAAGTAGAAATACCATTGTCAAGGCTAGTGGGTAAAGGAGACCGTGCCTTTGCAGTGACAGCTCCAATGCTTTGGAATATCGTTTCACTTTCTACCAAATGTCAATGTCTCCATTGACACTTTTAAGACAAACCTCAAGACATACTTATTTTCAGCGGCCCTTGGTTAGTGGTTCATTTATTTATTTATTATTTTATAAACTTTTGTTTTTTATAAATTGCTCTTACAAGTTCCATTCTGTTTTTGTTTTAGATATGTGCACATAATATAATATTGTCTTGTATTTTTCCATTGCAACCTATTGTTGTTTTGTTGATTTTGTTAATGATATTTTACTCGCTGTTCACTTTAACTTGTACAGCACTTTGGTCAACTCCAGTTTTTTTTTTAAAGTGCTACACAAATAAACTTGACTTGACTTAAAAATACTCAATTACATGTAAAAGGCCTGAATTCAAAATGTTACTTAAGAAAAAGTACAGAGGTGTTATCAACTAAATAACTCATTATGTATAATCGCTCCTTTAACATTTTATATTATAGAATTTTGTATTATTCTGTTTTTATAACTAACAAATACATGTAAGAGTATTGCTATGGAGTAATGTTATTGCTCTTTAGATACTTATACTTCTGGGTAGATTAGTAGTAGTAGTAGTAGTAGTAGTAGTAGTAGTATAGTACTGCATCATATCATATTTTGTTTTTTAATGTAAAATGTAACTAGTAACTATAACTGTCAAGTAAATGTAGTGGAGTAAAAGTATAAAGTAGCATCTGCAAAACCGCTCCCTATGTAGATATTAACGGCTCATTCTAAGGTAACAAAAACACAATAATTCTTATTATCAGGTGATTATACACTAAAGAAAACATATGTATTAATATTATTTTCCATTTCTGCCAATAGATCCCCCTAAATGTTACACACTGTTGCATTAAGGGTACAGTGTGTAGGATTTGGCAGCATCTAGTGGTGTGGATGCAGATTGCAATCAACTGAGTACCCGTCCGCTCACTCCTCCCTTTCCAAGACTGCGGTAACGTGAGCCGCCGAGTGCAAAACCGTGGTAACGCCGTTCGCCTTGCTCAGGAGCAACGGAAGTCAGACGGCGGCTGGCGTTACCACGGTTTCTGGGGCTCAAGTTACCGCAGTTTCACAAGCGTGTCGGAGAACTACGGTGGCCTTCAGGTAACATAAAAACGTGAAAGTCTCTCTCTAGAGCCAGTGTTTGGTTTGTTCGTTCTGGGCTACTGTAGAAACATGGTGGAGCAATGTGGCGGACACCGTGAAGAAGAACCGCTCCCATATGTAGATATGAGGGGCTCATATTAAGCTAATGAAAACACAACGATTCTTATTTTCAGGTGATTATACACAAATGAAAACATATTTATGAATATTATATTTCATTTCAGCTAATAGATCCCCTTAAATGTAATACACTGTTCCTTTAAAGAACTACCCACGCAGTAAAAGCTGCAGGAGAAGTAGAATAAAAGTACATGTAGTTATAACTCATATTACATGTATATTTACGTGCTGCAGAGGACTTAATGTTTTTCTGTTCCAACCTGCCGTCACCGTGCTGCTGTCTGCTGAGTTAAATCCTCCACCTCCACAGTGAAGAGGAGGTCAGTCAGTGATCAGCTCAGGCCCTGAGCAACACAGCTTTTTTTATTTTGTAATGCACGACACGGGGAATGACATTTAACTTGTTATTATTTCCCAGAGAAGATTAATGATAAATTGTCCATTATTTTTCCTTAAAAGTGAAAGATAAGACCACAGTCATTTGCCCTAAAGCCACAGTGCCACCACTATGCAAAATGACAGCCAATTATGGGAGCCTAGTTTGGGATAATGACTTTACAATGAATCTTTTGATTGAAATGTAACTGGGTTGGCCCTGGGCAAAGAGCAAAAAAAAAAAAAAATGAAAAGTTACAGAAACAATGAGCACTATATAACAGTGTTCATCTCTTCCTCTAGGTCTCTCGCCCTCCCTCTCTCCCTCCACTCCTCTTTAGAAATAGCTATAGGAGAAAGCAGAGATATGCATATATTGATGGAAAAATTATTAAGTCGCAGAGGGCTTGCAGCAAACATAAATTAGCATATTCAGGGTAAATATGCAGACTATTTACGATAATAAGACCGGATTATTCAATTCAATGAATGTTAAATAGATGAGGAAATGGTATGTGTCTTATCTAGTCAAAGCTTCTATTCATTTTAATCGCTTCCCAATTGAACTCTTCATTTTATTCTCTCTGAGTTATTGTTCCCATTCCAGCCGGCGATGGCACCTATGGGTCCTGGAAGATTTCCGCCGGTCACGTGGTTTAAGTGGCATTCACCTTATTCTCGGCGGAAATGGAGAAAGTCGACGTCACCCCGGGGCCAGCGTCGCGATAAGCCCCTTTTCATTATGCACAGGGGCCGATGGAGAACAAGATTAGCGGGGCCTTGTGTGCATAAAGGTGGGAACATACAAGTCATCTAGATTAAATAAAAACAGCACAGGTCCATAAACAAAACACATTTGCTTTCTTATTGTGTGAACTTTAACTTTAATCAGTTCGACTGTGTGTGTTTATAATATAGTCCTTCTGACACATACTGCTACTGCTGGAGGCTTTTGTTCTCTTTCACCAAATTCATAAAAACATCATGAAAGACGCATTTGAACTAATTATGAATCCCCCTACACAGATTGAATATAAGCCTTGCAGGTCTCAGAGGGGTTTCGGGGTCCTTTTATGCCAAAATGAAGTGTAATTTAGTTGTTATTTCACACTCACTGCACAAACAAGTGATTCAAGTTTTAAGCAGAGGATTAATGAACCTCTATTGTCAACAAATCCCATGAAAAGACCAAAACCAACAATGTGTTCATTCATCTCTCAGCACTTTCAGCCCCAAACCCATTCATCCCCACTGAAGGTATCTTTAAAGCGCAGGTCCTTTATTTTTTTTTATTTTTTTTTTTTAGGTTTGTATATCCTTCTGTAGCTTCCCAGCGGTGTCCTTTATCCGAACATTCAATTTTTGGTCGAAGTACGTATGTTTTAGCGTCAAAATGCTATTTTTCTAAATTGTATGACATCATAAAGTGTGATTTATGTAAAAAGAAATGACCACATATAGTTAAGTTGTCCATTTGTACTTGGTAAAGTTTATCAGCCTATTTTATCTGTAATTTGGGATTCATCCCATAATTATTATTATTGTCAATGTGCACTTTATTTTTTATTTTTATTTTAGTTTAATACATTTTTTTTATCTTTTTTATTTTTATTTATTTTCTAAATCTTTTTTTATTTTTATTTAATAACTTTTAGTTCTTTATCCTTTTTGCATCAGCACTGTGAGGGGTGGGTGTGAGGGGCTTTGGGGGAAAAAAAACAAAATATGGAGGGACATCATTTACATTTGTGCTCTATTTGTATGTTTCTGTACACCTGATGTTACACCCAATAAATTATTACGGGGAAAAAAGCTATTTTCCCAAGCCCTTCGAAAAAACGAGACCTGACGTAGGTTTCAGCATGATGATGTTCTACATATATACATATATCCTTATCCATAGTCAGTGTTTTACCTACAGTTACTTAGATGGTGGTCGGCATGCTCCCTGTTTGGAGAACCAGACAGGAGTACCAGCACGGAAGCTCAGCAATGTAATGCTGTGTGGACGCCACGTTAGTTCGGATCCGAAAGTCTCACAATGACACCAACAAACTGCGAGGTAAAATTACTGTTTTTGTGAATGTAGTCTGGTGGCTTTGAAGACAGCGATATAATCGCTTCAGTTCCCTGATGGAAAGGTCTGTCTGATGGTGAGGTAAAGCAGTGAAAATATTCTAAATATAGTGTACACTTAAACTGATATTGATTTTTTAGGTGGCTAAAATATGGTTTCTTCTTCTTTTGCCTCGCGACCCTCCTGTGAAGCTTTGGTGATCCCTAGTGGGGGTCGGGAGCCCCAGGCTGGGAACCAGTCTTGTAAGGGGTCCATGGCTGGAAAAATATTGAGAACCTCTATTTTAGAGTAGAGTCACATCTTTTACACATTCATTTCAACCCTTCACCTGCTATAAAAAGCAGCTGTAATTAGGATCAACAGTCTTTTTGTGAATAGATAAGCAACCTTTGCTGTATTCTGCGGCACACATTGGTTTCATTTGAATTCATCATGTAAACAGTAAAACTGGTTTGTGTGGTGTCTCTTTTATCCCACACAGACTGATCAACTCTGCAGTATTTAGTGTACAGATTTTTACTCCAACCATCAACTGTTCTGACATCTCATATGTCAAAGTCTCCATCTAGTGGCTGAGAGGCTGAATGACTTTGTTCTTATTTATACAAACTATCATCTGCTGCCACCTGCTGCTGATATTACACAATACTAATATTTTCATGAGGAAAACAAATCTAATATCTAGTCTAACAGTATCAAACTGAAGTGGGGAAGTGTAAATTCCTTCATCTTATATGGTGAATTATTATTATAACTATCATATTTTACCAACATGTAGAAGTAAATGTGTTGTTGGGGATAAAAACCCACATAAACACAGTACAGAGTCCCCAGTGCAAAGAAAAACATCTTTATTTGTCCCTCTTGCCATAAAGTATCTTAATTATAAGGACTGCCACTTTTTAAGGCCAGCCTGTTACGTCAACACACAGCATTTTAAATCTATTTATTTAACCTTGATTCAGTCCTCACCATAGAGTACCTGGTCCTCCTTTTAATGTCGCTTCTATATTGTGTTTTTATATAAATGTGTTTAATGTGTCCTGTCTGGATGTGATATGTTGTGTTTTAATGTACCCTCTTTAATAGCAGTTTTTGCACATGCACAACAAGGACAAATTTCTGCCTTCTGTGCATAAAAAGTAGACAATAAAGTATTTTCTATTCTATAAATCTTATTAATTTGTGTATTTCTATTCTGCTGCATGTTCTAATTGTTTCAATATTAAGTATTAAGTGAAGAGTGAATAACCTTAACTGCCCATAACTGCTGTGGTGAACATTTTGTGTTTCCTTCCTCTGTCACATGGTGGCACTCTTCTATTTGTATTTCTGCAGGTCTCACATTAAATGTCTTTATTGCGGTCAGGATTCACAACCATGAAACATCTTTATACTAAAATAAAGTCATTTTAAACAACCTAAAACTATCTGATGTGATGAGCTTTTATTTTGGATATCAAATTTAGCTTCCAGTAGCATTAGAACTGAAAGGTTCCTCTCACAGTGTTATATTACTGTTTCAATAACTTTAATTTTGTACTGTAATGTGAAAAATACTATCACTTATTCAACTTTTACATGCTTATGTAAAAGTACAGAAGTATTATCAACAAAAGTACATTAAATATCAAAAGGAAAAGTATTCATTGTGCAGCTATGTCATATCGTTATATCTTATATTATTGTACAAAAACGTTATTGTACAGTTTGTCTTACAACTGTGACATTCTGTATATAGGCCTATTTGCCTTTTTTATACAGAAAAATTGCACAGTCAGCCACACACCAGGCCAATATACACCTTTAAATTTGAATACTTATATTACATATATTTATACATTTTAAATCTTTGAATTGTATTGTTTATATTTACTTTTCTAAATCTTATTTTTCATGCACACCAGCCTTTTTTCAGCCATTATGCCCCCTGCATTTCATTTAACTGCACACACACATTGTTTGAGCAGCATGTGACAAATAAATCCTTTGAATATTTCATCCTGAATTATTTAATGTTGCAGCTGCAGTTGTGAGGGAAATCACTTTAACTACTCATGGTTTACAAACTAATCATAGGATTTATATGTAAAATGATATTCTGCAAAGTCACTAAAAAAAGTAACAAAAATAAAAATAATAATAATAATAATATGATTATAAATAAATAAATAAATGTAGTGAAGTACAATATTTCACTCTGAAGCATAAAGTTGCTTTAAAATGAAGCACTCAGATAGTACAAGTGCCTTATAATGTATTGAGTAAATGTACTTTATCTTCCACCACTGTATTTTGTTTATTGTGCATCACCTTGGATTAAAAAACAGCTAAATACCGTAAACATGACACATAATAAGCTATCAGTGTCCATGCCAGGATCAATGTTGCACCTTCAGTTGTGAGGGAGATCACTTTAACTACTAGTGGTTTATAAACTAATCATAGGTTATACTGTACTGTATATGTAAAATTATATTCTGCAAAGTCACAAAAAAATAAAATTAAATAAAAAAATAAAAATAAAAAAAAATAAATAAAAATAAAAATAAACAAATAAATAAACAAATAAATAAATAAATGTATTGAATCACAATTTTTCCCTCTGAAGTATAAAGCTGCTTTTAAATGAGGCACTCAGATAATACAAGTGTCTCATAATTGTTCTTGAGTAAATGTTCTTGAGTAAATGTGCTTAGTAATCTTCCACCATTGTGTTTTGTGTTGTTGTGCATCACTTTGGATTAAAAAAGCTAGCTAAATACCGTAAACGTGACACATAATAAGCTATCAGTGTCCATGCCGGGATCAGTCATGATGGCAGACAGCAGGACGGCTCAGCAGGTAGCAGCATGATGGTAACATTCATCTGCATTAAAAAAAAAAGAGGACAAAATAATGAATCATTAAAAAGCAGATGATGGGAGTTATATACACTAAACATATAATATGTACAGTTTCTGTGAATGCCATGTTTTCAGTTGCATATGTCTTTGCTATTTATGTATTTATGATTAAAGAAGAAAAAAAAGAGAAGCCTCCATCTGCTCCCCCTCCCACACACACTATAAAAAAAAAAGCCTGACATTAATTATTTGCTATTTTGCAGGCGGGAGTCTGATGCCCTTTTACTAAAGGGAGTCATTTATCTCTTTGCATGATGCCTGAAACAAACGAACAAAACAATAATGAAGATAATGATGTGTCCTGCAGCTCGAATCTGACACTGATTTATTCACACGAGCCGGGAAATTAAAAACTGTTAAAGAGCATGAAAGTCATTATGCAGTCCGAAAGCACCAAGACGGTCACAATCAGCTTTGCAAGTCAAGTGGTTTCCATCCACAGGTTGTCGTGGTAACTGTCAGTCTTTGCCACCTATAGGAGCAACTTGATGTCAGCTGCCATCTCCATCTTGAGCTCCGTTTGATGGCAAGGGGGAACTTGAAAGCAGTCATGTAAAACAGTTGCAACATCAACAACAAATTAAGCTAATCGCTTTTCCACTTCTGAGCAATAACATCAATAACAATGTGGTTTATGTCTGCGGTTACCTCGGGAGACCCTTCTACCTTTGATCCCTCTGAATGACAAAAACCTGCATTTGTTTTCTTTGATACTGTAAAAGCTTTTCTGCATCAAGGGATTTGGGACAGAAATGTGTCGTGGCAAGGTCTGCTTTTTAGGGTAGACATCCCTGTGGTGGAAAAACTACTTCATTTTTGTTTCTATCTCCAAAGGGAACATTACTGGAGTTCATAGAGACTCTTACCCAGCTCTGAGTTTTTGTTCATGTCCTCCCCCTCCTCTCTATCATTTTCTTTTCCTGTTATTTTGTCCTTCTCCGGCTTTGTATAAGCCTCGGGGGAATGTGAGGGATCCAACTCTCACACAATAGTGATTCAGTCTAGGCTGGAGTGGTGGATGCAAAGATGGAAAAAAAACAACAACTCATGGGCATTTGCTCTTGTATCTCAGTCGGTTGTTCCCCAAGAAAAAAGCCCCACAATTAGGCTGCAGTAGGCTAAGTACAACACACTACACGCAGGAGCACGCACGACTCAAAAGAAGTCACCTTTCAAGACCCCGCTCAGAAACTCTTTTGTTCCAGGATGAGACTGCCGGCATTTAAAAACTGACTTATTTCCTCAAATGACACATAGTACAAAATTACAGCACATTAATGCACCTTTTGATGGACAGGCTAATAGCACAGAATGATAAAACCTCATGAGGACAAGATGTTCTTCAAGTAATTTATTCCCCCTCAAATGGATGAAGTTTTTGACTGGATAGTGACTTGTTTCATTAATTCAAACAAACAACATTAGAACAAGACTAAGAGCCTACATCCATGCTGGTGACTCAGTGAGGCTGAATTTGCAACATGTTCTCATCCTTTCGAATCACTGTTGAATTAGGCAATAAAACCACTATAGTTAGGTTTAGGAAAGAACTACGTGGTTGGGGTTAAAACTACTACGTTTGTTTAGTGAAAATGACACTGAACGTTGTGAACATAGGACACAAACGAACAGCTGATTGTAACGTGATGCACGGGACACAAACAGCTGTCTCCTGGATGAAAGTCTTGTGTTTGTTGGACCCATCCACCTCCCCTCCTGCCCACCCAGTGTGTGTCTTTTTGCTATTTAAACTACGTCACCACACTCCCGGTTTCTCAGAGTGTTTACTGTTGCCGCGGATGGGTTTACATTGTAGTTAATGGAACGCTGATGTACATATTGTATTATTTATATTAGTCTATAGGATGCCTAATAACATCTGGCAAAGGGACTGCCGATGAAAACTTTAGCATATTGGCTAACTCGGGTACATTTGGGCTACATTTGCTTGAATGTTGATTAATGTACATAGTCCCTTTTCAAATAATACAAAAAAAAAAAACGCCCAGTGCGTCTCATACCGGCACTAACAGGTGCCTTTGGCGGCGGTCTCGAATGCCAGTGGCTGTGACAAAGTCTCAGTATTTAACGCCCTGGGAATGAGAATGGGCCGATTTTTGCAAAGTGCTGCTTTAAGGTAAATGCTGGCTTGCATTGCTAACATGCAGATTGTTAAGCAATTGTATAATGTTCTCCATGTTCACCATCTCATTTTAGCTTGTTAACATTGATAACATTTGATAAATAGCACCAAACACAAAGTACAGCTGATGGGAATTTGGGGTCACCAAAGTTATTACAGTTCATCCTGAAGGGAACAGGAATTTGTGTACCAAATTTCATTCCAATCCATCCAACAGTTGTTGAGACATTTCACTCAGAACCAAATGCCAACCTCAGGGTGGTGCTAGTTGAAAAGTCAATTGATCACCTATGTCATTAGGAGTCCTCTGGGTGCCATGAATGTCTGTAGCTACAAAAGTTTATCCAATCCTATCAATGAAATAGTTTTTAAGATATTTCAGCATGGACTAAAGTGATGGACCACCTGGCAGACACTAGCATGGCTAAAAATAAGTACTGCATTGATCCTGTATAATTGATTACGACATTTTAATCAATAAACTTGAGTAATGGGTAGGTCTTGCATCACATTTTTATTTTAATTATGGAGTTCCTCAAGGAAGCATACTGGACCCCATTCTGTTTTCTCTCTACCTGTTAAATATGGGCGACATTATTACTCATCATAGTGTCAAATATCACTGATATACAGATGATACACAACTGCATATCTTTGAATGCTCTTATTATATGTTTTACTACATACATAAATATCTAACTCTGAATGTTTCAGCCAGGATTTTGACCAATACCAATGGCTCAATGGTCGGTCCACCACTTTGGTCCAGACTGAAATATCTCAACAACCACTGGATGGATTGTCATAAAATTTTGTACACACATCCATGATCATCACAGTATGAATCCTAATGACCTCTAGTGCCAACATCAGGTCAAAGTTTCAGTTTGGCAGATACTTTGTTTTATGACCAAATACCTGCAAAAATTATGATACTCATAATCATCCTCAACTGTACTTTGTGTTTTGTGCTAATAGCAAATGTTTGCAAGCCTAGCATGCTAATATGCTAAACTAAGAGAGTGAACATTATACCTGATTAACATCAGCATGCTAGCGTTCCTAGCATGGCTGTAGACTCTGTAGAGCTGCAAAGATTAATCAATTAATCAATTAGTTGTCAACTATTAAATTAATCACCAACTATTTTGATAATCCCTTAATCGGTTTGAATGTGTTTATTTTAAGAAAAAAAGGTCAAAATTCTCTGTATCCAGCTTCTTAAATGTGATTATTTTTCAGTAAACTGAATATCTTTGAGTTGTTGACAAAACAAGACATTTGAAGACGTCATCTTGGGCTTTAGGAAACACTGATTGACATTTTTTGTCATTTTATACATCAACCAACTAATCAGTTAAAGGGACTATTTGTAACTTTTCACTCGCATAAATCCTAACGGGTCGGATTCCCATGCGCGCTCGCGTGTGGGTACGCGAGCGCGCAGCAGCTATGCTCCTGCTGCCTGCACACTGCGCTCGGCTCGCTCCAACTCCACGTGAACGCGCGCACACTACACACTGCAGAGAGTTAGTTTAGCTAGTGAATGTGCAGTGGACGTTTTTGCAGAAATAAATGCTGCCGCTCCTCCAGACCAACAGAGGTTTCCCGTGTCTTGTGAAGTGACGGGGCTCCGCAGCGAGTTACGTTATCGTCCCGACCGGGTGTCGCGCCCCCCCCCCGTTCCCTCCGCGGTCGGCGGGCTGAACAGGAAAAGCAAGCACTAGTATCAGCATTGATCCATGGAGAAACCTTCGTCTGGTCAGCTAACATTACTGCCAAGCAGGTGAAATACAGAGTGATATTGTGTGTTAGCTGACGTGTGTCGCCTCACTGTTTAGACCGGTGCTCGTTCATGTCAGTGTAGTGCGAGCACATGCGCGAGCGCGAGCAACGGGACGCTGACTTTCGTTGACATTGCGGCCACAGGTGTCGCTGTGAACAAGCAATTTCTGATTCTTACATATAGCCTCTTTAATTGAGAAAATAATTGACTGATTAGTCGACAACGAGATTAATCGTTAGTTGCAGCCCTAGTCTTATTAAACAGAAATTAAAGCCAAATCCTTTTAATTTTTTTTTTTTTATTCGGGGTAATCTCACCTTGTCAGGTCTTAAATATTTATTTATATAATTTCTATTGGTTTTATTGTTATAGTTTTTAATGTTTATATTGTTATCAAACATTGTACTTAGTGTTACTGCCTATTTTCATTTTTGTTTTCTGCTTAACTTTGCTTTTTATCTAGTTAAATGAGGCTGCATCTCTGTGTGAAAAGTGCCATACAAATTAGGTTATTCATATTATTATTAATTATTAATCAACAAATATGTTGCAGGTCTTGACATGTGGGAACCCACTGGAAATTACAATATTGGAAAGTGCACATCTTTGTTAACAAATGCAGAGTTGGGTGTTACGTTTGTGTTAGTGAAATCAGTGGGAGCTGAAACCTATTACTGTATTCTTAGCCTTGCACCGTCCATAACATATCAATTATCTTTGATTACTGCACGCCGAGAGGGCAGCATCCCTGCTTGTGCTATTATATCATCCCTCTAAATATCACCAGAGCCTTTTCCCCCTCTGCAATCACACCGTCCTATAACTACTCATTCATTACATCTGAAGCTCCAGAGTCGCTTTAAAGCCTTTCTATCCGTCCATATCTCGCACTACTTCATGACGCCTCACATCTTCCTAACCCCATACTGTGATGGTGGCTCCGGTCTCCTAGCAACCAGCCCTCTTAGAGGAGGTGACAGCATTTGAGTGGGCACCCTCACCTCTCCACATACAACCCCCCCACCTCCACCCTCACCCTCACCCTCCCTCCCGTTCATCATCCGGATGCTCTTCAAGTCAAGTAAACACACCTCACTCTGTGGTGCAGTCTGTGGAAGACGGATAATGAGCCTGAACTGCCTTTTCGTTTCACTTCATCCATAAATATTTGAATCACTGAGTGAATGCCTCGAGCAAAACAGGACACAATATGGTTCATTCATATTTATTTGTGACCCCGTTACTGACTTTATTAAGCCGTGACGTGATGTAAACCACTTAAAATACTTATTTCATTGCCTATGGGACCGCCCAATTATCAAAGCTTTCTGGATAGAGGTTTTAGATTTCCTTTCATATGTTACAGGTGTAAGATTGACAGTATACCCTAAACTATGTATCCTTGGAAATTTTCCTGCAAAATCTAAACTAAGCAATACAATTTACTACAAGCAAAACATACTATAGCCATGTTTTGGAAATCAGTGTACAGACCAGGCTTACAGATCTGGCTCTATTACACTCTCTTGCTCTTGAAAAACTTACACTGATGATTAAGATCTTTTATGGAGATTCTAGAGAGGGAGAAGCCTGTTTGCCTTTAATATTTGCTGATATCATATTTTTTTATTGATTTACTTTTCCTTTTTTTTAATCTCTTTTGGACTAAGTAATGTTTGTTTTATTGCCCTTGTCAGAGTATAACTAGATAGCGCCTTGACGTCAATGTTCTTAAGTGCACCTTGCTTGTTTATTTGTCCGATTGATTTTTCGTTGAAATACTGGAGGAGTTATGTTGAAAACTCAATAAATACACTTGTTAAAATAAAAATACAGTTCCTTTGTCAATGTCATTATAAAATTTCCACTATCAGTTACATTCATTAGGTCATAGCAGGCCAGGCCAGCAGTGCCACAACAATCCCTCATGTTACTTTACATGTAAATTATTTTCTAATGAGGTATATGCAGTGAGGTTAATTTGGGGAAAAAAGAGAACTGGTATCACATCTGTATCAGCAGATACTCCGAGTTTCAAAAGTTGGATCCCTACTTTCTGTCTGATTATGATTATATAGAAGTTATAAATGTGGGTATGCCATTATCCCTCTGGGGTCTAAGCCATTTGTTTTGCTATTTTTTTTCTCCTTTTTGTAAAAATTACTCTAGAATCTCAACACTGTAATGCACAATTATGACAATTACAATTTTTTTTCAGGACAAACTGGGCTATCAGAATATGTAGGCTGCAGTATCACTGCAGTGATGTCACATGAATGTATCAATTTAAAAATTACCATAAAGACATCGGAAATTGAATCTCACAGAAATGTATTCAAACCACACAGAGAACAATAAGGAACAAGGTTTGGGGCTTTTGAAAAATGTTCACCCCAAGTCTTGGGAATCGGGGGGGGGGGGGGGGGGGGAGTTATCATTTTAACCAACACACATCAAAAGATATTTACATTTTTCAGTAGTCTCTACACTGTAGCATTCTGGAGATATTCTAAAAAGAGAAACTGAAGTACTTTCCTACTTTCTATTAAGCCCTCAAGTCTGCTGTAAATGTATAAATGTTCTTAAGTCACACACAGATGTCTATAGATGTTTTCCGGAAGGTTAAGAGGTCAAACAGTTCATTGGAGAGGTCTAAAGAGACAAAACAAAGTGTCAAGTTAGAAGAGGATTTTCCACAATGTGCCAGTTGAGTCTGACCAATATTGGATGTTTGAAACTGATACTGGCGTGGGTCCTAGGGTTAGGGCTGGTATAGTTTACTTCCTGTTTTAGTTTGAAAGTCCTCTCCTCCTGTGTCTTGTCTTATTTTACTTCCTGTCTTTGTTTTTTTCCCGCCTGCCCCGCCCTGATGAGTTTCACCTGTCTCTCGTTATCTCCCTCCTTTCCTTGTGTATTTAGTCTCTGTGCTCCCTTTCTCTTTTGTCAGTTCACCCTCGTTGTCTTCGTTGTTACATGCCGTTTTGTTTACCCAAAATCTGCCTGCTGTTCCTGCCTGTTTTTGGGACTCTCGGCCTGTTTTTGGGACTCTTGGCCTGTAGGCTTTTTGTTAATTAAATCACTGGATCCGCCTGTCTCTGAGTCTGCTTTTGGGTCCTTCCTGCCTGCTGCTTCTTCAGCTACGACAGTTTGAGAGTTTTAAAAATCTGATGACAATGTATCTGCGGATATTCATATATTCATTTTTAACATAAATATGTCAAATAATCTGACATTTTTGATAAGGATCTCTTAAATTGGGTTATTAAGTAAATGCAGTGTAATTCGTGTATACTGTATATCCATGAAATCAATTTGTATGTAATCCACGTAATTGTGAACGAGGATTCATAAAGAACGGCGAACACCATGTAGGGAGGAGGTCAGGGTGGATGGGTGGGTCAAAAAACACCAGACTTTTACCCAGGAGACCGACGTTTGTGTCCCTTGTGAAACTAGAAGTCGGTGATTTAACCCAAACCACAATTTTTTCCTAAACCTAACTAAGTACTTTTTTGTCACGTAACTTCTGTACTTAAGTAACGTCACTTCTAGTGTTGCGTAACCACTTCCGGTGTGGTGTAACTTAAGATCTTTCCTAAACCTAACTAAGTAGTTTTCTTGCCTAAACAGAACTTAGTAGTTTTCTTGCCTAAACTCAACCAAGTCGATCTTTTCCTAAACCTAACCAAGTCGATCTTTTCCTAAACCTAACCAAGTCTGTCTTTTCCTAAACCCAACTTAGTAGTTTTCTTGCCTAAACCTAACCAAGTCCATCTTTTCCTAAACCTAACTAAGTCTTTTCCTGTGGAGCAGAAATTGACGCTGGACATTTGTAGGAAAACGCACAAAAAAAGTAAGGCTGTACTGAATTGAGCAAAGGTGTGTTTTTATTGTACACGAGTTCAACATTTCATTTGTGAAAGAAAAAAAAGTGGTTTCTTCTTTCAAAAGTAACTTTAAATGTACTTTAAATCACCTTTAAATGTTTTATATATGGACAGAATAAGTACCGAAAAGGGCCACAAATACTGTATTTGATCCTCAGCAGACCAAAACTTAGTCTTAAATGTTGTTTATTCTTCTCAGTTTGCCCTAAACTGGACGGTTAAGGGGATTAATGCTCGGCTCTGACTGAACTTGAGTTAAAAGGACATTTCTGTCAGTTTGCAAAGTTAGGGAAATGTGAGCCATTAATTCTGTGATTTAAGAGAATAATTTTGCTAGTGTGCATATATAAAATGAGATTACGACATTTCAAAATGTGTTGCAGGAACGGAGTAGTTTCATGCCTTTTAGACAATACAGGTTTTTTTTGCAGATATGATTATTAATTTAAACACCATATGGCTGCACTACATGTTATTTATTCATCAGTGATTCCACTAAAAGTCACAGCCTACATTTTATTCTAAATAGATAACTAACAGATATCCAGAGGAGTCAGATAATTCTGTTACTTGACATATTTCTGACACGCCACACCAGCCGTGATCCCTCTGAGGTTCTGCATGTAAATCACATCACGCTGCGCTCACATTTGGGCTGGCTGCAGCCCGGAGCCACACTGGTAAAATGACGTGAGTGGTTGACGATGCTAAATGGCAGCACTTGAAATAGCCTACCTGGCAGCCTGCTCACCCACTTGCTGATGCGATCACGACCCCGTCAGCAGCGTTTCAGCACCGCGGCGCCCTGGACAGCTCCTCCGCCCTCTCCTCCTCCTCCAGGACGTCAATCTGCGGAGAAAAGTGGAAGAAAAACATTTAATTCCGTTTGTTGACTTTAAGGAGCTCGGACTTTAAAGTCTCAAAAGGAGGAGATGGATATTGATCGACCAGCAAATGTCTCCTTTTTTGATTTCGTTGGAGGAGTTCAACTTCTCCAGGGGGAGGACACCCGGACAGCCATGCCCGTCATCCTCATCGGGATCTGCGTGTCCGGAGCGGTTGGGAATTTGCTCGTTTTGCTGATTTTCATCCGTGACTTTAGGAACGGAAAGGGCTCCGAGGTGAAGGCGCTCCTCGCCTCCATGGCTTCCACGGACTTGGTGATCCTGCTGCTGTGCGCCCCCGTGCGCGCCGTCACCTACTACAAGCAGACCTGGACCCTGGGGAGCTTTGTCTGCAGCACCACGGACTGGTTCCAGCACTCGTGTGTGGTTGCAAAAACTTTAATCCTGGCAGTCACCACCAGAGCCAAACACACGCTGGTCCCCAGCACCGCCACGGGGCCCCTCTACAGTCCGACGTGGATCCACGGAGCCCTGGCGTTCATTTGGATTGTGTCCATGATGTTTCCGATCCCCCAGATGCTTTTCGCCTCTTTGGTGCCGCACGGCCGCGACACTATTTGCGTCTCTGAGATGCCATTGTGTGCGTCTGACTTCATGAGTTTGTTCTACAAGATTTATCCAACTGTAACCTTTGTGGTGCCGATCATCTTCACACTTGCCTACTACACAAAAGCGCTGCACACCGCGGTGAACCACGCACCCAGCCCGCAGCACCAGAGCAAGGTTACCCTGGTTTTACTGTGTGTAAGCGGCGCCCTCGGGCTCATGCTGCTGCCAGAGTGGGGCACATTCACCTGGATCAGGCTCGGGTACAACAAACCTCCTGTGGGTTTGATCATCTTTGCGCAAGTTCTCCTTTACGCATGCAGCTCCCTCTGTCCGGTGATCCTAATGACCATGTACGACGACGTGCGCCAAGGACTGATCGCCATCTGGTTCATCGCGACCTGCAGAGGCTCGAAGCACCTCCGCAGCAACAAGTGTCCGAAAACGGAGGGGAACGGAGCAGAAGTCGCAACCAACGCCGTCGCCAACGCGGTCTCACAGGAGAAGGAGAAGACCTTCCCAGATGTGGAGCACTTTTGGACAGGGCGCAGGAATACGCACGTCGAGGAGGAGCAGGACCCGGTTCCGTGGGAGAGAGAGGAGAAAATGTTGTAGTAAATCAGATGTGAAAGTGTCTTTTTTTTTTTTAGCAGAACTTGTTTTCAGCTGGTTTCTAGTGTGTTGACCCACAGTGCAGACCCTCGTTGAACGGCTGTTTGCTGTCGTGAGCTTGATTAGATGTAAAATAAACTTGTACACTATCATGTTTTGATGTAATATCTGTTCTTGCCTGCAGTATTGCTGCACTGTCACCCTTTATTAGAGGAGGTTTGTACCCACAAACATGAAGCCACTGTAAATATCCACTCGAGGAGTTTGTTGTGATTGTGTACTGTGATGCAAAACATGGATATTAAAACATTCTCAAATATGGACTGCTCTGTTTTTTTCCTCGTCCAAAGGCTATAAAATCACTCAGCCTACCTTAATCACGGATAAAATAAAATTCGAGCATCAAATCTCTCCATTTAATTCAGGAGGTTATGAGATGACACGCAGAGATCATTTCTCCATATTAAAATCACAACTAATCCAGCTGGATGTTTGAGGTCAATCATAAAATTTCAGTGAAAGCAGCAGTTTGGTAGTTTTAGTAAGTAGTGGTGTTAAAGAACCTCCAGGAAGTTTGCCTCAAGTGCTGTTTAAACTATTCAGGATGCATAAACAGTGGTGGAAGAAGTACTCAGTAGTAATACCACAGTGTAGAAATACTCTGTTACAAGTAAAAGTCATGCATTCAAAATTTTACTTATATAAAAGCCCAAAAGTATTAGCATCAGAATATACTTAAAGTACCAAAAAAACTCATTATGCAGATTGGTCCATTTCAGAATAGTATATATTACTGGATTATATTTACTAATGTATTAATGTATTCATCACTTTAATGTTGGAGCTGGTTAAATGGAGCTCAATTTAATTACTTTATATGCTGCTGGGTTAATCTATAATAATACATCATACTTTATTTGTTAATAATATTTTGCATCATTAATCTTAATCTAATTAAAGTGACTATAAAGTTATCAGATATGTAGTGGAGTAAAAAGTACAAAGTTTTGCCTTTGAAATGTGTAGTGGAGCAGATGTATAAAGTAGCAGAAAATGGAAATACTAAAGTAGCCTAAAAGTACCTCAGAATTGTACTTAAGTACAGTAGCCTACTTGAGTAAATGTACTTCTCAGAAGTACATAAACATTGAATAAAGGATTTATAACACAATGTAGCTGTATGCAGCATTACAGTGCCAACAATCATAACTTCTCCTATGACAAATACATTAATTAATTAATTAAACACGATTTATGCGTACAACTATATTATATGTGGCGAAACGCATTTCTTAAAGGTGCTAAATGCGGGACATGGAGCATTTCTACTGCCTCTGCACGGCTCTCAACATGGCCACGGCTGAGCCCGCGGTTCGCTGCTAACAGCGCTAACAGTGCTAATAGCGCTATCAGCGCTAACAGCATTTACCCAAGCCAGAGCGCCAGGCTTTGAAGCAAATTTTCGTAGTGGCCAAACGACGGTACTACAACTTCCGTGTCCGTCACGTGACGCCAGTGGGCCCGAAAAGACTTTTTCCCATAGACTTACATTGGGAAAGAGACGTCTGTAACTCAGCGGATAATTTGTTTTTAGGTGAATCAACTTCCCAGTACGAACACTAGTAAAGTGTTTTCCACAAGAGTTGAAAATACATTAAGAAACATTTACAATAATGGGTTATAAATATAAATATTATTTATTATAAATTGCTTATGATAAATAGGGAGAGTTTAAGTAAAGTGTTTCCTATAACTGTTGAAAATACATTAAGAAACATCTACGAATGTTCTTGTATCTGCTTATAACTATATTATAATATGTTATAAACAATTTATTATATTTTTATAAACTGCTTCTAGTTATTGTTTATGCTGTTTATTGTTACTGCTTATTATACTGCAAATGTTCCCGCTGTGGGACTAATAAAGGATTATCTTATCTTATCTTATCTTATCTTTGATGTTGAATAGGGAGAGTTCAAGTAAAGTGTTTCCTATAAGGGTTGAAAATACATTAACAAATACTTTAAAATGTCCTCGTATCTGCTTATAACTATATTATAATGTATTATAAACAATTTATTATATGTTTATAAACTGCTTCTAGATGATAAATAGGGTTGAAGTAAAGTTTTTTCATTTGTCACATTGTTTATATTCAACTATCTAGTAACTTTCAACATGATAAAGGCAGATAAAGTAAATAAAAGTACATAATAAAGTGATATAAATGTCTTTATAAAGCCTTTATTAGACAACATGAGTTTGAGCTAATTTAGATTTCTTGAGTAGTAAAAACAGTTTATTCACATTTTTACACAGTGAAAAGAAGTCAGGCCTTGTTAGATACTTAAAACCAGTGTTTCTTGATGTATAAATGGTTTTGATCTGATATATATAGTAGCTGGTCAGATGGTCAGCTGCCCACCACCACCACCCCACATGACCTGCGTTAACAGTCTAACCTTTCAGCGGTGGTGAAAAGAAACCTGCTTTTAGTCGTCTGTGTGTTTACCAGTAAAGCAGCGGCCGCCTGTGGCTCCGACGCCCCGGCAGATTTGACATTTTAGTCTGCCTGAGTGAAAAGAAAGGTTACAGGTCGAATGGAGAGAAAAAACAAGCCTCTAAAGCTCTTCATCATGATTGTGCTCTGGCACATAATTTATTCATTGACAATAGACCGTGTCTCCGAATGTCTGCCCTTGGGTCACCAGGTTTTTCATTTTGTTATTCACTGTATTTATTAAGTCCTCCATCATATAAGATACACTGAATAACAGGCATTTATTTTCTTTCTCAGCCAATCAAGGAGTCTATTTAATAGACAAATCTATTAAATCAATTCTCCCACATTTCTCCCCCTACATTAATTAAAGATGGAGACGCTGTCCCGCTGACAACAATGTCCTCGAAACCTTTCAGGGAATAAATTATAATGTAAGAAATGTAAAATGCTGACTGACTTAGAAAGTCTAAAAGTAAATTGACTGATGTAGATAAAAGTAGAGAAATTAAAGTATCACAGCAGCAGAGAAGTACAAAAAGTAGTTGAATAGTATGGTTTATAGAAGAAACACTATAAAGATAGTCTTTATTGTCACAGTGACCTTCTAAGATTGTGGCTACGACTCAGCTTTCAACACCTGCTTGTAACATTTATACACAAAAACAATGTTTTATATGAAAAAAACAGTATGTTGTCGTTCAAACGGACCATAAAAATACAATTTATAGAGATAAAATATGTGTACACACAGAGCCTTTACAGATAAACACTTTTGTAAACAGGATAAAACCTAATCAAAAGCTTTAGAGAAAAGTTTTTAGCCTGCTTTTAAAAGAGGTTAGTGTGGAGGCCCATCTTCTGTCGTCTGGCAGCATCAACTCAGAGGGTAAAAGCAGCTTCACCCGCTTTCAATTTAATCCTTTGAAAAAATAAATTGAAAGGACCCGACAGACTGACTGGCTTCTAATAACCAGGACATTTATAGCTCTGTAGACGAGCAGTAAAGATCATCAGAAACCCTCTTTGTATAGCCGTCTACTTCTATGTTCACATCCAAAAGTCCTAAAACAGAGAGCTTGTTAACTACCCTGACAAATGATGTATCATGCTGGGGACATTATCATACTAATGAGGCAAAAATCCAACAAACACAAGGCTTTCATCCAGGAGACCGCTGTTTGTGTCCCGTGTTCACAACGTGTCATTTTTCACTGTACAAACGTAGTAGTTTGAAGCCCAACCATGTAGTTCTTTCCTAGACCTAACTATAGTGGTTTTGATGCCGACTATAAAGTGACGCCAGGCGGTATGTGACGAGGTGGGATGAGAGCGTGTTGGGTGAATACAGGTATATTCAGACAGACAGTATGAGAAAAATAATGTGTTTTTTGAACATTAAATATGTTCTAGTAGAAACACAAAATACAAGTATGAACCTGAAAATGAGCATGACATGTCCCCTTTAAGTTTGCGGCAACTAATCACTGCAATAACTCGACGGAAACGGTATTTCTTGACTATTATTCTTTACTTTATTATTATTATACTATCCTATGCTATATTATTCCTTTTTATTGACTTATTCAACTTATTTGAAGTACTTTAAACTGTCCTTTGTGTTTGAAAGGTGCTATACAAATAAACCTGCCTTGCATACAGTATTAGCACCTCCTCCACTTGCCTTTTTGCAAGGCATTGTGGGTCCATCAAAAGCACACTTAAAACATCAATAATTTTGCATGACTTCTTGGCATTTACTTCATTTGGTCACATTCCCAATATAAATACTATATACACCAACCTGATTCTAAATCCTCATTTTACTGTAGACATTGCTGTCGTTACTTCTGTTTGAATTTTTGTCTCTTTCCCTTGTTCACATTTATGTCTATACTGTATTTATATGTGTATATATATGTATATATTTTATTTATTTATTTATTTATTTTTTATTTATTTTTTTATTTTTTTATTTTTTTATTTTTTTATTTTTTTATTTATTTATTTATTTATTTATTTATTTATTATATACTTTATTTTTTCGAGATTGTTTTCATGTATGCAATTTACAGTTCATACTTACAAAAGTTTATAAACAAACTTTTAAGTAATGAACTTAGAAACGAACAGACAGAGACAAAACAAGATGTACACAACAGAAAACAACATCAGCATTAGAAATTATAAAAAAAAAAAAATAGAAAGATTTTAGATGAATAATATTTTTAAGGCTAATATCAATGTCTTCATTACTAAAACAAGAATTTGCACTGCAGAGGGACGTAAGCAGGTCACATCCAAAGTAGAACAAACAAGTAGAGTCAAACAAAGTAGATTTTTTAATTATAAGGATTCAACAAAATAAAATAAAGACGAATATGTTGGAAAGAAGACCACATGAAGGTTTGCAATATAGTCCACAACATGCATTGTACAGTGTGTGCAGTGGAGTGTATGTGCAAGGGTCCCCAGTGGACTCTGAATAAGGTGTAAAGCACATTTTAACATGTCTCTGCTACTCTGCTGATACGCTCATCATGCCAACGCCTCCTCCACCACCTATAACCTCCTCTTTATGTGCTATTTTGGTATTATTGATTTGATTAAGATTTAATGTCCATGTGTCTTTATTAAAGGGAATTAGTTCTCTAGAAGAATCTACATTCTTTGCTATAAACAGTGTCTATGACTGAAATGTGTTTGCCTTTACGTTTCTCCACTGCTGTTTGTGTGCTGCTGCCTTTATTGGGTTAAAACCCCAACAGAGATCTGACCTTTAACCCTGGTGGTGTTGGTTCATGTGTGATCCTTCCAGGAACCAAATCATGGGCACTTAACACTTCAGGCAGACACAACCTTCATGCACTCAACAGAGAATTGGGGTCGACGTTGAGACACTTTCTCATAACCCATTTCTCATCCATGTTACTGAAGGATATACAGCTACTACTCACCAAATAAACATCCCCCACTATCACATGAAGGGTCAGCCCGACTGTTTGCAGCAATTTTATGAGATGTTTAATGTCCTCAGAGGTTCAGTAAGTGGTAATATCCATTATCACAGTGTCTAAGAAGCAGTTAGGTCATGTTGTGTAATGCAGCCACAATGTTTGGTTCAATTAATGCTGCACAAAAGAAATTAAACTGCCTTTGGGGGATAGAGTCTATATGGTCCTGTTTCTACTCTACATGTATGCTTTACAGAGGAGGAAGAGAGCTCCTTTAGTGTGTGTACGTAGTTAAATATATGAAAGAAAGCCGTCTCATTCATCATTCATACAGCCAGGAAGCTTCTTCATATGTGGGTTAAGGGTCAGCCGTCTCTGCTGAAGACTGAAATGATGAACTTAAACCACCATCTGAACTCGCACAAAATGAAAAAGCAGTCAGGTTCAATGAGTAGAAGGAATAAAACAAATGTGAGTGCCTTTATTTTCAGCTCCGCTACAGGGCTGATAGTACATGTCCACAGCCTCCGTCCTTCCACACTTCCCATTCATTGTCTATGTAAGCAGCCGTGGAATGCATTCTGGTAGCGTGGCGGCGCGATTCGAGAGACGTCACGTTGACCGCTCCTCATTTCCATAATATAAGAGAAGAAAAGTTTCCAAAAGAGCCGCCATGTTGGTTTCGGTTTGAAAGCTGGGAGCCCACGAGGGAGAGCGTTCGTCCAATCAGGTGCCGAGTGCCTTGTGTCTAGTGACAGCCCATCAAGCATCCAATGCTGGGAAGCGAGGCGATCCCTCACGATAAAAAACGCCCCTGTGGAAACGTACCATAACAGTGTGCAACCATAGCTAACGTTCGGTTAGAAATGGAGTCCGCTAACGCCAACAAACGACCAGCCTCCACCACAACTCAGACTCCAACTCAAACTCCGCGGAAGTACAAAAAAAACAAAGTTATATCTAGAGAAGCTCGTCTTGCAAAACAGGAATGTGACCGACGTCGGAGGAAAACTAGGATCAACATCAGCCGAGCCTTCGATTCATGGTGGGACCTTCGTTTGCTAAGCTAACATTAGTGCCAAGCATGTGAAATATATAGTGATTTTGTGGTTTTAGCTGTCAATCACGTTCAGTCTTGTATGTGTCATCTCACCGCTTTGACCGATGCTCGCGCGTCTACGTAGTGCGAGCACAAGTGTGAGCAACAGGACGCTGACTGTCGTTGACTTAACGGCCACAGGTGTCACTGTTAACAAGCAATTTCTGAATCTTCCATAGAGCCCCTTTAAGATTTCTGCATACAAAACATTTGAAGAGGTTACAAATTAAACTACAAAACGGCATATACAAGTACAGCTGAAGCGATTAGTCAATTAATCAACTACTTGATTGACAGAAAATTAACTGGCAACTGTTTTGATCATTTCAATTCATTTTTAATACAAAGATGCAAACATTTCATGGTTCCAGCTTCTTAAATGTGAAGATTTGCTGCTTTTACTTTTAATAAAAAGTAATAAAAGTAAACTTGTTAATGTGTTAGTAATAACGTTGAGGTTTGGACTGTTGGTTGGACACAACAAACATTGTGAAGGTGTCACTTTTGGCTCTGGGTCATTGTGACGTTATTTCTCACTATTTTCACTATTTTTACAAATCAAACAATCAGTCAATTACTGGAGAAAATAATCGGCAGATTAATCCATAATGAAAATAATCATTAATTAATAGTTCAAAATGAGCTCCACCTCAACCAACTACAACAGTAAAATCCTGCTTTAACATTATTGTATGAGTAATAATAATCTAATGATATAATATATAAAAAACTTGTAATACCTTAAAATACATTGAACCACTACTACAGCCTGAGTTGAAATATTTGTGTGGTGCTACATGAGAAGCTTGCATGTTATTTTCTCATTTGTGTGCTGTAGTTTTAAAGCTAAAGGCGTCTAAGAAGAGTACAGTCCTGCTTTTTTATTGAGATGTACATGGTGTTTTTTCTCCCCACTCAACCGTGATGGATTGCTGATGTTGCCTCGGGCTCTCGCTGTGGCTTTATTTGTATCCTCCTTCTCTTGCAAAGGAAGGATTGCCCTGCAAGATATGAAAGGTTTGAAGCAGCAGACTGGAGTCAAAGCAGGACGCACTAATAGTTTTAGCATTTGTTCTGAGCTGCAGGGGTGGGATTTCACCATATAAAGATGTTGTTTAGTGTCTGGTTTGTTGTCTGTTCTGAACCGATTTTCATATTCTCTGGATTACTGTGTCAGAATGAGTCTAGCAGGTGATTCAGCTGCATGTTTAGATGTTTTTAATCAGTGACAGACAAAAAGAAATACTGAAACCCTGATAATTAACTCTTCAGTCTGATGTCTAGACTGCATGTTAGCAATGCTTTCATCAAATATAATAAAATTAGTAATCATCATGATAATAACAACCACATTTTCATACAAACACATCTTTGTTTTCCTACTCTATACAGCTGATTGAACACAACAATTGCTTTTCTAAACACCCACTGTCTCTCCTGACACTCCTCTGGCAGTGACATGTTTAAAAATAAACAAGAAGTTGAGCAGCAATGTAGGAAAAGAAATAAAGAAAAGAGCGCCACCTACCTGCAGAAACAACACAAAGAAAAGCAGGAAGGTGATGTCACAGACTAGCTCCACTCACATGGTTTGATTGGCAGGTGATCTCTGGGAGGTGCAGTGCAGAACAACCACAGAAATACAATTTTTAATGGAAATTTTGTTTTGTTTTGAGGTTGAAAACTTTAAAAGAGGTACTACAGCAATTTAGTAATGTACCTCCATAACGTTGAAGGATGGTTTAAATGGTGAAAATGGAAACATCAGAGGCCAAGATATCCTGATTTTTAGCCCCTAATATGGGTCAAGCTCCAAAACCCTACACTTCCCATGGTGCAGTTTGATAGTGTTTTTTTGTTTGACCTTTTGAGCATGAACTGAATTAGATTTACATGACCTCTCTCACAAAAACAGACATCAAACGTATTGTTTGAGGTGTTTAATCTCTTTCCATTGGTCACTTTTCCCGAAAAACTGTAAAACAGCAGCGATTTAACTCAACTGCTAACAAACCAAATGTGTAGGCAACACTGATCATAGATTTTTAGATTTTAATTTTAATTTTAAACATGTAAAAAAAAATATAAGAAAAATATAAGAATATTATATAGAATATAAGAAAACAAAACAACAATATCCAGCAAACATAGCCTATACAACAAACTCTCAATAGCAACATCATTAAATATAGCATGCCCAAAAAGTATAAATATTTCAGAAGTCCTCCCCCTTTATTTATTTATTTATTTATTTATTTATTTATTTATCTATCAATAAACTTGTTGTTTAACATAAATAGCCTATTCTAACTTTCCACCTCAATGTTCACCATACAAACCAAAAACAACCTACAACCTACATATCCTGTATCCTGTTCCTCTCTCAGATCATCCATCTCATATCCATTCAGTATGTTATTTGATTCAGCAAAGATGATTTTTATTTCCCTCTTTGCATCATAACTCTTGAGGCAATTCATTTAACATGAATAATACAGTCAAATATGAAATATTTACAGTCACGTTTGCAGAATAAATCATAAAAAAAAACACTTTACATCCAAGCAGTGCACTCAAACATGTTCAATCCCTGTTTAACAGACCTGCGATATAATGAACCAACATCCTGCCTGATGTCATTATCCTTCCCATAATCCTCCAGTAATTCAGATCACTGGGATCCTGTTCATTCTGTTAACTTGCTTCTTGCATTAAATGAGATTATTGTCACGCAAAAGACGGATCACCTGTTAATACAGACCAATGGAGGCATGTTCATTTCATTCAGGAGGTTTAAAGAGAATGTTTTTGTAAATGCATTACTGTGTATTTCTACAGAAAGTAGACTCAGCAAGTGAGTAAGTGGCGCCACCCTCTGTTTAGAAATGAGAATAAACCATGATTTCACATAACTCATGCATGCTGCTGTCGTGGTGCTATAAACTTGTGTCTTAGCCATAATTTAAAGTCATAAGTCTTATGTTTTTATTATTGAGCAGATCTTGGGACTACAGCACACCTGTTTGTTGCCTCAACTATTGTTTTACCATTTTACACTCTTTAAAACTTTACACACTCAATTACACTCCTTTCTTTCCTTGCATGGGATCAATATAATTTGATTCTTATCTTGTTTCCATTGGAAAGACTTCAACTATCAATCTTCAACGATATGACAGTAATAACTAATAAAAAGCATGTAGAGAAAAAGAATATAACGCAAACACTAATAAAACAAAATAAATTCAGACATTTCAGAGGCAATAAAAACAATAACACATTGCTGCAACACTTTGAGCTGCAATTCAGAGGTCTGGATCCAATTTAGCAGACATAAACTCAGTTTAATATAATGCAGTGCAACAACTTGGGCCGCAAACATTATCATACAATTAATAAATAGTATGTCTATGATTTTATTGACCCTATTTTAATGTTTTTAAATGCATGGTTTTCTTTTTGTAAATTGTTTTAAACGCTGTATTATGATTAAGTAGATCATCATATGTTTTGTGTGTAAAATCTTCATTTGTAAAGTAACTAGGAACTGTAGCCTGGATAAATGCACAAGCTGACCTAGGCTGCAGCCTATAGGGCCCCATGGGCCAGATACCTTTACCTCTATTGGCCCATAAGAAACATTAAAAAGAATAAAAGAAGCAGCTGATTGGGTAGATGTGGGCCAATTCTATCCAATCAGCTGACCTTATGAACCTGACCCCATGATGTGACCAGGTTCATAAGGTCAATTTGGTTTTCAAATAATACGTCACACAAAAACGAAAAGCACAACGGCCGAAAGAACACCATGACCAAGATCTACTAAAGAAAATCCCTAAATTGACTAGACATTTCAAGGTTTATATTAATGGCTGTCTCAATGTGTGTGTGTGTATATATGACAGTGCTCCCCGATTGTGTTTGTGTGGGCCGTGTAATATTCCTAGCATGCTTTTACAAATGGCACTAAATTACTTTTTTCTCTGGTAATGTTAAAGCATGATGAGTAAGGGTGGGGGGCCCATACAAAGAGTAGCCTGGGGGCCCCTGACCACCGTAATCCGCCCCTGACTGCAGCTGTCAAATAGTGGAATAAAAAGTACAAGTAGTAGTGAAGTAAAAATAGCATGAAATTAACATATTCATGTACTTCAAATTTGTACTTGGACACAATTTACATTCCACCACTGTCTGCTTTAATGCTCCTGGGCTGCCTGTTTGTTGAATACCAGCTTTATTTTCATGTATATTTTCTATTCCATGCATACCAGTTTGTCCCCTCCCCTCTGTGTGGATTAGGATTAGGATCAGGGATTAGAGGCACATGTAAACCACAAATCTATATATCCAATCTAATTCTGCTGCCAGCCCATCACAGCACAGCACAGCAAAAGTCACGGTTAGGGTCAAGATTAAAGCACGCCCCTCCTTCCTTACAGCCTGACATTCAATCCTATTGGCCCGCTCTTTGATTGACGGCGCTCTCGTCCAATAGAAATCGAGAACGGGGAACCTCTGCGCAGATGTGTGTGAAGAAGACAGCGCAGGTTTTAGTGAGAGCAGGAATAGCTTTCAGAGAGGGAGTCACGAACTGCTGACGCACCAAAACACGAAAGGTGAGCACTATATTATGTTACATTACCATAATGAAGTGTGTAATTACATAGAATAGGTGCCAACTCAGGAAACAGCGGTGACATTAAGCTAGGTTGTGTCGTATTTATCAATTTTAATAACCATTAGCTAACTTTTAAATGCTAATTCGTGTTTGCTAGCTTATTTTCACAACATATTTCAGTAATTTACAAGCAGGTAAATCGTCCTTGTTGTTTGTGTGCAGCCTGTTTTTGTTCTTCCAAACTTGCTTAGTCAATAGTTTATCAAAAAATAGGCTTGAAAAGTATATTTAACAATATATTTCCATATTTTAAAGGCAGATATTAGTCTTTATCTTACTTGTTGTTTGTGTGCAGCCTTTTTAAAAAATGTCCCAACCTTCTTAGTCAGATGTTTATCAGATGTTAAGTATGTTTGAAAAGTATTACACAATATATTTCAATATTTTACAGGCAATTATTAGCCTCTGTTGTCCTTGTTGTTTGTGTGCAGCCTTTTTGAAATGTGTCCCTAGATGTTTAACACAAAATAGACTTGAAAAGTATATATATATTTCAACATTTTACTGGCATTTATAGCTTGATGGGTTATTTCCTCATGCCAGTATGTAACTCTAAACATATCTGCTTTCACTTGTTGTTGGATTTCCTTGTGTGGGATAATAAAGTTGATCTGATCAAGCTTGTCCTTCATTGCAAGCTTTCTGAGACTAAATTAAGACTTGAAAAAGAGATTTTATGAGATCTATTCTGCTTGTAATTTGACCCAGAGTCTTTGGAAAGCCAAGGAGACTGGCAAGAAAAGGACTGCCTGTTTAGAGGTCATTCATTTGGCTCAGCTCTGCACCTCGTGTCAAGGAGCTTTTTTTCCCCTCTCACACCACCGTCCTTGTCTTGTTAATCTGCAATCTCTCATCACTTTACACTTAGATGCATGCTTGAAAATAATACACACTTCCCACATTCCTCTTAAGGCCTGCACACAACTCAGTATATCTGCATATATCTTGGTAAACCATGGGCTAATGATACAGTGAGGAAGACTTTGCTCTTTGCTTTCTGCCTCTGACATTTATTCCAGACTGCTGCTGCCCCACGTTTACACTAAACTTTAACGCACTGCTCCATTTAACGTGGCCGGTGATGAAAGATTATCCTGTGAAAACATTCCCCGACTGAACCTGACAACAGATTACTCCACCTGACTGTTTAGGTACAAACAAAGTGAAGGTTTAAAGGTGTATTCAAAACAAAAATGTTTGCCCAAGCTTTATATTTGACATTGAAAAACCACAGGAATGTGTGTGAGTGTGTTTGGAGTGACAGGTTTGAGACGTTCGGGCTGCACATTTGAAGTTCAGATATTAAACTGGAGGTGATTAATCAGTGACTACTAGTCAAGTCAGGGCCTGTTCACCTTCTTTGTACGCCAGACAACTGCAACCTTGAAATGAAAGAGTGGTGTCCTCCCCTTGAAAAGGGAACAAATGGGTTGCAGGTGTGAAGACTGAGTCACATACTGTTCTTTTATGTTTCTTGTATCGACAGGGAAATGTGAACATTTTCCTTTTTACCTCGAAGCTGCAAAATGTCTGATCTTCACTTTCACTTTCGGTTTCATTGAGTAAAAATCCCCGAAGTGTGTCTGTGATCATTGCAGGCAATAAAGATCAGATTTCCTTAATGTGTTTTCTTGGGTACTTTCACATCTCATATGTAATAAGGGTGGAAATCGGGAATGTGGCCAAAGTGCCTTGCCAACTGAGGAAGTACCCAAAATTACACTGTACAAACCTGATGTGGGTATCCGGAGTAGAAGTTATTTAAAAAATCTTTACTATCTTAGTGTTTTTGTCCTCTTTCTCATTTCACAGATGTCATTTGCCAGTGAAAAGCTGTACAATGGATACTTGCGGCGGAATATGCCGTCCATTGTGAGCAGGGTGAAAGTGAGAGAAATGATGATGCACCTGCCTTGCCTGACTCCTCACGACAGGGTAAGTTTCATTAGGTACAAGGACAGGGGCTGGGCTGGGGATTGTTTGAATTATATTGGATTACTATAATGTATTGGCTCTAGTATCCACATTTGTTGATACTAGTGCCAATACATAATATCTAGGTTTTTCAGTACAGATATAAAAAAATACTTTCTCATATATCTTACTTGCCTTAAAGCTCTCAAATGTTAAACGATGTCTAAACACAAGCAGCCGCACATGAACTTTACCTAAATAAAATAGTCTCAAATGGGCGATACTACAGACAAATGAAAAAAGCATTTTCTCATTCAATTAGGATGTTTTGTGCAAAATAATCATTTTCGGAGAAATTTGAGTTAGTATGTGTTTGTTATTATCAATTTAGATGACGTAATTTTGTATCATGATATCTCGATGTATGATTTAATCAGGATATGATTCCATTGAAAGATGATAGATTATCATATCGAATTATCGTCCAGCCCTACCTAATAACCATAGTCTACCATTTGGTTGATGCCAATAAAGTATTTTCACAACAGGTTTTGCATCATTAAAACTTTGATTAAGGGCACATTGTAATTGCAGGTATAAGCCGGCATAGTAGAGCTCTGTTAGCAGTAGTACGCGGCGACCAATACTGGATTTTTGAGGCTAATATAGATATTAACAACTGAGAGTTAATATCTGCCAAAATTTGCTTTTGACATAACATCACATCCCATAATAAACATTTTTGACAAGGATGCAATAAAACAATAACGCTTATCATCTCTGATGACCGTAACAGTACATTTTGAACAGCAAACTTCACTGAAAATCATCACTACACTAACAAGAAACTGATAAATTAATGTATGTTTTTTTCCTATGTTTTCTTTAATGAAACCCAATTTTAGGAGAACATAGAGGCAAAAAGAGAAACTTATGGGGGCCTCGACAGCGCCATGCTTCTTCTGGACTGTCTGAAGAGAAGAGAAAACTGGCCGGAGCAGTTCATCGAAGCACTTGAGGCGTGTGAGCAGCCAACTCTAGCAGCTGAGATTAGAGCAGAATACAACGCTCTGAAAGGCCTCAACAGTAAGTCTTTAACTGTGTATTATAGTGTACAATTTGACCAGAACATATTTAGCATTACCTCAAAATATTTCTATCAGAATATTTTCCAGGTTCCCTATGATCAAAGTAGTATGTGAGATATTCAGTATTTTACCCTTAAATGAAACAGAGTCCTTATCTAAGTTGATACTCCACTGAAGTGTGTTGGATTACCACACAGTGAAACCACAATTTAATTTTAGTCGTATGTGAAGAGGACCACATTATTACAGACACCAAAAATAACATTTGTGCTGTGGTTCTAATATCCAATATTTTCATTATTATCTCATGCACTACTTTCTGGTTGAGTTTGGAGCTCAGTATGCTGGACTCAGCATAGTATATTGCAGTAAATTTTTTTGGAAACAAACTGTTTGCATAAATGTTAATATATTATTCGATTTTTGGCCCCTGCATGGACGGTTTACAGGCGAGCAAGTGTACAGTGTCTTACAGCTCATTTATGCAGTTGAAGCAAAACAGTACCTCCTTGCCGTGTGACCTTCAGAGATAAGTCTGTGTTCTGAGAAAGATGTGTGGGCGAATGGTGTGCTGTACATATTTTTTTGATAGCTGAAGTGTGAAGGTGCAGATGCAAAGCGTGAGAAGGATCACCTATATTCTGGAAAGCTTTACTCTTTATATTTAGTTCATATTTCTAAATATATGTTGCATCTTGGGCTACCCTTTAATTTTACCATTCTCTGAAATTCAAATGTATCCATAACATTCATTTTATATTCACTAATGTGTTATTATTAGTATGATTTATAAAATCATATTATATCTTGTGGCATTTTGTGTTGTTTTTCCATTAGAAGAAGAAGAAGAAAGGCACTTTTATTGATCCCCGAGGGGAAATTCATTTTATTTATTCAATTCAATTTATTTATTGTTAATTTATTTATTTTTCATTAAATGTTTCAGGGAATAATCTGCTGTATGTTTGCTTGTCCCATGAACTTAAGTGCTGTTTTATGTGACATTAGAAGCTCCAGCTGAAGTACTGTATAGTTAGAGTGTCAGCTAGTCCCTCAGGGGCTTTAGTCATATGATTCAAAATGGATTTAAATTGACAACATTGTTTGATTTGCCCTAGATTCCAACCCCGGCTCCCCTCCAACGACTGTCGTCAGGGCACACGTCCATCCAGCACCATCTGCCAGTCATCTGCCCATCCCAGAGAGTGGTGCAAACAGTCATGCTGCTGTTGCTCCACCAGCTGAAGCATCAGCTCCTCCAGAGCCAGCCGCCCAAGTCTCACCCCCTCTGGAAATCCCCGTGCAGCCACAAGCCCCCCAGAGCTCAGCAGCTCAAGTTCCTGAGGCTGTTTCTCCACCTGAGCCTCCACAGTCGGCTCCGGTTGAAGAAGCACCCCGCCCATCAACACCTCCTCCTTCCCCTGTCACGCCACACACTCAGGCGGCTACAACCCCACCGCCTCAGAGGGAGATTAAGTCTCACCAGGAGCCGGTGGAAAACTCTGAATCAGACATCCAGGATGTCTCTGGTGATGATGGTGTGATCCCTGATCAGGTGAGCGAAAGAAACGGCGAGGTATCGATCAACTGTGTGGCCACTCCTCCACCATCTCGTCCTGTTGTGCAGTGTGAAACAGACACTCCTTCCAGCCCAGATCGTCTCCAAACAGCAACAACCTCCACAGAGGTCAGACCAACACAGAGTCCCTCTCAAACTCAAATCAACTCAGATGTGACCGATGGATCCTCTTTCCTCACGTTGACCCCAGAGAAGCCTCCAGTCCAGGACTCCACCCCTCCTGTGGACCCAAAACCTGCTGCTGTCCTGCAGCCTGAAGAGATGTCTGAACCTCCTGCTACACAGGTGATTACCAAAATATGCAAATTTTAAGACTCAGTAATAAAAAAAACAAAAGATCTCATCTCTGGTACTCACTTTATTTGTTTCGGCCCTCAAACCTTCATCAGGCAAAATTAATTAAATCTCTTCATTCATGAATTTTACCTGGTGAAGGTGTGAGGACTGAAATGTCATTAATAGACTACAAGTGACCAACAGTGTGAGAGATTTTTTGTTTTTGCCAATAAGACGCACTGGTGAACTTTGTAGTAATTGTTACCTTTTTCGACTTAGTTATAACTAAGTGTTTACTAAAATCGATCTCATACGTTTCCCCAAATGACCCAATATTCAAAGCATGCATTGCATTCTGGTATATTTTGAGCCTCTTTGAGGGCAATAATTTGTATTTCTTTCTCCTCTGAAATTGACCTTAGTCGACTAATCGATTAGTCAATTGACAGAAAAATAATCGCCAACTATTTTGAAAATTGATTAATCATTAAAGTATTTTTTTATAAATAATGGCAAAAAAATGCTCTCAAATATCGAGATTTCCTTCTTTTCTCTAGTTTATATATATAGTGAATATCTTTGGGCTTTGGACAAAACAAGACATCACCTTGGACTTGAAAAACTTAAAAAACTTTTCACTATTTTCTGACATTTTATAGACAAAACAATGAATCTAAAAATAATCGGAAGATTAATCGATAATGAAAATAACCGTTAGTTGCAGCCCTATTATAAACCTCCATTTAGCTGAGCAAGAATGTTCTCAAGTGACATCACATTGTACATATTGGGAAAGACATCTATGGAATAACAAAGGTGCGTCACTAAACAACAAAAGATACCTGAAAAATGTCTATTTTTTAATATTATTGAAGCATTTTAGGGTGGAAGATTCCCTTTTTGATATAGGATTTGTGGTTTTTGCTACAAGTATAAGCAAAATGAGAATCTAAGACATAAAATAATGCAAATTAAAATATAGGGCTAAAATATGAACATAAAACATAACAGTAAGTAATGTAAATTTGTGGTAGACAGTATTTCAAATGGATAAACTGAATGTATACAGGAGTGTAGTATATATATATATATATATATATATATATTCATAATGAGAAGTAATAAATATTTATACACAGAGGCGTAAACAGAATTGTAGTATGTATATGCAGAGATAAAGGTACCCTCTTGAGTTTTCCTGAAAACAAAGTTATATTTACATTCAGTGTTTCTGACCAACCACATTGTGTATATTTTAAATATTGTATTGTTTACATTCATGTTTGCTAGCTTGCAGTCTTATTCTTTCCTATCTTTGCTGGCACATTGCTGCATTTCTTGACTCGTTGGAGCTGCCAGCTGTTGATCAGTGGAATAAAACAACAACAAAACGGGGACCCACTCATAGAAACATAGCGCTACTAGTCGCCTAGCATAGGGTACCTTTAATGAAACCCATTACATACTGTACATTACTATTTAAAACTTCAATCATAGAAAACAACAAGGAAACATGAGTTTTTGTTGTTGTGTTTTCTCCCAACAGCATAATGTTTTTGAGTAGAATATACTTTTATAATGTTCCGTTTTTGTTTAACAATACGTCTGAGAGGGATCGATTCAACTACACTTTGAGGTGGTCAGTTGTTGTGTTTCTAACAATTTGTCATATTTACATACATGAGAGATAGATTGTGTGTTAAAAATACTACAGCAGCTTCCTTTTTAAAAACTGAACTTGACATGTTATATAATTTTCACCTGCAGGTTGTTGAAAGCAGCCCGCAGACAGAAACTGCAGCCACAACCTTCCCGCTGCCTGGTGCTGCTGGGATGGACGCCTCTCTCTGTCCTGACAGCTCTATGTGTCTGAGCAAGCCTGGCCAGCTCATCAGCATCTACCCACAAAATCATGACAGCCCTACCATCCCTGCAGCCAGCACACCGGTGCAGCCGTACTCGGGTAATAGTGAGCGTCTGGAAATAAGCGAGGCTGCACCGGACGCCGTGACCTCTGTCCACCTTCCTGCATGCTCTGCTGTCAGCTCCACCGCCGCGAGTACAGCGTCAGCACTGCCATGCCAGGAGAACGGCTTTGCTCTTAACCATAACGAACCGGAGGAAAACAACTACGAGTCTCCTTGTCAGAGTCTCGAAAAGCAGGAGGTGCTGATGCACGAGGTGCATGTATCCGAGGAGCCGTCTATCCTCGACCTAGACGGCCAAAGCTCAATACCACAAGCTCAAATCGTCAACGGTGAAGCAGCCAAGGAGATCAACTCTGCACCACCACTATCCAGCAACACTGTTGACACTGTATTGAGTGTAAACACACCCTTCAGTGAGAACCACCACCCCTCTGAGCCTGCACCCGCTGATATTTCACCAGAGCTGAAGCAGGATTCAGAGAAGAAGATGACCTCTCGCGCCCTGGCAACTAATACAAAGTACATTCTGACCGCTGCAGGAGTGGGCGCCTGTGCACTGCTGATGGCGTGGAGGTTTAAGCATTAGGGGGATTTAATACCTTTAAAGGGAGAGAAGATTAGGCTTTAAGGCTTTTGAAAGAGGATCTTAAGGTTATGGTGCCTTATTGTAGTCACTGGACTGGGTTGGCGTGAGGCAGCTGTTTAATAATTACCTTTAGTAATAATAGCTGACTTGCCAGACCTTTGATCATGTCATTAATTATGAGTATGTTGTTAAGTCTGACTATGTTTTATTGTTTTACTGTTGAATGAAGTTTGCCCTAGTGAGCAAAAACTAAATCTACCCTTCTTATTCTAGTTAGGGAACTTCATGGCACTGGGTTCAGATCTCAGGTTATTTATGCACTTGCGGCAATTATGTGGTTTGTAAAGATACACGGATGCTGTGTATTAATGATAGAAATGTTTGTATGTTCACTTGTCTGATAAGCACTTTCATGATAAGACTGTTGGCAGTCATCCAGTGAAGATTAGCGTACAAAGGACCTGAATTATACTGGATGTGGACCGTGGAAGGAAGAGTACCAGCATCACACTCTGTAAATGATGGCTAGTGCAATGTCTGTATTTATTTGTACATATATATACACAATATAAAAGGTATCTAATTATGTATTTTAAGAAAAACTGATGCGTCAAAAACATTCCAAAGCACTCATAATGTCTCAAAGAATAAGCCAGCTGCGTAATTAAATTAAATACTTTGCAAATGTATCTGGTTCATAGTCCAGACCAGTTGCTCCCAAACCTTTTAAAACCATGACTCCTGTTTCTTAACCGTGAGCCGTCATGTCATTCGCTGCATATTTAACTGGGTATTTATATGGTCATTTCTCTGGTTATTGCTTATTTCTTTGTTTGTTTGAAAACATCAAAAATTAAAATTGTAGTGTAAATAGTTTTTATGCAATGGGATCATTTTAAAAATGCACTATTAAAAATTGGAAATGAGCAAATCTTGCTGCACTTAGCAACCGGCGGTGTGCTTTCTGGCCATCAGTTGGGTGTAAATGTTTGAGATGACATTTTATTTTTCCATTGTTTTTTTCTCTCTTTTAAATAGGAACAAGTTTGAGAAGTCATGTTCTGTGAGATGACATTTATTGTAAGTAGCATTGTCAATATAAGAAATGTCAGAAAAAACCCCAACTTAAATTCAGAAAGTGTTGCACATTTTAAAAGGATATTTGAGCTGCACAGATACTTTGTAGATTAAATGTATTGCCATTATGGAACACATGTAAATTGTAATCCCAGTTTAAGGTTTATAAAAATGTTAAGGCACTGTCTCTAACTATATCATATCAATAAACCTGAAATTATAAAAATAAATAACTTTATTGAGTGTGCATGTTGATTTCCCTGCAGAGAAACGACAAGTTTATGCCAACTTTATTGGACTTATGTCACACAGAGGAAGGGTGACAGAGCATCCTGAACAGGAATCAATTGTATCATTATTATTTTGTAAAAAGAAAATAGAAAATATACAATATCAATTATATATATATATATATATATATATATATATATATATATATATATATATATATATATATATATATATATATAAATATATATATACATATACATGTACATGTACATATATATACATACATATATATATAGCATACAAAAAGTAAGACTTAATTGAAAAATTATATAAATTAGCAATAAACAAATAATAAATTAGCTACTCTATATTACTACTACATTTCTTTTTATAAATAACGTAACGTACTGTACGTAATAAAACATTCAATGCAATTTACAAATTGAACAATGAATCATTCTAAAGATGGGAGAGATTTATAAAGCTTGGACATATTATTTAATTTACCAAATAGCATTAACAAGTTTGAAGTTGGTTGTATATTCTGAATCTTGTTTTCATAATGCAAAATAACATCCTCATCTTTTGTTTGATGAACAAAATAATCCTCCAGTTTCTCCCATAATGTTGTGCAATAATAATATAAGATAAGATAAGATGCACCTTTATTAATCCCCTTGGGTAAATTCAGGTGACAAAGCAGCAAAGCAAAAGACAGGTACAGTTGTACAAGACTTATAAAAGCAATAAACAATAAATAGAAGTACAGAATATACAGAATATACATGGTGAATAGAGTAGAATAGAATAGAATAGCCTTTATTGTCATTGCACAGTCTCCTATACAACGAAATTTAGGGGTGCTACAACTGAAGGTGCATTTGCAATAAAATCAAGAATAAAAAGAACACGTAAGAACAACAGGAATAAATAATAATACAAAATAAAAAAGAGCACTTGGGTCATAAAGAACAGATGAACAGATGATGTCACAGTAATAAATCAGGATGGGGTAATAAATATATTGCACATGTTAGAATGTTGTGGATATGTTAATATTGCACATTTCTTTGACGGCTGACGGAAGTTAGTGGCTCATGTGGTTATTGAGTGTCCTGATAGCCCACGGATAAAAACTGTCTTTGAGTCTGTTCGTTCTGCTGTAAATAAGTAAGTATGGTATTTATCGTCCGTCAATAAAAAATGTACTGTACAATAAATAGATGTATATGTACAATTTTGGTTTAAAGTGCACCAGTGGATAAGAAGAGGTGGTTGTTGATAGTGCAGATAGCCCAGGTAGTGTGTGTTTGGAGTTTAAAGAGTTGAAATGCACAAAATCTTATATATATTGTACATTTGTGTGGGATTATAAAAATGGTGCTTGTTTTCCTTGCATACATGATGTTTTTTATGTGGAAAAACTCAACAAAAAAAAATGTGACATCAGCCTCCTTTTTTATAAACTGCTTTCTTGACTGGCGTAATCGCGTTCTGATTGGTCCTGGCGTCCGTCAATTACGTATTAACCCCGCCCACCCTAGTCTTGACAGCGCAGGCATAAAAAGGACATGTAGCCCCAGCCGTTTTACGACACAGCTACTTAGCCTAGCTAATTAGCTAGCTCACAGAGCCTCGGACTTCATTGTCCACATAAATCATCGACGTCTAATGGTTTTATTTATCAGAAACGGCAGCTTATATGTAGTGAATTAGTCCATTTAAATGGCGTTCAATGGCCACCAAGAAGACGATGAAGGTATCGACGGAGACGAAACGCCCACGAAGCAGCCGCGGTCCGACCGGGAGATGCCCGGTTGTTTCAGAAACGAGCCCGACGATGAGGCGGCCGCGCCCGCAGGAAGAGCCGCATCCGACCGGCGGAGCTCCAACTCGACGTCGAGGCGTCGGAGCGACTCGGTGAAAAAAACAAGGCCGCGTAGGTGTAACCGTTAATTAGCATGGGCTCAGTGTATTTACTGGGAAAATGCATCGTTGCATGTATATACATGTACAAAAGGCGTTCCCCCACAAAAGACTAGTCAGTGAAAATACAGATTTATAAAGAATATCCTGTAATGTGCGGCATAAATTCCTCAAAATAAATGTCTGTATAATGTGATGGGATGATGCTATAACTGACAAATCATTTTTGGTGTTGGTATTACAATGTAATATCAGTGAGATGTAATGGCAGTAAATAGACAGGATCTATTTTGCAACAAGATGGCGTTCGTGGTACACACTGTACTTCTGCCTCTGAGGATGAAGCTGCTCGCCTTTATGTCGGCCAACATTGAGACATCAGCTGTCCTCACTGTCACTAAGCATTTAAACAATAATATAATGTATATATTATATATAATATATCATTCAATGAAAAAAAAAAATATTTGTGAGTGATTTTTTTTTTAATATATATTATCTCACATAATGCAGCATTTCCCTGGTTTGGGATGGACATTGGAGGCACTCTGGTGAAGCTTGTGTACTTTGAGCCCAAAGACATCACAGCAGAGGAGGAGCAGGAAGAGGTGGAGAACCTGAAGAGCATCCGGCGCTACCTCACCTCCAACACCGCCTATGGTAAAACGGGCATCAGGGACGTGCACCTGGAGCTGCAGGACCTGACGCTGTGCGGCAGGACGGGCAACCTGCACTTCATCCGCTTCCCCACGCATGACCTGCCGGCCTTCCTGCAGATGGGCCGCAACAAGCACTTCTCAAGCCTCCACACCACCCTCTGCGCCACGGGAGGGGGGGCGTACAAGTTTGAGTCTGATTTCCGCACGGTGGGTCTGCAGTTGTTCTCTTATGTTTGCGTTTACAGGCTGGACAGTGAAGATTGACAGGAAGGAAAGAGGAGACAGAAGAATAACATATTTATATCATGTGATGTGAATTCATGTAGTCTTAACGGTGATGGAGAGCACCTGAAATCCACATTTAAAGATGTGGATACAAGGAAAAAGGGCATGCATGTCCTCATGCAATTTGCAAGAAATCAAAGCTAATTTAAAAAATCATTCTGGACCATGATAAAACATCAGCTAATTAATCTGGACAAATTAAACAGTGACTACAATGAGAAAAATCATGATTGTTGCACTAAAGGTCCCTTCTTATCAAACTCTGGGATGTATAATTGCACAATTGCCTCCTAATATAGGCAACATCTGTTTGAGATCTGTTTTTTTTCTTTTTGGCGAGACATATTCAATAGAATTGTAATGAAGGTTCCTGTTTTCTTACCCCCTGCTTTCCCTCCTCCCCCAGTTTCCCGCCTCTGTATTCTCCTGACCACATCCCCTCAGTGATGTTATCCATGTTCTCTTGTTTCCTCTCACCCAAAAAAAGATGGCGGACCTGCAGCTTCACAAGCTGGATGAGCTGGACTGTTTGATTCGGGGGGTGTTGTACATCGACTCGGTGGTGTCCCGCGGACCCTCAGAGTGCTACTACTTTGAAAACCCCACTGACCCAGATCGCTGCATCCAGAAGCCCTACACACTGGAGAACCCCTATCCTCTGCTGCTGGTCAACATAGGGTCTGGGGTCAGCATCCTGGCCGTCTACTCTGAGAGCAACTACAAACGAGTTACAGGGACCAGGTAATTATCAGAGATGGAGATTTACTGTGAACTGGTCGTACTGGATGGTGGATATTAGTCATATAATGGAATCGTTTAAAATTATGTGTTGATGATGCTTATGTATGAGCTTAATGTAAATCCACGAGGCCTGCTGCATTTTGCTTTAAGCAAGTTGCCCCATTTAAACTAAATATAATTGATTTAGAACACAAGGCCCTCTATACATTGGGCAACCTCCGGGTCTGAAAAGTGACGCCATTGCGGAAGTGCCTTAAACTTACATTCCATCTAACAGCCAGCAGGGGGCGACTCCTCTGGTTGCAAAAAGAAGTCTGATTGTATAGAAGTCTATGAGAAAATGAGCCTACTTCTCACCTGATTTATTACCTCAGTAAACATTGTAAACATGAGTTTATGGTCTCAATCACTAGTTTCAAGTCTTCTTCAATACAGCATGATGTTCATTTAGTAAATTATGGTCCCATTTAGAGTCATAATTTATGATCATGATGAGTCGGTGAAAGATTAAAGCTGCCATTTGGAGGACAGATAATATTCTACAGTCTTAGAATAAGTAAAACAATGAGCAAAAGAAAACAACGAAACTTTTAAAAAGATATATTGGTTTGCTTTGCATGTCACTGGCCCCAAATGTCAGCAGAAAAACAGAACAGAAACAGAAAATGTGTAACGTGACACTAGCGAGCCACACGCAGGCTGATACCAGGTTAAAGTGATGCAGGTGGGTGCACTCCAGTCAAGTGGGTGGCCTGCTTGGTGATGTCTGCCCTATGTCTCCCTAGTGCCTTGGTGTGAAAAGTAGCAGCATTTTTGTTAGCAGTCGGTTACCAAACCACTTCCTTTATTTAACTGTTTGATTGTGAGTTGAAGCAGAATGGTTCTTTGTTAGTTTGATTTGGGTTTAAAGTTTGAAATATATTAGTTGAACTGACAGTTTTCCTCCTACTTCTCTCTCCCCTGGTTTGTTTTCACATGTGGTTTCTCTGTCTGGTGGCTTAGAAAGGGACTCATGAATGCTTACTTCTCCCTCGACATAATGGCCCTTTGTGCTGAGAAAAAAACATGGAGTGTTTTTGAATTTGGAGTCTCCATAATGTACATAACCTTATTTTTAGGCAGACAATATTACTTTTGGCAGATATTTCTCTTTGCCCTTAATTTTAGACTGTTGTGTTTACATTTCTAGAATATTAATAGTTTATATATAATCTCTTTCTGTGTGTTTTCAGCCTCGGTGGTGGGACCTTCCTGGGCCTGTGTTGCCTGCTGACGGGATGCTCTACTTTCGAGGAAGCTCTAGAAATGGCTTCTCAAGGGGAGAGCACCCGAGTGGACAAGCTGGTTCGGGACATCTATGGAGGGGACTATGAGAGGTTTGGGCTGCCGGGCTGGGCTGTAGCCTCAAGGTGCATTTTTTTTACTGTAGGTTAGAACTGTTTTTGGTGGATTCCTGCATTAACACAGTCCCAGCTTTAATGAAACGGGGAACCAGGACAGTAAAAGCTAAATTTACTCCGGTTCTTATCCCAGATTGAAAACAAGAAGCCTTGATTTTAATTCGATGTCTTATGAGCGAGATATTTTCATCCACAGATAGGGCCTCAGACTCAACTTGCTGTTTTTAAATCTAATCTTGAGACTCATCTGTTCCTCACAGCTTTCCCCTAGGCTTTTTAATAATTGCTATAATTTTATAGTCATTTTATTCACTCTTAACTTGAGTCTTGAAATACTGTGTCTATGATTATATTTATTCTATATTAACACTTTTATCGCATGGTTTCTTTTTGTGTAAATTGTTTTAACGCTGTATTGTGATTGTTTTACCCTTTATGTGAAGCACCTTAAGATTTTGCAGTATTTTAAAGTGTGCTATATAAATTAAATTAATTATTTATTATTATTATTATTATTATTAGAATATCCAGTGAATACCAACATCTGTCAGCTCATTTCAATATGTGTAACTTCCAAGAATTTGGTCTGAATCTTGCTTTCAGGATTGGCTGTTTGATGCATAACACTGCTGAATTTTAAGTATTTGTTCATCTAATATGGCTCGTGTTTTGATTCGATAGTTTTGGCAACATGATGTCCAAAGAGAAGAGGGAGTCGGTGTCCAAAGAGGACCTGGCCAGGGCAACACTGGTCACCATCACCAATAACATCGGCTCCATCACCAGGATGTGTGCTCTCAATGAGGTTAGTAACAGGGGAGTATTTTATGGGCATCTGTGTTTTACTGGCAAGAGTGCAAGGTGGACGGGTCGATGTCAAGATACAATTGTGAAAAAAGAGTCTGAATTCAACACTGTTGTTATAAAAGACATTTTAAAAGACTTACTTTAGATGAACCGGTCTGTGGAGAAATCCGTTCCCCTCCAGTGTCTCTGCTGGCCGTTTCCTCTTTGCGTTCAGCCTCTTTACGGTGCTGCCTTGTGCCGTCTTGATCAAGCAGCATTGTACAGGGCTATGAAGGCGTAGAGGAGGTACGCTGCATTATCCACGTGTCTTTCAAAGCCCAAAGGAGAGGGTGTTCAACTCCCAAAAACAATTACAAACACAAACCAGCAATAAATGAGAATGAGATGTGTTTTTTAATTTAGCAGTCAAAGTTGCGGATTTTAAATACACAGCCTTTAATCAGTAGTCAAATACATGTATTTATTATACATAGTATAGTTTATTGTGTTTAGTGTAAAAATAGATGTTGAACAAAATGCTTTACAGATGAGCTAAAAATGCTTTTTTTTTTATGGCTTCTACTACTTTTACTAGCTGTGAAGTAACAGTAATAAGTAATATAATTTAATATCATATACAAATAAATTAATAAATATCATTACAAATAAGTAATGTCAGTATTGGGAATCTGGTGTGTGAATTTATTTTATTCATTTATTTGTATTTATATTTCTTTTTAAAATCATTTTAATTATTTTATCTTTATTATTTTAATAATATTTATTTATATATATATATTACTTTTTTTATTTTATTTTTTAAATTTATTTATTCTTTTATTATTATAATGTTTTTTTCTCCTCCCTTGGTTTATAGTACTTTGTTTTTCAATTTACAGTTATTATATTACATATTACTTTTATTTGTTATGGTTTAGGTTGTTCTGGTCATTTTTCTTAAGTACACACTAAAAAGCATGATTCAAAAGACTAAAAAAGTAATATTATCCCTGTTCTCTTTCATCACTAAGAACATAGAGCGAGTGGTGTTTGTAGGTAACTTCCTGAGAGTGAACACCCTCTCCATGAAGCTGTTGGCCTACGCCATGGACTACTGGTCTAAAGGACAGCTCAAGGCGCTCTTCCTACAACATGAGGTAAATAACTCAAACAATTATTGACCTCAGAGACCAAAAATGTAGTTTTGTGCTTTGATGGGCTTTACGATTTCTAACTCAACGTTATTTTCTGTTTATTTTAGGGCTACTTTGGAGCGGTTGGAGCCCTGTTAGAGCTTCTACATCCGTCCTAAACCGTCCAAACTACATCCAAAGAAGTACTTGTCAATCTGCTGCAAACACCATTAGCACTTTAGACTGTCCAGAATTAATTCCACAGTGGGATGTTGTGCCAGCCACCAGCCAGTTACTGGTAAATTTTGGTTGTGGCAGGCAAACTGTCAAACATTTGGTCCTACTATGTTCTCAGAAATTAAGCTGGTTTGTAAAATGGTGAAAGTAGCTTCTAAATTGTGATCATCACATCTGCTGTCATGGTCAGCCAATAGAAGTCTGTTTCCTGCCCTGACCAAAGTTGTATGCAGCAAAGTACTTGCAGGACTTTGCAGAAACAAGCCAGGTTTTGTCTGAAACATCTCATGGATTTTCACCAAGGTTGCCTGAAAGACTTGGGTTAAAAAGTACTCGACATCCCATAGTCTCGCACTTACCCCTCAGTGGGTATCAGGTCCTGGGGCTATTTGTAAGTACTTTTTAAGGTTTATTTTACTCTACTTTGGTACCAGGTGGTGGAGTGTACGAACTAAAAGACAATCACAGGAAAGATTTTAAGCATCATTCTTCATTGTTTATTTCCTGAAGACATTGTTAAAGGCAGGGTGGGCAATATTGAGAAACCAGCAAGAGTACACTAGATATTTAAAAAATGATCCAACCGAAAAACCCAGTTCAGGGTTGCCGACTCTTTTCCAATGAAAGTAGCTAGCAGCACCAGCTCCAAAAGGACCTGAATCTAGCGAGAAAGTCGGCAACACTGACAGTCCGTCCTTTCAGATCTCCCTCCAAAGCCACTCCCCCACTATTATCATTACGAACATAAACATATCATTATGAACGTGAACAACAAACTTGGCCATTTTTTGTACTCACAGCTGTCAATCTAGCAGCTTGTGGAAGACTCCGGTGACGTACAATGAGTGCACGCAGGCAGGCAGGTAGCCCGTCCAACCATGGGCGGGTTTATTACAGTCCTGCAACAGCCACAAATACGAAAAATACGATTTTTTTTTACTTTTTTTGTCAGGGCATTTGATTTACTGATTGCTGTCAGGATGCATGCAAAAAATGTTTTTAAAGTCTTTACCAACCCTGCGTTTAATTAACTGTTTGGTCTATAAAATATCAGAAAATAGCTAAAAATACCTGACGTAAGTTTCCAGAGCCAAAGATAACTAATTTAAAATGCTTGTTTTGTCCAAACAACAATTTTAAATCCAAAGATATTAAGGTTACTATCATATGAGACAAAGAAATGTAAGAAATCTTCATATTTGAGGAGCTAAAACCAGGAAATCTTTGTCATTTTTGCGATTACCATGTTGCAGATTAATTTTCTGTCGACTAATCCTTTCAGGATACCTGTAGTTCTAAATTACAACATAATTAGAAATCAAACACCACTGGTTAAAATTGTAAAAGTCATGGATGATATCTTGAGACTTTAGATGATTCAACTCCAAACAAACACTCAAATTTAATGTCTTCACTAACTGATTATTTTTGTGTGCTGTTACATGACTGTCAGGCAAGATATTGTCATTGTGATAGTACTCCCATCCATCTGGTACTCTTAGTAAGATGAAACAAAGCACTGAGAATCATTTACAACCACTTATTATTAATCTTTTATCATCCTTGAACATTTACTCATCGTCATCATTTGGACTTTAAATGAGGGTGTGAATGAAACAAGAAGGTTTTATTGACTCGCATTTAAACTTTCATTTCAGCACAAGAGGTCACCATTTCATCAGACTTATTCTTTAATGGAGACATTAACTGTAACTACAGTTTATGAACCCAAGTGTTTACTCCGAGCTGTCTTTTTGCAACAGTGCTGGTATCAGGAAATCTGGACAATCAGTTTTGGGGTTAGTGAGAGCGGACTGTAAAGTATGATTTGATAAATTTAAGTCTCTTTCTGACCTCTGCCCTGCTGAAGAGCCCTTGAGCCACTGCATCCCTCCTTGTAGAGGGAAATCAGAGCAAGTGAAAATTGATAAATGTGAAAATTTAGGTAAAATTAGGGCATTATATCCCTGAATTTTCCCCGGATTTAATAAAAAGTTATTTTAATGCAGAAACTTGATGCATCCCTCCAATGGAGGTTTTAGGTCCTGTGACCCCAAACCAGTTTTTGTCTTGTTCAGCACGTGTGTTTTGAATTTAATGTACGTCTTGGTCAGGCTTCCTTTTTTTTTTTTTAGCAAGATGGACAAATGTTCAACTTTGTGTCTCTGATGTGTGTGTTTTCGGTTATTTGTCCTATTTCATTTAATGCTTACCCGTCCCATTTTAATGTCATCTGTTTGTTCAGTTATCGGTCCATCGATGGATTACAGGGACCATAATGAATCCTCAACTACCTAATGAAAAGATTTGTCTCCTAAAATAGTTGGAAACTCAGTGGACACAGTTTTTCAGTTACTAGATTTAAATGTATCTGAAAGTTGTATTTACAGTAAGTTGATTTTAAATGAAGTGCCTGTCATGTTTTTGTATAGAATACAATAATGTGTTCAGCAATGGGATTTAAAATGAGACTAACTGGTCTGTAATTCTATACAATAGGTGTCCCTCTGTTGTTTGCTTGTAATGTTACATTGCAAAGAAAACTTTGTACTGTTTTTGTAATAGAGTCATTACAAATTTCGTATTGCGTTGTCCCTATTAAGTACAAACTTTTCATATCTTTGTGACAACTTGTAGTGTTTTTATTTATTTGCTTTCTTTGTTACCTTTGGACGGAGCCAGGCTAGCTGTGTTTCTGTCTGTTTACACTCTAAGATAAACGGCTGCTTGATGTAGCTTTACTTTATGTTTACCCAGTGGTGGAAGAAGTATTCATGTCTTTTACTTAAGTAAAAGAAACAAAACCACAGTGTAGAAGACAAGTACTTTGTCACAAGTGAAAGCCCTGCCATCAAAATTTTAAAGTACGAGAAAGTATTGGCATCAAAATATACTTATACAGTACATTAAATAAAAGTACTCATTAGCTGATGCAGAATGGACAGTTACTTAATAATACATATTATTGAATTATAATTATTGATGCATTAATATGTACATTACTTTAATGTTGCAGCTTGTAAATGGTATTTTAATTATAGTGCCAGGTAGCAGTCTTATCTTTTTCCTTAATAATACATCATAATTTAATTACATTTTGTATTATTAATCTGAATCTACAACATAAGTAGGTGTCAAATAAATGTGGTGGAGTAAGTAGGCTACAATATTAGGCTACAATATTTGCCTCCAGGTAATGGAGTAGAAGTATAAAGTAGTAGAAAATGGAAATACAAGTAAAGTAGGCTATAAGTACCTTAAAATTGTACTTAAGAACAGTACTTCGGTACTTTTTAGTGATTGTGTTTACCATAAAGACGTAGTATCTCATTTAACGGTAAAGACAAAATGAAGGCAAAGAGATGAAACTCCGGTATTTTTTTCCGCCATTTTGGACTGAAAATGCTTATTATAATTATAAAATTCTATTGTTTAACATAGTCCATTTCGGTAGAATATGACAATAGAAAAGAAATAATTTTTGCTACTGGGCGCTGATGTTGCAATGAAAATGAACAACTGACTTTAACATCTTGGCAATATACGTTCTTTGCTAAAGGCCACGACGCGAAGTTCGCCCCCATTCATTTTCTATGGGACACAACCGAATTAATCGCTTCTGATTGGCCAGGCGACGCGGGAATGTCTATTCAAATGAGGGCGAAGTTCGCCTGGAAACCCCGTAGTGATTTGCCGAAGAACAAGTGTCGTAGCGGTTTGACCGTTTGACAAGAGAGCATCTTCGGTGTCGGTTTACCGATCAACCTGCGGTGAAACCCTGGGGGGGTGGGGGTCGAAGATTTTGGTTGTTCCTTCTGTTATCCCTCATTTCTATGTTCCAGGATTAAAAGATTCAAACACGTATCGCGTAAACTATGGGAAAAAGTGCAGTTCGCTTATTTAACGGTTTGCTAATGAGCAAGCTAACTTACTACTAGCTAACGCTAGCATGCTACTAGCTAGCTTGCTACGCCCACTGCGGCAAGCGAGAAGTGTAGGGGGCTATGTTGCGCGATTTGTCCGCTTCTAGTGGGTCTTCTCGGCAAGAATAAACGTAATGTTATTTCCCTCAAAATGTTTAATTATTCCTTTAAGTTAAAGGTTCATCGAAAGGGCAAACTGTCGCTTTTTTTAAGCTAACGGATTGCGGCTACAGTTGCATAGCTAGCTAGCTAACGTTAGCTATATTTTCTGCTGTTTTTCACCTCCTAACATTTACTGTAAAGTCACTTTAATGTCCTGTTAAGCGTCCTACATTAAGTGCAGGTCAGTGTACGGATATGTATACATTTTACAGTCATATCTTTTTTTTCCAAGAAGCTTTTGCAGTTATTTTCCGGTTGTAAATGCGTCTTCTCCACCAGGCATGCATCCTGCTGGTGCAAGATTCAAGATTCAAGATGTTTATTGTCACGCCGGTTTTACAGGTACAATCGTGTGAAATACTTTTTGCTGGGAAGCTCCATTAAGAAAGAAACAGTGGGTTAAGTAGCAAAGAATAACATAATAAAATAAAGTAAAAATAAAATAAAAATAATAGTGTATTTACAATAATATACAGTATAATAATAATAATAATAATAAAGGAACAATTGGTGTATGTTAAATATATACAAGTATTGCACAGGCATTTTAGTTTTTTTTATATTGCACAGATGTATGTATTGAAGTATTGCACTTTTTTATTGCACTTATTTACTGCACATAGTGAGAGAGAGGGTGTTTGGGGGTGTGATTATCGGTTTAAGAGTCTGAATAAGTGAAGTTCACGTTTTTGACGTTATGCAAGAGAGGACCGCCAGTTACAGAACCATGAAATCCATGAAAGGGTTAGTGTCTTTTCCAGGGAATAAATCCAGCCCACTTCTTCTTCCTCTTCCTCCTCCTCCTCACTGAGGGCTGCACAGCTGGCAATTTACAGACAGTAACGCTGTGAGGAGTAATTGGCTGCTAGCTGGACCACTGCCCCGAGAATTGGACCCGTGTTTGATGGAGGAAATGAATTAGCACAAGTACTGTGGATATTTATTCATCTTTTTGTCTTTAGGGGGTTCAGTTTGTGAACTTCTGGGATCACCAAGACCCAGCTGCCCCCTCTCCACTGGAACCGTTATAACCTCCTCATACTGGAAACAAGGTAAGGCAGACTTTGAGGTTGTGGTTTCAGTTTGAAATGCAGGGTGGAAACGTGATTTTGCTGCAAAACTTGCCTTCTATACAAAGTGATTTTGCTGTGTTTCAACAGTAAAACTAAAAAAACAAACTCTGTGAGGCAGCATTATGCTTTAAATTGGCATACAGAATCAAGTCCCTCTCATGATATCTGTCCTATAAACAAACACTTTCACTTTTAGGATGCTGAATATTGGAGATTAAAAAAATGTGAGGAATGCTGCAACAGGAAACAAAATGTGTTCCCAAAGCCAAATATTGACTTTGATAAATAGTCTGAAGTTTTTTCACAGGAATCCCTGCTGCCAAATATCTGGTGCGGTGTACTGAAATGTGTAAAATTGGTACAACTTTCTAATAAGGCTCACTCCTTCAGGGTAAATAAGCTGTAGCTATATTTATAAATGGATAGTGAACTATATATTAATGCTTTATAGATCAACTATACTGCATAGAGCAACATCTGGGTTGTAAAATCCTTTCTGATGGTGTTTTCTATGTTCATAATGCATTAATAAATCCTCAAGTCTGCAGATATAAATGTTTATAAATGGATTTTGGTCCAGATGCTCTGCAGCGGTGGTTGGTTGGTTATGTTCTCCTGATGTCTTAAAGAGCTAAAAAGACGTAGTAGCTTTTAAAGGGTCCCATATTAGAAAGTGGTATTGATAAATGTTTCAGTTGAGTTTGTAAAATATAACATCCCTGTGTTATGGTTTGAGATTTGCATCTTTACAAAACAGGTGGATCAGAAAGCCAATAAACCCCCAATTACACTTTCTCTGAATTTCTAGAAAATGTTTGACCACGTGTTCATCTATAATGCAGTTTCTTCCTTCATCCATCCACTCCCTTTGATGTGGCTCATGTTGACTGGTTTAGATATAAAGTTTCACAAAGTTCACATTTTGTTTCTGTCTACTCTACAAGATCACAACAAGTTACAGACCTCTGGTAGTGAACTGATTAGCAAACACATTCAGAGTCGTATGTTTGTTTGGTGGGAATGTGTGCATGCCGTGTCTGAGGATAAGACTTTGTGATGACCAAAGTGTTTCTGTATGTTGAAGCAAAGAGCTGTGCTGATCCGGAGAACTGCTGCTGCTGGTTGATTTGAGCCTTTCACAAGATCTGATCCATGAGCACATTGGTATGGAGAGTCTCTGCTTTAGTGAGGGGCGAGAGAGGAAGAGAAACAGTTCAATGGGTGTGAGAGAGAGAGAGGGTTGGTTTGTATTAAGGACTGATGCATAAGCACATTAAAATCAGATACTTGCCAGTCTGTGTGGCCTAATATGATTGAGGTTTCTTGTAACAAAAGCTACAAAATCAATTTGTAAATAATATTTTATATTCTGTGCTTTATTTGATTAATGGTCCACTCGTTATTTCTGTTGTTCTTTAAAGGCCTAAAGGTTCCCTTTCTGCCGAATGGCTGCAGTGGGTCAATCTCCCATACAGGATAATTCCAGTTAATTCAACTTGGGTCTTATTTTCGTAGTTTTGGCTATTATCTCAATCAGCTACGATACCATTGAAGGATGAGTAATGGATGTTTCATTTGTGATTTTTGTGAGTTTGTGGAGAGATTTTGTCCCTTCTAGAGGCTGAACATGAAAACATTGATCAACAGAATACTCCAGAATTATGGGATATACACATTTTTGCTTTCTCATCAGGAATTAGATGAGGAGATCTACTGTGTATCAGCTTTATAGGCCCAGACACACCAACCCAACATCAAAGAACTAGCGGCGGTGAAAGCCGACTGTTGCGTTGCCTCACTTCGCCTTTGTCTTGGCTGATGTTATGATACGTACACGAAACAAAGCGGCGTTTGACGACCATTTTCACACCACTCTCACTCACCACTTAGCTTCATTCCAGATGGCCATATCGTTGTGAAAATATCCGTGTATTGGAATGATCAGATGAGATGAAGATGAAAAATGAGAAGAGCCTTCTGTGTTTTTCCTGTTGACTTTACTCGTTGGCTTGCTTTCCTCACTTCCGTTTCTCTTCTTGTGCGCTGATTCATTTAAGCTCAACTGCCAAGCAGAGTGATTTCTCTCACCGACGGGCTCTGCCGCTGATTCAAGATGCTGAATAGGACGAAAAACCTCGGGCAGACTAGAGCCAACGATGTGGGGACACACTGCTAAATCTAGGCCGACAATCGCTCATTGACGGCCCCAAACTGGCCGACCGTCGGCTTGGTGTGTCAGGGCCTTATCTCTTTATGTTAAGTAGAGATTGGTACAGGATGTGTTTAGCCTAGCTTAACACAAACACTGTAGCATTGCATATTGTCATCAAACTCCCAGTATGTAAGCATTATATTTCCCAAAATGTTGGAGTATTCCTTTAAGGAGAGTTTGATTTAATTCTTTCTGGGTATCTTTGTATATTATGTCCCTAATTCTCTCTGTTTGTTCCTGATCTCTACCAGCTTTAAGATACAGAATATCTTCCCCAAGATGTGGCACCACATGGCCTCAGTTCAAACGTAGTTTCTATGCCTTTAAAAGCCCCTGCTGACTAAAGCTTAGTGTGAACGTGTGTGTCCTTCCCTACACTGTGAAATTGGACTCAGACGACGCAGTCATTCTCAGACATGTTTTGGAAAGGGCACCTTAAGTTTTTGGTTTTTGTACAAACACATCACACTACTGTATTTGTGTCTCTGGAGGAACAACCCCCCACTCGCTAAAAGCTAAGAAGGAGCGTAGCTGTCAAGTTATCAATAGCAGGCCTATGTTTGCATTCAGTACAGGAATGTTTCAGAGAGCAGAGGGAACATTTTGTAGGGAAAAGGTGGCTTTTTGTATCAAGAATTATGAATGAATATTAACCCAGAGGAAAATGTCCTTAGTAACAGTAATGTCTGCTCAATAAAAACTCAACATTAGCACGCCAACTGTGAAAAAAAACTGGACAGAAAAGCTGCAAAAGGGGACAAACATCCTGTGAAAGTGCAGCTGTTAATTTCATAAATATGAACATTCATGTAACCTTTGTGATCATCCTGATGGTGTGGCCATTGAGGCTTACACATTTTCAAATGTTATTCTTCCCCACATCCAAGTCAAGTAAACACTGACCAGATGGTTTGAATCAAACTTCTGGAGCAACTCCACAGGGTTACATCAATCCTACTTCCATATGCTGAGCTTATTTTCTGCTCCTCAGTGTGAACCTTCTTGGTTTTAACTGCAGCTATTTATAAAACACACTCAGAGTATCATTTAGGGGGCACCAGGGCCGACCAAAGTGCCACCGAAAGTGTATTTGGGCAAACCGGAGGGACATTTGGGGGACAACTAGATGAGAACTTGGGCTGCTAAAAGTCCTCCCTCTGGTATGATTATACCACAAAATGGTACTTAAAAGTGTCCCAAAATGGAACAGACTTCTCCTGGTTGAACATACATTTAAAAAATGGGCATTTAGACAGTAAGAGCAAAAGGGCAGATGTTTAGATCTAATCCATGCCTGAATCTCTGTAAAGGAATAGTTTGACATTTTGGGAAATACACTTTCTTTCTGAGAGTTAGGTGAGAAGATTGATACCACTCTCTGCACACATATGAAGCTGTAGGCGGTTAGCTTAGCTTAGCCATAAAGACTGGAAACTGGGGGAAACATTTTGCCCTTGTCCCTTTAGGGGCTCTGTACCGTCTTGTCTGTAGATGCCGGTTTCTCCTTAATTCAAGTGAATGGGCCCAATATGTATTTAGATTTATAGAAAACCTGAAACAGTCTTTAAACAAGTGATAGATTTGTCTTGACATTGTCTTTTCTTTTTCTTTCTCACGCAGCTGAAATAATGGAGAAGTCAAGACGCAGGCAACAGTTAGCATTCAGCCTTTTATTTGGGTTGTTGTTACCTTGCTGTTTGGCCCTGACCACACCATCAAACGCAGCCACTCGGACACCCACAAGAGCACCCACAAGAGCACCCACAAGAGCACCCACAAGAGCACCCACAAGAGCACCCACGCAAGCACTCACGCAAGCACCCACGCGAGCACCCACGCCGTCACCCACACCGTCCCCGTCCCCGTCCCCGTCCCCGTCCCCCCAGACCCAGCCCGAGCGGCTAAAGGTCAGACTCTCTGGATACCCCCGAAAACACAACGAGGGTCGGATAGAGCTTTTCCACAAGGGAGAGTGGGGAACCATCTGTGATGACGACTTCTCTATAACTAACGCCAACGTGCTCTGTCGCCAACTGGGCTTCGTTGAAGCCACAGGATGGACCCACAGTGCCAAATACGGCAAGGGCCAAGGTAAGAGTGACCTCAGCCACTTCCTGATATTCAGTGTCTGGTTTAATACACTGTGTGCTCTGTCATATGGGTATTTATGGTGTTCAAAGTGGTTTGGATGTACACAGGATATTCAGATAACCCAATTACAGAATTTTGTGTGTTAAAGTAATATTTAAACCGTCTAAACTTTGGCAGTTGTAGGTGGCGATCCCCAAATATCCTATAATCCAGCCTCTTGTCTAGAATAAGTACAACTGTTTAGAGAGCTTGCTTCCATAACTTCCCAGAGCACCAAGTGTCACTTCCAGGCCTGGACCGATTACACTCCGCAGGCCTGGGAGTGTGCCGGAGCCACACTGACAGTCTGCTGTCTGTCCAGGGAAAATCTGGCTGGACAACGTGCTGTGTAGCGGAGGTGAGAAGAGCATTGAGTTGTGCAAGTCTCGCGGCTGGGGCAACAGTGACTGCACTCACGACGAGGACGCCGGAGTTGTTTGCAAAGACGAGAGGATTCCTGGCTTCGTGGACTCAAATGTTATTGACGTAAGTTGCTAAATTACATTTAAAGAGATTTTTTTGAAGTAAAAATGATGTTCATTAAGAAGCTGTTAAAAACCACTGCTCCACAGCCTATAGACTATAAGATTTAACCCACATGGAAGACATTCAATGCCTCAGTGCTGCTCCACCTGTAGCTGCCTCACACGTGGTGTTGATTAGCTCTGCTCTATACCATGTGTCTGACCCTGTTAAAAGCAGCAGCCTCTCCAAGTATATTGTCCTGAGGTGACGTAGTGTGTGGAGAGCTTCCTCAGTAAACCTGACATACCTTCCGTAACAGAGTGCAGCATGGAGAATGTGGAGAAGAGTGAGGTTGTGACCTCAGGGTCGCTGGTTCAGATGCGAAATTCTGCTGTTGTGATGTTGGCCCCTCCTTCAGCAGCAACTCCCAGTTAGGTTTTAGTCATATGGGCACATCGTAAACGATTAAAGCACCCAAAGTGTTTTACATCCATCCAGATAATTTCTGTGTTTATATGTCTTGTCCGTTTGTATGGAGATAAACAGCTGTGTGGAATGCCTTTGGTTTACTGACACTGTTCAGTTCAGCTCTTCAAATAGGTCTGTTTTTTTATCAGTAAACATTGCTGTTGAGTTTTTAATGGAACTTTACCGTTAATGGACTAAATGCAATTGAACTCATATGTATGAAGCTCCAAACCTCACCAAAGCACACAAAAAACATCTGGATGGTCTACATGACATTTCAAATAGGGCTGTCACGATTTTCACTACACGATTATTGTGACCAAAAGAAATCACAATAACAATATTAATGCAATATCTATAGAAAATTTGAAAAATAAATAATGCTATCGGTCAAATTCATCTTTAACGTTGTTTATTGTGTGTTTTGTCTTTTTTTGGCAAATTACTTACACTAATTTGTGTTTGGGGAACGATATTTCACAATAGTATATGTGTAACATGATATCAATATTTAATTTTTTAAATATCACGCTTATCATCAATACCTGTATATCGCGACACCGCTAATTTCAAAGAACTGATACTCATTACATCAGAATAAGAAACCGGTTTATTTCCCAAATATGTTTACAATAAATTTTGGTGCATAACGGTCACAATAAACCTTGTAAAAGAAAAGAGAAATGTGCAAAAATAATAACCAAAGATATGTAAAAAAACAAACAAGTTATGGTGTAAATCATGAGATACGAAATTTGTGCTATGATCAGACTACAGCAAATGATATCAGCTTGATAATGGTCCAACCCGACAGATGTCGCGTGTTGGAAACAAAAGTGCGCAACATTGCTCACTTTTGTCTTAATCATAAATACTGAGCAGTGAGTGCATATAATTACCTGACAAATAAATATAAATTAAAGTCTATTAATCTCAGTGTTATATAGAAAGACAGTAAATGATATTGAAATATTGTCAAACCTTTAATCTTACTCTAAGAAAACACTGTTGGCCAGCTTAGCTGTTTCCAGCTGGTCATCATTTTTCTATTTGTCGTCTTTGATGTCCATTTGTATAACTGACTGGTCCGAGGTGAACAAGGTTAGACCGGGGACTCGTCTCCACAGACTCCTGGAAACGACTTGAATGACTGGATGAGTTGTCTCTGTTACATAGAAGGATCTTATGAAAAAAAGTTTCATAAGAGTAAGTGGGCGACAGTTCGGATGCATAACTGCTCTCCCTCTTTCTGCGAGTCAGACTCAGTCAAATGTGGCGTCCAGACTTCAATCTGGGACCACAAGCCAGTTTTTTTTTTCAAAATACCCTACAACGGAAGTGACTCATTGCAAAGCTGGCAATCAGAGACAGTCACGTTTACCACTTATGACCTTAAATGACTTTCTGTAATAACTGTGACTCACTGTTTAGTCTGTTCCTCTCATTCAAGAGTCTTAATGAAATGTGCATATGTCTGCATGGAGACAAGCCCTTTTTTTCTGCAAACTAAAGCCTCCTAACCTCATTTAACTATCAAACATCAGTGTGTACTAAAATGTTTCTTTAAAATCTACACTAAAACATATAGAGGGAGAAAGAAAAATGTATATTTTCAGTCAAATTTAAGTCAAATTTAAATCTGGAATTATTTTAATTGAAAAACAAATCGACTGATTTTCTCCGTACAGGCTCAGGTCGATGAGTACAAGATAGAGGAGGTGCGGCTCCGGCCCGTCGTCGCCATGACCAGAAAGAAGCTGCCCATCACGGAGGGTGTGGTGGAGGTGAAATACAAAGACGGCTGGGCGCAGATCTGCGACCTGGGATGGACTATCAAAAACACACACGTGGTCTGCGGCATGCTGGGATTCCCACATGAGAGGAAAGTCAACAAGAACTTCTACAAGTAAGTGAATTGCTCGACTTCAACCATTAAAACCTGATTCTGGTTCATGAAGTTAAAGCTGATAACTGTTTATACAGACGGCAAAGAAAGATTTGAACTTCAGGACCCAGAAATCATAAAAAACATAAATCTATATTCCCTCATTTAGTGGAAACCATAGACTGTATATAAGAAGTGGACGTAGTCACCATGATGTCACCCGTTGATTTGTGGACAGCCGTTATGAAGCCTTGAGTTTGGCATTTTGGCCGTCGCCATCTTGGTTATTTGCAACCATAAGTGACACGAGAGGGTGGAGCTAACGGCTAGCGGTGATGAAGGCCGACTGTTGCGTCGCCTCTCGTCGCCTTTGTCTCGGCCGACAAGTTGCATTTGAACACACCGCAAAGACTACAGCCGACGGCCAACTACCACGTACGTTCTGCACCTGCGTGAGAGGAAATAACTCCACACCAGCAGGTGGCGGTAGTCTGTATTCGTCATTCAAAAAGGGCAACTGGAAGACCGAGGATGGTAGATATACAAGCTGTTGTTATGATGCGTACATGAAACAAAGCGGCGTTTGCCGACCGCTTTCACACCACGCTCGCTCACCACTTAGTTTCATTCCAGATGTTCGTGTCGCTGTGAAAATATCTGTGTATTGGAATGATCAGATTAGATGAAGATGAAAAATGAGCCTTCTGTGTGCCCTCTTGACTTTACTCGTTGGCTTGCTTTCGTCACTTCCGTTTCTCTTCTTGTGCGCTGATTCGTTTAAGCTGAACCAACAATCAGAGTGATCTCTCTCACCGCGGGATACTCCGCAAATCTTGAGCGACAGACGCTCACTGACGGCCCCAAATTCGCCGACGGCCGACTGTCGGCTTGGTGTTTCAGGGCCTTTAATCTTCTCATCTCTTAACTTTAAAACTGATAAAAATGGGCAACAAGGGGGCAGTCTCTAAACCTGAGGATATTAAACCAATATTCCATTGCAGATCTGTCTTTGTTTCCCAGTCCAGCAATGGGAATTAGGCCACTTAGCAAAGTAGCTTTATCTTTCTCTTCATTCAGGATGTTTGCTGCAGCCTATTTGACATTCCTGTGGTTTTAGTCTGTAAAGCAAAGTGGCAACACTTAAACCACACCACAAGCACGATCTTAGTCTTTGTTTGGTAAAGAGTGGACATTATAGGAACTACTGTTTACTGTGCATATGAGAGGGACTCGTGTAGACTTTCTCTACCGTCTGCCAGAACTGCAGCTCATCAACGAAGCGTGTCTGATTGTTTTGTTTTGTTTCTTAATTCTTCCCTCCGAGGATGTTTTTGTTTTTCCTTTGGCTAGACAGAAAAGCCACATATTTTTTGTGTCCTTGTCGGGTCATATACTTTGTGTTCTCGGTCTGTGTTCATTACTTTGCAGAGGAAGTTGAAGAGTGATTATTAACTGCCTGAAGAGATGGAAAAGCACCAACCGGTGTGCACTAGAGGATGTTTACAATGCAGATGGAAACCATAATATCTTTCTGCTTTCACAATCTGTTGGGTTCATTCAGTGTGTGTATAAATGGGGGTAAAAATAACAAATCGCACAGGACAATTCAAAAGATTAATGGTCCATTTACAACACTTAAGACCTATTCACACTGTTTTCTTTACAAATTTAAACTAAATGGACTCCAGATTGAACAGACCAGTCATTACTTTGGTGGACTCTCAGACCTCCACTTTCTCTTCCCAGTTTGTTCTTCCAGTATGAGTGCACACATTCCTGGCTGCGCTCCAGCTGAAGGCGTTTTACTCATCCCTTACAGATGGTTCACAGTAGTACGAGGGGAAATGTGTGTTTTCTCTCAAATGTGTGTGAAGGCTGAGGCTCAGGGGAATGATCCGGGGTCACATAATGCACAGACAACAATGACTGGACAGAAGCCAACCTGCATTGAGCAACAGTCAAATTGTTCTGTGTTGTCTCTGTCCTCTTTCAGTCTTTTTGGTTGTGTTGTATGAGTGTAGGAGGGGCTGAAGATGCACAATCAGCTTTCAACAATTAAAAGCCTGTAAATACATACAAACAGGCACATACTGAGACTATTTACCAAATGATGGTTTTGTGGCAAAAGTCTCAATTCTCCAAAAACTTGCAAAAACATGCCCGAAATATGTGTGTCTGTCAGGGTGGAACAGCATTTAAAACCATTACAGGACACTTAAACCCACTGAAACTGAAATAACTTGTTACCAGATGTTATTTTGGCATGATTTTTTTTTTTCATCATTGCACTCCTACAGTATAACATTGTTTTTCTCACGATCAGGACACCATACCAGATTATTTAATTTAATTTCCATTAATGTACATATTTTTGGATTTTTGTGAGGAAAAACTATATTTGGGTTAAAGAAAAGCTTATTGTTGTAATTGACTGAAAACTTCGGGCTTGCTGATTTCCATTCATCAGACTAAAATGAAGCAAGCGGCAACCTTGTCTCCTACAAAATTACGTTCCTATGCAATTAAACTGCATTCTCAATTACGTTTTCGAGGGAAATGTATTTTCTCCCGGATTAGAGTCATAGTTTTAAACACGTGGTTCAAGTTGTAAATTGATACAAAACAAAAAACACAACAAAACTACTTGGCTAGGTTTAGTTAAAAACACATCATGGTTGGGCTTAAAATGACTATGTTTGTTACGTTATTAAGCTACAGACTTAAATTAAAATAAGTGAATGTTGACTTTTAGTTTTACACTGGACACAAACCTGGGTGGAAGTCCCAAACACAGTTTGTTTGACCCATCCACCCCGACCTCCCGATTAAATTTTGTGACTGTTTCATGAACTGCTGTGCGACTGGGCTGTTTAATTGGCTTATCTGTCCCCATGTCGCTGTCACTGGACTTCTATGGTATTACCAGCCATTAACAGGTAGATACTGTATGTATTAATGAGGCGTTGTAGCTGCTGAATGAGACTCAAATGGCCACCATGGTTCTGAATAGTTGGAATAGCTCTGTGATTGTGATCATAAGTTGGTGACCTGAATTCTGTAACATAATATACTGGAGACTTGTGGAATGTCAAAAATGTTATTCACCGCTGACCCTCCAATACTTTACCTGAAAGAAATGTGTGTGTGCAGCCCAGAGACAGTGTGTTAGTGTGTGCGTGTATATGCGTGTGTTTGCATGTAGTCTTTCTCCTGTATGTGATGGAATTTGGCTGTCTCACTGTTGCAGACGTCTGAAAAAGCGAGCGGCTGAGAAGGTCTCCAGGCCAAAGGTTAATGTTTCAGCCGGTGGAAGGTACACTGTCACCGGGAAAACCCACCGTCCACCTCCGTCTGCACTCTGCTTACTGTAGTTCTGACAGTGGGTTTCCTGTTGGTAGTAGATAATAACCATTTAGCTCCTGTTTCTAGCTAGTCGTCCCCTCTTTCTAATATCATATTATTATGATGTGCAGCATGTGAATGGGTTGCAGATTTTTTGTTTTATCCTTCTAAAACTCATGGTTGCCTTGTGTGGAGGTTCTTCTCATATCTGTTTTTTGTCTTTCATTCACATTTCCACTGACATGGCACAGATTGTAAAGGCTTCTAATTAGAATTGGTACCAAATACAGTAAATGTACAAGATTTATTCTTCTTTGCTCTCAACATAAAGTTAATTGGGTGTTTTTATTATTTAGACCTTTTGAGACTGTTTTTGATGTCGTCAATCTGTGCTGCGTCAGTGACGGGGATTCATTTTTTCCACGGATTAGGCCTTTAGTGCAACAGCTGGAAATCCCATTCCCCACTATGGCATGCTTTTTGGAGGAGGTCAGTAACTTCTCATCCTGGGTTCTTCAACTAAAATAAGTCACAGGCCTGCCTGAGTCTCCTGAGTCCACATGACAAGAACCGACCTGTGTCTGGTAGAATCTGCGAATAATTCACAGCGTTTGTTTTAGCCTCCTCAGAGTGCCAGATGGGTGGAGTTTGCCACGTTGGATACCATCTATAAAGTGTCCTGAGGTTGTAAAATTGCATTGCAAGGAGATAAAACCAAATGATTACAGTGAATAACCAATAACACTTAATATCTTCTTATATTATGAAGCTTACCAGATGATTGTGGTGTGACGACCCTGACAAAAATATACCTTAAAGGATCAGCCTGGCTTTCTGTGTTTTCCTTATTGTCAACAAATCCCACGAAAAGATCAAAACCAACAATCAAAGGTTTAACCACTTTCAAGTTTGTTATTGTATTGGAGCCATATGAGATATTCAGAAAACAAGATAAAACAAGATAATAATCATTTGCAGATTCTCAATGACTCAGGTCTGGACCAGAGTATCAAAATATCTGAGGTCACTTTCACAGAATGAAACTACATTTCTTATGCTAAGACCTGAACTGAAAAAGTTGAAGAACCCACTAACATAGACTGTGTGTGTTTATGATATTATACCATTTAATATCATACTTTCATTATTACACCTACCTCTATAATTTAAAAGCAATGCCACACGTCAAATTAAATCAATGTGGTAACTTGAGGTTCACATTGGCACGATAGAAAAACTACAATCACAAGCCGTGTTTCCATTCACATTTTTCACGCGCATTTTGAAGTATCTCTTTAGAAAAGCTGTATGGAAACGACAAAATTCGATAGAACTTCCTCACATGCAAAAAAACGTTTACGCTCGTTTGAGGTGTTTTTTGCCTTTGTCAAAAAAGAGTTGATCCACTAAATGGATTATGGATACGCCTTTGCCAAATAAATTCTGACGTAGTGAACATTTGACTCACATGACCGAACGGCTGTTTACGCTGTCAGCGTCTTCTCTGATATTCCCATAACATGGGAGTGCTCGTGGCTTCGTCTCTGGTCAACATGAAACATGACCAATACCAGCTGACATGAAAGAACAATTAAAACTTTCTCAATTGAAACAAATTCCTGAAGACCTCTCTCCATTTTTCTCTCGTAGATGGTTAGACGGCCAAGCCGACTTGTTTGATTTCCAGTTTGCAACCTCTTCGTCTTCTACTCTGTTTGCTGGCAGATTTCAGCGATGTGTAGCCTATAGCGCCAACTTCTGACCAAACTACGCTGTAGCCGAGTTTATTCGCTCCAAACCAGTTTGAAAGAAAACGCCCCTAATTCGCATTTCTTTTTTTGCAACATTTCCAAATTTTGCTTAAAATTCGCTTGACAATTGAATGGAAACATGGCTAACGTAGCATAGTTTGTACTAACAAACATGTTGATGATCATTCTTTACATGTAATACACTACGTGGTCAAAGGTATATGGACACCCAAACACTTTCCAGTTCATCCCAAAGGTGTTGGATGTGGTTGAGGTCAGAGCTCTGTGCAGACCAGTTGCTTCTTCCACACCAAACTGGGAAAACCATGTCCTTAAGGACCTGTCTTTGTGCACACAATCATTGTCATGTTTAAACAGGGAAGAGCCCAGTATTGTTTAAAGTATCATTGAATGCTATATCATTGAGATTTCCCCTCAATTGGAGCTAAGATGCCTTCCCCAAACTATGAAAAACAGCCCAGACCAAAAGAGTATGTAGAAAAGTGTGTGTCCACATACTTTTGGCCATGCAGTATATATGAGCCTGTGCTGATGAAACGCGTCAAAATAACTGATGAATGTCAGAATTTAATTCTTTGTCACCTTTGTGTTTATTTACATGCATTTAAAAAGGATGTGTCACTTTCAACAAATGTGTTATACAAAGTCTTATAGATAACATACTATTACATATTATGTGTATTTGTGTTTAACAACAATGTTGAAGGAGACACATCCTTTTGAACAGTGTAACTACAGTTTTTAACATAATTATGCATCATGTAACCTTTTGTTACTATGATTATCACTTTGTCACCTCGTGTTTCTTCTCCTAACTATGCAGTCTAACCCGTGTTTGCCTTGCAGGCCGACATCCAAACCTAAAGCTAACTCTAAGTCTAAACAGAGCAGCCCTGGCAAAAGGTAATCTGAGGAAATTCAGAAAGGAAATTCAAGCTGTCTGAAAAGACCCACACACATGCTGCTCCCACAAGCCTCACAAACAAAAAACATTTAAACTGATAAGAAAGACAGATAAAATGTTGGTTGTGTGTTCCCAAAGCCACATCCGTCCCCTCCATAATGAGCACCCGATCTACACATGTGGCTTGTTGGGAAGAAAGTCCATGATTCTCAAAAAGCCAATACTAACTTACAAAATTATTTAGATATTCAGTGGAAGTACTGATGTAATGGATGCGCAGAGTAGTCTTTAAAACACCTTATGTATGTGCTTGTGTACTATGCAAATTATTCCAAGGATTTTGATCACATTTGCTGTAGAAAAGTTAAAGGGACACAGCTGATGTTTCCGTCTTCACAGTCCTCGTCTCTGCTCCCTGCAGGTTGTATTTGGAGCGTCAGAAGAGCCACTTCCACATTCACTCGGTGGCTTGTTTGGGCACTGAGGTCCACCTGGTAGCCTGTCCTCTGGAGTTCAACAAGCCCAACGCCACATCCACCTGCCACGGCGGCATGCCGGCCGTCGTCAGCTGCATGCCGGGGCCGCAGTTCTTGCAGAACAACAACTTGAAAAAGAAACCTAAAACTTCGGTAAAGTAACTTAAGAGTGGATGAGATATTAAAACGTATTAGCTCATAGTAGGCAGTCTAATAGCCTGGTTAAATTACTGTAGATGTCTGCAGGCTGCTCAGAAGACTAACCTGCCAAACGTAGATTCAATTGTTTTGTGTGTCTGCTTGTTGTGTAGCGCAACGTGAGGCTGAAGGGAGGTGCCAGGCTGGGCGAGGGTCGGGTGGAGGTGCTGAAAGACAACGAGTGGGGAACCGTGTGTGACGATCGCTGGAACCTGCCGTCGGCCAGCGTCGTCTGCAGGGAGCTCGGCTTCGGCAGCGCCAAGGAGGCCATCACTGGAGCCCGCATGGGACAAGGTTAGTTAAAACACAGTCGCACAAACATTTATCCGGTTTGTGCCAGCCCAAACTGAAGCTGAAAAGGTTGGTAATTATAATGATACATTATAAAATAAGAGATGCAAAAAACATGTAATTAAAGGTCATTATGTAAGAAAAGCCAGTATTTATACCAAATCTAAATGCTGATCTAGATTTTTCCAGCATAAGTCACTCAGGCTTTTTTAGACAAATCTCATCTAAGAAGTCTATAACAGGGTTTTTAATTTCTGAGGTTTAAGGCAGGCAGCTAACACTGATTCAGCATCCCTCATTGGTCGACTGACTTGTCAATCAAAATGTACATTTAGAGGAATGTGCATTTTGATTGGAGGAAAATAATTATTCAATCCAGTGAAATTGTAAAAAGGAAGAAGTCAACCCTCTGTTTGAGAGGAGGCCAAAGAACTTTGGATTATTCAACTCAAGTGTGATTTGGCACGCCGTCTGAAACAGCCTCGTTATGTCCGCCTGAAGAGGCAGCACTCCATAATGTACAAGGGTCTAAAGGTTCACCCTCCATTCATAGATAAGTTTCCAGTTAGTTAAGTTTAGCTCCACCCACAGAGGTTTACCTCAACCAGTGATGTTATTTCTTCATCCTTAGAAAGAAGAAGTAATATTTAAAGTCTGTGAGTCGGATCTTCTTTACAGCAGTATGGAGGAATCTCTGTGTGAAAGGGGCTAATGTTTTCTTGCGTGATAACGATGTTATATGTCCTCTAGCTGCAAAATCCTTATTTCATATGATTTTAATTTTTATGAAGGTAGCCCAGTCGACTCTGTGCTTTGATTTAAATCCCTTTAAACCCGTCACCTGAGGCAGGATGTGTTTATAACTGTCTTCAGACAGGACATTAGTCATCAGCTGTCTATCTTCAGTCTGTCTTATCTCTCAGGTCATCTCTAATAATCTGCCCTCAACAAGGAGGCCACATTCCTCCACGGATTCCTCATTAGGAGCTTTATTTTAATAAGTAAAGGAATTCTGTGCATGAAGAAAGAAGAGAAACAAAGACAAAATGACATGAAAGAAATGCAGTAAACAAATCTGCTCTTCATTTTCTAACCAAGTTACTACAATAATAGACAAATCTTAGTGTATCCATCTATGAATATGTGTTTTTCACAATTGTAAGGCATCACCCACTACATTCCTGGCATTATTCTCCTCTTTCATTAAATAGTGTCTGTCAGAAACAGAAACAGAAAACCATCTGTTATGCCAGCGAGGCTCAGGACCATTTCATGTGAAAATTATTTTATGAATCCAGCTTGTGTCTGAGCCAGTTGGCTTCCACATGAGTAACGGCTAATAGAGACAAAATACAAGACAAAAATGACTTCATACCAAACTGTGTGATACCCAGGGTGTAAAAATACAATAGATAAACTTACAGAAATGTGTAAATATTATTGTAAAAAAAAAACTTACAGCATGAAGGTCACAGGAACTAAAACATTGCTGTGAATGATTAATCTCTAACCAATAACCAATAAGATTTAAAGTAAGCCAGCTAAATATTACAATATTTCTCTTAGTGTGTGTGTGTTCCTCGTTAGAACATGCAGGTGTGTGTAGTTTTTAGGTAAACTGCTCCGAAGAAGAAACAAGCAGTCTTTTGAAGGGCAGTTCTGAGAAACGCTGGGTGGTGAGGTCTCCTCTCGTGTGTGTACATTATGATTTCTACCACAGAGGAAGTCGGTCGAGGAAAATCTCTTTGAGGCGGCAGCAGAACCTGCTCTGTGCTCAAACGGACGTCAGACCACCACCTGGCTGAATTAATCCAAGAAACATTCCTACACGTCACGGCTGAAGGAATTCCTTTCATGGAAACTTCATGATACAATCACCTCATGGTGCTGTGACTCAGTAGTGGTGGAGTGAGAGTTTAGAGGGCGAATGTAAACCAGGCTGTCGCTGACGGAGAACATGCACGCTCAGCAAACGGGCCTCAGGTTAAAAAGTAAGCTATGTGTAGTTTGAAAGACATACAAGACTGGACTCCATAACTACCAGTTCTGTGTGGAAACATGTTAGAATTTAACGTAAGTTACCTGAGTCTCTGTATTTTAATGAAACACAAGATTCCACCTGCATATAGTTCATTACGCCTTTTGTGCCCAAAGACTATATTTAGTATGATAAAGAAAAATGTCACAATATTTGTTCTGATTGGTCAAAAGTCTTGAAATTTGGTACAGACATACTTCGGGCAAGTATCTAACAGTCCAACTTTTAAATTTTAGATCACATGAAAAATCACATTTTTATTAATAGTCAAAGTCAGGATTTTAGAAAAATTAGCAAAAACGCTAACATTGTGTTTATTAAATTTTTTCCATATGAAATATTTATTTTACACAACATATGTGTGCATATCTCTGACATTCAGCTTGTTATGAGTTCATAGATACCAGATACTTGTTTGTGCTCCTTGTAGTTTCTGAGATACAGACATCTTATCATACTATATCTAGTATTTGGGCACATGGGACGACTGTTTTTTCCTCAAATATAATGGATAATCTATTTCAAAAACAGTATAGTCCCATGTGCCCAAATACTAGATATAGTATGATAAGATAAACCTCACTTTTCAGCCAAATGGTTTGACCGATTTTGAAAATGTCTTCACATTTGTGCTTAATCAAGACCAGAGAACACTTCCACTAAACCTTTTTCCAGGGCAAAATAGTCAGCTCCATGAAAAAGTGGTGCAGGAGAAATGTTAGTGTAATTGGAATTAATTAGAATAGAAAAGACTGCATGACCAGAAACAGCTACCATGGTTAATAATAACAACAAAGAAAGTTTCTCAGCAGAAAATCAAAGGAAAAAAAGGCATCACTGTTTCTTTGATTTGGTCTCTTGGTCAGCAGCGGTGGTTCATTAGTTTTTCTCAGCCCAGATTTTCTCAATCAGTCTGAGACTTGAAACCAGAGTTAAAAAAATGTTCTAATCTGATGTAAGCACCTTATTAAATGCGTTCAAGCTCATTAAATGCTGCAGTGGTTGCAACACATAAAGAGCTCATTAAATCCCACACATTTTTATATAACCCTTAGTTGCTATTTAAAATATTTAAAGATGACCTGGCTAATTTGATGAATAAACAAAAGAACTGACTCAACTCAATTGTCTTTGGAGTATAATGGGTGCCGATCCGAAATTTACAACATTAGTAAATGAAGTCGTCAGCAAATAAGTTTCATTCTGTAACGCTGAGGCTGAAACGCTTATGTTTCCTTCTGCTGCTGTGCATCATTTAAAGTGTTACACACTTATTTACGAGTGCTGACGACTTCATTTGTTAATTTTATATTTGATGAATAGCCATCTTATAGCGGTAGGTTCTGGGTTTCCACATATACATATTAATTAGAAAATGTGTGACTGCTGATATCTGAAAAATATTTTTTGACAAGCTCAAAATGTATTGTTTGCTCAAGAAACTAAAAATAGTAGTGGGGGAAAAAAATGTGCCTAAACCATCACTTTGCCTCGGCTCTCATTAGAGCAGAACTTCAAACTATTCCATAAACAAGTCTACCTTCATTAACTGTCTGTCTGTGTGTGTGTCCAGGAATTGGTCCGATCTACATGAACGAGGTGAAGTGCCTCGGTGTGGAGAAGTCCATCTGGAACTGCCCCTTTAAAAACATCACATCAGAGGACTGTCAACACATGGAGGACGCTGCTGTCCGCTGCAACGTGCCGTACCTGGCACTGGAGAACTCGGTCAGAGCTGAACCTCCTTACTACAATGTTTCATCTTAAAAATGCTAACTTTTAAAGTTAGAAAGTTGATTGAATTATTTATACTATTATTATAATATTTATTGCATGAGATAGTACAATAGATGATGTAGGTTACTTGTGAAAATGAACTACATCAGATTTTTTTTTTACTTTCTTCTGCTTTGATAAATGTAGCATATGAAAGAACTTGTTTTATACTGTGTTGATGGTATTTTACATTAATTTAGTTCTTTGCTGCTCTAAAAGTCTTTTCAGTTTGTCCTAACATGTTAGATTTAGAGCTGATACTCACAGGAATCTCACATTTTCACTCTTGACCAATACTTCTTCACTGCTGTATCATGTACAGTATGTTCTGAATTAGTACATTTTTTTAAAACCAGCTCAGACCTAATTTGTTGTTTGAAAAATTAATAAAAAAAGTATTTGTTTTTGTGACAGCAGTGATTTCCTTTTAACACTGAGTATATCTGGTGGTGCAGTTTGTGTTTTACCAGATTATACTCTCCTATGTTTTCTGTAGATACACATAGAGGCTCGATAAAGTGGGATAAAAACTCTGCAGGGGTAAACTTTAATATTATCAATAGTTTTCAATTTGAGTTACATGACATGTAAACCATGTCACCTTTAAGATTTTACACCAACAGATAAAAGTGGAGTTTTTATCCAGCCTGGCCGTTGTGTATCTACTGTATGCTCTGCTTTGTTGTCTCTAACCCCTCGGCCCCTCACAGATCCGACTCACGGGAGGGCGGACCCGTTACGAGGGCCGCCTGGAGGTGCTGGGCTTAGACTCTAACGGGACACAGACCTGGGGTCTGATCTGTGGAGAGACCTGGAGCACCAAGGAGGCCATGGTGGTCTGCAGGCAGCTGGGCTTGGGCTACGCTAACCAGGGCGTGCAAGTAGGTTATTAACACCACTGAGGACAACTTTGTGCTTAGACCTGTGGGTTGCCTTTCAGTATATTTGACATATGCAAATATAATATACTGTCATAAACACTGAAAAAAAATCCAATTTCTATCATTTCATTACAGTTAATTCTATGCATATATGTTCAAATATATTCCATATTTCTGTTCAGTCACATATTATCTAATATGTGCAGCATACTAATACTTGTTATTAGATCTGGTAACGCATTCAAATATTTTCTTAAAACATAACTTTCAAGCTATATTTTGGTGTATATATTTGTGGAATATACTTGAACATGTATTAATGTCTGACAGTAAATTATAAGTTCCATATGGAGTAGATGTTTCTTTTCCTTCATGGAAACCATGATACTGGTTTTCTATGACCAAAACAGACTCACATGAAGCTTCTAATCAAACTCAAAAGCCACTCACCACTAAATCCAAGTAGTGACCTCATCTGGAAGCCACGTTGACGCTCTCCGCGCCTAGAAAAGTCTAACTAACCAAAGCTGCTGCTTCAACAACATGTTCTCCACTGTCAGAGGACTGTATATGAGCAATTTGAACCCAGACAGTTCAAAAACAGGACAGGAAGTGTGTCCCTTCACTGACTCCCAGCAGGGCATCTCTGCAGATCCGGATAGTGGGCGGCCGGACCAGTTATGAGGGCCGGGTGGAGGTTCAGGTTGGCTCCAAGTGGGGCACAGTGTGCAGCACAGGCTGGACCACAAGGGAAGCCATGGTGGTTTGCGGGCAGCTAGGGCTCGGCTACTCCATGCATGCCGTCACTGTGAGTAGGACCAAAGAATGAAGACATTTGTTCCACAATGAGATGTTGAACAAATGTATTGTTTACAGGATGAACCTCTCGAGATGCATCATGAACAGAATGTACACAGAACACCCAAAAAGTAAACAAAAACAATTGGATGACCGAATCATTGACAAGGAATAAGGCTAGTTTTGATCTAATGGATTTAATTCCATTCAATTATTTTTTAACCTTTTTTCTGTAGAGACTCAGGGAACAGAGAAGCAAAGCTCATCAGAGAGTCTATATTGAGGTATTGACTGTAAAAACTGCCCCAAATACACCGGGTAATTAAAAGGAATGAATGTGAACAAATTAAATTGATTTAGAGAGACTTAAAGACAGAAAGCGCTTCATACATATCACAATTATGGGTATGAAATGGACTTTTCAAAATAAATCTACATAAACTATTGTAAATGGCATTTAAAGGTTAAAAAACAGGACTCAGTAGTATCAAGTTTAGAAAATGTGACACAAACAATTTAGTTCAAATGGTGCTTAAAATGATTAACATGATTTATAATTCAACCTGAAGCAAATTCTTATTATTTTTAGTGTAAAAATCAACACAAACCCCCTAAAAAGTAAGTTATTGGTGATGCGCCTTTAATTATGGGCCCATTTTGATTGTTTCAGTGGATGAATATTAACTATTTCCAGTATTTCCAGCACAACTAAATGCAGCTTGATATAAAAAGAAAATGTTTTAGCTATCTTAAAGATACACTTCCTGATTTTGGTATAGCTCCCAATAGTGCCTCCATATCCCAAAATGTTTTTGTTTTTTTTTAAGATTATGTTTTGGGTATTTTATGCCTTTATTTGACAGGAAATGTGGGGAAAGAGAGTAGGGGAATGACATAGGGCAAACGGTCCGGCCAGCTGGGAATCAAAGTGGGGACTGGTGGTATGCACCCTAACCTAACTCGGCTATCGGGTCGTCTCCAGCCCAAATTTGAATCCCAGCTCATTGTTGAAGCTTCGAAACTCAGCTGTGAACTGTGTTGAGTTTTATAGCAGTAAACTGTGAGGAAATTTGGTGATTTGGGTGTACTGATGTAAACAAAATTAGTGAGTGTACTATTAAATATCAGCAATAAATGTCAAGTTTTGGTGTCAGTTCCCCAGAATCAATGAAATCCATCGTTAAAGAGGCACAGAGAACAATTTCTACACCCAATGAACAAACATACCACAGTTAACAGGGTAAAGATTTATTTTGTTATTCTGTGGCTTTTTGCAAATGCAGTAAATTATTGCCTGATGTAGAAGTTAATGAGGTAGGATGAAGGAAAGAGGTCACACATAAACTTACAAAACTACAATTCTTCATGACAATATTACACCTGGAACTCATTGAACACCGGAAAATGATGATAATTTCCCTTTAAAGTGTTGTAAGAGCTTTTAAACTGTAGTCAACGCCGCATTATGATTCAAGAAGGATAATTTAGCACTTCAGACACAAAGACACTGCAAACCAAAGCAACATGATAAAAATACTTGAACGTGAAAATGTAGTTAACTGGAATATTGGTTTATAATTAGATTTATAGTTGTGTGAAATTGAGAAGCCTTCCAGTAAGTAATATGATGATTGAATCACTGAGTATCTGTAGAGCGTTTTTGTCCTCCAGTGATCACAAAGACACGGTGTCCTGAGCCAGCAGCCAAAACTGAGTCATGAACATCTGTTTCTCTGAACTCTCTGCAGCTCCATTTGTGTAAAGATTCTCTCCTGATCGCTGCACTGTGTTTGTTTTCTGTTTGCATGTTTGTCTGTTTGAACCCCATCTAAGGAAACGTGGTACTGGGACAGCAGTAATGTGACGGAGATGATAATGAGCGGCGTGAAGTGCACGGGGAACGAGATGTCTCTGAGTCAGTGCCAGCATCACAAAACGGTCAGCTGCCAGAAAGCGGCGGCAAAGTTTTCAGCGGGAGTCATCTGTTCTGACAGTGAGTGACAGAAACAAGAGGACATGTTGAAACAAACCACTCTGTTGACTGATAATCATACACATCATTTATTGACCTGTTGAAACTCAGAGAGCTTAAAGAAAACAGAGTCCAGAAACAAAATCCAACATACATTTATGAGGGAAATCATTAATTTTACCTACTGTTGTTACAACTTCCTATTTTCCTTGACTTGACATGTAATAAATGCTTGTTTTTAATTCATAACGCTGGGTGGTGTAATGACATCACATTATTACAACCACTGATCATAAATTAATGCATTTGTACTTTGTACTTGAGTAAATGTACTTAGTTACATCCCTCCACTGTATTATAACATGAGGAGCATAACTGAAACCTAATCCTCCTGCTCCCCCTGTCCTAAGCGACCTCTGACCTCGTCCTCAACGCCCCTCTGGTCCAGCAGACAGTTTACATCGAGGACCGTCCTCTGCACATGCTCTACTGCTCCGCCGAGGAGGACTGCCTCTCAAAGTCTGCAGCCAATGCCAACTGGCCCTACGGACACCGACGCCTGCTGCGCTTCTCCTCCCAGATCCACAACATCGGTCGGGCCGACTTCAAGCCGAAGGCCGGGCGCCACTCGTGGGTCTGGCACGCCTGCCATGGGTAATAATATCTTCATTAACTTCAATTAACTGTTTGGATGAATCAAACCCTTCTTCCTGTCATCTTATTGTCACTGAAACAACCGTAGAACACTTAAAACATATGATCATTTATTTCATGAAAAAATCAAGTCTCCACCAAACATAATGCACTCATTTGAAAGTGTTGGAATAAAAATGTGCTTGTTTTATGTTGTCAGTTATCAGAGAAGATGCCACTTTCACTATGAAATTTAGTTTTTTGTCATTTTGCTGTATTATATAGACACTACCACAGCATGGATATTTTCACCCACTATGATCTGCTGAACGGCAACGGTACCAAAGTGGCCGAAGGACACAAAGCCAGCTTCTGTCTGGAGGACACAGACTGTCAAGAGGGTGAGTCTGATGCTTCAGATTACAGTCAAACCACTCGGTCTGTTTTCATTCAGACGGGTGGAGTCGTATCATGTAGCAGAGCGGCAAGTGACAGAAAGTTTGGGTGATAAGAGATAATAATGACATAGGTAAAGGTTGGATTTTCTGCCATCTTTAAGGTTTAGAGGGTGTGTATCTGGGCAACTAGTGAGTAAATCAAATGTCACGTTTAGACAAGAATGACCTTTTATTTGCCTAAATAAATGTCCCTGAATCAAAGGGTCATTTCTAAAGATTACTTTATATGTAAGTCTGTTTTTATGGATTCAGTTATGCATCTTAAAATCAATGAATCTTTTTACCACTCAGGAGTTTCTAAGCGGTACGAGTGCGCCAACTTTGGCGATCAGGGCATCACTGTGGGCTGCTGGGATTTGTACCGTCACGACATCGACTGCCAGTGGATCGACATCACAGACGTCAAACCTGGAAACTACATTCTGCAGGTGAGCATGTGCTGCTCAATTTTTCCCACAGGCTGGCTACTACATATCCTTGTGGAAAGCCCTGTTGATGACTATACACAGCCTGCCTGTACTCATTGGGAGGTACAGTAGCTTTACATAAAAACATAAAAGAGTGCACATTATAGCTTGCAGTCCTAAAGAACACTCATATTAAGACTAGTCATTGGTGACCAACCAAAATCTCTTACTGCCCCCCAATTCAAAGCAGTCTAGAACCGGGCCTGATCATCACCTGTTATATGGTACATTTGTCTCAGGAAAGATGATTTTGGAGGGAAAAGGACAACTTACTGAACTCATTTGTAATGGGAAACCTGACAACAAAGACTCTGTTGTACATTCATACCTAATAAAAACGTCTGTTTCTTGTCTAACATTTAAACTGCTGTATACACATAAGAAAGCCGGACTGGGCAATTAATTCCTAGACACCAGCTTTTAACCACAAATGGGTTTAATCTTGTGTTTTTAATGTATGTGATTTTCTATTCTGTTATAAAAATGTTCCATTCGTGTTTCTTATCTCTTCAGATTGTTATTAATCCAAATCAGGAAGTGTCTGAAAGCGACTTCACCAACAACGCCATGAAATGCAACTGCAAATATGACGGGCATCGAATCTGGCTCCATAACTGCCACATTGGTAACACAAACACAAACACTAAAACTACCAGATGTTAATGTTAAATTTACCTCTTATATTTAAACTGCTTTTAACTGTCTTTTAATCCCTTCAGGTGATGCGTTCAGTGAGGAGGCAGAGAGGAGGTTTGAGAAATACCCCGGGCAGCTGAATAACCAGATTCCTTAATCAACAATAAAGTCACAACAAATATGAGACCCATAGTCGGGGGTTGAATGAATAAAAACACACCTCACAAGCTCAAAAAAACAAGACACAAACCCTTTTTATTTTCAGGTACCAACATGGATTCCCCCTCATATTATTTGGAGTCACAGAAGAAGCCAACAGTATTTTCCCGCGGTGAATGTGTCGTATATTATACTTGAATATTCAAGTGCTAATGTTTTTCTTTTCTCAGTCTAATGTGAGCTAATGCTATATTTTTATTACAATGAATGTTATGAATGAGGTGTTATTTTTTATTATTTTTTATAATCTGTTTTTGTTTGTTTTACTTGGAGAAAGCAGGTTCAGAACTACCTGAGGTGTTAGCATTAGCTGTAACACGTTTAAAAACTGAGACAGGAACAAATGCAGCTCTGTGAAAGTCTTACTGGTCTTTATACTGGGTATTATGGACACAAGAGATAGACAGTATATATTACCTGGATAATTTGCTCTGGATTGAAGGTTTTCACACCAATTACTGTTCAGTTTTCTGCCATCTTGTTCACAGAAATAGTTTTGGCCGTAACACGCCTGTCTTCACAGTTACAATATTTTGTGAATGTATTTATTGCGTATATCAAGGTGCTCAAGAACAAAACTTGGTCATTATGGAACCAGTTTGAAGCCATCTGTAGCTTTAGCCTGTATGTATTATAATTATTAAAAGTCATTTAGGGTCAGATCATAGATGTTATCGGACAGAAAAACTACAATTACCCTCAAGAATGTCTGTATGTATGCTGATGTAATCACACCCGCTGCACCGAATAAAAAGGAGAGGAAGAATAATTGTGCTGCCTCTGAGAGACTTATTTGATAAGAAACCGTGTTAGTCAGTCTTGAAGGTTTAGGGCAGTGATTCTCAACATTTTTAGCTTGTGACCCCTTAAAACAAAGTTTACTTTAGCTGCAAATGTTCACCACTTGTTAGCAGTTCAAACAATAGGTTATTTTTCAGAATCAGGTTTATTGCCAAGTAGGTTTTCATACACAAGGCATTTGCCTTGCCTTTTGGTGCATAACAATAAACATAGTAAGAGAAAATAAAAGCAAGTACTGCAAACATAACATAACATACAACATAAATATAGAATAGGAAAATTAACAATAAAAATTTGAAAACAAATACTATACTATAGAAATCTATTAATATAATGATTAATATAAAAATGCTCCTCTGCTGCCACCCTCAGGAATGTTACAGTAACAGCAGGCAAGCTGTTCTCCCAGTCAACATTATTAAATGGCTGATATAACTACACTCTAATTCACATATGTTTAAATTAGGGCTGTCAAAGTTAAGGCAATAATAACACGTTAACGCAAATTCGTTTTAACGCCACTAATTGTATATTACCGTTATCACTGAGCACTGTGGAGGTAAAAATTTAGAGGAACTGCTGTTCTTTAACCCCACTGACTGCAAACCATGTATTCAAGTTACATTTTACCAATTTATTTATTTATTTGATATTATTTCCCAAAGTATCACCTGAGTTTAAAGTCTTTGTTTATTTCTGCCCTCTTGACCCTGAAGCTGCTGCAGAGTTTCACCTCTGACCATCATCATCCCATCAGCCTGACAGAAGAGGATTAACTCTGGTTCAGCAGCAAGTTGTCACAAATGAGAAGCTTAATACCTGTGTGACTGTAAACACTGACAACAGTGAGGAGAGCTGCACACGGCGCCTCCTAGAGGCCCGCAGCTGCAAATGCAGGAACAAAGGATGTGATTGTGATGTGAAAAACCCGACTCATTAGACTCCAAAACAACTAAACTAAGGCTACGTTCCAAATCACATTCTTTTTCTTTTCAATTTTAGTACATACTGCAGCCTATGTACTGTTGCATGCAGTATGCATACAAATGGGACATACTAAGATTATTTTCATTGTCAATTTATGGTCTATAAAATATCATAAAATAGTGAAACATGTCCATCCCAGTTTCTCAAAATCCAAGGTGATGTCTTTAAATGTCTTATTTTGTCCGTCCAAAACTCAAACATATTCAGTTTAATATGATTAAAAAAACAGAGAAAAGCAGGAACTCTCCATATTTGAGAGGCTGAAAATAGCATTTTTTTTTCTTCCATTTTTGCATGAAAAATTACTTTTAATGATTAATTGATCATCAAAATAGTTGGTGATTATATTTCCGTCGATCGACTAATCATTGCAGCTCTAATTATTAGACAGTTTCCAAGCAGCTCTTATTCAGTTTTGGAGGCTGAGTATGCCAACATATCCTCATACAACGGTTCGTATGATATACGAAAAGTTAATTGATTACGTGGATTATATACAATATAGTGGTCAGGCATTGGAGAAAATGGAGTCTTCATAAGTACAAAAAAGGGAACTCATTTTCATTCTATACTATTAAATAAATATTCAGACTAATTTAGTGGAAATTCCAATGAACATTTACTTTACATACATATCATGAGAAGACAGTAATGATCAAAAGAACATGTTATGGTGATGGTACAGCACTCAAATAGGAAGGAATATAAAGCAGAAACATGAAAAATAAAGGCAGGAAATGAATCTTTCCATCAACAACAGTCCCTTTAGTCTACAAGTTATCTGCTAATGATGATATTTCTTAGTTTGACTGGTACGATAATCTTCTCACGCTGAATGTTTTCTGAGTTTAGTTGAAGAAAAACAAAGTCCTGAATGATGCTCGTCTGTCTTTATCTTCCTAACAGGTCGGTGTTGATGTTTCACTGCAGCATTGTCCGTTTAACAACTCTCCCTTCTTTGTCAATGGCAAAGTTGTAATTCTTTGGATTGTCCAGAGCTTCTTCTATACGCTGATCCAAGTTCTCCAAAGTGATGAAGTTCTTTGCATCCTCCTGTAAGAGAGTCACATTTGTAAGATCAGTATTTAGGAATATAACCAGGATGCTATTTTGACAAAAATAGCAAAAAGTAGCTTGAAGAATTGACAATTTTAATATACAATTTCCACTCTAGTTTGGAGGAAGAAAACAGAAACAAAGATTGAGAAAAATCATACCTGCAGTTTCAAAATTTCCTTCTCTTTTTCTTTGATAAATTCTTGCTGCTCTTGTTCTCGCTGAATTGCAGCTTCTACCCGCTGGCGTTCAGATTCCTCCTTTTCCTTCTGGACCCTCAACACCCTGAAAGATACAGAGGAGAAGGTGGGATGTAACTTTTGGAAAATAATGGACAAAATCATTAAAATCTCACAGTTGGAAACAAGTCACAAAACCAAGAGCGGTTGATTGTGTCTTTAAATGAGGTTTCTTCTTACCTGAGTTGGAGCAAACGGAGGTTCTCCTGGTCGTTAAAGGCCATGAGGGCACGATGCTCCTCCGCCTCCTGCCTTGCCCTCTCCTCCGCCAGGGAGCCCGTCTCCTCCTCGTACTTTATCCGAAGCACCTCCTCCTTAAACTCCAGACTGACAAACACAGAGGAGAGAACCACGTCAATTCAAAGGGACACCTAAATATTTAAAAAGTAATATTTACATGTTAAAAATTACATGTTTAAAACTATATTTCAGTGTCGAATCACACAATATTTCTCAACCCTGACAACATGATGTATGAATAATTTTAAGGAATATTATTTTAAAAATCCTTCTGTTGATATCAAGGCTGCAACTATGGATTATTTTCCCTTCTTTTGTTTCTTATGGGACTATGCGTCTATGAGAGCCGGCTGTCAATCCCTCGCGAACTCCGACCAAACGGTCAAACTAGGCAGCGCTGATAAGATATGAATCAATATTCTGTTACTGTAATGCCTATTTCTCTCCTCAAATGTTTTCAGAATCATCTTGTAGTTACTGTTTAGCTGTAAAATGAGAAAGTTTGTGATGCAGCCGCCATTGTAAAATCTGTTGAAGGAAGCCAAGTTCTGGTCACATGACCGGAGCACAGCCAATAGGAACGCTCTCTCTCTCTGAAATGACCTGTGATTGGTCAAAATCTGCCGTCACGGGCTAGATTTTTCTAAAGCCTGAAAACAGAGCCATGAGGAGGAGCAGAAGTCTAGTTATCTCTCAGAACACTTGAATTACAATATGCTGAAAGGTTATTATGGAATTTCTGCCAAATTATGCCAAAAAAGTGTTGCCTACTGCCGCTTTAACGTACGGTCTGTCAGTTAATAACCGTTAGTGGTTTAACGTACCGCAGCGCCCTCATGATCATCTGGTACTCCGTGTATCTCTCCTTCAGAACCACCATCTCCACCGGATCCACCGGGGGAGGCACTTTGATCCGCCCCACTTTGGACTTGGCCACCGGGTCGGTGCGGGACTTTCTGCCCCGGACAGCCTCCAGGAGAACGGCTCTCCTGGGTGCGAGGAGCCGGGCCGCCTGGACGCTCCTCCCGCCGACTACCTGGAACATGTCGGCGTCGAAATGTGGCTACAGGTGCGGATTGTAACGGTAACGTTTAGCTAACCGAAGTTATCATTGAGACAGAAATGTTATCGACAGAAGGCGGCGGCCATGTTGGTGTCCTCTGACCGGCGGAAGTAATTAGCAACGTAGCTAACTCATGAGCTAACTTAGCTAAGACGTCAGCCTCTACCGCCATCTGTAGGTGGCAGAAAATGCTTTTTAACAGTCTGTGCTCCTTGTGGATGTTTTAAAGAAGAGTTTTCACAGGTAACGACTCTCTTACGTCGGTGTTGTTTTAATATAACGGCCAGTAGAGTCTCAGTCAGTAAGCTAACTATAGTCAAACAGTGGCAGATAGCTAGCTACGAAGCTAGGTAGCTAGTTAGCTTAAAGGGGACATATCATGCTCATTTTCAGGTTCATACTTGTATTTTGTGTTTCTACTAGAACATCTTTACATGCTTTAAAGGTCACATATTGTAAAAAGTGAGATTTTCATGTCTTTTATATTATAAAGCAGGTTTAAGTGATATATAAATACTGTGAAAGTATCAAAACGCTCAATCCACAGATAAATACACACAGCCCGTATTCAGAAACTGTGCGTTTGAAACAAGCCGTCAGAATTTCTGTCCATTTGTGATGTCACAAATCTACAATATTTAGACAGTTTCACAGTTTTAAACGTAAACATTCTAAATGTGTTGCTAGGAAACAGCTTGGGTCCATGTTTACTTCCTGTCAGTTGATGTCATTCACATACACACTGCAACAGGAAATAAACTGGGACACATTTAGAATGTTTACGTTTAAAACTGTATAATGGTCTTAATATGGTAGATTTGTGACATCACAAATGGACAGAAATCCTAACGGCTTGTTTCAAACGCACAGTTTCTGAATACGGGCTGTGTGTATTTCTCCATGGATTGAGTGTTTTGATACTTTAACAGTATTTATATATCTCTTAAACCTGCTTTAAAACATAAAAGACATGAAAATCTTCCTTTTCACAATATGGGACCATCAACACTTCTTTAGCAGCTGGGAGGAAACAGGTACATTTATAAACAGTGAAGTTACTTTGTCTAACACATGTGCAATGGTGGAAGATGTACTCAAATCTTTTACTTAAAAATAGCAATACCACAGTGTAGGACTACTCGTAAAGTACAAAAGTATTAGCATCAAAACATACTTAAAGGTACCAAAAGTACTCATGATGCAGAATGGCCCATATCAGGAAAATATTATATTACTGATGTTATCATAATTTCTTTGTTAATTATATTTTGTATTATTAATCTGAATCTGCAAAATAACAAGTAACTAAAATTACCAAATAAATGTGGTGGATAAAAAGTACAATATGTCCCATTAAAGTGTAGTGGAGTAGAAGTATAAAGCAGCATAAAATGGAAATACTCAAGTAAAGTATAAGCACCTCAAAATTGTACTGAAGTACAGTTGAGTAAATGTAAATAAAATTAAAATCCACTTGAATGAAAATGGAATTAATAAAGTACCTAAAAGTAGTAACGTTATAAGAGTACTTCTACCTACTTAAAATTCATTTTGTGAAAAACATTTTGTATTTGATGTTCTCAAGAGCAGAGACCAACTGGCTCTTAAAACGTGATTTGTGAATGACACTTAATGTTATGTATGCTGAGCTGTTTTACACTCACAATATGAGGTGAAATTAAACAGCATTTTTTGTGCATTTCTTTCTTCAGGGTTCAGTCGAATGCCTGGTGTCAACCTGGTGACTGATGATCCTGCTGAGGCGAAGCACCAACACATTACAGCTACAGTCAGCGTGCCAGGACCATGAAATGATGGGAAATGGTGCAGTGCCGCTGTGTGTCGTTCATTGTGACATTGAGAACTGTAAGTAAGGAGAAATTGTAGCAGGATGAAGAGATGTTTTGCAATTGTTATGCAGTATTTGCGAGGGGAAATGTTTGACACTCCGATTACTCACAAATCAAAACTCACACATGGAAAATATTCGCCATTCTCAGCAGTGTCAGATTCAGCCTGCCAATTCACAGACGTAATATCCCTTTAGCTTTTCGCTAATAACCATAATGATAACAATTTCTATATATTCATTGAATCTTTATTACCTAAAGGTTCCTTGTCATGTTATGAAAGACATTAGGAATATTCTGCAGGTGTTTGTAAAGCCCTTTGATTGGAATTTGGGTCATTATGTCTGAAATATTCATTCACTTAATTAATTAGAGCCAATTTTACAATGTAAGGTCACATGAAATGCTCTCAAAACACACAGATGATTAACCAAACCGTATGATTATCTCTGAAAATTGTCTGAAATGCCACTTTAAAATGCATTTTTGATATTTTTATGTTTACACCTGTTTACACTAAGGATGCAAAACCAAATCGTAAAAAAAACGAACCGTTCAATGACGCACAAACCGAACCGTGGGCTCGTTGAACTGTTGCAACGGCTAATTATTTGATGAGGTGCGAGAGAAATAGCTAATAACTAGTTTACACCTTGATTAAATATGTCATTTGCTAATTGGTCTAAAACTAGGCAACAGATACGCAACAAATTCTGTTGTCCATGAGAGCTACAGAGGAGACACTGAAATGAGGTCTTCTCCTCAGCCTGTTGTAATGTCATAAATATCCTTAAAAGTGTCAAATGAAAACAGGAGATGTGAAGTGATTTGCAGGTCAGTTATATGTTTATTCAGCTTGTTGCCTACTGTTACAGTCACACTGAGCATAATGGTGCAGACTTTGTATTAGTTTCACAGATGTAAAAGCGCCATTTAGATGTAACATCAGCAGACAAACAACAAGGACCTCCTGCACTTATCTTTCAGTTTCATTGTTTAGCTTTGAATGAACTCACAGAACAGAAAACAAATTTAATGCAGATAAGCTGTGAGACACACTGCATGAATATAAGGAGAAACCAGTAACAATTTAGTCTTCCAAAGCATTTACATGTCCAGAAGCTTGTGCAAGAAAAGACATTAGAAATTTAAATAACCGGCCGAATAGAAAGACCCAAACTCACTCTGGTTTTTAAACCAACCTAAACTTGTAGTATTTGCGTAAATGCAGAGGAAGAATAACTAAAAAGGACAAAAATGGGTCTTTAATATAGTGATAAGAAATGTTTTAAGGTTACTGGTTCACTGACTACTAGAGAACCAGGGGTGCAGAACAATGCATGATTGATTGGGAGAGTTCCCGGTCAATAATGCTGCAGGTTTCTTGCATCAGTTCAAACACTGATAAAGTCCAAGCATCGAGAGATAAAAGGGGTATTTGTCCTCCTTCACAAACAATTGGTCAAATGTTTGCACAACAGAAGAGTCAAATAGTAACTCTGCTGCTTGGACCTTAACGTGTGTGACAGAGAGGAACTCAGCCAAAGCAATACAGCTGTCCGACTTAGCTATGTAACTAATGCAGTGCAGCCACTCTGCATTTTACAGTTTGCCATCTTCTTGATGTGCGGTGTCAGAACGTGTGTAGAAGAAGGGGGACTTCTGGTGGACCTCTTGTTTAGCACAAGGGCGCATCTGTCTTGAGAAGGATGAGCTTTAGTTTGCGGTTGGGTTTTGGGAGGAGTAAAGGATGGAGGGAGTATTTGGATTTTGGGGGGGGGGGGGGAACGTATAATAAATGAGGGAGGGAGAGGGGTGATGTTAGGGCAGGGCAGGAATGAAGGGGTGTGAAGAATTCAGGTTGATGCCAGGCTGGCGGCATTCAGGTTTTAGTTTAGGCCGGTAAGGGAAGGGTAAGCCAGACGAATCTCTTCCCCCTCCAGAAGTTTCCTGAAAAGAAAACAGATTATCCTTGAGCTAACTGTTTGCTTATTTACACAATAAAAGTATGAAAAACAGAATTTCTGTCGGTCAAGTGAGATTAGAAATAAAATAAACAAGGTCTTTGAAAACATGTTGCCCCAGAGAAAGTCATTTAATCATACATGTTTGATTAAGAGAAATGTCCAAATTAGGGCTGTCAGAGTAATGCAAGTTTGTTTTAACGACACTAATTTCTTGAACGCATTAACACAACTAGTGTTTTTTAGGTTGTAGCGGGCTTTTTTATAGCTAGAGTGAAGATACTGGTATCATATGAAACTAGAAAACCTAAGAAATCCATTGGTACCAACCATGTCATACTAGCTTGTCGCGAAGATATGTCAATGAAAATGGGTTCTATGGGTACCCACGAGTCTCCCCTTTACAGACATGCCCACTTTATGATAATCACATGCAGTTTTGGGCAAGTCATTGTCGACAGCTGTTATGATTTGAGCATATTTTTTATGCTAAATGCAGTACCTGTGAGGGTTACTGGACAATATTGGTCATTGTTTTGTGCTGTTTATTGATTTCCAATAAGGAATATACTGTATACTGTACATACATTTGCATAAAGCAGCATATTTGCCCACTCCCATGTTGATAAGAGTATTAAATACTTGACAAATCTCCATTTAAGGTACATTGTGAACAGATAAAAATGCGTGATTAATTTGCGATTAATCATGGAGAGTCATGCGATTAATCGCGATTAAATATTTTAATTGATTGACAGCCTAAGTCCAAATATTAGTGGAGACAAAAGACAGATCTCACCTGTACGCAGCTATTTCAATGTCAAGGGCCATCTTCACATTGAGAAGGTCTTGGTACTCTCTCAGGTAGCGCGCCATCTCCTGCTTGGCGTCGGTGATATCCCGCTCCAGCTCACTTATCCTCATCTATGAATGCAGAAAAACAGTCATTCATTATCAAATATCACAGTTAGTGATGCTAGACACAAGGACTTATACAACTTTCTGATAAGTATTTTATTTTAGGTTATTTTAGCTTGAAGAGATTGGCTTCAAAATAATTGGAAATGGTTGCAAAGTGGTAAATTACAGTTTTTGGAAATCCCTGATCTCTTTTATGTGTGTGTAGGTACCATATACTGTATATATAGAGCTACGTTGTGCTGTCTCAGTTTATTCAGACAGTAACCTTGCAGATTTCCACCTCTGCTGTGAGCCATCATTTCCTGCTGAGCACTAAAGCGTGTGGAGTGTGTAGCTGCTGCAGAGAATATATTTACATCTTGTAGCAAAAAGAAGCTTCTTCCCGCTGTTTCTCTACTTTCTGCGTGTCAAGTGTCATCTATTAATATTATTCCATCTTATCTCTGTGGCCAACCTTGAGGCCAAGACCCTTTACACGCCATCTTTAATCTTTCCTAACCCTTTTCCCTGTGCACCTGTCAGAGAAGAAAGGCTCTGAAAAAGCATAAGAAGAAGATTTCTCCTGATCTGAAGTCTTATTGTAGCACAAATTGGCAGATAACCAGACCAGGTAGCACATACTGGTTCACATTCCCCTATTGGGTGAATATTCATGCAGATCAGGATCCAGTTATCCCTCATTCACCTGGTACTTGTCCACCTCTTTGGCCTGCGTGTCCTCCAGATCCTCCAGCTGCTTATTTAGGGAGTCGATGACGTTCCGGAGAGATTCGATCTCAGAGGAGCGGGACTGAAGCAGCCGCCGGTACTCCATGGTCTCCTCCCGGATGGCGTGCACGGCCTCGTTGTTTTTGCTGGCCATCTCCGCCACACTCGCGAACTTGCTCTTGTACCAGTCCTCGGCGGCCTGCATGTTCTTGTTGGCCAGTCGCTCGTACTGTGCCCGGATGTCTCGCAGGGCGGTGGAGAGGTCAGGCCGGGACACCTCCACATCTACGCTGATGTTAGCCACCTGCAGCTGGGCCTGCAGCTCCGCTTGCTCCTCTGCAAAGACTTTCTTCAAGAACACCATCTCATCACAGAGAGAGACTACATTGGCCTCGACATCACAGTTGGAGAGCACGGCCCTGCTGGCCTCCTCCCTGGCCCTCTGCAGGGCCTCCTCAGCATCCATGCGCCGCCTCGCTTCCTCCTCAACGCGCTCCTTCATCTGCTCATACACATCTCGCAGGTAGTCTCTCTCCGCCTCCATCCGCATCTTCTCCCCGTTCTCCGAGTCTATCATGGCCCTCAGACTCCGGGACTGCCCCTCATAGAGCGTCTGCAGACGGGATGGGTCGTTCTGCCGCCTCCTCAGCGCCTCCAGCTCGGCCAGCAGGGCCCGGTTCTGCAGCTCCAGGTGCCTCACCTTCTCGATGTAGGTGGCGAAGCGGTCGTTCAGGTCCACTAGCTGCTCCCTCTCCTGGGAGCGCAGGCCCAGCAGCTCCGTGTTGACGGAGCTGGCCTGAGCCAGGTCCATCCGCTCAGACCCGTCTGGCAGGGAAGAGGAGGCCAGCCTCAGGATCCTCTTCCCAGACGGAGGAGCTCGAGGAGTAGAGTAGAGGGAGGAGGACATTGAGGATTTGGTGGTGGACTGGGAGCCTCTGTAGCTGTCCCAAGGGCGGCGGTAGGAGAGGAAGGAATCGTAGCTCATGATGAATTTTTTGTTGTGGATTTTTTTGTTTGTTTAAGAAAAGGATGTGGATGTTTTTAGTTTCAGAAGGTTTTTTTTATGTCCCCCTTGTTCTGCACACCATCGGTGAGGATGAGCGGGCGGTTTGCACTGCACCAGCTCAGTGATGCTGCAGATCCCTGGCTTTTATAGAGTGAGGCTGCCCCCCCCTCCACAACAGAGAAACATCAGTGCTGTCAGCATCCACCAGGCCAATAGCAGACTGCTGCAGTGAGGAGAGAGGAGGTTGGTTTTCAGACTCTCTCTCAGCCTCGGCAGGCAGAGTTGATGTGGTAGTGCAGGTTTTCTTTTAATCTGCCCTAAAAATTACAATCAATTACTCTCATTACTCTGTGCATTTCTGGAGGCATATTTTACTTGACTTTCTCCTCTTAGTGCATCCTCAGATGCATCACTCAAGCAATGAACACATTCACATTAGTACAGGTAAGAAAATCTCTTTGTGAAAATGACTTGAAACAAAATCTTTCCCACAACCCATTTAGAGAGAATCAATACATAGTGCGTAAAGGGGCATACACTTTAACAGGCAGGCATTAAGGGGTTTAATGTTATAGGAAACAAATTAATTTCCATACAGACTGCTCGGTAGTTAAATAGATTGTTGTGGTTGATAAGTGCCCTCTGCTTTATCTGAGTCATATGAATGATGATTGAATAATCCCTCATACACAGATATCAAGACCCTTTCCTGCCAATTGAACATTAAACAGATAGCTGGTGCTTTATTTTGTTACTTTACAATTTACAGATGTTTTTAAAAGTTATATTTTCTTCTTATGCACATTTATTTTTCATCTCCTCTCTTCATTGTTTCCTGTATTGCGATGAATGTCCTTCAGTGGACAGATACCCCTTCGTAATGCTCTATATTGTTCCGAGAGTGTCTTTCGACGGATCTGTCTGATCTATTTACGTTGCAAATTGATGAGTCACTGATGTCCTCACTCTGACAGTGAGTGTGGGAGACACCACCGAGGAAGAATCTGTATCTGCTGACACAGAGAAACTCTCCTCCTGTTTAACATCCAGAGATGAGTCAGAGGGTGTCTTTAAATCACCCTTAGTGTTGAAAAAGAGTTGACGTTCTTATACAGGAATCGATTCAGATTTCTGCTCAAGGACATGTTTCTGGTGGCAGACATTTTCAGACTGAGGACACTGGATCTCTTTAAAAACATTAGAGGGTGTCAGGATTTGTAATCCTGCTGCTCTGCAAGCACTCACTATGTGACCCCTGACAGTAAAGGGAAAATAATTAAGATTTCTGCGCACAAGATAACCATAATTTATGTAGTAGAGTGTTGATTTAGTAGTAGCTATCTTTTCTAACTTTGAGAATGCAAGTTCATCAAAATTACCACCCTGATTAAGGCAAAATGGCCTGAAAACATTTGGGGAATAAAGCATAGTTTGAGAAGAGTCTTGGGAAGACAAATCTTTGCATCCCCTTGAGTCCTACCAGTTAGTATTATTATGCCAGTAGGTGACACCATTTAGCCAGGCAATATCCTCCATCAGTTTTTGTTCCCAAACTGAAATCTTAACACCTGCCAAACTAAACGATGAGAAGTTTCTTCAAGTATCTGATCCAATTAAAATGTGACATTATTGTTCATCCAAAGGCTTTTTGTAGAGGGAGATGCTCTATTTATGTTGTTGCAATTTTTGCCAAAAGAGGTCAATGACGGTCATCGATTGCCTAACATTTAAAGGGACGGCCCACCCAAAAACACAATTATTTCTCTCGACTTAAAGCTGTAGTTCATTCATTTATCTATTGTATACATACAGTACATACGGAGAAGCAACGCAACAGATGTGATGTATACAGGACATCTCCTGTCCTTTGTTAGTGTGGTAGATGGAGTAGGTTCAGTGTGAATGCTGGATTATTCAAGCTCCTAATGCAGTTTAACCTAATGGCATTTGATTTGTGGTGCTAACAGCACCCAAAAACAAAACATTTGAAAACTCGATGGCTCTGTCTTTTTGAAAATAGGGTATTATTACTCACTGGAATCCACAGATCTAATTGCAAACAGTTTATTTAGAAGGTGCTTTCTACCAAAATATGACTACCAGCAGTCTTTTGTTTGCACAGAAGGAAGAACTTAAGGTCTGTGAATATTCCTAAATGAAATGCACAGAGTAAAGAGTAAAGAGGAAAACATGGTGTTTTCGGGTGAACCACTCCTTGATACTAAAATCTGAATCTTCTAGTGATTCAGTACACTGAAGAGAACTGCTTTGCCCATTACTAGAACTCAGCCATCATTAATATTATTAGTAACACCTGTGCTTTTCCTGTTTTGACAAGTCAAAATGTGTGCTGTGAAAAAGGCCTATTGTATCAGTCACATCCAAAGACTTTTAAACTTGAATACAGAATTTAAAGGCAGCTTACAGGTACATTAGGTCAGGTTAGGTTTAACATGAATACTGGGCTTCCACTCACCCAACTTTTGGCACATTTTACTGTGTATTGTTAACTGTCGTAGAGGAGGATAAGGTCTATATTTATGTCGTTGCAGTTCTTAGTAGTAGCCAATAGAGGTCAATGAAACTCATTGACTGTTTAACATTTAAAGCGACAGCTCACCAAAAAACACAATAAAATCGTTTTCCCCCTCTTTTAGCGGGAGGGATTTGGTGCAACTGCCTGAGTGTTTTAGCCTTCAGCTGTAGTTCTCAATGAGTGAATCATTAGAGATTTTTCGTGCTCACAGCACCAAGAGAGTGACTTTTAAAAAACACTCTGGCAGTGCCTTATTCTAAACATGATGGGGTTACTCACAAGAATCCACAGATCTCATCTAACTATTGTTACAAATCTAACAAAATATGCCCACCAGCTGTTTTTCTGTGCACAGTAAAAGGAAACTCTCTCCAATAAGGCCTGTGAATAATCAACATTTGAAATATAAAAAGGAAAAACAATTATTTGTGTTTCTTGGTGGCCCATCTCTCCATACTAAAATTTGATGTTTGATGAGATAGTGTTGCATGTATACGTGATTTTAAAAAGAAAACTAAACTTATTAACATGCAAACATGCCTGGACTTTGGGGTACATGAGCTGTTTTTAATTTCGGCAGTTGAGTAGGAAGGTTTTTCACAAGTTGTCAGTCCCAGATATTTGAGGATACGAACATCAGGAGAAGTGAAATAGTTTCAAGTATGTTTTTAATCAGACTTGACTTTAAAAGACCTTCCTAATTTTGTCTCACATGGCTAAAATCTAGGGCTGCCCCCTCTAAGTTGACCAATCAGTCGACTAATTGGTCGTTTTGGTCTTATAGTCAACTAAGATTTCTTTAGTCGATTAGTCATTTTTTATGCTTTTTTAATTCTGAATGACTTATTTCCAAGAAACTTTTGAGCACATCTCTGGTAAACACACGATTTAAAGTGGTGCTTTTCTGTGATTCTTTGTGGAGAAACTCAGTTTTACAGATCTGTCGACAAAATCATAGGAGTGTTAGTCAACTAAGAATTTCTTTAGTCGAGGACAGCCCTACTAAAATCAATCCATCATAAATCATAAAAATTATTGTCAGGTTTTAATTCATTTACTATCTCCGTTGCTATAGATCATCTTTATTAAATAACCCAGTGCTTATAATATGCGAGTCCTGTGGAGATCTTTTAATAAAGGCTATTGTCATTTAAGGTTTTGAACACTAGGTGGCGCATTTGCATCACGTCAGTGTGACTATTTCAGATGTTTTCAGATGAAATACAGTTGTGAAAATGCTTGTTCAGGGATGTGTGACAAAATAATCTTAACGTAAAATGACACATTATTATCGTGTATGGTGCCGCATGAGTGATTCATGATATATTCAAATCAATTGTAGTCCAATATAGTCAAAGAAAAATGCAAATTACATGTTTATTCAGAGTCATTTACAGTGAATATATTTCCCAATGATACATAAGGTAAAAATAAGTACATAAAACATTTCTATTGACAGATAAAGACTTTGGAATGTCAGGCTTTTCATTGCTAAAATCGTTCACCCCTTTTATACATTTACAAGAATTGCAGGAATATATTTCCACGTGAAAAAAAAATAATATTCAGCTTCTGTGTTTTTGAACAGGAAACTGAAATAATAGAGCTTGGAGCTACTTGAAGAGCATGTAGGTGAACTGCGTGTCACTGTTTTACATTCAGTTGAAATCTGCAAAATACTATCCACACAAAACCACATAAGACATTCAACATATAAACAATACAGAAATTTAGGCTAAGTTTCAATACAAAAGTGTATTCCTTTGGTAGAAAACATTTATCTCAGGGAAAAAAAACTGTGCTCGATATAAAGAATATCTTGCATGGCCTGTCAGACCTCTTACATCCATGGGCCAATAACGGGACTAAACATTCATCTCATATCAGGAGTGCAGCATATTCATTTATGTTGGCACCTCATAAACCCAGACATGCACAGGTTCTGTTTGCTCTGGCGCTGTGCTTCTTGAAACAGCAACTTGTGATTATTACAGCATGAAGGTGTTCATTCACAGGTCGATCTGTACAGTTTACTTTGGTTCATCTTTGATCACCAAGTCCTTAAGAGTGCTGGGGGGATAATGCGCGTAATGCGTCCAAGTGTAAACTATGTGCCCATAGAGTTGCAAGATAAGATATTACAAATGAAGCACATACAAAAAAGCAATAAAAGTCATATTTTCTTAAAATCTCTCCAGACTTGTCTTGTGCATGAAATGGGGCAAAATCACTGCCATACACACTAGTAATTTACAGTGCAACTCAAACTTCATTCATCTCCTCGCTTAGAAGATTTTCAGCCTTTTGCCAATGGGTCTGCCTCCCTTTGCCACTCTCTGGCTCGGCTGATCTCTAGAAAGCGGGCAGTACTTGATGGTGTGCGCATTGTCGCCGTTGGCACTGCAGAGGGGGCAGGTGTACGCCCGGAGGATGGGGCACAGGACTCTGCCGTCCGCGGTCTTCAGGATGTGGGTGCCGTAAACTTCCTCCGGTGCGCCGTTATTCCGACAGAAGACGCACACCTTCGGCTCCGGTTTGCCCCTCTGAGTCTGTTTGCGCCTCCTGTCCATGGAGAGCAGGTCGAGGCCGGTGAAGCTCCCCCTATAAGGGGGTGAATCTCTGTCTCCCAGCGGTGAATCCCCGGTAAGGTGGTCGTAGGGCCTGAGCAGCGAGATGCGCTCCTTGAGATCATAGATGGAGATCGGCGGGGAGCCCGGGGCCGCGCAGCAGCAGTCCAAGTGTCCGTCGCTGTCCCTGCCGTGCCCAATTACGCAGGAGCAAACCGGGGAGTCGTCCTCCAAGCCCAGAGTCGCTTTAAGAGACTCGGTTATAGAGTTGGGGCTGCAGGACGGGCTGTTGATCTTATTTTTGGCGACAAGTGTCGACAGGCCGAGGTAGTCGTTCCAAAAATTAAAGGTGTTGTCATACGGAGACCGCGCGTCCAGGTAGCCGCTGTCTAAAAAATCCATCCTGTCGGAGCTGCAGAGTTTAATGTCCACAGAGGAGAATAGGCGGTGTGTTTGTCAGCATGGGTAGTCTGTGGAAGTGGTCGACTCTCTTCTCTTGCTAGGTCTAGTATGCAGAGCAGTCAACATGTAGGCGCTGATAAACCCCCTGAATAAAACAGGGAGGCGTGGTTTGGTTCAACTTGATTATCTCTGTGGCCCCATAGGAGCAGAGCAGGGAGTTACTGAGCTGAGGAAAATCAGTTTCCCTCCCAGGATGTGACTATTATCACAGAAAGACTATCTCTTTGTGCTGCTAGAGAATTATCTTTCCTGTTGGTTGAGATAAACGGATATGTATTTTTCTTCTCAGAATTATTTATTAGGTTGTTTTGTCCTTATGTTTTGGGTTGTTTTTTTTTGTCAATTTTGTTGGTTGCAAATGTCTATTTTCCTCTCCACCTCTTGTCTTGTGTGGTTTTCTATCCATATAGGGGAAAGTTAACCATTGGTGCTATTTTGACACAGTGATTTTTGGCGTGTACTTGATAGAAAGTAACTGTTATTCAATTTACAGCCAGCTGATAAAAGGTTTTTCATTTACAGACGTGATGCTTTGTTTGCTTCCAGCAGAAGCAAAAACAGTTTATTTAAAGGGCCCCTCCACTGATTTTGTGTTACACTACCATGAAGTTAGGGACTTGCAGGAAAATGATTTTAAAAAGAATAGCAAGAATTAAGGCTGTCAACCGATTAATATATTTGATCGCGATTAATCGTATGATTGTCCATGATAACTCGCAAATTATTCACACATTTTTTATCTGTTCAAAATGTACCTTAAAGGGAGATTTGTCAAGTATTTAATACTCTTATCAACATGGGAGTGGGTAAATATGCTGCTTTATGCAAATGTATATATATATTTATTATTGGAAATCAATTAACAACACAAAACAATGACAAATATTGTCCAGACACCCTCACAGGTTTGCTCAAATCATAACATGGCAAACTGCAGCCCAACAGGCAACAACAGCTGTCAGTGTGTCAGTGTGCTGACTTGACTATGATTTGCCTCAAACTGCATGTGATTATCATAAAGTGGGCATGTCTGTAAAGCGGAGCCTCGTGGGTACCCATAGAACCCATTTTCATTCACATATCAGAGGTCAGAGGTCAAGGGACCCCTTTGAAAATGGCCATGCCAGTTTTTCCTCGACAAAATTTAGTGTAAGTTTGGGACGTTATTTAGCCTCCTTCGCGTTATTATCGCGTTAACTTTGACAGCCCGAGTCAAAATCGATGCAGCAGAGGCCAAGACACCTTGACTGTTAGTCCATAGTTTGGCTTAAGCTCTAAAAACACTGGATCATACATTTTTCTCATAACCTCTCACCCTAAACATGTGGTTTAGGTCCAGATATTGGTCTAGGCTAAGCTCAGAAAGCCTTCATTACATCATCAGGGTTATTTTCTCAGACTTGGCAAAGCTTTTAGAGCCACATAAAACATTATTAACCTGTTTTCACAGGTGGAGTGGTACTAACCATGATTATTAAACTGATCTTTGTGTGTAAAATCATTGGAGTTTCCCTTTAAATTGCAATCTGTTTATTTGATTTTTTATATAAACAACATAATACTGGTCAATGACATATGATACAATAGCAATAAATATGCATCCTCCTAAAATATATATCTGCAAGTCATAGCAGAGTCACGAAGCACAAAGACAAAAAAGGGACAAAAATTAAGAAAAGAATGAAAAAAATGAGAATAATACATTTAAAAATTGATTAACTACTTGCAAAAGCCAAAACAAGATTAAGAAAACAATGATTAAAATAAATAGATAAATAAATAGATAAATAAATAAAGGAGTTTCCCTTTAAAGATTTTTGGATAACTTGGGACAATACAGATAAAAGATTTGTTTGCAACTGCAGTCTATTTCTGCTTCCCCTGACATTACAGACAATAAACAAGAACGTGCCGCCTGGCGTTTGCAGATCAGGTTGGATCAAGAAACACATGCAGAATAGGAACAATTCCTGTGCGGCACCTCAGTTTCTCACCAGTGTATCCAGACATATTTTGTTTCTTTTAATATTTACTTTTTTCTTGTGAATCACTTGATGATTTATTCAGGACTATAAACATTATTCAGATAAAACAATCTGAGAATGAAGAGTCACATATCACAACTTATAGACGATCTGACGAGGAGCAGGCTGTTCTCATACACCGTTCATAGCTATACCTACGAAAATTAATGCACTGTAATTCGTATATCCCACAAAATCAATACGTACTTAATTCACGTTATCATGAACCAGGAAGTATAAAGAGTGACAAACGCCATGTAGGGAGGAGGTCGGGGTGGATGGGTGGAAAAATACAACAAACTTCCACCCAGGAGACCGCTGTTCTTGTCACTTGTGAAACCAGAAGTCAACGTTGACTTATTATGTAATTTCAGTAGTTATTTTAACCCAAACCACATATTTTCCTAAACCTAACTAAGTAGTTTTGTTGTCTAAACCTAACCAAGTTGTTTCCTGTGAAGACAGAACTATATTTTCATAAGACCGTATACATACAGTATAACGAGCGGAAATTGACACGTGTTGCTGGACATTTGTAGGAAAACGAACGAAAAATGAGGAATAACTTTTCGTAAGATATCAAACCAACCGTTGTATGAGGATACGTTGCAAGGAGTCACATAGACATAGCTTTGTTTGAGGGTGTCACCAGCCACTAAAAGTAGGGAGACACTGGCCTACACCCTAGATTATGAGGCATTTTAGATTATGAAGTGTCTTAAAGGATAGGTTTACATTTTCCTGTAGATTTTGTTCCACAGAGGAGGAATGATTACAGTGACCAAAAACTCTTTCAATGTACATATGGAGATGTGAGTATTGTTTTAAGACAGACTTATCCTTTAAACAAAATGTTTCCTTACATCCTAAAAGTCCTCAAATTTTAGGATAAAACAGTCATCACATACGGCTTTAAATGGGGAGACAGTAGGGCTGCCCCCTCTTACTCAATTAGTCGACTAGTCAGTCGTTTTGGTCTTAGTCGACTAAGATTTCTTAAATTGATTAGTCATTTTTTAGGCTGAATGACTTATTTCCAAAAAACGTAGAGCACATATCTGGTAAACACAAGATTTAAAGTGGTGCTTTTTTGTGATTCTTTGTGGAGAAACACAGTTTTACAGATCTGTCGATTAAATCAACTAATCGATTTGTTGACAAAATAGTATGTTAGACGACTAAGAATTTCTACGGTCGAGGACAGCCCTAGGAGACAGAATGAGTAGCAATAAAAACGGCTGAAGAAACAAGGGAGAAAGCGCTCAATTTCATCAACCAAAAATATTCTTATACAGGAGATTTCTAAGACACAAAGTGCAGTGACACCACAGACAAAAAAATCAGCATCCTGCATTTGAGCACATTAACCGATCCCTTCCTGCACTGATGAACCTATAGTGAGTCGTTCCACGTGAAGCTGCCGTGTCCTCCCTGCACCTGTTCTGCTTCCCCTGAGTCCACGGCTTTGTGCTCACAACCAGCCCTCCTCTGCTCCATTGTCTCCTCTCTACAGCGGACCGTTTAACTTCATTAATATGCATTAAAACGGAGTGTGCCGCATGTGTGTGTGCGCGTGTGTGCGCGTGTGTGCGTGTGTGCGTGTGTGCGTGTGTGTGTGTGTGCGTGTGTGTGTGTGTGTGTGTGTGTCAGTTTAAGCTCAGTAAGACAGGCTCACAAAAAAAGAGCTTGATAACTGACCTGACTGCCGGGACAATGACTATGTTACTATTTTTGTCAGACACTCAAGTGAAATATTAAAGGCAGTCAAAGTTGAGACAAAAGTCATTTGCATGTCTTATATTTTAAAATTGGAGCTATGATCCAGTTTGCCACCAGTGTGGGGGTTTTCATTGAAAAAATAAATCAATATCAGTCTTTCACAGACTCTGAAAATGATCCCGTGATTTGATGTTATAGGGAAATTTATGTAAAAACTTAAATCCATAGTTTTATCTTCCTACTTCTGGATTCAGTGTTGTTTTTACACTAATTATCACAACTTTATAAGCATGTTTTTAGGTTTGTGTACAAGCAATATAAATGCTGAAGTAATAGACCTTTATTTGGTGTTACAAAAGGATTGAATTTTATGTAAAATTCAAAATTTGCATGACCCTGTAAATCCTAAAATGGATCCTTTTGAAAAGAGAACACATCGGCTGCTGCTATAAAACTTTCCATCGAGTGTAGACGGCACAAAGCATGAAGAAAAATCATGTTAGTGAGACAGTTTCTTGTATGTGAGAATAAATTATCATCAGAATACACCACATGGTCCATTTTCAAGGTCACCTCCGGCTCTGCATGCACAAAGGAAATCATGAGAGAGCATTTAAAAGATGAATGGCTGCCAAATCACAATAGATGAATTGCATTGGGGCCAATATGACATGTGGCTGTGCTGCTTCAGGGTGCCTATATTACTTTTAATGCAAAATGTGTTTGGCAGCAACAAAGAAAGTATTGATATTGAAGATGAAATACATCCACGTATACATTTGAAGAGTTTCATTCAGAGTCCCATTACCTGATAAAGGGCAGCAGCTGATCTTACAGATGGATTTCTGGCATTACAATAAGAGTCAAGGCAAGTTTATTTGTATTTGTATGGCACCTTAAACACTTTCAAAAAGTGCTCTATAGGAAAAGTAGATTAAAAACATTACAAAGTAGTTAAAGAAGTAAAAGATAAGATAAAAAATAATAAACAGGGAGTGCAGTTTCAGTTACAGTGCAGTAATAAATCACCCCAAATTTAATAAAGGAAACTAAAGTGCAGTAGAGAAAATAAATCAAAGACAGGGAAACAAGACATTTTTTAATTTAGATTTAAAAGAGGCCAGAGATAACTAAATGCAGCTTCATCCTGCCTACATATAGGTTATATACATATATATATACTATATGTACTGTATATGTATATAGGTTATATTGACACTCAGTTGCCAGTTTATTAGGTACACCTAGCTAAACTAATGCAGTTTAATGCAACAGTCCTACAATAAATCAACTGTTTTAGAGACGTGTTGATTCAACGTTATGGTCATTTTTGAGGTTGTTGTTTGTGCTGCTGTTTTGTATAATGTATTGCATTGCACAAGTTTTGAGTTATTTTGAAGTTACGTAAGTGATGTTTGTGGCGTGTCCTGTTGCGTTGTTTCCGTACGTATTTTACTTAGTGCCCAACCATGATGTTTTTCCTAAACCTAACACAGTAGTTTTGTTGCCTAAACCTTACTGCGGCCGTTACTGCAGTTTTGTTGTGTGGCGTAAAGATGACACAGGTAAAGAGGCATACAAATGACATGCGAAAAGGCTAAAATGCGTTCTTATAACACGCGGAATGTCCTCGTAATGTCGTGCTAGTTATACACCTTCCTATGAGATCAGGTTGGATGTTATATATTTTCTCACTATTAGCAAATCGTATAGTATAATAGTATAACGCCAGCCTTTAAAAATTAAAAAAAGTAAATGCTACAACTAACTGGAAACTAGTGTAATAATGTCTTCAGTTCTCCTCCAATATAGTTCTGAATGTGCTGCAGTTGTCTAATGGTCTTTTTAATACATAAAGACTAATACATACTGATCTTTATTGGAATTTCAAGTCAAGTTAACAGTTTCTTGTTTTTTCCCCTCAAAGTCGAGAGGAAGCAAGAAGCAATAAAAGGCTTGATGTACATTTTATGTATTTAAAGGCACTTAAAAAGAGTGCATGATAAGCTTAAACCAGCCAAGATAACAATAAGGAGTCAAAGAGTTACTTCCGTCGTAGCCGAATAGCAGCCTTGTTCACACAATGTGTGGCCATTGTTTCACTGTGTTTACTTCTCAGTGCTATCTGGCCTCCACACAGGCTGCTACAGAGTGTGAATCACGTCTAGTAGGGTTTTGTTTTTTTTCAGCTCCAGTTAATGCAGTGAATCTGGCTTCCAAAGGGTTAAAAATCTCCATGTGTGAATACAGAGTGTGATGATCGCACCCCGAGGCCTCCTAGGAAGCTCTGTCTGCCCAACAGCCGAGCTGAGATGGGCAGGCTCTGCTCCCCCATTCATCACTGTCAGGTTGAATAGAAAATTAACAAATCCCTTAATTAAAAGACCTCTCTAGACTCTGCTGTGTGTGTGTGTGTGTGTGTGTGTGCGGCACGTGCCAACTGCACTGCTACATTGTGCACGCTACAACAGCCTGGCACAAGACACACAGACACACACACACACACACACACACACACACACACACACACACACACACACATACACACAGCCCAGGTACACCTATAGCTAAAACTAATGCAGTCTAATCAACTGTTTTAGAGACGTGTTGATTCAACCTTATGGTCATTTTTGAGGTTGTTTGTGCTGCTGTTTTGTATAATGTATTGCATTATACTGAGAGGTGTCTATTATTTAGCTTACCATCATTAATATAACAAACAAACACAGGACTTTCAACCAGGAGACCGGTGGTTGTGTCCCAAAGCGTTGTTGAGTTATTTTGATGTTACATTAGTGACGTTTGTGACGTGTTTTCGATACTTATGTTGCATTGCATTGTATTTTACTTAGTTTACGTGCTTATATTAAGTTTCCTCAACCTAAGTGGTTTTGTTGCCTAAACCTAACTGCTACCGTTACCGTAGTTTTGGCAAAATGGCTAAAATGAGTTCTCATGACACGCGTATAATGTTGTGCTATTTATACACATTCCTATGAGATCGGGTTGGACTTTTCTTACTGTTAGCAAATCCCATGAAAAGACTAAAACCAACAATGAATTGATCCTACTGACAATTATTGTGTGTGTATCCAAAGCCTGATATATCTTATTCTTCATAGAGCTCCATTGTTTTACAAAACCAGGGCTTCTAGGGCTGCAACTAACGATTATTTTCATTGTCGATTAGTCTGCCGATTATTTTCTTGATTAATCGATTAGTTGTTTAGTCTATAAAATGTCAGAATACAGTGAAAAATGTTGGTTTCCCAAAGCACAAGATGACATCCTCAAATGTCTTGTTTTGTCCACAACTCAAAGATATTCAGTTTACTTACATAGAGGAGTAAAGAAACCAGAAAATATTCACATTAAAGAAGCTTTTCTTAAAAAATTACTCAAACTGATTAATCGATTATCAAAATAGTTGGCCATTGATTTAACATGACAACTAATTGATTAATCGTTGCAGCTCTAGTTACTTCATTACAACACACAACACTCCCTTCCATGCAAACATACACACTCAGAGACTCAAACAGCCCACCGCTGATGCAGACTGCTGCCTTTCCTGTGGCTGCATTAATTGCACAAACTGCATAATGCGTCCGGCGGCAGCAGCGCTTCGTTCTGGATCTCTGTACGTCCCCAGACACAGAGCTGGGTGGGGAGTCAGTTGGGGCTTTGATCCCTGACCTCTGCCTCCTCTCTGGGGAATATAGGACTGCATCCCTAACGGTCCGTCCATCTGCACACACACACACACACACACACACATACACACCTTCTGCTCCCAGAGTCAACCCAACCCCAGACACGTGTCGCCGTCACCAGCAGCAATGGGGAATGCTAAACAAGCCAAGGTCAACCCAAAATTAGGGGGTGCTTTTCGGCCTGTCAAGTGCTTTGTCACGACCACCGGCTCTCTGCTATTACTTACCCGAAAAACTCCACCCCCGCCTCCTCCCAGCAGCTATACACATTCATGTATTCACACACATAAACACAATATCCTCTTGACATGGTGGCAGTGGTGCAACTGACAGGGATGTGGATTAATGTTCATAGAGATAGAGACCCAGGAAAACCTAAATGTGCACATTAATATTAATGTTTTATGTGAATATTTTGACATTTTTAACTCTTGATTTACATGTTATGTTAACATTCCCTCCACAAAAAGTAATGGGATTTTTCCATAAAAACTATATATTTTTTTTTAAATAAGCTCTGTGACAAACAAACGTTTATGATACTTACACGTTTTGCTCAGCAAGATAATCTCCACAAATGAACACCACTTTAATGATTTTTGAAGTGTGAATGCAATCGCCAGAAGTAAAAAGCTAACGTTTTAAACGCTGAACGGACTACACCACAGTCGCATGAGACCACAGCGAGGCTGTAAATGCGGACATGTAAGCATGATGACGTTTAGTAGTCTCATTTAGCAACCGCATTTTTTAAGACACGTAAAAGCTTAAAAATTCACGAGTGGGATATTTACTGACGTATTTTATATCGTAGAACAAAACGTTAAAATCTCTTCAACTTATGTTAACCACAGACCTTATTTCAGGCATCTGACTAAAAACCCATTCAAAAAACTCATTGACTTTGACATGAGGAAACTGCTAAAATGCTAACTAATTTCTGCGTTTTAGGACTCATTCCTATAGCACTCCATTAGAGCTGAAACTGTTAGTCGGTTAATCATATAGTCGATGGACAGAAAATTAATCAGCAACTATTTTGATTGTCGGTTAATCGTTTAAATAATTTATCTAGCAAAAATACCAAACATTTCCTTCTCCAATGTGAGGATTTGCCATTTCTTCCTTTTTTATATCATTATTTCATTCAATATTTAAGTCGCCAGAGCAGTTTTTAATGTTTAAACAAATATTCAGGAGAACAGTGATTACATATTGATGATCCCTAAACAGAAGAGCTCCCTGTCATCCTCTGTAACAGTTTGTTTTATAATTAAATTACCTTCAAAGCATATTTTTACAGATAGTGTTTTCTTTAATCTTTATATATATACAGTATATCTGTCTATCTATCTGTCTATCTATCTAATTAACTGTTTATTGTAGTGACACTAAGGCTGCAACTGACAATTGTTTTCATTGGCAATTAATCTGCCATTCGTTTGGTCTATAAAATGTCCGGAAATAGAGAAAATAACAATTTTGTTTTGTCCGACCAACAGTCCAAAGCCCAAAAATATTCAGTTAACTATCCCATTAGATTAAGAAGAGCAGAAAATACTGACATTGGAGAGGTTGCAACCAACAAATGTTTGGCATTTTTGCCTGAAAAATGTCTTCTAATCTATAAACAAAATAGTTGATTCATTTTCTGTCAACCGACTAATCGATTCGGCTCTAGATGAAACCATTTTCAACTTTTCATTTTGTGACTGCTTGAAAATACTTTGTAATACTGGTTTTAAGAGATCTTAAAATGGTATAAATTATATCTATTTATTACTGTTAAATAATGGAATAAAACTCTCTGCTGTAACTAAACTTGTCACCACAGTGAGGAGAGCAGAGGAGGAGGAAGAGGAGGAGGAGGAGGAGGGAAGTTGTGAGCCCACGGATCAGAAACTTGTTTAACTCACCCAAATCTGCAGAGATTAGAGCGGGAAGTGGTCAAAGGGTTTAGAGTGTATCGGTACAATGAGGCCGAGAGGATTAGAGGTGGATTCGCTGAGCCCCTGCGATGCCCTTCATCTCTGGGGGTCCACAGCCAGAGCACCTTTGTTGGGTTAACTAACGGCACTTCCCATGAACGCAGTGAGCGGACCAATCCCTTTTTAATGATGCAGGGAAAATTCCATCGGCCCTGATTACTACAATGCTTTCGAGAGCCGCCATTGTCCCACACACCATGTCGAGCTTTTAAACTGTGCAGCCAGGCGAGTGGACTGCGAGGCGTTTGAAGTCTACTTGTAGTATTTTCGCCGGTAGAAATAACCTTTCCTAAAACAATGCTGATATGTGCATCTACTTTATGGTTGGAGCATAATGCTAACCCTAGCACTGCCAGGGCTTTAATTGCCACTGTGGCCACCCATGTCTAAAATATATGCAGTAGTATGGAGCTTAATGGGTTGTAACATAGTGCTATAAAGTGGTGAATGTGTATATGAAAGGTAAAAGGTTTGATAGGACCCATCTAAATTATCTCACAATGTCCCCTTGTGAGATCTCATTGTCCTAGTGCTGTACATTAGGTAGGCTGCAGATTGAATAATAAATGAAACATCCCTCAGATGATCTGCAGAGAGAATAGTTTTAAGACCCACGGCCAACCAGCAAACCTCAAGAAAAAGGAAGTAACTGCTCAGAAATATGAAAAATAAATGCCAACTACAGTCTTACATAATTCATACATTTTGATAGCTGTATGGTCGTAGAATTATTTTAAGTAATCCACAGAGAAACAAGTGAGGCTGTACTTTGAGCTAAATGCTACTGTTAGCATGCCTGCCTGTGCAACGTATCATACAATGGTTTGTATGATATCTTACGAAAAGTTATTCCTCATTTTTTGTGCATTTTCCTAGCAACATGTGATGCACGTGTCAATTTCCACTAGTTGCATGCATACAGTTTTTTCAAAATAAACTTAAACATCTTGGTTAGGTTTAGGTAACAAAACGACTTAGTTAGGTTTAGTAAAAGATTGTGGTTTGGGTTAAAATAACTATGGAAGTGGCGTAACTTAAGTACGGAAATTGCATGACAAATGAATCAACGTTGACCTCTGATTTCACACGGGGTACAAACACCGGTCTCCTGTACGAAAGTCCAGTGTTTTTGACCCACCCATCCACCCTGACCTCCTCCCTATGTGGCATTTGTCGCTCTGTATAATTCCTGTTTCACGATTACGTGGATTACATACAAATTGATTCTGTGTGATATATACGAATTACAGTTTAATTACTTTAGGTAGGTATAGCTAGGTGTATGAGAACATGCAAACATGCTTACAGTAACAAGGCTAATATGAGGATGTTTAGCTGGTATAATGTTTACCATGTTCACTGCCTTAGTTTAGCGTTTTATTATGCTAACTATTAGTACTAAAGACAAAGTACAGCTGAGGCTGATGAATGTCTATGATAAATTTCATGCCATTCCATCCAACAGTTCTCGAGACATTTCGCTCAAAACCACAAATGTGAACCTCATGGTGGCGCTAGAGGAAAAATCAGGGGATCACCAAAGTCAGTGGGATTCATCCTCTGGGCAACAGGAATGTCTGTACAAAATTTCATGGCAATCCATCCAATAGTTGTTGAGATATTTCAGCATGAACCAAAGTGATTAAACTGATTAAACTGTAAATATTATACTCTCTTTGCTCTGTACTAAAATCCTCTCCTCACTGAGTACCATCCTGTTTGTGCTCTGCTGCTACAGTAATATGCAGTAAACTCCATGTACTTGTACCTCACACACCATTAGATCTCAGAGACAGATGTGTCTCATATTAGCTCATGCTCGGCTGTCTCCTGTGATCTTTCAGCTTTGCAGCTGCTGTCATGTCTGCATTCTCTCATCTCGCACTCAATTTCCTGAAACTGAATTACAAAGAAACTATACACTTATGGGCAACAGATACAACACATTTGGGGTTAGCTGCGTACATCGCACATGTGTTCTACAATATATACACCGTCAAATCTGATACTGTATTTGTACCAGCTGTTGGTGTTTGGCGTCAGAGTGTTGAGGTTTAGGACCTGATAGAGTTGACAGTGAGGGTGATTAATGCAGTACAGTTCAGCTTCCAATCATGTCCGTTTTGTGTTGAAATAATAAGCAGTGACGTATCACACGTTCAGGAGAATGATCGTGAATGCAAGTGTGGTTGTCATTGATCACACTTTACCCTCAGATGTAGTAATTATAATAAAGAAGCAACAAAATCCACCTACTTGCACCTCCAAAGCTCTCTAATTAACACGTTATATCTTGTTTGTTTAATCTGTACAAAAAACTAAGTGTAAATCAACTATTTTTTGTCCAGAAATATTTTGTTTTTGCAACCCTTTTGTTGTCTGTTGCAAGAAAGCGAACAAGCATATTCCCGAAAATGTCAAAATATTCCTTTAACTGCACTGTAAAGCATCATACACGAATTTGGTGTGATCAAATAATCTTAAATTAATGTAATATATCTGTTTTATTTTATTATTTCAAGTTAATTCAACTTGAAATTTGTGGTTTTTATTTTCAGGCCACTTCTACTATACCTAGTTCTTCTGACTTGACTTGATCTTTCTTTTTTGTAGTTTTAGGAAAACAAACATGATGGAAACTTGTTGTCAAGGTTGTTTCTTTTCATAATAATGAAATCAAAGCGAACCACGATGAATTCAGTCCCCTTACACTTATAATTTAACAACGTCATTGGGAGACGCCTCGCATGTAGTCTTACAAACTCAAAGTGGCTTCTTCCATGAAATGAAGAACTAAAGGCATTTCCCCGCCAAGTCCGTATTTTTTGTAAGCGTTTTTTTAATCCGCCATCCGATAAAAGTTGTTACGCACAGAAACCTTGCACACTAAGCATGATGTCTTTTATTATTGTATTCATGAATGACAGCAAGAAGCTATCGTTTAGCTGCCTAGAGCACAATAACTACTGTCTAATCTTTCCTACATCCTTTGTTTTGCGATCATCCCCGATTCCAAGCTGTTCTGCCACAATCTACATTTAATTTCTGCATCTCTGTATTCTTTAATTTGTTTGTCGTAAAGTGCTTTGTGCTGGGAGACGAATGAACGAAGTGAATCAGCTTATCAGACGCCATTTTGGATGATGACGTTTGCATTTACAGTGGCTCTGGCTCTGGTCAAATAACTCTGACGAATGCGAAATAACGCAGATCGAACCTGTTCCGAAAACAATAATGATGGACGAAAGATTCAGAGTCAGTGTGTAAACGTGATTGACACAACGTGAGGCCGTATTTATTTTTAAACGTGCGTCAATTTCGGATGAAAAATACAGACTAGGTGTGCAAAGGCCTTAACTCTTCAAACTGAGAAAATGGAAAGCAAATCTGTAACGTTTGTCAGTGTGACGGAACAGTTCTTTCAACATTATATCTTAAGTTAACTAAGTTTTACATTTTCACAACTCATAAGACGACTTTAACCTAATTATTATTATTATTATTATTATTAAATTCATTTAACTCATTTTTAAGGCTGCAGGGGAACTTATGTTTTTAAATTGAACCACCTGAAAACAGTTTTCAGTGTGTGAATTCTACGAAATTCTACAAGTTGTGCTTTCTTGCATCAAACATCTCACCTGACACCAGAAACATCTTGCTGCCGTAAATCCAGCCCATCTGTTCACCTCAGGCAGGTTAAAACAATCACTGAGAGTGATTTGCTGCTACAGTATTAGTTGACCCACTGTCCCATCTGCAGAACACACACAGACCAGTGGACCCATATGCAGACTGGGACAGGCCTGGCAATGTAATGGTCGATACCACACAGGACCACAGATGGGTCCCCGCACAGTGGAGCCGGTGGCTGGCGCCGGGGCCTGGGCGCTGGCCAGATGGGCCACCCTGAGAGAGGCTCAGCCTGTCGGGCCCAAACAGGCTGATCTTATTACTGTGGGCCAAGACTGGAGTCTGGTTCCACACACACACATATCATCAGGGGAATCCACATTATCATGCCTGACTGTCGGCTGGATTCACCCTGTTGTGTGTGTGTGTTTGTTTTTCACCTGCGTGGCTTGTCAGATGTTTTCATTGCTGTTCAAACAGGAAAAATCAGGTTCCATGTGGGCTTTTCTTGTTTAGATAACAACAAAACTGAACTCTCATCACAGGAAAATGCTGCCTTCTCAGGTTTCTTGCATGCTGGATGAGCAACCAGCTACGTAGTAATACAGTTAATTTCTCCAACACGGTCTTTGAAGGCCAAAACTGAGATTTTTTTGTGATGGCCCATGTTTAATGTTGTTTTTGGGTGTGTGCACTGCTTCCCAGTATGTTTTCAGTGAGGAACCTGCATCTTATTAGCTGTGGACCACCACTGGCCAATATTTAATATCAAAGCAATATATTTGGAAACTCATACATGAATCTAACCCTTATTCCCTCTTTCTAGTTTCAAATATTCAAATATTGCCACAAGAATATCAGCCTTTTTCTTCTTTTTTTAAAAAAATCTGATCTTAAAATTTTATGAACAAAGCTCTCAAAATGCTCCTGGAGCTTCTCACGTTGCAGCTGCAGTCTGTGAATTTCAGATTTCCAAATATGGATGCTGAATGTGAGGCAGGGTGTTGGTGAGGACATACTCAGTATGCTCTGTAAAACAGTTCCCTGGGTAAATAAAAGTTTTAAAAGCTGATTTTTTTTCTTTTTTAGATCAAAGGTCTGACAGCAGTGCTACATTCCTGTTAAAGTGGAGTATCGGGCGTAACAAGAATGAGGTTGTCCATATGGAGTCCTATCTGCTTTCACCTAATGGTTGAACTCCACATGCAGGTCATGTGTAGTTATTTTCTGTTTTCTGTGTCATCTGTTGTGGTCTTCCAGTCAATCAAGAAAAGAGGAGAACATTAAATCTGAAACTTGTGAATTAAGTAGTGTAGAGTACATGAAAATGGTAAAGTAAATAGAACAAAAGCATTTTTGGTGATTCCATAATCGGCCTTAGGATTTATCAGCATGGCTCTATGGATGGCAGTGTGGGTCGGTTGGGTGGTCCAGACCAGTGGGCAACTCCGGGGGTCTGAAAAGTGAGGCCAATAGAGTGATCCAGGAATGACGTATTTTTGTAGGCCAACCAGGAAGTTAGCATTGCCCTGGTTACTTCGACAAAAAGCCAATGGGATTGTTTCATTGGGTTTTGGATTATTACAGAAAATAAGCTCTGTGGCAAACACACGTTTATGAAACTTACACGTTTTGTTCAGCAAGATAATCTCCACAAATGAACACCACCACTTCTGAAGTGTGAATGCAATCGCCAGAAGTAAAAAGCTAACGTTAAGCTATAAACTATACCACGGTCGCATGAACGCGAGTATAAACAACGAGGCTGTAAAGGCGGACAAGTCAGCGTGATGGCGTTTAGTAGTCTCATTTAGCCACTTGTTGGCAACTACCTTTTTTAAGACACATAAAGGCATCAAAATTCACGAGTGGGATATTTACTGACGTATTTTATATTTTAGAACAATACGTTAAAAGCTCTTAAGCTTGTGTTAACCACAGACCTTATTTCAAAAACCAAGATGGCGACGGCCAAAATGCCAAACTCGAGGCTTCAAAATGACCAAAAACCAATGGATGACATCACGGTGACTACATCCACTTCTCATATACAGTCTATGGTCAAGACTGAAATATCTCTACAGTTTTTGGATCGATGCCATGACATTTTATACAGACATTCATGGTCTCCAGGGGATGAATCCTACAGACTTTAGTGATCCCATGATTTTTCCTCTAGCGCCACCAAGAAGGTTGACATTTGTGATTTTCAGTGAAATGTCTCACAACTATTGGGTGGATTGCCATGAAATTTTGTAAACACATTCATGTTCCCCTCAGGATGAATTTTATTCACTTTGGTGATCCCTTATCTTCTCACCTAGTACCATAATCAGATTAAAATATTACTTTTAATATTCCCAGTATTTTTTTTTTATTAAATACCTGCAAAACTCATGACATTCCCATCGGCCTCGGCTTTACTTCATGTTTTGTGCTAACTAGTAAATGTTAGCATGCTGACAGACTAAACTAAGATGGTAAACATTACACCTGCTTAGCATCAGCATGTTAGAATTTGATTGTTAGTTTAAGTACGGACTCAAAGAGCCCCTAGCATGGTTGTAGACTCTTATTCATAATTTAAACACAAAAAAAGAGGAGTCTTAAAACAGAAGCTCATAATCCATAAAAGGACAAACTGAACAAGGAAGTGTATTAACTAAAAATGCCAAAGAAAAGTCTTTTCAGTTGTCATCTGATGAAAAATATTAATTTAGGTAGTATGACAGGACAGTATAAAACTTGTTTTAATCTGTCAAATTAAATGACGCAGTTGTGTGACTTAACTTGTAATTACAGCGTACAGAAGCTTGACTGGCCAATTTATTATTTAAAAAAAAGTGAGCAGCCGTAATCAATGTTTATATTCTGCAAATGCCAAATCGGCTGAATTGAGTTGTCATTCACTCCAACCCTTAATTTTCCAGCCGCAAATTATGTTTCAACATTAATAATGACAGACTTATATCTGAAGGGCTTAATGTCCCATGCTGCCGAAAAAGAAATAGATTTCCATTTCTTTACTGTCATCCTCCGTAATATAACCCGTCCTCAAACTGACAGCTATGAAACGGGGTGAATGAGAACCGTCCTCCAAGGTCAAGGTCACGGTTTGGGTTAATTTAGGCTCAGAGGCCCTTCTTATTGTCAGAAAGCATCTTCATTTGAAATTCACACAACATAAAGTCAGGTTTGAGTGGCAGCATGAGCAGGGCACATGGGGGTTGTAATATCCACAGGAGCGGAGCGAAGATGGATGGATAGGTTTTCTTACTGCACATTGATTTCCACATTTGGGTGATTAAGTTTATTATTTGGCCCGTGGCTACATTAGCATGTGATTATCCTGGGTATCCTACGGAGGGGAGCATATTTAACTTTTGAGAACAAAGGAGGATCACGGTGGTCACCTGAGTCTCTGGATGCAGGAAGGAAAACAACATGGAAGCGTTCGGCCTGGTTGCTTTGGCCCAGGATTGTGTTTAGCTCTGCGGTTCCTCTCAGTCTGCCTCCTTCCCTCTTTTCTCTGGTTCCCCCTTTTCTTTCCGTCCCCTTGCAAACATTTCTCCCCGACTCTTTTGTTTGCCAAGATCCAGGTTACCATGGCTACCAACTGGCGCTTTATGAGCACCTCATCCCTCATCTAAATATTCCTAGTTATCTATGGTAATGAAATGCACACACCATTATCTGGCTTAATGAAATACACTCCATTGTCTATGATTAGAGGGAGAAAGCTTTATTTCTCAGTCGTCTTGTGTTCCCTGGCTGCGATAACATTGGCGCTGTGGGCTCTTTCAGACTCTTCTCTGAGCCTTGGACAATAAAGAAACAATGTCCAGTTGCTGTGAGCAGCTCTGCTATGCAGCTTATGTGCTACAGTGGCTGTTTGATTGCACTAATTGGCCTGTCTGCACTCTCTTTGCCTCGTGACAAACTCGCTGCTGCTGCGAATTCTGCTTCCAAACTAATGCAGCCCATTAAAAAAAAAAGACACATTATGACAATAAAATCTTTACATATTCCCCGTTTTGAAAAGACTACAACATAACAGGCTGCGGAGGAGCCGCATTGGGAAAAGCAAGCACAAGCAGAAATAGAACATCAGTATCTAACAGTATCTGAATTAAATTTTGTGTTGCCTCTTTTTGTGTGTGAGGAAGAAAACTCCTACCCGACGTACAGCACAACTCATCTGTGCTGTAGTTTTCCATCTTTGAAATTCTTTGAAATATCAAGAGCATCATAAAACAGATTTAATGTAAACATTTGCATCTGATATCGCTTGTTCCCCCTCAGTGATAAAAAAAAGAAAATATCAGTGAGTGCGTACTTCTGTAAGAGCGCATCTGCGTGAGTGTGCCGGCGTCTATTTCCAATTCAGGCCGGGGTAATATCTGCAGATTGGGTGGTTAAGTCACTCTGCATTTCATGAGCCAGTCCTGTCACTAACAGTTATCTCCTCACTGCCCTCTGAGGAGTTGTCTAGGTGAAATGATTCTCTGAAGCTCTGAATAATGCATGAAATTACGTAATGCAAATGGAGGCTTTATTTCCCCTGCCTCTCGCAGACGCAGACGCCGGGGCCACTGTATTAGAACAGCAAAGGAGAAACAGTGGGAGTCCCCAGAGTAAAGGAACTATAGCGGGGAGCGAAAAGGTCAATGATAAAACCCGGGGCTTCTCCTCACATGCAGCTTTATCAAGTATGAGTTGGAGTTATTGCAGAGCCGAGCGGGACATTATTCACAGGGCTATCATGGGAGGTTATTGTTTGGAGGCAGTGAAATATTCATTAAGCAACAGCCTGGCTGGTTTCCATGCTGCCTGCCTGTAAACAGAAGCCCAATCAAATATAAATAATAACAGAGAGAGGAGAGCGGCGCTGAATTTTATCAGATCAAGAAATGACACTTGCCTTATATGCACCAAATTAGGCTACACTAAACTGTTGTCAAGTCCCTGCTTCAACAAGTAGATGAGCCTTCCCACCATCTTTCCCCCTCTCTCTCTCTGTGTAGTGGGTAGACCTGAATGGCATTAATTGCCCCCTAAGATGACGGGCAGATGAAAGTGAGGTGGTGGTTTGCTGTGGGACATGGGGGCCGGTTACAAAGAGAGGCTGAGGACGGCTGGCAGGTCTCACAGACTTCAAAAGCAGATAAAGGCTCTTTTTACACAAAGGATCCTCTTTTATTTTTTTTTGCTTAATCTTCAGATTCAGGGGTTTATTCGTGCCAGCCTCCTCGCCTTTGTCCACTTTGTGTCAGGTTTTAACGCCAGAGGATTAAATTGCTGTTGCGGAAATCATTGTTTGTGTTTTCTTCCAACCCGCTGCCTTCCATTGTCCGGTGACATAATCGACCGCTCTCTAACAATATGAGAGGTTCATCTCTTTCCTTTTGGTGAGAAATGAGCAGCGGATTGATCTGGTCACCTTGTTTGTCTGAGGAAACAGTGGCACAATATGTTGTTTTGTTTAGGCAGAGTGCTCTTAACTCTTTAAGTAGCTTTTATTTAAAAAAAAAATGAGGACAAGGAGGTCTTACTTGGGGGAGCCTCAGAGCAGAGAGAGAAAACACTGAGCTGCCATTGAATATAACAAATGTGAGGTTGTTTTTCTTTTCTCTGCAAACAAAGGAGGTCTGACCGGAGAAAATCAGAACACATTGGTCCAGAGGAATATATCAAACATATTCGGAATTGGGAAAACACAAAGAAAACCTTGGAAAAAGCAATTTTTTCCGTCTCTGTCAGGTGCTCTAAAATGTGCCCGTCTATCCACCCGGACCTTCACCTACAGCCCAGATTCCTGTCATTCTCCAGTGAAGGTATTGGTCTCCAGCCCTCCATCTGCCCATGAATAGGACCAGTCACATTTGTGATAGCATTTAATGAAAAATCCGCCCGGGCTTTGGAGGGGAGGGAGGGGGATGAAGGGTGGATATGGAGGGAGGGTTGGGTTGGGGGGGGTGGGCGGGGGTTTGCAGAGGAGTGCTCAACAAAGAGTGCCTTTCACTGGAGTGGAAAGCCTAGATTGCTCCCTAGCCCTCCCCGCTCCCTCCTCGCCCTCTCATTTTGTCTTTTTTGATTCAACATCAAAAATGTGCCAAATGACTGGGCAGAAACCCCCAGAGGTCTTCAATGGGTGTGTGTGTGGAAAGTGTCACACAAAGGGACAGGTGTCTTGCGGTTTAAGGTGGCAGTCGTGAGGAGGAGGACACAAAGGTAAAAGCAAACGGTGAGGCTTCACTGAGAAAGATGTGGTCCTCAACGTTTTCCTCCTCTAATGTTCGGTGGAAGAATCTGGAGCTTGTTTCTGCATGACGTAATCATAATCAGAATAATGTTATACCTGTACCAATATCCATAAAACTATAAAGGATAGGGTGTTATTCTTTAATTTGGTCATTGTCAACAAATCCCAAGAAAAGAACAAAAACAACGTGTTAATCCGTCTCTCAATTCTTTCTAACTTCCCTTCCCTGTATGCGGCTGTCATCCCAAAGACCATTTGTTCTTACTGAAGATATAAATCTTTAAAAAGGTCACAAATATATCATTTTATTTTTTTTACATGGTTAAATAATGTCTTAAAGCAGCGGGGCACTGTAGTTTTTAGCAAATGTTACTCAAATAGAAGTAAATACCGTATAATACCGCACAGGTAGCAGAGTCGCCAGCTCAAGGGGGCGGCGCCTGGCAAAGAATGCCATTATTATTATTATTATTATTGTTATTATTGGGGACTATTTTAATCTGCGGATTAATACACATCTGGTGCTCTAGTGAAGCGTATCCTCATACAACGGTTCGTATGATATCTTACGAAAAGTTATTCCTCATTTTTGTACGTTTCCTTACGAATGTCCAGCAACACGTGTCAATTTACGCTCCTTCAATGTATACAGTCTTTTCAAAATAAACCTCCGTCTTCACAGGAAACAACTTGGTTAGGTTTAGGAAAAGGTCGTGGTTTGGATTTAAATAACTCCGGAAGTGGCGTAACTTAAGTACAGACTTTACTTTACTTTGACTTCTGGTTTCACACAGGATATGAGCACCGGCCTCCTGGGAGAAAGTCCGGTGTTTTTTGACCCACCCATCCACTATGCTGCGTCAGTCGCTCTTTATACTTCCTGGTTCACGATTACGTGGATTAAATACGAATTGATTTTGTGGGATATATACGAATTACAGTGCATTACTTTTCGTAGTATAGCTACTGGAATTAAGTCAAAATAAACTACAGTGTGTTCATGGTAATGAAGGAACATGTCACCCAGTGTAACCGCGTGGCTCACTGATGTGTTTTTAATAGTTTTTTCCAACAATGGAGGGCACAGAGGGAATAAGATATATCTGCCTCTGATAAACACACAATAGTTGTTACATAAAAAATTTAGAATTTTGTCAGACGTATCTTTTAAAACAGTTTTTCTCCCCTTGGTTACCTGGAAAGAAGAAAAAATGTATCAAACCATATAAATATTACAGTAGGTAATGTAGTTTAAAATGCCAAAACACTGCTGTAGTCCTTATAACATCCATGTTTTTTATGTTTCTGCACATAACGTATGTTCAGTAAAACTGTCTGCCTGCATCCATAATGTTCACTCCTGTTTCTTTTCATCTGAATGAATTATGTATATGTGCATGTTTATGTTCCCACACAGAGACTGCAGGGTGAGAGGGAGGATAATGGCATTGACCCCCTTTGTTGTCTCCCCTGATAAATGAAAGTTTAAAGGTTGGTGTTCAGTTCATGGTTGGTTTTGGTGATTTTGTGGGATTTGTTGACAATGATTTATGTCTTGCAAAGCTCCTTTTTAAATTTTCTATTTTTACAACATTAGCAAAAAGTGTTGTATGTGTTTGTGTGTAATGTTTCAAGCCCAAATTGGCTCTCTGTTATACCTTAATACGTCTGTAGCCTACCTGACGAAGAGCCAACTCAGGCTCGAAACATACCTTTTGCTTATATTATAAATTAGAAAATTTAAAGGGTATATTCAACAGTGTTGCAAGTCCTTGGCAAGCATAATTCAGTTTTTGTGGACTCTGCACTTAGACAAGCAACCCTGTCTCCTACAAAATTGCGTTCCCATACAACTAAACTGCATTCTCAAATACGTTTCGAGGGAAATGTAATATCTCCTGGATTACGGTTGCACTTTTAAACACGTGGTAAACGTTGTAAATTGAAGCAAAACAAAAGAAAAAACGCAGCAAAACTATTTAGTGAGGTTTAGTAAAAAAAACATCATAGTTTGGCTTAAAATTACTACGAAATTGAAACGAAACACAACAAAAAAGCCACAAAACTACTTTGTTATGTTTAGTAAAAAAACATGTTTAAAATAAGTGAACATTGAGTTTTAGTTTCAAACGGAACACAAACAGCGGCCTCCGGATTTCCAAGGACTATCATTACAAACATATTTGTGATAAAAACAAACGTAATCCCCGAAAAAAACATGTTTTCCTCCTTCATTGTATGGGAACGTAGTTTTTAGGAGATGGCTGAGACCAGAGAGATGTGTGTGTTCATCACACTGATTTGTTGACATTAAAATAGACTTGCCCTTTAAAGATCTTGTCTGCTAACATGCAGTCATTCCGAGCTATCTAATTAACCCAAATAGACTTGGTTCTTGGCTCCCAGGAATTTTTTTATGTGGAAAAAGAGACCAGAAAAATCTGCACCCTTTAATTTTTTTCCTATGCATGCATTAGTGTGTCTGCAACACTTGAGTGACGACACTCTGAGGATGTCTTCCAGCTTCTCTCCTTTGTTTACGCAACCCAACAGGTGCGAAACAAACCAGAGAAAAGCTTTCGTCCCTCCTCTGACATCAGATAACAAACCTCACTCATTCCTCATTTCCTACAGACGGGACCCAAATGTCTTCAGCATACTTTGCCATCATTACAATCTCTGCTTTTTGTTATTTTTATCAAGTAAAGCAAACAAGAGCACGGTCTTGTTTGCTTTTGTTCTCCTTGAAGGAGGTCAACCAGACTAAAACTATCTCATTTACTGCTGCAGCCTTTAAGCGCTGGGTTTATCTCCATTCAAATTACAAACAACAAACCGCTAAGGGCACGTTTTGCTAATAGGACAGCACATATTGATTCTCTTCTTTGCTCATATCTAAAATGTTAATCAATACCCCGAGAGCTTGTGGCTGGTCTTTAGAGGAATGTGCAACAGCGAGCTGATCAAGAGTCTTCACAGTTTCCCTAGATGCTAGTGTTTTTTAATGTGTTGAATGGATGACTGACTGACTGGATGGTCTTCTGGGGAACTACACAGCTGAAGGGTTTTGTTGTGAAAAGAAAAACAAAATATTTCTCTTACAAGATGACTCATAGCAGAAAAAAAAGAGCATTTGTATTTTCAAGATAAGGTTTTGCGTACCCCTAAAGAGTACATTACAGTAAACAACTAACAGTTTGAATCTATATGTAAAGGCTTCTGTCTTAAACCACAATTTTGCATCAACATTCAACCGTCAAAATGAGAGTCGTGACCCTTAACACACATTCTGGTACATTTCCTCCTACAGTGGTTGAACAAACTGGTCTTTGTCTTTTCTACAGTGGATATCTCCCTGTTTATCTTTCTTACTATATTACCAGGACCTTTCTCTCCACCTGTATGTGGAGTATAACCTACAGCTGAATGCAAACAATGGAACACCAAAAAGGAAAATACACACACATTTATGATGCATAACTAAGTACATTTTTCCTTTATGCCCTTTTTCTGCAAATCATGATAGCCTTACTGACTGAATCTTTTAGAGATGCTAAATAATAAACGTTAAATGATAAAAGAAATGCTTTATTATTCTCAGAATGGAAATCTTCTTTTCCCATGGAATTATATAATAATGTGAACTGGGTTATTATTACACTTTCAACTAAAACTACCAGCAGCCAAGTTTGTATTGTACTCCATTGCTTTACTGTAGTAATAATAATAATATAAAAATAGGTGCAATTAACAATCGTTTTTCATTCATTATAATGACTTGGTCTGTAAAATGTCCGATAAAGTAAAAAATGCAAACATTACAATTTTCCAGTTGACACAGTTAAATTACATGTTTTGTCTGATCAACAATTGAAAACCCAAATATTAAGATACATAAAGATATTAAGACTAAGATGAGCAAATATTCGCATTTGAGAAACTGAAATTATTGTTTTTTTTTATTGCTTTTTTGCTTATAACAAGAGCCTACATCTAAGCTAGCCACTCTTTGAGGCTGTTACTTTGAGCTAAATGCTAACATCAGCATGCTAACATGCTAATGATAACAATGCTTACATGCTGATGTTTAACGGGTACAATGTTAAACATGTTCACCATCTTAATTTAGCATGTTAGCATGCTAATTAGTACTAAACAGTCAGTAACCTACGGGACTGAGAAGTGAAGTCAATGCTGAAGTGCCTTAAACCTGCATTCTTTCTAATAGCCAGCACAAAAAAACACAAATGTTAATCTCATGGTGGCGCTAGAGGTAAAGTCAGTAAGATTCATTCTCTGGGGATTAATCAAATCAAACAACAAATCAGTTAATCAAATATCATAATTGTTGCTGATTAATTCTTTGCCGTTCAGCTAAAGGAGTACAATATTTATTGATTTAGCTCTAAATGTAAACATTTCAACTATCAAAGCTCTCCATGTCTTCAGTAGGAAACCCTGGGTGATGAAGTTATCCTCTCTGCCGAGATACAGATGGTCTGCTTCTGCTTGTTGCTCCTGAAAATCATCCATCTTGTAGTCTGTCCATTAATGGCAATCATGAACGGCAGGTGAACAGTAGGCTCCAGTAACTGTGCAACATCGACAGCTGGATAGTGTAAATGTTTGAAGGGGGGGCTGGGGGAGGCGGAGCGGGGATGTTTACTTGTTTGTGCAGGGGAGGCTGCTGCACAACTGGAGCCAAATCTTCCTGGACACAATTACCAAAACGCTCGCGGTTCGGTTACCAGCACAAAAAGAAAGAAATGAGGCTTCTTTGTGGTGCAACTGGGACGCTTGTACAGTAGGAGGGGGGTAAACAAGAGTGTAAGGGGGAAGATTTGCCCCTGCGTGGAAGCCACTGAGGAGCCCGCGGTCCATGTGCACGTCTGAATGATGATTAACTGTAATTACCTAAGCAGTACCTGGCCTGCATGCCAGGAGGCAGCCCAAGATTAATGGGGCTCTGCTGAAAACGGAACAAAAGCTCACATTTCCGAGGTAATGAATCGCTCTGGTACTAAGGCGTCTTCACATGGTGCGCCCGGGCCCCCGGGGAGGTTCATTACAACGGGAGGAATAGATGGATCCTCTGCAGCATTTTCAAGCAGGGAAACCAAGCGGGCGAGCAGGAGGAAGTCTTAAATCGTCCCAGACATCCTGGTTGCTACACAGCCTCTATAACCAGAAAAGAGATAAACAGCCTCCTCAGTGCTTCTTAAATGGGTGGTAAACACTACAAAGCAAACCGCCTTGTTTACCTTGTCTAACTCGAACTAAAGGTGTTTAAACAATAAAGCTTGGTGGCGCAAACTGTTTCGGTAATGAAGATAAATTTGACTACATTGATCGGTAGTGAATTATATTTCCTTGTCCATTCATAAACACCAAAGACTTGAACTGAGCTCACATGCCACTCAGCATTATCTGTATTAAAGGAAGCAGGTTTCATTTGTAGAGGAAGCACGCAGTTTGGTAAAAGCCTGGAGGGCAAGTTTTATTACAAGTGTCTCCTGTTATAAATTACAGTCCGAGGAATAACCTGCAGATTAATGGTGACATTATTTAGTCCGGTGTTGTGGAGGTCAATCTATGGTTTTTTGAAAAATGAGCGACACCAAACGTCACTGGACAATGTGTGAAAGAGGCCCGTGTGAGATTTAGCATTAAGAGCTCTGCAGGAATGAACAGCGGTGATGTATGGAAGTGGGCATCAATTATTGGAAGTCAAACTCCTTGAGGCAACAATGAGAAGATTTACAGGCCGTGACATTTTTCATGCCCTTGAACATGTTACCTCCAGATATGTGGGTCGATAGCAAGATGAAATACAACCTGACTGCAGGTTTTAATGATTACAACGCACACAGGCCACATTTTTCTTGCCCCATTAAGTTACGTAAATACTTGAAGGAAACACAAGTTGAGGCATGCCCAGCTTTACATCACAGTGTGTGCAGCGGTGCCTTGAGAAAGCCAAAGGCCATTTTTTGTTTACAAGCCTCTAATCATGTTAATGACACTTTGCTCCCGTATAGGACATTTCTCAATCGATCACAGAGACAAAGACCAAAATAAAGTGACAACGCTTAGGATTTGTGCCTGTGCACGTCTGAAGGAGATGAAAGAGATGTGAGATTCAACCTTTAAACTGCCATTTATCAGGGAAGACGACAAAGGGAGTCAATGCCATTATCCTCCCTGTCAGCCTACAGTCTCTGTGGGGGAACATAAACGTGCACATATACACATAAAAACCTGCACTCTTTAATAATTTATTCAGACGTGGGAAACAGGAGTGTACATTATGGATGCAGACAGTTTTATTGAACATTGAAAAAAGAAAACAAGGCTGTTACAAGGATCATACCAGTGTTTTTATGTGTTAACCACACCTATTGTAATCATTACATTACTGCTGACCATTGTTGAAACCATTCTGTAGTGGTTTAGATTTTTAAAATGTTAGTTAAATGCTAGCAGTTTTACAGGATAAGTCTGGTGATATTTTATATTTTTTCATTTTGTCAACAAATCCCACGAAAAGACCAAAACCAACAATGAACTGATCCTACTTATGTAAGTATTGTGTGTGTATCCATCGCCTGATATATCTTATTCCTCTGTGCCATAGAGCTCCATAGTTGTCAAAATCTATTAAAAACACATTAAAGAGTCACACAGTTGCACTGGGTGACATGTTATCTTATTATAAGAGAGTACACAAACTCCCCGTCTTGCTGCTGTAAATACTCACAAGTGCACCAAATGTGTATTAATCCACAGCTGAAAATAGTCCCCAACATGTGCATTATTTACTGCTATTAATTGCTACTATTGCTACTGTGTTTGCTGAAAACTACAGTGCTGCAGCTGTTTTAGGAAATTACTGAGCCTTTTTTAAATGAAAGTATAATATAAAGATTTACATATTTTGTAGGAACCAATAGGGCTTTGGGCTCAGTGCCATAGACAGGATAGAGAAGTAGAAAATTGTTGAGACAGATTAATGCATTACTAGTTTGGGCCTTTTCATGGGATTTGTTGACAATGAGAAAAAAGGTATCCTTTGAGTCTCTACAAGTTGAGTTTTTGATCATATATTAACATAAAAACTTGTGTATTCATATAGCAGTATGAAAGAGTGAGGACTTATTGATCTCCTGTAGGTCTTTCTTTCTGTAAGTGTTTAACAGCAGATTATCAGAGATGAGTTATTCAAGGGTAGACAAAAGTCTTTTCTCCCGCTCATTTCTAAGCGATAGCTACTCCACAACCAGGACTGACGGTGTGGACAAAAGACTAGACATTAATTTATCTTCTCTATATGACCCTGATGCAAATGAGGAAAATGAAAGCAAGCAATCAATTCCCTAATTGGGTTTGCGCTATTTTAACTTGTTAAGGGGGCCTCTGTCTAGATTAAAGGGAAGGTCAATTTCTCATTGTGACAATTACTGTATTCATTTCACAGTGCAACAAAGGGATCCAGCAAACGGTTGAGAAGAGACTGCAGGGAACCAGATGCCTCCCCATTGTGTGAGTCTACCATCATAACATCTTGTTGATCTCAGTTTCATCGCACTCAATACAATCTGCAGACACAAGCGTTTGGTCCAAAATGATATATATATACATTTTAAAGTAAAGAAAACTATAGGTCAGTCACTTCATAAATTATTGGTCATCTTGGCATTTTTATAAGACATTTTTGACAGAATATCCAGTTGCAACAAAACAAAATCTTCATTCTTCGACTGTTTTATTATGTCGAGGAAAATGAAAGAGAATGAGAAATGGCAAAGGTGTCTTTTCATATATTAAAACTTTATGACCCAAAAAGATTAGTTTGGTGACATATAAACATGTCTTAAAGCCCCTGAAAACTTGAGTAGGTCTTGAGTATTTCTCTATAACTGTAAATATTCCTTAATAAATAAATTAAAGTTAATGTTTTGAGGGGAAAAATCACCCTTAGAGGAGTAAGTTCTAAATAATATTCAGCCATTAGATGCCATTTATCCATTTTTTCCACACTAACTTGGCAACTTGATCGCTGATGACCCAGAGATACCTGGTGGTACCAACGTCTTTATAGCTGGTACCACCAAGTATAAAGAGCCTTGTTAGAGGTGGGAACCAAACGTCAGATATCTTCCACAGAGATAAACAAAACATTCATTTTGGACCCGCCAACATTTTTTAAGATGATTAATTCACAGTTATAATATATTTTTTTTAGGAAAAGCCATACTTTTCTTCGGCACATTTCTAAAAGCTCTGTGGATGTATTTTGTTTTTAAATATTCGTCTACATAACAATGTTACCAATATAACCTTTAAGTATTATTAAGATTTGAACACTCAAAAACACAGCTAATCTTCTTGTGATCACATTTAGCATCAGGTAACAACCCTACAACCATCATCAGATTTAGATTTAAATCTTGCTTCTTGTTGCACAGATATACCCAGCCCACTTTAAACTTATGTGAAGAGCACACACAAAACTGTGTTGTGAAATGAACTAAAACTGTTCTAACTTTGGCAGAAAATTGCAGGCTCATGTAGGACCACACCACTCATAACGAGACGCTGGTTAAATAAATACATTTTCGGGTCTTTAAACTGAAAGAAAACTGATATGTTTGAAGTGTCATTCCTTTAAAAGTGAATGAGCAAACAGCAGCAGCCCTGCTGGGAAGGTTATGAAGTTTGAGCTGAGCGGCTGCAAAGCATTTATTTTGGCTTCTTCAGAAACAAATCAGACAGTTGATATACAGCGTGAGTCAGCTACTCCCTCATGTCACATCAATAGTTTATTTACCAGCGGGGAGAAACCACAGAATTAGAATAAAAATTAGATTATATATCCCTGCGCTAAAAGCAATGCACTCAATTACTCCAACTCAAAACTTCTCTAGAGGGGGAGCGAGGAGGATATTTGCTGCATAGCCATATATCAAAAAGCAAGGAGTGGGAGAGCAACATGTCATGTCTGCTGGTTCATTTCTGTTACTGTGTTTTCTTGTTTCCTTTTTCCTCCTGTCGGGAGGGAGAGAAATCTGTTGAAAGCTCTTCAAACCGTGCAGCCTTTTAACAAGATGCACTTAATCTTCCTGGTGTTTGCTTTAGTTAAGTAAAGGATTGGCTTTGTCCGGGGCCCGGGAGTGGCGGGATGTTGATGAACGCTAACCTCTTATCAGTCTTTATCTGCATTTGAACAGGTTTCTAGCGGGGCAAAGCCAAGCGGACCAATAAGATTAAACATAGACCCATTTTGCAAGTTTGTACTGTCCCAGTGCTTTCTATGGGTTCAACCAGAGTTCATGTTATTAGTATTACAGGCCTTTCATGCTCTCAAATCTCACACAGATCAGAAGGGCTTTGTGAGGTATGCCACCATCAGCCAATTAATGCCCACGAGTACAGCTGCTCTGCTTGTAAGGTCAAGACTAAGCACTTTTCACAGCTTAATACCTCAATTTTTTTTTTTTCACCTAGTTTTTTTTTTAGGTAATTACTCAGCTCTTTGGGAAAATTTTGTAATTCACACCCCAAACATTGCATAACAGGAGTCACAAAAGTGACCTTGAAATGCTCAAATACCAAACCTGCTGGGCTTTAGGGGGAGAGGGATCTACACAAATCCCACCCACATTAACAGGAGAGGAGACACAGTCAGGGAGATTGAAGAGAGGCATTTTAGGCTTAGAAGAACCTCGCTTTAGATAAAATCTCAGGGACAATAGTTACTTTTCAGGCGTTTAACTGGCACTTTACTCTAACTCAGGCTGATCTGAGACGAGGGCTTCTCGCTCAAGGACACTGCAACAGGATACACAGCTGCTGCAGGGATTAATCTGGAGACGGTTTTAGTGGTGGGACAGCGACAAACCACTGGTTCTCTCATCTCCAAGTCATGGTTTCCTCTGACCTCATAGTGATGTCCCAAATTACACTGAGATACATGCTGAGGCTTGAATAATCCAGCTCACAAATCATGCTTTAGCCTTATGCAGTTTATCATGAGGCTGACTTTATTATTCTTTGTAGTGAGTCATATCCAGGCCCATCTATACTGTTCCACCTACACCATGTATTTGGTTTTGTACTACGTATATTAATGTATGGCAAGACATTAACACTCTTACAATTTAGGCTTTAATTCCCTCTGGGCTGACCCATGATAAACTGCAGCCAGTGCTACTAAAAGGCACTTATTTGTATGACAGTTTGTGTCCAAACATCGCTAAACTGATCTTCCAACAGACATGGCATTATAAAATTTAAACATAACATACATAACTACTGATCTCAACCACTCCACACATTAAACAAACACAATGCCCCAGCAATCAAATTACAGAGCACAGTTTAAAAATTAAACATGGCACATTAAATGTGCCGATACCATAACTACTCATTAATCACAGCCTTTAAAATTAAAGCAGAATAGTTTTTAGCCCCAAAATTGAGGGATAAAGGTAACAGTGCCACCTAGTGGTGACTGAACAGAAAAATCAACAGAAAAATCTGTTAATCTATTTTAAAACAAAGTTAAGCAACAAAGTAAAAATCAAGTATTCTAACACAATCTTTAAACAGATTAGATAATCACAAATAATCCCTGACAAAATCCTATTGCAAAGGAATGCTCAAAGCACGATGCACATTAATTATTACTATAATGCAGTAGTATAATGTAGTTTGATGTGTCCTTTGTATTCGTACAACAATGGTGGGCCAACATGGTGCAACATTTTCAAAAATTCAACATAATCTAATCACAAGTAGTCTTTTTTTGCAGCCAAAATATTACACGAACCAAAACAGAGGCGCCTAAAAGCAGCCTAGTTTGGCACCACCACTGTGTCAAATGTCAAAGGAAACAACGCATGCTCGTCATTTTTTATTTTCTACATGTTAAAATTCCCCAGTCTACTGGTGAATTTGTCCTTGTCAATGTTCTTGTTCTCTGGGACATGTCTGAAGGTGCAGTCCTGCCTCGTGCAGCCGGTCGTCCTCCAGAAGAAGCACTCCTTCTTGTACGGGCTGCAACAACGAGAAAGACAATTTCAATTCTAGGGATGTACTGTATGGTAAAGTTTACGAAGGGGGGTTAAATGCTTTAAAGTATTGTCATTGTCTCATTGTTAAGATCAGGGAGCCTGAAATGACAGGGTTTCTTTTCACCTCTAAATAATTGTAACAAATAAGCAGAATAACTGGGGCTGCCAATCGATTCAAATATTTAATCGCAATTAATCGCATGACTGTCCATAGGTAATCGTGATTAATCGGAAAGTCATCGCACATTTTTTATCTGTTCAAAATGTACCTTAAAGGGAGATTTGTCAAGTATTTAATACTCTTAGAAGTGTAAATATGCTTCCTTTATGCAAATGTATCTATATTTGTATTATTGGAAATCAATTAACAACACAAAAAAATGACAAATATTGTCCAGAAACCCTCACAGGTACTGCATTTACCATAAAAAATATACTCAGATCATAACATGGTAAACTGCAGCCCAACAGGCAACAACAGCTGTCAGTGTGTCAGTGTGCTGACTTGACTATGACTTGCCCCAAACTGCATGTGATTATCATAAAGTGGGCATGTCTGTAAAGGGAAGACTCGTGGGTACCCAGAGGAACCCATTTTCATTCACACATCTTGAGGTCAGAGGTCAAGGGACCCCTTTGAAAATGGCCATGCCAGGTTTTCCTCGCCAAAATTTAGCTTAAGTTTGGAGCATTATTTAGCCTCCTTGGCGACAAGCTAGTACGACATGGTTGGTACCAATGGACTCCTTAGGTTTTCTAGTTTCATATGATACCAGTATCTTCACTTCTCACAACTTGCTTTAAATCTGAGACTGATACAGCTTAAAAATCGCAAATTACGTTTATGCTTTAAAGAAATTAGTGGTGCTAAAACAAATTTGCGTTAATGTGTTAATATTGCGTTAACTTTGACAGCCCTAAAAATAACTAATATGAACAAAGATAATCTAATACTGCTTATTTTATATTTTGCATTTATAGAAATTAGAGTATGAGTATGAGAAAAGTATGAGAAACCGTTAATGAATCCTATTCATATGTGATAAAAAAAAAATCCTACTACATCCACTGTGTTGTAAAGTTGTACAACAATATAGGACTGAAAATAATCTAGATTTCTCCCATCTCATTACACTTTAAGATATGTAGTATCTAAACTTGTGAGCAAAGAGAGAATAATAGCATGTTCTTACCCGAGGCGTGAAAAAGGGTCAGAGGCGGCCGATCTGGACATACCGAGTCCATTGTGGAATTTATTGGGATATCGCACAGCGAGTGGAGCGCCCTCTACCACCATTCCCTGAAAAAGAAACAGACATTTAAAGCGGTTGGTAGGCAGGATATTTTTTGCGTCATTGGAAAAAATTCCATAATAACCTTTGAGCATGTTGTAATTCAAGTGGTTTAAGAGAAAACTCTGGCCAATCCCAGGTCATTTCAGAGAGAGAGCGTTCCTATTGGCTGTTTTAGAAATACAGATGCGTGTCCCTTCAGTGAAAGCCTGCAGGAAAAGTTACTATTCCAGCATTGGCAACAGCTGCCTACACTGCAAAGAATGAAAGCAACCCAAAAAGAAGACTGACTTCTCAAAAAGAGTCGGACAATATCTGCGAAGCATTTCAGAGATGGAGAGAAAATGTTGCTGATAGTTTTGCCTTCTGTTTAGAACTGCGGCTATACCCGTGAGTAAGCCTCGCGGCTACGGTAGCTACGGCAGTAGCTCAAGAAAGCATCATTTTCTCTCCATCTCTGAAACGGTTCGCCGATATTGTAGCTTGCTAGAGCCTTGAATCACAGTGTGTCATCTCAAAGGGCTTTACAGGCCCACAAGTTTGTGAAAGAAAACAGGATGGTAATTCTCATAGAATTGCCACTATATAACTATTAACTATTTTTGCTTTTTTTCCAGAAAACTGCCTACCCTGGGGTACCACTTGAATTACAATATGCTTAAAGATTATTATGGAATTTTTGCCTAATAACCAAAATAAAGTGCCTCCCCCAGCTTTAACATCTTTGGCCCAACAGGGTTGTACCGGAGAGCCACACAGCTTAGAAAAGAAAATGAGAAACAACTGATAAGATTTATGTCAGAGTTGATTTGTGTGATGGGAAAATAATGCTACAGTTTTCGAGAAGCAGACAGACTTTAAAACATGAATAACTTTACAGAGTTAAAGAGCTGCGGCTGTCAGTCACTGCTTTAATAACACACAATCAAAAGTAAGTTTTCCCAAATCTCAAACTTCCTACTCTTCTTAGAAAATTCTACAACCAGTCAAGTTTTTAATACAGACACCCTAAAATATTTTTTTCATTTACTTCTAAACTTTGCAATTCTTACAGGAACATTTTACATTTGCCTATTAAAATAAAATCACTGTGTCTTTGAGAACCTACAAATCTTTTCTCGTGGCTCCAGTTTAAGATTTAGGTCATCCACAAGAAATATCACAATATGTATCATGACATAAGCTTATTCTGCTATTTCACCAGCTGTAAGTGGCTCAAGATTGTCAAATCAGCTATTTACCATAACAAATAATATGTAAATATCATTCAAAGTAAACAGATACATACATTAATACACTGGATGGCTCGGTCACAGTCTTCTTTTCTGGTGTAGTTCACAAAGGCACACTGCTGTTCCAGCAGCATCTTGATGCTGTAGACCGTCCCAGCTCTGAGAGAGAAAAAGGGAGAGAGTGTAAGCAGCACATGAGCTGAAACCTTTATCGTCCCTGTGGGGCAATTTGCTTCGCAGCCTTGAGTCAATAAGAGCAAATACAGTCTACACATCACTTCAGCAGCAATAAATAGATAACAAGCTCAGAGTCGACACATTTGAGCCTTCTGGTGGTCAAATTCCAAGAACACAGCATCAATTTTTCAGATTATGCATAATACAATTTTTTATTTCCAAATTAAACGCAAAAATGTGAGAAGTGTTGTCAAAAATATCAAAGTATCGATACATATCAGTACTGAATATTTGAAACGGTTTCAATACTCATTTTCCGCAGTATCAATACACAGATACCAGCTGCACTTTCTGCTCTCTCTCCTCTCCGCCAGCGAGTTGACCCACACACCGCCATTTATCTTTTAATAAAAATCTAAAATTTTTCTGCCCTCAATGTTGTGTCAGTTTTCCCGTGGTATCAAAAATGGTATAGAATATTGGTATTTGACAAGGTTTTTTATCTACATTAGAAATTCCAGTATCGTGACGACACTAAATGTGAGCGAACAATCCAGAAACTCATGTTGCATGAGTACATTTCTAATTTACTGCTTTATTACTTTTATTCTGCATACTCAAAACTACAGCTGCAACGATTAGTCGACAACTATCAAATTAATCGCAAACTATTTTGATAATCTATTAATCGTTTTGGATAATTTTTTAAGAAAAAAAAGTCTCTTATTCCAGTTTCTTAAATGTGAATAGTTTCTGGTTTCTTTACTCCTCTATGACAGTAAACTGAATATCATTGAGTTGTGGACAAAACAAGACATTTGAGGATGTCATCTTGGGCTTTTGGGAAACACTGATCCACATTTTTTTGACATTTTATTGACCATCAACTAATCGATTAATTGAGAAAATAATCAACAGATTAATCAAACAATGAAAATAATCGTTATTTGCAGTCCTACACAAAACCGCCATTTTCATTCTTCTTCTGAATCTCCTGTGAAACTACACTCATCTAATTCTGCCAATGTGCTGAATAACCTCCTCAAACATGGTCGGAGGCGTGAAGGAGATCAGACTGTGGTACTTTACCTGCTGAAGAGCTCGTGAAGTGTTGAGTAGGTGACAGCAGGAGCCAAGGATCCAACCCAAACAGAGATAATGTCCCTTTACAGAAAACACAAGAGATAAAACAACAATTTAAAATTATGTTGCACTGTGGGTACAATACAGCTAATTATCCTGAAAACCCTTTACCCCAAATCTGTGAACACTCAACATTAACATCTGATTTTGCTCAATGGTGCAAAGGCCAAATCGGCTTAAATTTCAGTTAGTAAATGTAAAATCCCTAATTGTAATTTGGTATTGCAATCATGCACCGCACTTCCTGTTAAAGACTTCCTTTTTGCAAAAGATAGAAATAAACAGCAGTAAATATGAACTAACAAACAGTTGTTGTACATCTGTTCATATTTCAGCTTTTCCAGGATCCAAAGTGAGACACAGTTTACACACATATATACAATGAGCATTAGGGCAGCGGTTCCCAACCTGAGGATGAGGCATGATAAATCTTTAAAAACCTGCTACACAAATAATTTAAGATTTTTCTGAAAAATTGTGAAATAGTGGATAATAGTAGTACCTCCAGGCCTCTAAAACTTTCAAAAAGGCAACAATCTGATGCAACCTGTGGTGAGGGTACAAAATAGACATCGACTACGTTTACAGGCACAAAATATTTCGTTATTTGCCCTCATTTCGAAAAAGACAATATTCCTACTTAGCTGTTTACATGGCTAATGAACGTGAATATTCCACTAATGTTCCCGTTTACATGCAGCCGTGCATATTAACGTAACCAGTGGCAGACTTGTTCGACCGCGCGAACACAGCCTCCCTCTTCCATTCCTTCAACCACCTTCTTGAAAAGGTCAGCGTTGTGATATTTGCACATATCCAAAAACCTGTAGATATCCAAGTCTTTCATAATGTTGTAGGTGTTTTTCTCCTTCCAACCAGAAATATGGGCTTTTCTTTTGGGCATGCATCGCTGGAATATTAGTGTGCATGTAAAAGTAGTTAGTGTGTCACTTTAAAAGGATCACAAGCCATAAAAAAAGGTTGGGAACCATTGTCTTAGGTAACGTTTTTCATTTTAAAATACATGTAAAAAATACACATTAATGATGCGCAGTCTTACGGTTTGACAGAATTTGAATAAGGCGTCGGTGACTGCGATTTCGATCGGCTGAAGCCAAAAGCATCAGAGTCTTTGACCTGCTGCGTTCTAGGACGACTAGTTTGTCGGACAATCCACTCTCCCTCGTCGTCGTCGTCTTCCTGCACCACTGGTATGTCTGCGTTGTCCCAACTGGCACCGGCATCTGAAGAGAGCCAACAAAACAGTAAGACCGTTCAAATACCAGAACATCACTGAAGATTCAGGTCATCTTTTCAACTCTGAGGAATACTTAGTGATGTTTACCTCCAGGACCCGGTTTACTGTCATCACCAAACAGAGCTTCAACAGCTTCCTCTAACGTGGCGTGTGTTTTCAAGGCCTCAGAGCTCTGCGCCCAGCTGAATCCCATTTCCTAAAATGGACGTACAAAGACAACCTCCTGAGCTGACAGCATACTTTGTCTATTAGCATCTACACTTTAAACCAAAACTAGCAGATAAAAAGCATCTAATCCCCTCCAATTGAGACTTTGTAGATTCACCCTTATTGCAATTAAGGTGTTGGGCTTGTACACTGCTGCATCCACAGGACGACATGAACAAATTAAACTTGTGTGTCCAATACAAACTGTGCGTTAGAAACATGAACTGAAACTACAGAGTGAAATATGAACCGGACACAGGAACGGGCAACTTTCATACAGCGTTGGACGTTCTCAGATTTTGTGAAGATTTTCTACTGCTTCCTCTTTTGTTTTGCCTTGTAAACTGCTGTAAGCTTCTCCTACCATAAGGTGCAATGTCTGTGCTCGTTTCAGCTCTTGCGTGGCTTCAGCGCTCGAACTTTCCAGCTGCAACACCTCCTTATAGATCAGCGAGGCCTCGTAGTATCTCTGGAGAAGTGAAAGAGAAATCAGCAATCAGTAAGGATTTAAAAATCTTAAATAAAGCAATAAAATCACATCAACTTTTAGTTAAGCATTGGGGAAGTAACATTGTAGAGCAGTGGTTCCCAACCTATTTTCCTTCCTTACTTGTATTTAAGAAAAGCTGAGCCCCCCCTGACGTAATCACCCTTAAAAAAAAATTATTACAAACCCTCGAACAAAATCCCCAAATTGAATAAGATGATTCAGTGTATTAAATGAGTTAGTCTTTCTTTTATTAAATCAACTTTCTTTAATGAATATAACGCATCAATTTCATATGACATAATTAAAGTGATGACGTCTTGACAGATTTGCCATGCGTATGCAGATACATAATGATTTATTTGTAACAACTTAATTAAATTAAACTGATTTTTTGTTATTGTGGTTAAATAAATGTAATTTGTGGTGCAAGCAGGAGAGCAAATACGTTTTTGACCACAGTGAAAATGTTGTTTTTGAAAGGCTAAACGCCAACACATATAGATTGAACCAGAATATTTTGTAACATCTATCTTTTTCAATTAATTTTGACTTTGGATTTAACAACGCTCTGGAGTTATTGGAAATGTTTGGATCACATGAATTGACAACAATCCTACGCAGCCGCCACTGGAATCTAATTCTACAAGTATAATACTAATAATATTAGTGTAGCCTGATATTTATCTGCAACTGTGCACAAATACCGGGTTTAAATAGAATGTGGACTATTAAGTAGCAAAAAATCTCTCTTTTTAATTAGTTTTATATACAGACTTTTGTATAAGTTATCCAGTAAGTGTGTTATGATTTTAGTTGTACATGTGCAAATCCAATATTGACAACTTCAGAGCAGACAAATACTGGCGCACCCCCTGAGATCTTTGGCGTTGGGAATCACTGTTGTAGAGGGTTAATTTGTCACTACTATAAAAACAGAAATTATTGACAAGTTTTATCTGTACTGCAGGTTTCGCCACAGTATTAGGTGCTTTTCTGAAAATGTCAAGCCAGTTGCAACATGAAGGGATACTATACATGGAAAGATAACAGGAAGGGTCACAGTGCACGCGATGTTAACTGGATACAGGAGCGGTGACTTACCTTGAGCCCACAGAGAGCTTTCCCTTTCCTAAATAAACCTTTTATCCAGTTTGGCTCCATGGAGAGCGCAAGATCAGCATCCCTGAGAGCATTTTCATACTGCTGCATTCTTTCAAAACAAAGGGACCGATTTCCAAATAACCTGAAACACAGAGTAAACGTAAATCGGTCATTAATAGTCACCACTTCTGTGTGGTTACATGAAGTCTGAAGTCAATTTCAGTCCATGTTCTTACTTAAATTCCTTTGGGTTGTATTTAATGGCATCAGTAAAGCATTTCACAGCCATCTCGTACTGTCCGGAGGCAGCCAAACGATTTCCAATACCTGGAAGGAAGAGCAAGGATAGTTGTGCTTGCTTCAGTACGTCACATGTTTGTTTTTGTCAAAGTCTGTGATGTTAATGTAAAATATAACTTACCAGCAAGCTCTCTGCTTCTTTTTGACAACTCTTCTGCAGCGGAGTCCATTGTTTTCTGTTAAAGTTAGAGTTCACACATTAGTCTGTGAAGCATGTCGAGCGCTACAGGAAACGCTAATTTTGCATGTAGGTTTCTGTCAAACACCAAGTTATGATGAAGTTATTGACTTAAACATTGCTATCTTAACTTTGTTGAACTAACAAATAAATAAATACATAGATATAAATTTACAGAACTGTTATTTATTTATTATTAAGATATTAAATTGTACACCAGCAACTTGGTAAAAAATCTTCAAAATTAACAGGAATTACAATTCAAGTGCAAACATTTTTAATCCAGCAACAATTTGGTCAAAACTTAAACAGGATTTAAAATTACAGTATATAATGTATAAACATATAATTGAATTTAACAGATCAGCCCCATTGTCACCGATACCCGATCCAGCTCTGTCAGTCTGTATCAGCCAGATATCGGTGCATCCCTAACAAATATAATTGAAGACTCAGACATTCATAGGAAAAATGTTTCTAGGCTGATGATAATTTAAAGGTCTTATTGATAACATTTTTATGTAGATGAATATTTTTAAAAATAAAACATCCACAGAACTTTTAGAAAAGTGACGAATAAAAGTATGGCTTTTCCTAAAAAAAATTATTATGATTGAGAATTAATCATTTTAAAAACTTTGGCGGGTCCAAAATGAATGTTTTGTTTATCTCTGTGGAAGATATCTGACGTTTGGTCACTTCTAACGAGGCTTGTGAGCAATAGTATAAAGATGTTGGCATCACGTGGTATCATTGGGAACAAAAACTGGCTGAGTTTGACGTTAAGCACCTGGCAAAGACTTGTGAAGTAAATGCAATGGACCAGTGGAGGGAGAAATCTAGTTGCTGGATGTTATTAATAGCACCTTTAATATATTGTTGTTAATTAGTTAGTTAGTTGTCATTGTCTGGTGTGACTCAAGTGTGGGAAAAATATCTGTCAATCAATTTGGGAGTCATTATTTGGATAAGATTATACCTTAAAGAAATGCTAATATGTTTTCAGTGTTCTCACCTCTTTATTGGGTTCATGTTTCTCTTCCTTCTTCTGTTGTACTTCCAGTTTCTCCACAATTTTTGGCTTTTCCTCCTTGAACTGCTGAACTTCCTGTAATTTAGTTTTTTTCTTTTTTCTTTCTCTCGCAGGCCTCTGGTTACACGTCTCGTCGGGCACCAATTTTGCCGTAGAAGCAAATGAATTATTTAAATCCAAATCCTGCTGAAGATAATGAAACACAAGGTGGTGGTTTGAAGGTAAGCTTGGATCAAACTAATAATCAGACTTTAGATTGACGTATAAATTCATCCACTGCTCTACTAATTTGTTGTCTGCACTAGTGTAAAAAACTAAATTTAAAGACAACAAACAATGTGACAAACAGAAATGTAAAACTCCACAAACCATATGCTCCCCCTCTTCTGTTTTATTCATCTCCGCAAGACTTTCTTCTTTATTCTCATCACATCCAGCTGCCTCATTTCCATTTTGTGTTTTACCAGATTCGGGAGAATCATTTGCGTCTGCTTTACTTTCAATAACAGGACTTTCTTCATGATTTTCTGAGGAGTCTGACTTCCCTTGTTCTTCCTCCTAGAATGACGAAAAGAGAGAAAAAAAAAATGAGTACTCAGCATGACTTTGAAAAGGCCTTACTGTCTGGTTTTATTTCCAGACAATAACACTTGTGTGTATGTGTGGTAATTCACAGCAATATGAGTAAAACAAGGCTTACAGGTAAAATGTCTTTAACTGCATTCTCCTTTTCTAACCGTTTCTTTTCTTTTTTACGCTGCAACAGAAAGAAGAAATGTGTTGTGAGCCACATCAACACTAAAAATGTTAAGTCCTAGTAATTATGACACTTACCAATTTCTTACGCTTGTTCTTCGTAGTTTTGTCCTTACGCCGTTCCTCTTCTTCTATCAATTCTTTTGCATGTTTATCAGCCTCCTGAAAAAAAAATCTCAGCATTGAGCCAATGTTCAGGAAATTCATGATGTTCAGGAAATTCATGCTGTCTGGGAATGAAATGCACATGAATTGAAAGCACATGAGGCAGTCAGAAAGCTACATAATGTTACAAACTAGGGATGACTAACAAAGTGGACTTATTGGTTTCACTTTCAAAGAATTGAAACAGAAGTGTAATACCTCATCAGTGAGCTGTTTTATTCGTGGATGTGGTTCTAAATGCTTGTGAGCAGCATTGTGTGGATAAAAGCGATCATCTTCATCATCGTCATCATCATCATCGTCGTCATCGTAATATAGGTCGTCCTCCAATTCTCCTTCAAAGGTCCTTAAAAAATCTAAACCTGGGAGATAAAGACAAATACAAAAAGTTGCCATTTTCTCATTTAATCATCTGAACCTCAAAAGATTTTAGATCTGAGTTTCTCCACAAATGATCAGACAAAAGCACCACTTTAAATCTTGTGTTTACCAGCAATGTGCTCATTAGTTTCTCAGAAATAAGTCATTCAGCGTGAAAAAGCATAAAAAATTACTAATTGACTAAAGAAATCTTAGTCGACTAAGACCAAAACGACCGATTAGTTGACTAATCGACTAAGAGGAGACAGACCTACTCATATTTAAACAAAATTGCATCGCTCCTCTTAGACAGCACGCGTTTCACTCCACCTTAAGAGTATGGCTGTTTGGAACAACTATAAACACCTTTGCCCTCCGACCAGGTCGCACATGTCGCAGACACTATTTCTTTGTGAGCATAACCCAATCTACATCACAATTCTTCCCTTTGCCTCCATCTTCTGACTCATGTTTTCCAAATAAAGTAAGGCCCTGTTCAGACCTGGCATTAACGTGCGTCTTGGGTGATCGGAGCACAAGTGGACAGCTTTAAGTACGTCTGTTCACACCTGGCATTAGAATGCGTCTCCACATGCGTCTCCAGTGGCCAATTGTGATCCGATCTCACTTCCCCGCTCTATATGCAAATAAACACGTAGTAAACACATTGCTAATACAGCAGACGTTGTGACATAACATTACAGGTATGTCAGTAGTAATATCCTACATATTCGTGAAATCGGGTACGTTTTATTAACATCAAAATATAAGGTTGTTGTACCGGCGGTCCCCGGGGACCTCCGTGCCGCAGACTTTTGCCAGAAAACGGCACGGTACAGAGCTTCAGAGAGCCGGGGACGAGAGCGGGTGGGCGGAGAGGAGAGCTGTGCAAAGCAACGGAACAAAAACACCGACACATCTCCGACAGTATGATAATAATGCACTTCCCGTGCCTAGCCTGATAGTCTGTAGCCTATAGATAAGATATATATTAATAAAATACAGTTGTATTGACAGGATACAGTAGAGCACAGAGGCCGTTTCCATGCTGCGAGGCAGATAAGCTCTTGCGTCTGCCTGTCTATTCACATGAGGAGCGCAGTGAGACTCCACGGATCCCAGCGGGACTTCAGTAGAGTAGGCGGTCCTTAATGTGGCCCAGGACACATTCGCGTACATACTGCTAAAAGAATGTGGCCATATGTGGCCCAGACCACCTCTGAATGTGGTCTGAGCGATCGGATCTCAATGCGTCTTGAGTGTGTTCACACCTGTACTTAGAGCTGTCCACTTGTGATCCGATCACACTGGACGCATGTTTATGCCAGTTCTGAACAGGGCCTAAGATCTCATACTCAAAACTTCAATAACAATGACAGGTTAGTCCGTTTCCTCTCCCTTTTCTCAGTTGGTCGCACCAGCACATGATTTAGTCACACATTTTTTTGGTACAGCGTAATGCACCAAGTGCAGGCGGTGGCACCAATGATAATGATCATCATTCACTCGAATGAATGCGACCGTGTGAACTGGCACACTCACAAAAAATTGACGCAGTCTGTTCTGTAACCCTGTAAGGCTACCCATAACCCTTTGCAAACAGCTCAAGAAAAACAGATGAACAGTTAAACATTAAACAGGATGCAATCTGCGGTTCACTGACACAAGAATAAAATGATAGCCTTCCACACCCTCATAATTGGTCTCTATGCAGGACTCCTGTTCTGCTGTTGACTCATAACAACATGTAGAAATGAGAAGTGGTGTCTAATTATCTAGTAAAGATATTGTAGTGCTACCTCTTTTAGCTCTAAACCAATGTTGACCAGAACAAGATGAGAAGGGGGAAGAGGGACAACTGGGATAAAGCCTAATCTATAACCAGCATATGAATCTTATGTTACTTACACTGTTCGGTTTCTTTAAATTTGTAATGAGCTATTTGTTGGAAGCCTTGCACTGCCATAGAGATCACAAAACTAAGCAGATACATCCTGACCTCCTTTGTATAACAAGACCAGCAGATTCCTCTAAAAACACGGCAAATATGTTACCTGCCGACATCTCGGAGAAGTGAAACAAACTTTATGTACTCATGCAGCAAAGTAGTCTGTTTTGTTTCGCTGGTTGTAATTATACTGGGTGGTGTTTTATCTCCAGATCTCTTCTCCACCGTCACTTAGAAATAACCTGCAACAGCCAGTTCAGAAAATGCCTTACCTAATAAGCCAGAGGCAAAGACATCCAGGATAGAGCTCGATGAATGACGTCCATTTATGAAATCTACCATAGTTTCCTGATAGAGAGAAAAGATAAGAGACTTAAAATAGATCCATCAATGTGTCCATGCTGTAGCCTCACTAACGCTGGTCTAATGTGCAAAAATATTAACTAAATACTGGTACAAGTAACATAAATATAACCCTTCACTCATCTGCGGTGTGTGAGGTTGGTTTTTGGCTGTTATCTGCAGCAGTTACCACAAGAGCTGGTAGATAATATTGATATTGTAACACTAATCAATTAATTGATTAGTCCAGATTTTTTTTTATAATAAATTAATCATTTGAGTCATTTTTCAAGCAAAAAATGCAAAATATTCTCTGGTTTCAGATGTGAAGACTTCTCTGTTTGACATCACTGTAAATTGACTATCTTTGGATTTTTGACTGTTTATAATTTTTATCTGATTGTTGTGAAAATAAGCAGTCATCGCTACCAGCCTTATAACTATAGCAGCTCACACTCAAATGAACTAACGTTAGCTAATGTGGTGGCATGTTACCAACCACACACTTAAGATTAAGACTTAGACCAGTTTAAAATAAGGTATAAAGACATGATTTTCTCAAGGTACAGGGATGAAGTGGAGGTTTGACAATCACCAGGTGTTTACAGAGGTCACTGTTTATTTATTTATTTATTACTGTTTATTTATTTATTACTGTTTATTTATTTATTACTGTTTATTTATTTATCTGGTTTGCTCAATATTAAGTAATGATTTGGTATTCTTGACTGATAATGAATTTATATTTTGATAAGGATAAATATATCAATAATTAATTTATATTTCTATATGACAGAGATGAAAGGTAATAATTATAGTTAAACAAGTTTAGGAAAAATAACTTAGATTATATGTTTAGCACAATAAGGACGCTGGTTACTTATTAATGAATGAGTTATGGAGAAGGGGTGGGATTAAATAAGTTTGTACTTCTTCTCACTCCTTTTCGAATATGTAAACCAAGGCAAGTGTTTGACAATTTCTTTTGCTTATGATTTTCATTGTACGTGGATACTGCTTTTTTCTGGCAGTCCACTTGTTGTATGATGATTCTCTTTTTTTTTTAATTATTATTTTACATGTTCGAAATACATTTGAAATGAAAACTGGAAAGACCTGTTATGCCACAATAATAACACAATATACAGTAAGTTGCTTGAATCATACTCACATGTGTGCGCATGAGTCTCGAGTTTTCTCGGATTCTAGCAATAGGAGCTCCACCTGAAAGGTAGAAAATGATCATGTTCAAATGCATAAAAGACACAGTTTTATTGAACACATGACTTTAAGGTTACAAAGCTAAAGTCAGTGGTGATACAGCTTTGGTGCTCAGTGCTAAACAAACGCCACATCGTTAGCTAGGAAGCTAACTAGCTAACGTTACACATTGACGAAATAGGTCAAGTTCTCAGGAACAGTGAACTGAAACTCAGCAATGGATATGAGACTACCAACATGACAAGCTCTGCTTTGATCTCACCTTTAACAACGTCTTTCTTTCTCGGCATGTTAGCGTATGTGTTGTTTGTTCTGTTTTCCCGCGGCTGATTATGGTATTAACGTTATTCGTGGTCTTGTTGAAGGTAAATTTTTACAGTTCTTGTTCTGCGACGACTGTTTTCCTTTTTCCGTGTTTGATGTGGCGCTTTTGATGCCCTGGTTTTAACCTTCCAGGCTGCGTCCTTCCCTCCAGGAAGCTCCACCAATCAAATGGTAGAGATTTCTTTTTGTCGTGGTTCAGGGCTGTGATTGGATGTCGGGTCTGCCAATCCTAGTAAAGTAGGCGGTGTGCTGCCTGAGTGTCTGACTGAGGGCAAAACTCCCATGAAACGCTCTGTGTTCAAGATTCAAGATTCCAGATGTTTATTGTCACGCCGGTTATACAGGTACAATCGTGTGAAATACTTTTTGCTGGGAAGCTCCATTAAGAAAGAAACAGTAAGTTAAGTAGCAAAGAATAACATAATAAAATAAAGTAAAAATAAAATAAGTGTATTTACAATAATATACAGTATAATAATAAAGGAAATATGGTGTATGGTAAATATATACAAGTATTGCAGAGGCATTTTTGTTTTTTATATTGCACAGAGGTATGTATTGAGTATTGCACTTTTTAATTGCACTTATTTATTGCACATAGTGGGAGAGAGGGTGTTTGGGGGTGTGATTTATCGGTTCAACAGTCTGATGGCCTGGGGGAAGAAACTGTTCCCCCTCATGTTTGTGCTTTCATGATGCATTTTGAAGCTACGTTTGAAATTATGTAAATATTATATGACTATAAAAACAGACAGAAGTGATGTAAAGTGTTGTACAAATCCATATATAACTGATAACTGAATCATATATATGTATATATGTATGAATTCGTTGTCCACACTGTCTGAGCCCTGTCTCTACATTTACATGGTGCATATTCTTACATAAATTTTAACCAAATTACCCACAGTAAATGTTTGAGCCCCCGAATGGGTTAATCCAGCCATGGACTTTAAAAATGAAAGCCCTGGAAATGTTAACAAATAAGATATTCTTATTATAACTAATTAAAAATCATTCCTTTATTATTTTATTCTAATTAGCCAGTTCTTTCCATTTTATTATTTGTCCCCCATTATAAATTACGGAACTTTTAAAAAAAAAAAATATTAGAAGTATATCCAACAAGCCAATACAAAAACACCACAAAACACTTCCTCAAAAATTACTGTAGTGTTGAATCAACACACAGTTTCCCCAAACACTAAATTAACTTCCTCAGTGACAGGATATTACTGGGCTGTTGTATTGGATTGCATGAGATTGTGGAGAACTTCATATTTTACTGGTCAGTCAGGTTATTTCATCAGCAGCCAAGCATATATTATCTTGTACAATACTCTTACACTAACTACAAAATATAAATATACAAACAATTCAGGAATAGATAGATAGATAGATAGATAGATAGATAGACAGATAGATAGATAGATAGATAGATAGATAGATAGATAGATAGATAGATAGATAGATACTTTATTGATCCCGAAGGAAATTTCGGCATCCAGTAGCTTAAACAACAAGTCCAACACCAATACACCTTAAAAAGAGATACAATCGAATATAAAGTGAAATAAAATAAAAATAAGATAACATAAGTACAGCAGTGAATTGTCAGTGTGCCAATTGTAGTGCAAATAGTACAAATAGTGCAAATAGTGCAAGAGTACTGAGTACTCTTGCGCAGTACTGAATATAGCAGTGTATACTATGGTGTATGATACAGTAGTGCAATGTAATGGTATAATAATTTAAAAGCAGTCAAGTACTCAGGTGGGTATGTAAACAATGTCAAGTACACAACAATAACAAATATGAATAAATATGAATATGGATATGAATACAATACAATAGCCACTATACTGAGGATGTGTGGCAGCAGAGAGGCAGTGTGTCTGTCTATAGTTCAAGTTAAATGAGTGAAACATGGCAAAAACAGACAAGCTTTTTGCTATTTCAATTCTGAGAAAGGCAAAAAGTGAAGATGTTCAACTCTGTTTTATTTCTGAGACACGATGTGAAATAGAGGAACTGACAGGAAAACAAACAAAAAAATAGACATTTAAAAAAAAAATTCAGTGTAATTTTAGTGACTACAGAAACTTGAAAGGGGGCGGGGGTCCACCGATTTTGAACCGGAATAATATACATTTTTAAAACACAAGCGAGCGATCCATCTGTTTAATAGACGATCTTTTGCGTTTTTCAATTCAAATAACATATCTCTTTCCGGTTTTTTCCCCCCCTTCATTTCCTAGCAACGCTCCCTGGAAACGAGCAGCAGGAAGCGCGCCTACTTTGGCGGATTGACAACAACAACATGGAGCCTCCACAGGTTATTTACTTTAACTTTATTCATGTTGTGAACATTAGGGTTGTGCAGCATTTGTCGGTTCGCTTTTACCAGGGGAAATCTGGTCGTTAATAGCTAGTTAGCTAACTGCTAACCGCTTGGCTAGGTTGTTAGCTAACTAGCTAATTTATCGGCTAGCTGCCAGGCGGTTAACCCAACGTTACTCATTTTAAACCTCATTGTCAGACAAAGTATTGCGTTTTTTTCATTGTTAGTAATGATGGTAACTAACAATGCAGATTAAACAGAGCGTAGTCATGTGTGTCTCAACAAGCTTACAGCAACCTGTTGCTCTTAGCTAACTTTATGCTATGCTTCTAAACTATATAAATAAGATAATGTAAGTTAAACTCGTGGGGAAGTTACTTATTCGCAACTGTAACCATTGCTTCAGAGGTGGGTCATATTAAATTGACTGCCTTTCAGCAGCATTTAACAGCAATTCAAGAAATCAGGTCATCGATCTATTTCATGGCAAAACTGACAGTTTTACAGAGCTAAACTGCAGTGCAATAGCCAGATCAACTGCATAATTGTTCACAAACTGCTCTGATAAAGACAAACAGCAGTTTCAAGATGAAATTAACAATTAAGGATATAACAAACACAGACTAGGTGTGTGACAAATACTGCTAATTTGCATAATTAATACTGTTGAGATTATTAGTCACAGGAATGCTTAGATAGATAATCAAGTCAATTTTGTTTATATAGCCCAATAACACAAACTCCAAATTTGCTTAAAGGGGTTTTACAATCTCTACAGCATATGATAACCCTCTATCGTTAGACCCTCGGATCTAATAAGGAAAAACTCCCCCAAAAAACTTGAATAGGGAAAAAATAGAAGAAATTTACGAAAGAGCCACAGAGGAGGGATTCCTCTTCCAGGACAGACAGACATGCAATAGATGTTGTGTGTATAGAATTGACCAACATATTAAAATTACAGTATGGACAATGAGGATGACAAAAATATGGATAAGCCTATATGAAGAACATCTATCTGGATATATAGAGGATTGTATCAATCCCAAATGGGAATTGCAGTTGTTACAGCAGCCATGTCACATAAATCACAATATCAAATGAAGTAGGTAAGAGCCAAAATTAATTTTAAAAAGCCAAGTAGTATACTGTAAATAATATCAAAAGCATCAAATTTGTCTGCTAGGTTACATAATGGACATTGTAATATGACAAATCTAGATGAGCAGCCTCTTCTTGTTATGAACTGGAGGCTTCAATTGACAGCGGAGTACCCATCCCAGAGGAGGCTCATTATGCAAAGTGCTGGCAGCTGGGAGGAATGACCTCCTGTTGTGTTCCTTCTGTTTCCTTCCAGCAAGTTTTTGAGGTGGTGCGAGATTCCAGGAAGGATAATAGTTTGTGCAGCGTGCTCTACTCCACTACCAACTCTAGAGGCTACAGAGTTGTTACCAGTAGTTGTTGTTTTAAGCCTCCAGAGAAACTGTACACAATAGGTTACACAGCTGTGTTAAATGGCACAAGAAGACAGTAACCATGAGCTACTTTGTTTGGTAATTTCATTCACAGAGGGTGGCGGCGTCTCCTCAGTTGCCAGCAGATGAAGATGCAAGTCAATCTGTTGGACAAACATCCATAAACCAACTGAGAGCTCAGATTCATAGACATGCCTGTCAGGACCAGAGACAGCCCCGACTGGAAACAGATGGCTGGGAGCTTCAACAGCCGTGGAGTCGCTCTTTTCAACCAGGTATGTACATTGAATAAAACAATTAATTTCACCCTCTGTTTTTTGTCATAATGTTGATTTAGGATTAGGTGATTCAGAAAAAAAAAATATTTTTACTCAAACTATAAATCTTAAATTATGGTATATACTTATTTTTGTTGGTATGGAAAATCATATTTCAAGTTGTCAAGTTGATGATTCAAAATAGTGGATCTCATGATAATGGGAAGTTGAAGGCAGTGATGGTTTGCAGACATTAAGTTTGAAGGATTTATACTTAAGTTGTAAATCTGCTTACGATGCCTATGAATAACATTCAGCATTTTCTGCATCACCAGAATTTCAGGACAGTAACCTGTCTCCGGCACTTTCCTTGTTGCCTGTAAACTCTGGAGTTGAACACAACTTCACTGAATATTCATTATTCCAACAAAGTGACAATGAATTTGCCCCTTTAAGGTAAAAGACAACAATAAAAAGTCAATTATTGGTTCTGTCATTTGAATGTCCAGAAGTTTCTAATGTTATTTATTTACTATTTAAAGGGCATACCCTGACATTTCCATGGCATCAGAGAGGTTTCACCCTCCACCTCAGGATCGCACCATTCACGCCTCTGAACGTGCCTCACTGTCTCAGCATCCTTTGGCTCAGACTACCACCCTGTCTGCAGGAGTGAGCAGCTGCTGCTCTCTGTCCCAGCACAGTTTGTCACTAATAGACGAAGGCAGACGAGAGGAAACTGTTCACTCGCCACCGATGGCTGCTGCTGACAGACAGGGAGTACCATCCAGAGATGCTACAAGTAGCAGAGAGAAGGATGTAGTGACGCCAACTGACCCTCCAGACAAACCAGTAGCAGAGGGTACTGAAGATGAGACTTTCTTTCTGAGTAAGAATATTCCTGCAAAGCATCTTTTGGAGCTCCTTCAGAAAGATATTGGCATGCCAAGCAGCAGTAGTAGTGCTGTTTCCTCTGTCTCTGAGACCTCTGTGAAGGCTGCTGCATCTTTTGCCGAAGAATCTAAAAGCACTAAAGCTTCTAAACCAGACATCGATCAAAGCATGGTTAGAAGAGAAGGTCCTCCAGGTGAAGCTTCTCTTCTCCAGCAGCCGACACAACAGCCTGACAGAGATTTATACCCTGACCAATCACGAACATTGTCGTCTGAGGTCTGTAACATCACCATGGGGCTGCGCAGCACTAAACCTGATGAAAGTAGTGAGGTGTTACGCAGAGAATTGCTGTCTGAGGTAGAGAGGCGCAGCAGCCGTGAAGCCGAATCTAAAAACCAACAGCGAAAAAGTCATACACCACCCGGTCCATCTCTCACACCATATCCCACAGGGACGTCTGAAGGCAAGCCAAGTGTGACCAGAACAAATTTGGGTGGCCTGCAATGGACAGGGAAGTTTTCAGCAGGTGTGGAACGGGGTCACAGAGAGCAAGACCTCTGGTCCTCGGGGAACCAAACAGGGATTGATGGGTCCTACCTGGGTTTCCTTCCACAGTCTCAGTCCACTCCAGGTGTTTTTAAGGCCCCACCCAAATCCAGTGTCAAGGCTAAATTAGGGCAACTTTCTGCCATAGAATCCAATAAGGAGAACTCCTATCAGTCAAACACAGGGATCTCTCCACAGCCAGCTGTTCCTGAAGCTGATGTCCATCGCCCAGACACAGCAATACAGAGCCAAGAGGAAGCTACCTCTGCAAAAGTCCAGTCTCTCCCAAGTCTCAACTATATGCAGAAAGTAGACGCTTGGAGGGCAAATCAGAGTTCAGGCAAGTCGTCACTATTTGATAGCTTGGCCCTGCAAGGATTTTCTGGCATCTCTCCTAAAAAGAAAGCTTACGATGCAGTATCGGACCCCTTGAATCGCATCCTGAGTCAGCAGGTGAGGAGTTTACAACAGCCTCCCGTTTCAAGTGCTGCTAATCAGAATGTTACACAGAGCTCCTCCACAGCTCCCTCCGGCTCTTCCTCTAGAAGAGGGGAGGCGGTGGGCAGTGCTCCAAGTGACAACGATAACACTGGGTCTGCAACAAGACCCTCTGCTTCGCCCTTTGGCAGGTCACAGTCCCACTCCTCTCTTAGCACCATTGTCATGTCGGCCCAGAAAGATCAGCAGAAGACAATACCTGCAGAAGAAGAGAACAGTCAGATTCAGGGTGATGTCTATCATCAGCCAAGCGCCACGGTTCAGCCCTCGTCTCGCGTGAGCCTCGGTCAGTTCAGTGATGTGTCACTTGATCGAGATTTGACACTCTCAAGTTCCCAGGATAGTTACAACAGTGGAGTCAAAGTAGGAACTTCCATCGGAGCGTCTTCTGTTGTCAGCCTAGAGGTCGATAACTACACCCCGTACTGGACTTCAAAACTATCAACGCCCCCACCTCTGCCCAGGCCGCGAGAGCTCAACATTGAAGAACGAATCCCGGTAATTGAAAAAAAATGAAAATATTTATACTTGTAAACAACCATTGCATTTCTTTAAAATATTATTTAAATGATGTTTAGGACTGTAAACTTGTGTTATTGTTAATGCAGATTCAGTTCCAGCAGAGAATAAATTCGAAGATTTAGCAGATAATTTCATTCAGCATGCACAATGTGGTGAATTTAGGTAAAAATACTATAAAAGTGCAGAATTGTATTCCTGATTCTGATATATTCTGTATTTATTTTACCTGCAGTTGTATCTCCGTAACCTGGGTATTGATCAGTCTCCCTCAACAATTTTAACTCCATTCGCTCCCAGAGGGCCAATCAGAGAGCCTGAATTCTCTCCCACTGATCTCTGCACAATTAAAGGATCTGTTGGAACACCAACCAAGAGCACCGAACCCTCTGAAGGTACTGTTGCAACTGACGTTCTAAAGAGAAAACAGAACTGATATTTGAAGAGTACAGTTTTCATAGGTCCATAAAAATCTGACGAGAGTATCTAAAGGCTAAATTACCTGTAGTTCATCATACACTGCGTACATATGTACATACCGAAAAGTTATAGCATATTGTATTCCAAGTGTAAAGCCAAGTTGCATCTACTGTTCTTTGAAGATGAAAAAAAAATGTTGAATTTCGACCACTATGTAAAATCAGGCATTTTTTGAAAGGTGTCTACCAAATTGTTTTTGTATTTACACATTTCATTACAAGTCTGTGATTCTAATCCAATACACTTTTTGTCAAATTCAGTGAATAGCTCTTTGCGGTTTGCTTGTCCTTCTGTCTGTGCGCTGAAAAAGGTGTTCATACTCGGTCTGAGCCACTTTGTTTGTTTCCCATTTGAAGAGCTATGGCTCTGTATGAACATCATGTTTTATTTCAGAGCGCACACAAAACGGACAGCCAGCGGACCGTGGGGAGATATCCACCTTTAAATGATGAATGGATCATTTCTACCAACCGCTAATTGGCAAAAGTACCTTTATTGCCCATAATGAAGCAATATGGTTCATTAAAAGAATACTCTCATATTGTATTTTCAGGTGGCAGTCCCCATAAAAGAGAGTTTTCCAGGTGCAGCGTTCTGTCAGTGGACTCCAGTATATCCATACCGTTGAGCCTGGATAGTCTTGGTCCAGGTGTATCTATCCCAGAGCGGCCCAGGCGGGCTTCTCCTTCATCAGACACAGAAGCTCTCCGTAGTGAGCGCAGGCTGGCACCCTCCTCCCTGCCTGTTGAAGACTCTTATCCTTCCACCCAGCAACAGCACCTGGACAGCAGCTTAACCACCAGCCAGAATGCCATCCAGCTAAGAGACAGGTTTGACTCTGACCTCTCATTACCTACCAGGTCTAGGTGTGCGGAGAGAGACTTTGAGTCGCAAACAAGCCGTAGTTTGGCACAAAGTGCAGAAGATTCTATTGTTAGCTCCAAGGCCATGTTGGAGATTCATAAACTCCTCTCTCAGGCGGAGAACGTGTTATCTGCTGGGTCTTCTGAGGCTTCCTCAACCTCCCCTGCGGTGCCCCGTCCGCTCTCTGATGATGACATCTTTCTCTCCCTGAGGAAGAAAACCAGCAGACTCCAGGACTCCTCATTCTCCTCCTCCTCTGCTACTGAGGATCCCAGAACTCGATCGTCCCTGCTGTGGGCCAGGTCCTCATCTGACTCCATGCTGGCCTCAGAGAAACTGAGAGAAAACTTTATCGGTCGGGAGAGTTCATCGGGGCAACCTAATTATCCATCCACACAAGCTCTTGTTACTGCTACAGGTGCATACAGAAGACCACAAGATAGCACTGTTAGTAGAGGTGCAGGGTCGTCCCTTGTACTCTCCCAATCAGCCCGGCGGGCAGAGCCTGAGGGCTGCAGTGCTGCTCCCCCTGACAACACAGTCCCACCACAGCCACCAGTCAGCAATCCTTCACCTGTTTTAAATACACACCCGCTCACATCTACTCCTACAGACACAGCAAGTGTCACAGAGGAGGAAAAACAGACTACTCTGGAGGGTCCTGTACTGAGCAGCCCCCCCTCGCCCACCTTCGAGGACACTGATCAGGGAGTGATGAGTGATGGGAGCAGTGAGAGCTCGCTGGCAGTCAGAGTGGCCAAGTTACTGCAGAGTGAATCTCCGGCCACCATGGTGTCCAGTACTCCCAGTACCACTGACCAAGAGGAGAGCAAAGCCAGAGGTAAGTGGATTCACATGTTCAATTTTACACCCTATTCCTGAGGGATCATGGTGAAAGAACGATTAGAACATTCAAATACAAAAATAAAAAATCTTGCACGAATAAGCTATCTTCTGCACAGGAATAAAAGTTTCCATCTTGCAGAGTGGATTAAGCTGACGATATCAGGACAGCAGTGTGAGCCTCTGGAGTTGGACAAAGAAGACAGAAAGCGGATTGAAGAGATCAAGAGAGAGCTGCTGTTAAAAAATCCCATAAAGGTAAACCACTGATGGAAGAGCTATTTATCATTACACTTCACATAGCAATCAGTCTCATAATTATAAAAGCTTCATTTGTGCAATTTACTTAAATTTACTACATTTATAAAGTACTGTGAATTAACAATAATAAATGTTAAGCTTGTGACATATTTCCCTTTTTAAATCATGTAAATATTGACCAAAAAAATGTCATTTTGATGTCTGCTTCCAATCTCTGGACAGTCAAGGTCTCGTGCTTAAGGTAACTGGTGTTTTGCAGGCGTGGTGTGGCAACAAATGCATTTTTCATCTTCATCTGATCATTCCAATACACAGATATTTTCACATCGACGTGGAATGAAGCTAAGTAATGGGTGAGAGTGGTGTGAAAATGGTTGGCAAACGCTGCTTTCTTGTACGTATTATAACAATGGCTTGTATATCTGCCGCCCTGGGTCTTCCAGTTTCCCTTTTTGAATGACGAATACAGACTACCACCACCTGCTGGTGAGGAGAGTTATTTCATCTCACGCAGGTGCAGAGCGTACGTGGTAGTTGGCCGTCGGTTGGTGTGTCTGGGCCTTTAGACTTTTGGAAAAATTTAATTAAAACCTCCCAGTTATGTTTCCAATGCAAGTTTGCCGTGCTGTGATTTTTGGATGTTTGTGGTGGATGAATTAATTCACAGGGTCACATAAACTAGGACCTTGCCTGGTCTCACAGTTTGACACAGTTTTTGCTTCATCTTTCAGAGTCAGGGGAGCACAGATACAGAGAGCAGTGCAGCGTCCAGTGTTGGAGTCCAAAGGGAGCAGGATCCACCTCAGCAAGCGGAGACATTCAATCCTCTAGGTGTTGCTAACAACCAGCCATCCCAGCCACTACAGGGCCTCAGCACAGATCTCTCTGACTCCAGCCTGCAGCTTCAAAACCCTCCTCGCCCAGATCTAGAGGCTCAGATACGTGAGATCGCTGCCAGAGAAGGGGTAACCCTTCCTAGGACAAACCTTCAGGCCCTCACATCTATCACCATCGCCACTCGCAGGCGCTCCACCTCCCCCTCTCCCTCCACGTCGCCTGCACCTCCCCTCAGTCCAGCGCCAGAGCTGCTCCACCTGGCCGAGCTCTCCACAGGAGCAGTCGAACTTCCTGAAAGGCAGCTTCCCCCTATGGATGAAGAAGATGAGGCAGTGTTTGAACCAAGCAGTAGTCTTGACACCACAAACCAAAACCTGCCTTCTCCGTCAGCACCAGGGAATCAGAGGAGACAAGACGCTGTAGGAGGCCAGTTTGAAGAACCTCCCCCACCCTTACGGAGTTTAGATGGAGAGGATGTGAACGCTACAGAGGACAACACGCAATATTTCAAGCGAGATGACGAATTATCCATCCAGGACAGCTCTGTTTCTGGTGTTAGTCATGAAGCTGAACAGGCCACAGGTTCATCCACATCTGAATCCCCAGCCAGGACAGGTCACGTCTCACATGTCCATCTCACTCTGTCCCCGAAAGCCACCGATCACAGCTCGGACACTGCTGTCCTCTCCAGTCATGCTGATGCTGTTACGGGGCTGCCACGTAAAGAATTTGTCCCCCTCAGACACTCCTCTTCTGCTGCCAGCAGTCCGGACGAAGGTGTCGGTTTGTCCAGTCCACCAGAGTGGTGCGACGCCAGAGTGCCAAAAAGACAGCGGGTGCCTGAAAGACCAGAGACCTCCACCCTGTTCAAAACTGCTGTGCCTCAGGGAAGGAAGACCTCCACATCCACACAATCCTTTACACCTCGACACAGAGTTGTTGTGTCACCAAGACCTTTCACGACTACTGAAACACCAGGTAGGCTTGTTACGAAATTTTATAGTTTTATTGTACTGTACCCAGCCATTCACTGTGCCGTTTATCACATTATAAATGAGGGCAGAGTTCTAAACTAGAGGATAGATGAGAACATACTGTGTTAGTTTGTTTGTGTTTTGTAATATTTGCTTTCATCAGGCTACATATTCTGATGCCACATTCAAACTTGGATGATAAGATGTCAACATGGCTTTATTCAAAATGATATGTGGTAGGTAAAGATGATAGTATGTTCCTTCTCTCCTTACAGCAGTTCCTGTTCTGTTGCCTTACAAACCTCGTGGCAGTGAGGAACTTTTCTACGTCCCTCAAACAGAAGCTGACTTTTCCACCACCGACCCTTCTGACACCACCATGGAGAGCTCCCATACAGGTACATTCGTCTCAAATATGATTTTATTGAGCAACGTAGATCATATTGAACATAGTAAAAAGAAAAATGACATTCAGTACAGCCCTACTGATTGAACATAGTCAAGTCAGCACACTGACACACTGACAGCTGTTGTTGCCTGTTGGGCTACAGTTTGCCATGTTATGATTTGAGCATATTTTATATGCTAAATGCAGTACCTGTGAGGGTTTGTGGACAATATTTGTCATTGTTTTGTGTTAATTGATTTCCAATAATAATGTATGTATAATATATACATACATTTGCATAAAGCAGCATATTTGATGTTGATAAGAATATTAAATACATGACAAATCTCCCTTTAAGGTACATTTTGAACAGATAAAAAAACGTGATTAACTGCAATTAACAATTTTAATCGATTGACAGCCCTACTAGTAATGTTTAAAATTATTTCAAAAAATGGTGTATAAAAATGAAAAATATCTAATAGATAAGAAAAATAATGCATGTGTCAAATTAATATCCTGAAGGAAAATGGTATTTGAAAATAACCGGACAGCTTTTGCATCTTGCAACTGACTGGACTGAAGCATCGGAAATAGTAAAAAAAAAAAAATGAAATTAGAAATTGAGGAGTTTATCAAATCCAGAGAATTGAATTGTCAGTTGAATGAGGAGGCTCTGCTCTCATTTCCCCTGAGCCTGTATGGGTAGCAGCTGGTCTATTGTAACATACACCAGGCAGTGCATTAATTATTCATGTTCGGGGGCTGAGTGAGACAAAGGCAGAGCTGGGGCCCCAGCAGAGAGACCGAAGGAGAGAGGGGACTGTAGACTCCATATCTTTGAATATCTCCTGTTCATTACTCGCAAAAAATTAACGATTTTGGCCACTTTTCCAGCAGTGTTCTTCATCTGGTATCTTGGTTTAACCGTCTCTGAGTAGCACTCGTCATCAGATAACAAGCCACTTTTGAATTCTGACCAGGCTCAGACGACGCTGTGCCCCCACGCTTCAGCAGTGAGGTCCTCGGGCACCGAGACGCTGGCTTGGACCGTGGAGTCACCATCAGACACTCAGAGGGCATCTACAGCAAGAGGCTGAAAACAACCACCTTCAAAATGCACGAGCCGGGACACAGAGGTGAGCTGAACATGCACACAAACAGAATGCATACTCATTAAGTTGTATTGTGTTAAATACATGTGTGAAACAAGAATCATCTGTCCTTCATGTCATTAATCATTAATTTGTGCATATTTCACTCTGATTAAATAAAATTAATATAATAGAAACATTCCAAATGTAAATGTACTGAGGTGAAAGGGACATTGTTAATCTGTGTTTAACAATGCAGAAAAATAAAACTTTTTGGTAAGAGGTGTGAAATACAGTGGGGAGGATTATGTGTAAACACTTCCCAATGGATCAGAAGTTTTTATGCCTCTGCGAAAGCCGTGGCTGGAGGCATTATGTTTTCAGGTTGTCCGTCCGTACCATTCTCGTGAACACAATATCTCAGGAATGCCTTGAGGGAATTGTATTACATCTAGCACCAACGTCCACTTGGACTCACTCAAGGATGAACTTATTAGATTTTGGTGGTCAAAGGTCACTGTGACCTCACAAAATATGTTTTTGGTCATAACTCAAGAATTCATATGCTAGTTATGACAATTTCACACAAATGTCTAACAGGATAAAATAATGAAGTGATGACATTTTGGACAGACATGGATGTAAACTGCAACTTGTCTGGTTGGGCAGTAATTCTAGTTTATATTTGGGTTGGATCCAGAAGAACACAATAAGATCGATAGATCTAGTTTTTCTGTATGCGTGAAGATCTTACTGGACTTTTACTTACACTTACAGACTAAACAACAAAGTATTAAACAATAGGCTTTGCAAATGGTTATTTTATGTATATTAAAAGAAAAACAGCATATGTTTAAAAAGGTTTGGGCAGCTTTTATTGTTTTTATGAAGTGTATGGAGGAGGAATGAATGCTCCTTGGTGTAAACCTTGCAGCATGTTTTGTGTGAGCTCTCAAGACGATGGCTGTGTTCGAAAACGCATATTAACGTCCTACTTACTACATACTCAGTCTGTATGCCTGCTAAATAAACGATTACTGTAAGTATGCCACCAGCAGACTGTTCACACAGAAGTAAACTCAAGCAATACGTCTTCTTTGCATCACATGACTGATCGTATACTGTAGATCATGATGTTACCGGTCTGAGCTACCGCTGAATGAAAATTGTTTATCAAAAATATAAATCAACATTACCTCTTCCACTCAATTTAATATTTTCCAGTATTATTTTAAGGCAAATTAACAGTATTAAATACATTTTGTATTAAATGTGTTTTCTACAGTACATTACATGTGAGTGCCCGCGTTTTTCCTCTTAACTGTACCTTGACATAACTCACCATCATTCGTAATTATTATCATTATTATCCATCAATTACTTATTTAAACTGTCTGCCTCCCAGTCCGCCACTGGACAGTCTGAAGAGCCATAATGCATTTTGGGACAGTTGTGTGTGTCCAGTAAAGCTTGTCTCTTACTCAGAAATTCTTGCTAATCTAGTATACAGCCAAGCATTTCTCACATACACAAAATCCACATACTATGCAGTTGGAACGCACTACATACTCAATTTTACGTCATCCTTAGTATGAATAGTTGGTTAGTATGCAAATTTTCACACAGGAAGAGAAGTTAATTGAAGAAATATTATTTTTGATACTTTTATTTTCAATTTAGGAAAGTTTTATTAGGGATTTAAATAATGTGTTTGTAAAACAACTTATTCTTGGTGTTCTATGTTTGTTTTTAAATGTCTTAATGTGGGATTTTGTTTACACAGCTTTGCTTTGTTTTTCTGTATGTTTTTTTTTGTACATGAGGCAATGATTGATACATATATTGTTTCGAAAAAGTGTGTTATCCTAATTCTTAACACATATTATCTGTCTCTCCTCATAGATGTCTCTGTATCAACAGATGGACCTTCACAAACAAGTGTGACTGAAGCTCCAAAGCCGTCTCCTCAGGTATCGGTTGCCTTTACCAGAGTGCCTTTATCGAGCAACCGAGGAGCCTCTAAGAGAGACCAGGGGACCAGCCCAGTACAGTTCCCCAGTTATGAGCAACCACAGCCAAGCCGTGTGAGATTTCAACCAGTTCTTGTGGACATGGACTATAACGAGGTGAGCCATCACCTGGACCAAAGCTCAGTCCGTCAGGCAGGAGGGGAGCGAGACCAGGAGAGGAGGGACTCTCACCTCCCTCACCCCAACGCCCAGCAGAGCAGCAGCACTCTGGACCAGCTGTGGGAGAGGTTCTGTGATCGGTGGAGCCTGGAGGAGTCCAGACCAACCAATGATAGAGAGGCATCACTGCTGGAGCGGCTTGAACGCTTGTCCCGTCTTATTCATAACACAAGGAGTACTAACATGTCAGAACTACGAGAAGAAAAGCTGGGAAGGAGGGGAGAAGATGCTACGGGGAAAGGAATAAAGGATATTGGAGGGGAGAAGAGGAGCGTAGGTTGTGAGGCCAGAAAAATGGAGAGGAAAGTCAGAAGAGGTAGAGCGGTTGAAGGTGAACCTCCCGTCCCTCATCAGGCCTGGACACAGAAGCTGCAGGTAGAGGAAACTTCTCAACCTGCAGACGAGGACTCCTTCACCTCCAGCTTCTCTCAGGGATCCTCACAGATTCAGCACCTCTATCCTGCAGACAGAGACGAGTCGGAGACCTTGTCCACGGTGTCCGGCTCCATGTCCACCGTGGACACGGCGCGGCTGATCCGAGCCTTCGGCGCCCACCGAGTCCAGCACCTGAACACGAGCTCCAGCCTCAGTAAACTGTACAACACCATCAACAAGCAGAAAGAAGGGAGGGAACAGAGGAGAGGAAGAAACAAAGAGCCGCCTCACATCATCACACTGTCGGAGACCACCGATACTGATGAATCCACCGTAAGTTTATCTCCATATTATTGCCCTCATTCTCATTCTGAAGTAAAGCTAATTTAATTACAGATGTATAAGGATAACCCTATTTATGTACCAAGTGCAATAAACAGCTCTTTCAGGCCGTTACCCTTCAAAGTTTGTGGATTTGAGGAAAAAAAAGGAGATGGAGAGTTTAGGAAATCCTTTTTACTTAAAACGTATCACCAAGCTTCTTCAGTATACCTTCCTCTGTCCAAGCATCAGCACTATTTGAGAAAAAATGTGTGAATTACCAGAAATTCTTGGCTGACGAGATCAGTCAAAAAGTCTAGTCTTTGTGTTTTTATCTGTTTTAATATCTTGATCCAAGATGTGCCAGTTTTGAGCTGCTAAAGAGGAACTTGAAGATCATTTGAATGTCTTTGAATTTCATATCTGATTGTGGAATTTTGAATAAATCAAAAAAAAGTATGTAGGTTGCATTGTTGCAGAGGTGTTTGATTCATGAGTCCCAGTAAACAATTTGAGCAGCACGCACAACACCAGGACCCTGAAACTGAAGCAGCTGGATGGAATTCAGACATCTTTAATTTATTATGTACACCTCTGCTTTTCCTTCTGTGGCATGTCAAAATGTCTTCTGTGAAAAAACCCTATGTAGGAGCACAGACTTAAGTGACACACCAATATAGTGAGCTATAATTTCAGTTATTGAACAGATCTAAATGTTTGATGTCCTTTCATTGGTCTTCAGGTTGCTGATCCTACAACATCAACCAGCAGTTACACCCTCCCGTCACACCGCGGCCCCTCCAGGACTCTGGCAGCCAAGAAGGCTGTTAAACTGGTCAGCAGAGGCATCCAGGCAGGTCAGAATGACATTTTAATAATATCAATGTAAATGTAGCTCAGCAGCTAATCTGTAACCAAAAATATTAACTGACAAATGGTTAAACAACATTATACATACAGTAGTAAAGTTGCAATGAAAATGATTCTTTAAGATTCATCACACTGTTGTTTTCTTTTTGGTCAGGTGACCTGGAGCTTGTCAGTAATGGGACTCGACGCCACACCAGAGATGTTGGGACCACATTCCCTTCTCCTGATGAAGCCAGAACTGCCAGGCAGATCGAATCTTCCTCATCCAGCTTAGAGAGAGGAAGAGGAGGGCGGAGGAGTCAGGGGTTACAAAAACAGAGAAAGAGCAAGAGAAGCCTGCCGAAGACCTACCCTGAAGGTACGTCAGACTACAAATAAGGTGTCTGCTCTTTACTGTAGGAACAGGTTATTGTTTTATACCAGAGTATAATTAAATTCTTGAATTGATATCAGTGGTTTGAATTTCTCTGGTCATTTCCAGGTGTTTCATGGTTCATCTCTGCTGACGACCTGAGGTCAGAGGCGAGGAAGGAGAACCGGCCAGAGGAAGAGGAGTCGACGTGGAGGCCGAGCACCACCTGGTTTGAGCCGTACAGCAGAATGAATCCATGGAGAGAACCGCTGAGACAGAGACAAGTCCACGAAGACAGAAACAAACATCATGCTGAACCCGATTTAAATCCAAGAACCAAAACGATTTCCTCTGGTCTGGCACGTATCTCTCTCCAGGTTGGTTCGTCTTTTTTTTTACAAAACATTTACACTAACAGGTTCTTCGTTTGGACAACTGTTTATTTGTACATTTAAGAAGTGAGAGAGGAAAGTGTTGTTTGCGATGGGAAAATATATTTCAGGTTCCTTGACAGGTTTGGCTACAGTACATATGACAAATTAAAAAAAAAAATCCAAGTTTTGTACTTTTACAAAATTTGGCTTTGATTTAAATAAAAAGAAAAACATTAAAAGTATTTCCCTGTTACATTAAAGGTAGCTAGCTAGTGGGGCTCCAATGCACTAACATGCACTAAAAAATGACTTTTTAGGGCCTTAAAGATAAAATATTGGGTGTCCATTCTGATATAAGGCTTTTATTTTACCATCATAAGAAGCAAAAACGACAGTAGTAGTAGTAGTAGTATGGTGCCCTTTTAAATCTCTTACTATTGACTGTTTTTGTGATTTAAAATCATTAATGTTCCCCCTCAATCCTGCAGGAGGCGCTGGAGATGCGTCGTCCAGAGTTCATCTCTCAGTCCAGGCGGAGGGTGGTGCGCCTGGCTCTGCAGGTGGAGGAGAGGAAGCTACAGGAAGTCTTCAGCAGAGAGAGAGAGGAACTCTTCAGCCGGCCTGGAGGACCCGGGAGGCTGCTGAGGCCTGCAGGTACTCAACCACAAACACCAGGAGGGAACAACAAGCCCGCTGGATACTGTAGCACTCTATTTTTAGTGTGCAGAGGTGTTGCTGATGTTCTGTCTGACAGCTACATAGCTTATATATCCAGATAACCATTAAAGACCGCTACTGTTTATACTGTATGTGTTATTTTAAAAACTGGACTGATGACTTTTACTTTTGTGTGTAAAGGCACCGCTCTGCTCAGGAGGGCTGTTCCCAGGAAGGAAATGATACAGAGATCCAAACAGTAAGATTTTCATTTGCTTTGTTTTGAATATAAAAAATGTAAATTAATAAGAATGATTCATTATCCTAACAACAAATAGTATCAATACTTTCGTAATGATACTAAAGACAATCTAGGGTGATTTTTTTCCCCCCCAATTCGTACCACAAGCTTTAAAAATAATAAATAAATCAAAGCCAGTAAGAAACATTAATTGGTACATTGTACTAGAGTCTGAAAAATTATCATTTGACCCAAGACTGCTTATTCGGACTTGGACTGGATTTAACATTGATGCTAGTGTTTTTAAATGGTTAAAAGATAAAGATATTTATAGTTGTAGGATGACGTCATGACTGCACTATTGATTTGATATTGTAATAAATGATTTGGGAACTAATAACATACTGACATTTAAACGTTTAGGCATTGTGAGTATTGTGATATGATGTTCTACATCATCAGTGGTACAGGTGAAAGTAAAACTGGTGCTACAGTTTTACTTTTGCTTAATATAGATGTTGCAGAATATTAAGTTTTTGCTTTTGCAAACTTTTTGTCTCAACACCGTCTCTTCTCCAGAATTTATGAGAATCTTCCCGAGGTTCAGAGGAGGAGAGAGGAGGAAAGAAGAAAAGCAGACTATCGATCCTACCGGCTGAACGCTCAACTCTACAACAAGGTACGACACAAACCGCTGTTCACATTCACAAAGTACAAAATTCATCTGACAAATTTACTTTAAGAGCTGGTTTTATATCAAAGTGGCTGGCAGACAAACTTTGTTCAATAATTTGATTAATACAAATTAATGAACAAATTGTTTTCTGTCTTTCAGAGAATCACTAACCGCGTCCTGGGCAGAAGAACAGTGTGGCAGTGATCAAACTTTTTTTTTTTTTTACTGTAGATTAAATCAGTGTTGTGAAAACATTTTTCCAATTTTAATAACAAAACTACCTAACTTAACTAAAATACTTTTTATTTATTTGCGAACAAATTTTTTAAAGTTGATATTTGAAAGATTATGTTGAAAAGTAGAATTCTACTCATTGGATAAATATTTTTTAACTTTTTTCCTACTTGAAGACGAGTGAAACGTTTTAAAATTGGTTAAACTTGAAAATGTGTTTTAATGTAAGAAATAAACCAGATTCTTCAACATTTTCACTAAATTCCATGTTTTGATTGAAGACAGTGAAGGCTGACAGAGATACACTGGCTTAAATGTCTTTATTGATCGGTTATCGGTTGTGCAAGAGCAGGAAGCCACACGAGGAAAAGGTAAGACAAGTTAGACAAGCTGCAGATTCAGTACATCAGCTGCACAGATAAATAACATCATGAATAAATAAGAGCATTTCCCTCTTAAACTACAGATATGTAGATGCGCATTAATTAAATTAATTATAAAATAAAACTTCAAGTTATGACAATATTGTGTAAACATAAATAGTCTAACAAATCATTAAATAAAACAATTAGCATGGATTAATAAACTAAAAGCCTTTTAAAAAATCAGCCATGGCAAACGTGGTGAAGAGAAACAGATTCTTTGGCAAAAGATGTAGTTTTGCTTTAAATGAATTTTGGTCTAAACAAATCAAACATAAGGCAGGTGACCGCTCTTTACCACAAGGCTCTCTGCAGGTTTAAGGCTCGGACGAACTTTGAAACAGCAACAGGAATCTCAGCAGAACAAAGGTAACACACACATTTTCTGGATTTTTGTAACTTTACCAATACAACCAGCGCGTCATTTATACCGAGCATGTAAAAGTAGACGGTAACAACTTACTGGAATTTACACCACAAGTGTAATAAATACTAAATAATTTAAACCATATAATGCTTCATCTGAGTTTTTAAATAAACATGAAAAATCTGCAAAAGCAAAAGAATTTCATCCGCGTTTTACACAGTAAATCCCTTGAGGTTAATCAGCTTTTTTTTTTTTTCTTCTGTGCAGTCCACAAAGTTTTAATCAAACCACAGAGCGAAATACAAAATCCTCAACACATTCTGGAGTTTGCTTACATGTTAACTTCATTGCTAAAATGATCCGTGAAATAAAATTACATCCAATCAAAGCGAATGTGCAGGATTTCGTTCTCCTCTGTGGTTTCTCCCATCACTTAGGACTTGTTATATGTGCAAAAAGTCTCTTTGATCAAACCACAGTAAAATATCCGCTACTTTAAATGGACAAACCTATTATTTTCAGTATCATCTCTAAATCACATATCCTTCTTTCCCTTTAAACAGTTAAGTTATAAAAATGGAGCGCACAACAGTGACACCTGATTAAAAACTTTACATCAGTAATGATCCTTCTAATACTGTATAGCTTTAACAGTGTAACATAGAAACGTGGAGCAACATCCAATGTTCAGGCCTAATAATATCAACCACACTGTGCCGGTTTCACACCGGGGCCAAAGAGGAGTTTTATAAATATTCTACAACTAAAAAAAATCAGTGAATCTGGGCAGCATGCAGCAGTGCAGTTATGAGTATCGCTACTTCTTTTTCTGTCCATAAAACTAAATTAATAGGCGTGTAAAATATGAGTGTGGAGTTGTGATTGCCTCACTTATAAGTCTATAATTTACAATATTCAGGGCTATAGTCAAGAGAACAGCAGTTTAATCCAAATCACTTCAAAAACCAAGTTAAGCTTATCTGATTTTGATTTAAGACCAATGAAAGAAAAATCTGAAACGCCTGAAAGTCTCCAATTTTGTCATTGGGAAGTTTTACAGTGAGGAAAAGGAGATATTTGATAGTAGTAGTTTTAATGTTTAGATGTATATCACTAAATAGATATGCTGCTTTCCTGGTCTAAAGTGGAATTTACTTAAATATTTTCAGAAATTTACAACTGTAGTTAGACCTACACGTAGTAATTATCTACATTAAAAATTAATCTCCGGATTATATTCTTTATTAATTGTGTTGTCGATAAAATGCTAGAAAACTGTGAGAAAATCGCATTATAATTTACTAAAATCTTAAGAGGCATCTTCAGATTTCTTGTTTTGTTTTGATAAACTGTCCAAAACCCAAAGATATTCAGTTTGCTGTAGTATATGATAAAGAAAAGCAGCAAATCCTCACATTTGAGAAGCAGTTATCAGTGAATGATTGGCATTTTTGAGTGAACCAATTATCAAAATTTCTCCTAATTGTCTCTAGATTGAATAATCAATACCAAACAAATTCTAGAAATCCCAAATCCAAAGTGATCTTGAGATTAAACTGGTCTCAAACTACAGCCCTGACTGTCACAGATCAACTTGCTTTTCAAAGAAGATAAAGATAATTTCCTGCAGGTTGTAATCTCTCCACTAGAAATACCTCCTGGTTTGACTTGATTGGCCCTGGAGTGGAAGCCAGGCTGCCAAGCTGATGATGATGATGCTGATTGGTGGTGGTGGTGGTGGTGTGTAGGTGCAGCAGGCAGGATCGCAGGTGGAGTTTAGGTCCGCAGCAGACTGTGAACTCTCTGCAGCTGAGACTGTGACAGGACGAGGCGGTGGACCTGCTCCTGGCCTCGGGTACACGGCACCATGACCCGACCCACCAGCACCGTGTCACCCTGCTTCTCCTCCTTCGCCTGAAGACAGAGAAGGGTTCAGTTCAAGAGTGTGGTAAGATCTTTTTCACTTTTACATCCCCTACTCTGTTCTTTGAGATGTCACACTTTGGGGCAAGTCATAGTCAAGTCAGCACACTGCGTCTCGAGATAACTTCTGTTATGATTTTAAATTGATCGTTGTTGCCTGTTGGGCTTGAGTTTGCCATGTTATGATTTGAGCATATTTTTTATGCTAAAATTGTTGTCATTGTTTTGTGTTGTTCATTGATTTCCAATAATAAATATATACATACATTTGCATAAAGCAGCATATTTGCCCACTCCCATGTTGATAAGAGTATTAAATACTTGAAAAATCTCCCTTCAAGGTACATTTTGAACTGATAAAAGATGTGCGATTAATTTGTGATTAATCACGATTAACTATGGACAATCATGCGATTAAATATTTTAATCGATTGACAGCCCTGATAAAAAAAAAAAAATCTGACTGTTTTACAGCTGCAGAATAATTCAACTAAGTAATTACAAATAAATATTTTAAAGGTTACCAATTGTCAAATACAGTGTTGGTATGAGATGGTAAAGCTTCAAAATATGCACCAAACTTTCACACTGTGAAATAATTGGTGATCTTTCTCTGACAGATGTGAAGCTCTTACCTTAACAAACGAGGTCGAAGGGAACGTCGCAAAATCAGACGAGACTCGAGCTCCAGGTTGCTGGTGGACGACGTGCTCTGCTACTTCGTCCTGACAGGGTGGAAAGAAAAGAGAAGACACGTGGAGGAGGACATTTAAAACTGCTATTGAATCAGCCTGTAAGGTGAGTTTTTCAAGGGTGGTAGCATGTATACAGTAATGGGAGCTGTCTTTTGCACCATTTGAATGAATGCGATTCATAATTTTTGTTTATGCTCTTTTGTTTTAAAGCCTTGTTGCATACAGTCGTATAGATGTGTTCACTGTTGAGTGTGTGTGTGTACCTTCAGTCTGCCCAGAGTGTCACTCAGGGACTGTAATCTAGCCGTCTGTTCCAGGAGCTGAGCACCAGGAGTCACTGCAGGACCAACAAAAACACATCTGTTATTCATACAGGGAGCAATACGTAGTACGTCATAAAAAAAGGTAATTTTATGACACTATACTATCGACATAATATCTACGAATTTTTTGACGTACTAAACTATGTTTTTTTTGTTTTTTCTTTTTTACATATTACACTGACTTTTTTCTTTTCTTTTTTTTACTTTTTTCGACATACTGTACTATGACTTTTTTTTATACCTTTTTTGACATACTATACTATGACTTTTTCCGACTTACTACACCGATATTTTTATTACTTTTGTTGACATACTATACTGACTTTTTTCGACATACTACACTATGACAAAATATTTATTTTATTTAATGAGGCATCTGTTAAGAGTCATAAGAACCTAATTGACAGTTTTTTTTTCTCTGCTTCATTGCAGTAAAACACTTCCAAGTCCTTTGCTGTAGCAAACCCTAACTGTGGCAGCACGGAGGAGTCGGAGAGAGACAGCCCCAGACAACTGACCTCTGAAAGCAGCCTCAGAGTGTGTGTAAATGATCATCACTCACAAGGACGCCATGAACAAAACAAAGGACTGAGAGGAGAGAGCGATGTAAAAGTGAGTCAACATACTATACTATGACTTTTTTTCGACATACTATGACTTTTTTTTTATTTTTTTCGACATACTATACTATAACTTTTTTTGAAACATACTACACTATGACTTTATTTATTTTTTCGACATACAATATTATGACTTTTTTTTCGACATACTGTACTATGACTTTTTTTTATTTTTTCGACATACTATACTATGACTTTTTAAAATTTATTCGTCATACTATACTACGACTTTTTTTATTTTTTCGACAGACTATACTACGACTTTCTTTAATTATTTCGACATACTATAATATGACTTTTTGATTTTTTCGACATACTACTATGACCTATTTGATTTTTTTCGACATACTTTACTATGAATTTTTCTTTTATTTTTTCGACATACTATACAATGCCTTTTTGTTATTGTTTCGACATACTATACTATGGTTTTCTTTTATTTTTTCGACATACGATACTATGACTTTTTTTTATTTTTTCAACAAACTATACTATGACTTTTTTTAATTTTTTGATGTATTATACTATGACTTTTTTTTATTTTTTCGACATACTGTACTATGCCTTTTTTATTTTTTCGAAATACTGTACTATGACTTTTGTTTTTACTTTTTTGACATACTATAATACGACTTTCTTTTATTTTTTCGACATACTATACTATGACTTTTTTTTTTTCGACATACTGTACTATGACTTTTTTTTATTTTTTCGACATACTATACTATGACTTTTTAAATTTATTCGACATACTATACTATGACTTTTTTTTTTCCGACATACTGTACTATGACTTTTTTTTATTTTTTCGACATACTATACTATGACTTTATTTTCAACATACTATATGACTTTTTCTTGACATACTATGACTTTTTATTTTTTCGACATTATACTACGACTTTCTTTTATTTTTTCGATATACTATACTATGTCTTTTTTTTATTTTTTCGACATACTATACTTTTTCGACATACTATACTATGACTTTTTTTTCAACATACTATAATATGACTTTTTCTTGACATACTATGACTTTTTGTTATTGTTTCGACATACTATACTATGACTTTTTTGATTTTTCAACATAATATACTATGACTTTTTTTTCAACATACTATACGATGACTTTTTTTAATTGTTTCGACATACTGTACTATGACTTTTGTTTACTTTTTCAACATACTATACTATGACATTTTAATTTTTTCGACATACTATACTATGACTTTTTTGATTTTTTTGACATACTATCCTATGGCTTTTTGTTATTGTTTCGACATACTATACTATGACTTTTTTTTTTTTTTCGACATACCATACTATGACTTTTTGATTTTTTTGACATACTATACTATGACTTTTTGATTTTTTCGACATACTATACCATGACTTTTTGTTCGATATACTATACAATGACTATTATAAATTTTTTCGACATACTATACTATGACTTTTTAAAACCAAATTTTCGACATACTATAGTACGACCTTTTTTTCATAAAATTTACGACATACTGTTGTATGACTTTCTTTCATAAAATTTAGACATACTATACTATGATCTTTTTTTCATAAAATCTTCGACATGCTATAGTATGACTTTTTTTTCAGAAAATCTTCGACATGCTATAGTATCACTTTTTTTTTCATAAAATTTACGACATGCTATACTATGACTTTTTTTTACACAAAATTTTCGATATACTATTCTGAATACTTTTTAATAAAATTTAGAACATACTAAACTTTGACTTTTTTTTCACAATATTTTCGACATGCTATAGTATGACTTTTTTCATGAAAATTTTCGAAAAATATTCGTAAAAAAATGTCATAGTATAGAATGTCGAACATTTTCATGAAAAAAGGCATAGTATAGTCTGTCGATTAATTTGGTGGAAAAAAAACTCAGTTTAAAATTTCGAACATTTTCTTGAAAAGTCATAGTATAGCATGTCTTTTTTCATGAAAATTGACGAAATTTTAAACTGAGTTTTTTTTCCACCAAATTAATCGACAGACTATACTATGCCTTTTTTCATGAAAATTCTCGACATTCTATACTATGACTTTTTTTTACGAATATTTTTCGAAAATTTTCATGAAAAAAGTCAAACTATAGCATGTCGAAAATATTCGTAAAAAAATGTCATAGTATAGAATGTCGAAAATGTTCATGAAAAAAGGCATAGTATAGTCTGTCGATTAATTTGGTGGAAAAAAAACTCAGTTTAAAATTTCGAAAATTTTCATGAAAAAAGACATGCTATACTATGACTTTTCAAGAAAATGTTCGAAATTTTAAACTGAGTTTTTTTTCCACCAAATTAATCGACAGACTATACTATGCCTTTTTTCATGAAAGTTTTCGATTTTCTATACTATGACATTTTTTTACGAATATTTTCGACATGCAAAAGTATGACTTTTTTCATGAAAATTTTCGAAAAATATTCGTAAAAAAATGTCATAGTATAGAATGTCGAACATTTTCATGAAAAAAGGCATAGTATAGTCTGTCGATTAATTTGGTGGAAAAAAAACTCAGTTTAAAATTTCGTCAATTTTCATGAAAAAAGACATGCTATACTATGACTTTTCAAGAAAATGTTCGAAATTTTAAACTGAGTTTTTTTTCCACCAAATTAATCGACAGACTATACTATGCCTTTTTTCATGAAAATTTTCGATTTTCTATACTATGACATTTTTTTACGAATATTTTCGACATGCAAAAGTATGACTTTTTTCATGAAAATTTTCGAAAAATATTCGTAAAAAAATGTCATAGTATAGAATGTCGAAAATTTTCATGAAAAAAGGCATAGTATAGTCTGTCGATTAATTTGGTGGAAAAAAAACTCAGTTTAAAATTTCGAAAATTTTCATGAAAAGTCATAGTATAGCATGTCTTTTTTCATGAAAATTGACGAAATTTTAAACTGAGTTTTTTTTCCACCAAAATAATCGACAGACTATACTATGCCTTTTTTCATGAAAATGTTCGACATTCTATACTATGACATTTTTTTACGAATATTTTTCGAAAATTTTAATGAAAAAAGTCATACTTTTGCATGTCGAAAATATTCGTAAAAAAATGTCATAGTATAGAATGTCGAAAATTTTCATGAAAAAAGGCATAGTATAGTCTGTCGATTAATTTGGTGGAAAAAAAACTCAGTTTAAAATTTCGAAAATTTTCTTGAAAAGTCATACTATAACATGTCGAAAATATTCGTAAAAAAATGTCATAGTATAGAATGTCGAAAATTTTCATGAAAAAAGGCATAGTATAGTCTGTCGATTAATTTGGTGGAGAAAAAACTCAGTTTAAAATTTCGAACATTTTCATGAAAAGTCATAGTATAGCATGTCTTTTTTCATGAAAATTGACGAAATTTTAAACTGAGTTTTTTTTCCACCAAATTAATCGACAGACTATACTATGCCTTTTTTCATGAAAATGTTCGACATTCTATACTATGACATTTTTTTACGAATATTTTTCGAAAATTTTCATGAAAAAAGTCATACTTTTGCATGTCGAAAATATTCGTAAAAAAATGTCATAGTATAGAATGTCGAAAATTTTCATGAAAAAAGGCATAGTACAGTCTGTCGATTAATTTGGTGGAGAAAAAACTCAGTTTAAAATTTCGAACATTTTCATGAAAAGTCATAGTATAGCATGTCTTTTTTCATGAAAATTGACGAAATTTTAAACTGAGTTTTTTTTCCACCAAATTAATCGACAGACTATACTATGCCTTTTTTCATGAAAATGTTCGACATTCTATACTATGACATTTTTTTACGAATATTTTTCGAAAATTTTCATGAAAAAAGTCATACTTTTGCATGTCGAAAATATTCGTAAAAAAATGTCATAGTATAGAAAATCGAAAATTTTCATGAAAAAAGGCATAGTATAGTCTGTCGATTAATTTGGTGGAAAAAAAACTCAGTTTAAAATTTCGAAAATTTTTTAACAATTAATTCGAAAATATTGAAAAAAATAATTGATTCAAATTTAAAAAAAGATATTTAAACTTTTTTAAAAATAAATTTTAAATGAAATTTTTTTTACAAATTAAATATTAATTTTTTCATAAAATTTCGACATTCTATATACATTTTTTAAAAATATTTTAAAATTTTTAAAAATCAATTTTATCGAAAATTTCGGAAAAAATGTCATAGTATAGAATGTCGAAAATTTTCATGAAAAAAGGATAATAGTCTCGATTAATTTGGTGGAAAAAAAACTCATTTATTTAAAATTTCTAAATCTACTTTCATGAAAATATGTAAAAAAATTTTATAAAATTCGAAATTTTATGAAAAAGTTTCACTAATATTAATGTGTCAAAAAATTTTAAAATTTTCATTTTTGAAAAATGCTAATAGACTTTTTATAAATTTTCGAAAAAATAACGTTTATTTCAAAATTATGAAGAATCTACTTTTTAAAAAGCTAAATCTTATTAATTGTGAAAATTTTATTAAAATATTTAATTTCATGAAAATTTTAAAAAATTCAAAAAATTCATATATGAAGTCGAAAATTTTAAAAAAGATTATATTGCGTTAATTTGTAAAAAAAAATTTTAAAATTTCGAAATTTTCTAAAATCATATATAGCATTTCAAAATTTATAAAAAAAATTTAAAATCGAAAATTTTCAAAAAAGAAGTATACTATATTTGTGAAAAAATCATTAAATTCAACATTTTAGAAAATATGAAAATTTTTAAAAATTACAATTTTATGATTTTCACAAATGTAAAAAAACTAGTAAATTTGAAAATTTTCATAAAACTATATCATGTTTTTTAAAATTTTGAAAATTTTCAAAAATTTTCATACTTATTAGATTTTTTTAAAATTGAAAATTTTCGAATTTTTTACAAATTATTACAGTCTTACTAATTTTCATGAAAAATCAATTTATCGAACATTTTCTAAATATTTATAGATTTATAAAAATTTTTTGCAAATGAAAATATTTGTCAAAAATTATAAAAACTAATTTTTAAAAAATTGAAGTCTATGATAATTTTTTAGAAAATCGAAAATTTTAAAATTAAAATTTTAAGCAATTTCAAAAATTCATTTAAATTGAAATTTTAAAAGATTTTAAGCTTATAATTTTGAAAAAATCATTTAAAAAATTTTAAAATTATAGAAATTTTTAAAAATTGAAAATTAATGATTTTTTTTCAAAATTGATAAAGACTATTAAATTTTTCAAAAATTTAATCTATTATGAATTTTGAAATATTTTAAAATTTAGAAAATTTCGAAAATTTCAGGAAAAATTGAAAAAAAGTCATAGTATAATTAAATTTTCAGAAAAAAGGCATAGTATAGTCTATTTTGGTGGAAAAAAACTCAGTTTAAAATTCGAAATTTTCGAAAAGTCATATATAGCATGAAATTTTCTAAAAAAAATCATTTAATGAAAATTTTTTAAAAAAGATATTTGCATTATATTTCATGAAAAAATACATTTAATTCGAACATTTTTTAAAAATTATAGATTTTTTCAAAAATTAATTAAATGATTTTTTCACAAATTATAAATAACTCATTTTTCAAAATTTCGAATCATACTATATTTTTTTCGAAAATTTTAAAAAAATTTCATAAAATTTTGAACGAAAATATTCTAAAAAAATGTCATATATAGAATGTCGAAAATTTTGAAAAAAATATATAGCTGTCGATAATTTGTAAAAAAACTCAGTTTAAAATTCGAAAATTTTAAAATGAGTTTTTTCAAATTAATCGAAATAAACTGCCTTTTTTCATGAAAATTTTCGAATTCTAAACTAGAATTTTTTTACGAATATTTTCGAAAATTTTATGAAAAGTAATTTTTGAAATTTGAAAATATTCTAAAAAAATGTCATGATAAATGTCAAAATTTTCTGAAAAAAGGCATAGTATAGTCTGTCGAATTAATTTTGAAAAAAAGCTAGTTTAAAATTTCGAAAATTTTTTGAAAATCATTACAAGATTCGAAAATATTCTAAAAAAATCATAGTATAGAATGTCGAAAATTTTCATAAAAAAGGCAAATAGTTTCATAAAAGTGATAGAATCGTCGAAATTTGGGAGAAAAAATAGTTTAAAATAAATTTTTTGAAAATCATGATAATTTAAAAAATTGACGAAATTTTAAACTGAGTTTTTTTTCACCAAATTAATCGACAGACTATACTATGCCTTTTTTCATGAAAATTTGACATTCTATACTATGACATTTTTTACGAATTTTTGAAAATTTTCATGAAAAAAGTCATACTTTTGCATGTCGAAAATATTCGTAAAAAAATGTCATAGTATAGAATGTCGAAAATTTTCATGAAAAAAGGCATAGTATAGTCTGTCGATTAATTTGGTGGAAAAAAACTCAGTTTAAAATTTCGAACATTTTCATGAAAAGTCATAGTATAGCATGCATTTTTCATGAAAATTGACGAAATTTTAAAGATTTTTTTTTACCAAATTAATCATCAGATAACTATCCTTTTTTATGAAAATTTTCGACATATATATGACATTTTTTTAGAAATTTTTCGAAAATTTTAAAAAAAGTCATACTTTTGAAGTCGAAAATATTCGTAAAAAAATGTCATAGTATAGAATGTCGAAAATTTCATGAAAAAAGCATAGTATAGTTTTCGATTAATTTGGTGAAAAAAATCATTTAAAATTTCGAAAATTTTCTAAAAAAAGTCATAGTATAGAATGTCGAAAATTTTCATGAAAAAAGGCATAGTATAGTGTCTAAATTTGGAAAAAAAAACTGTAAAATTTGAAAATTTTTAGTCAAAACATTAAATTTCGAAAAATGAATATAATGCTATTTTTCAAAAATGAAATTTCGATTTTTGTGACAAATTAACTTATAACTTTTCATGAATTATAAATTTTTTACGAAATTTTTCGAAAATTTTCTAAAAAAGTCATATTTTGCATGTCGAAAATTTCTAAAAAAATGTCATAGTTAGAATGTCGAAAATTTTATGAAAAAAGCATAGTTATTTCGATTAATTTGTGAAAAAAATACTCAGTTTAAAATTTCGAAAATTTCATTAAAAGTCATAATTCGAAAAAAGAATAAGTCTTGATAATGTGAAAAAATCAGTTTAAAATCAATTTTTTGAAATATTTGTGAAAAACTATTTAAAATTCGAAATTTAAATATAGTTGCATCTTTTTCATGAAATTATTTTAACTGATTTTCACAATTATAAGCTATACATCTTTTTTCAGAAATTTTCGACATTCAATATGACATTTTTTCATCAAATTCAAAATATTTCGAAAATATTCGTAAAAAAATGTCATAGTATAGAATGTCGAAAATTTTCATGAAAAAAGGCATAGTATAGTCTGTCGATTAATTTGGTGGAAAAAAACTCAGTTTAAAATTTCGAACATTTTCATGAAAAGTCATAGTATAGCATGTCTTTTTTCATGAAAATTGACGAAATTTTAAACTGAATTTTTTTCCACCAAATTAATCGACAGACTATACTATGCCTTTTTTCATGAAAATTTCGACATTCTATACTATGACATTTTTTTACGAATATTTTTCGAAAATTTTCTGAAAAAAGTCATACTTTTGCAAGTCGAAAATATTCGTAAAAAAATGTCATAGTATAGAATGTCGAAAATTTTCATGAAAAAAGGCATAGTATAGTCTGTCGATAATTTGTGGAAAAAACTCAGTTTAAAATTCGAACATTTTCTGAAAAGTATATTACATGTCAAATATTCATAAAAGAAAATTTTAAAGAATTATTTTCACCAAAAATCAAGATTACTGTCCATTATTTCATGGAAAAAATCATTTAAATTTGACTTTTTTTTGAAAATTTTTAAACAATTTTTTAAAAAGTATAATTTTAAATGTTTTTTTCAAAAAATCAAACAGTAATGTAAATTTTTCATGAAAATTGCATTATACTAGTTTTTTTTAAATATTTTAAAATTTTTAAAAATTCATATTTTGCATGGAAAATATTCTAAAAAAAGTCATAGTATAAATGAAAATTTCAGAAAAAAGGAATTATGTTTGGGTTAATTGGTGGAAAAAAACTCGTTTAAAATAAAACTTTTCTTAAAAGTCATACATAGCATGTAAAATATTTGAAAAAAATTATATAAAATGTCGAAATTTTAAAAAAGATTATTTTCACAAATTATCGACAAACTATACTATGCCTTTTTTTAAAATTTTCAACATTTTCTATGATTTTTTTAGCATTTTTTGAAAATAAAATTAAAAAAGTCATATTGATTGTTCGACAAATTTAAAAAAATTATATAGCTATTCGAAAAATTTTCGAAAAAGATATAAATTTCGATAATTTGTGAAAAATCTCAGTAAAATTCTAACTTTTCTGAAAATCTAAAAAAATGTCATATAATTCGAAAATTTTCATAAAAAGATTGATTTTCATTAAATTGTGGAAAAACAATAGTATAAAATTTCGAATAATTTTGAAAATCTATAAACATGTCTTTTTTCAGAAAATTCGAAAATTTTAAAAGTTTTTTCCAAAATAATCGAATTCATAAAATTGCTTATTATTAAAATTCGTTTTCAAAATTTTTTTAAATATTTATAAAATTTTATGAAAAAAGTTCTTTTGCATAAAATATTCGTAAAAAATATTTCGAAAATTTTCATGAAAAAAGTCATATATAGTATGTGAAAATTTGTAAAAAAATGTCATATAAGAATTCGAAATTTTCATGAAAAAGGCATAGTATAGATGTCATTAATTTGATGGAAAAAAATAGTTTAAAATTTCGAAATTTTCATGAAAAGTCATAATATAGCATGTCTTTTTTCATGAAAATTGACGAAATTTTAAACTGAGTTTTTTTCCACAAATTTTCGAAAATCTATACTATGCCTTTTTCATGTGAAAATTTTCGACATTCTATACTATGACATTTTTTTATCGAAAATTTTCATAACGAAAATTTTTATGAAAAAAGATCATATTTAAATGTCGAAAATATTTCGTAAAAAAATGTCATAGTATAGAATGTCGAAAATTTTCATGAAAAAGGCATAGTATAGTCTGTCGATTAATTTGGTGAAAAAAACTCATTTAAAATTTCGAAAATTTTCTGAAAGTCATACTATGCATTTTTAGTTCGAAATTTTAATTTCTTTCATCAAATATCGAAAATAGTCAAATATGAAATAAAATTTTATGAAAGTAGAATTGTCGAAAATTTTCATGGGAAAAAAACATAGTATAGCTGTCGAAATTTTGAAAAAAAACATAGTAATTCAAAATTTCGAAATTTAAATAGATATTTTCACAATTAATGAAACTATCTTTTTGAATTTTCAATTATACTATACTGTCTTTTTTCATGAAAATTGACGAAATTTTAAACTGAGTTTTTTTTCCAGCAAATTAATCGACAGACTATACTATTTGCTTTTTTCATGAAAATTTTCGACATTTTAAATACTCTTTAAATTTCGAAATTTCTGAAATTCAACTATAGCATGTCGAAATATTCGAAAAAAGTCATAGTATAGAATGTCGAAAATTTTCATGAAAAAAGTCATACTTTTAGTCGAAAATATTCGTAAAAAAATGTCATAGTATAGAATGTCGAAAATTTTCATGAAAAAAAGGCATAGTATAGTCTGTCGATTAATTTGGTGGAAAAAAAACTCAGTTTAAAATTTCGAAAATTTTCTGAAAAAGTCATACTATAGCATGTCGAAAATATTCGTAAAAAAATGTCATTGTATAGAATGTCGAAAATTTTCATGAAAAAAGGCATAGTATAGTCTGTCGATTATTTGGTGGAAAAAAAACTCAGTTTAAAATTTCGAACATTTTCTGAAAAGTCATAGTATAGCATGTCTTTTTTCATGAAAATTGACGAAATTTTAAACTGAGTTTTTTTTCCACCAAATTAATCGACAGACTATACTATGCCTTTTTCATGAAATTTTCGACATTCTATACTATGACATTTTTTTACGAATATTTTTCGAAAATTTTCATGAAAAAAGTCATACTATAGCATGTCGAAAATATTCGTAAAAAAATGTCATAGTATAGAATGTCGAAAATTTTCATGAAAAAAAGGCATAGTATAGTCCTGTCGATTATTTGGTGGAAAAAAACTCAGTTTAAAATTTCGAAAATTTCATGAAAAGTCATAGTATAGCATGTCTTTCGAAAATTGGAAATTTAAACTAGTTTTTTTTCCACCAAATTAAGACAATAACTATGCCTTTTTTCATGAAAATTTCGAATTTAACTAGAATTTTGTTTTTTCGAAAATTTTCATGAAAAAAGCATACTATGCTGTCGAAAATTTCGTAAAAAAATGTCTAGTTAGAATTCGAAATTTTCATGAAAAAAGTCATATATATGTCATAATGTCTTAATTCGAAAATTTTCATAAAAAATATGTCATAATAAATTCTGAAATATTTTTTTTTCACAAATAATGCAATATATATGTTTGTCGATAAAATTTTGAAAAAACTAGTTTATTTCGAAATTTTTGAAAATTCATAAAATCATACTTTTGCATGTCGAAAATTTCGTAAAAAAATGTCATAGTATAGAATGTCGAAAATTTTCATGAAAAAAGGCATAGTATAGTCTGTCGATTAATTTGGTGGAAAAAAAACTCAGTTTAAAATTTCGAAATTTTCTGAAAAAGTCATAGTATAGCATGTCTTTTTTCATGAAAATTGACGAAATTTTAAACTGAGTTTTTTTTTCCACCAAATTAATCGACAGACTATACTATGCCTTTTTTCATGAAAATTTTCGACATTCTATACTATGACATTTTTTTAGAATATTTTTCGAAAATTTTCATGAAAAAAGTCAACTATAGCATGTCGAAAATATTCGTAAAAAAATGTCATAGTATAGAATGTCGAAAATTTTCAGAAAAAAGGCATAGTATAGTCTGTCGATTAATTTGGTGGAAAAAAAACTCAGTTTAAAATTTCGAACATTTTCTGAAAAGTCATATATAGCATGTCTTTTTTCAGAAAATTGACGAAATTTTAAACTGAGTTTTTTTTCCACCAAATTAATCGAAAGACATACTATGCCTTTTATTCATTAATTTTACATTATATATATGATTTTTTTAATATTTTTCGAAAATTTTCATAAAAAAGTCATTTTTATAAGTCGAAAATATTTAAAAAAAGCTTTATATCGAATTAATGAAAAAAATCTTTAATTTGACATTTAATTAAAATCATAGTATACATGTCTTTTTTCATGAAAATTAGAAATTTTACTGTTTTTTTCACAAATTAATCGAAAATATACTATCTTTTTTCTGAAAATTTCGAATTATACTATCTTTTTTATGAAAATTTTTCGAAAATTTTATGAAAAAAGTTTACTTTTTATCGAAAATTTGTAAAAAAATCTTATAAAGAAAATCGAAAATTTTATGAAAAAAGTCATAGTATAGTATGTCGATTATTGGAAAAAAAACTTAGTATAAAATTTTGAAAATTATAAAATATATTCGAACATTTTTAAAAATTTCAAATTTGAAAATAAAATTTTAAAAAAGCATAGTATGTCTGTCGATTAATTGAAAAAAATCATTTAAAATTTCGAACATTTCTGAAAATCATGAAACATGTCTTTTTTCATGAAAATTTCGAAATTTTAAACTGATTTTTATTCGAAAATATTAAAAATATCTTTTTAATGAAAATTTCATAAAAAAGGATTTTTCGATATTTTCGAAAATTTTAAAAAAAGTTTAAAATTTTGCATCTAAAAATTCGTAAAAAAATGTCTTATAAAATTCGAAAATTTTCTGAAAAAAGGCATATATAGTCCGTCGATTAATTTGGTGGAAAAAAAGCCTTTAAAATTTCGAAAATTTTCTGAAAATCATACTATGCATTTTTTAAATATTTTAAAAAAATTCATATAAAATTAAATTTTCATGAAAAAGATAGAATGTCTGTATAAATTGTGAAAAAAAACTCAGTTTAAAATTCAAATTTTCTGAAAATATAGTATAAATGCTTTTTCATGAAAATTGAAAATTTTTAAACTGATTTTTTTTCCACCAAATTAATCGAAAATATATATCCTTTTTTCAAAATTTCGACATCTATACTATGACTTTTTTTACGAATATTTTTCGAAAATTTTCATAAAAAAGTATACTTTTTAAGTCGAAAATATTCGTAAAAAAATGTCATATTTGAATGTCGAAAATTTTAGAAAAAAGGCATAGTATAGTTGTCGATAATTTGGGGAAAAAAAACTCTTTAAAATTTCGAAAATTTCTTAAAATCATGTATACATGACTTTTTTATGAAAATTTACGAAATTTTAAACAGTTTTTTTTCACCAAATTAATCGAAACTATAGTATGCCATTTTTCATGAAAATTTTCGAATAAAATATGAATTTTTTTCGAATATTTTGAAAATTTTCATGAAAAAAGCCAATTAAATTCGAAAATATTTGAAAAAAAGTATAGTATAGAATGTCGAAAATTTTCATGAAAAAAGGCATAGTATAGTTGTCGTAATTTGGTGAAAAAAAACTCAGTTTAAAATTTCGAAAATTTTCTTGAAAATATCTATAATGTCGAAAAATTCTAAAAAAAGTCATAGTATAGAATGTCGAAAATTTTCATGAAAAAAGGCATAATATCTTCGATTAATTTGTGGAAAAAAAACAGTTTAATTTCGAACATTTTCTTGAAAATTTTAAATTCTTTTTTCATGAAAATTGACGAAATTTTAAATGAAATTTTTCCAAAAATTAATCGACAGATTACTATGCCTTTTTCATAAAAAATTATTATCTGACATTTTTAAAATTTTTTAAAAAAATTTTAAAAAAATTCAAATATTAATGTCAAAATTTCTAAAAATTCATATATATGTCGAAATTTTTGAAAAAATATTTATAAGTCGAAAATTTCTAAAAAAATGTCATAGTATAAATGTCGAAAATTTTCATGAAAAAGATAGATAGTTTCGATTAATTTGGTGGAAAAAAAATCAGTTTAAAATTCGAACATTTTCATGAAAAGTCATGTATAGCATGTCTTTTTTTCATGAAAATTACGAAATTTTAAACTGAGTTTTTTTTCCACCAAATTAATCGACAGACTATACTATGCCTTTTTTCATGAAAATTTTCGACAATATATACTATAATTTTTACGAAATTTTGAAATTTTAAAAAAAGTCAAATATAAATGTCGAAAATTTCGTAAAAAAAGTCATAGTTAATGTCGAAATTTTCATGAAAAAAGATAGTATATTGTATGAAAATTGTGAAAAAAATCATTTAAAATTTCGAACATTTTCATGAAAAGCATAGTATAGACATGTCATTTTTCATGAAAATTGAAAATTTAACTAGTTTTTTTCACAAATTATGAAGATTAATTTTTCATGAAAATTCGATTATACTTGACAATTTTTTTCGAAATTTTCAAAATTTTCATGAAAAAAGTTATATAGTGTCGAAAATATTCGTGAAAAATTATTATAAATTCGAAAATTTTATAAAAAGCATAGTATATCGATTTTTGGTGGAAAAAAAATCAGTTTAAAATTTCGAAATTTTTGAAAAGTAATAAATGTTTTTTTAGAATTCGAAAATTTCTAAAAATCATGATAGAATGTTTTTTCAGAAATAATGACATAGTATAGCTGATGCATTTTTCAAAAAATTTTCAATTTATACTATGACTTTTTTAAAATATTATAAAATTTTTTCATGAAAATTTTAAAGTTTTCACAAATTAAGACTGTCATAATATTTCGTAAAAAAATGTCATAGTATAGAATGTCGAAATTTTCATGAAAAAGATAGTATAATTCGATTAATTTGTGGAAAAAAATCAGTTAAAATTTAACATTTTCATGAAAAGTCAAAGTATAGCATGTATTTTTTCATGAAAATTGACGAAATTTTAAACTGAGTTTTTTTTCCACCAAATTAATCGACAGACTATACTATGCCTTTTTCAGAAAATTTTCGACATTCTATACTAGAATTTTTTACGAATATTTTCGAAAATTTTCATGAAAAAAGTCAACTATAGCATGTCGAAAATATTCATAAAAAAATGTCATAGTATAAATTCGAAAATTTTCATGAAAAAAGGCATAGTATTTTGTGATTAATTTGGTGGAAAAAAATCAGTTTAAAATTGAAATTCTTGAAAAGATAGTATAGCATTATTTCATGAAAATTGACAATTTAAATGAGTTTTTTTTCACAAATAGTAAAGATTATTTTCATTTAATGAAATTTTCATTTATAATACTTTTTTACGAATATTTTTCGAAAATTTTGAAAAAAGCATTTTTATTCGAAAATTTCGTAAAAATCATAGTATAGAATGTTTGAAAATTTTCATGAAAAAAGATAATATTTCGTAAATTTGTGAAAAAACATTAAAATTCGAAAATTTCTAAATTTTAGATAGTATGTTGAAATTATATATGAAAAAAATTTCATTTAGAAAATTTCGAAAATTTTCATGAAAAAGTCATAGTATAGCTGTCGATTAATTTTGAAAAAAAACTAGTTTAAATTTCGAAATTTTTTAAAATCATAGTATAGCATGTCTTTTTTCATGAAAATTACGAAATTTTAAACTGTTTTTTTTCCCAAATTAATACAAAGTATATATCCTTTTTTCATGAAAATTTCGAATTATACTATGAATTTCGAAATTTTCGAAAATTTTCATGAAAAAAGTCTACTATCATTGTCGAAAATTTCGTAAAAAAATATTATGAAAATGTAAAATTTTCATGAAAAAAGGCATAGTATAGTCTGTCGATTAATTTGGGGAAAAAAATCAGTTTAAAATTTCGAACATTTTCATGAAAAGTCAATATGCATGTCTTTTTTCATAAAATTACAAATTTAACTGAGTTTTTTTTCACCAAATTAATCGACAGACTATACTATGCCTTTTTTCATGAAAATTTTCGACATTCTATACTATGACATTTTTTTACGAATATTTTTCGAAAATTTTCATGAAAAAAGTCATACTTTTGCATGTCGAAAATATTCGTAAAAAAATGTCATAGTATAGAATGTCGAAAATTTCATGAAAAAAGGCATAGTATAGTCTGTCGATTAATTTGGTGGAAAAAAACTCAGTTTAAAATTTCGAAAATTTCTTGAAAAGTCATACTATAGCATGTCGAAAATATTCGTAAAAAAATGTCATAGTATAGAATGTCGAAAATTTTCATGAAAAAAGGCATAGTATAGTCTGTCGATTAATTTGGTGGAAAAAAAAACTCAGTTTAAAATTTCGAACATTTTCTTGAAAAGTCATAGTATAGCATGTCTTTTTTCATGAAAATTGACGAAATTTTAAACTGAGTTTTTTTTCCACCAAATTAATCGACAGACTATACTATGCCTTTTTTCATGGAAATTTTCGACATTCTATACTATGACTTTTTTTTACGAATATTTTTCGAAAATTTTCATGAAAAAAGTCATACTTTTATAAGTCGAAAATATTCGTAAAAAAAGGCATAGTATAGTCTGTCGATTAATTTGGTGGAGAAAAAACTCAGTTTAAAATTTCGAACATTTTCATGAAAAGTCATAGTATAGCATGTCTTTTTTCATGAAAATTGACGAAATTTTAAACTGAGTTTTTTTTCCACCAAATTAATCGACAGACTATACTATGCCTTTTTTCATGAAAATTTTCGACATTCTATACTATGACTTTTTTTTACGAATATTTTTCGAAAATTTTCATGAAAAAAGTCATACTTTTATAAGTCGAAAATATTCGTAAAAAAATGTCATAGTATAGAATGTCAAAAATTTTCATGAAAAAAGGCATAGTATAGTCTGTCGATTAATTTGGTGGAGAAAAAACTCAGTTTAAAATTTCGAAAATTTTCTTGAAAAGTCATACCATAGCATGTCGAAAATATTCGTAAAAAAATGTCATAGTATAGAATGTCGAAAATTTTCATGAAAAAAGGCATAGTATAGTCTGTCGATCAATTTGGTGGAGAAAAAACTCAGTTTAAAATTTCGAAAATTTTCTTGAAAAGTCATACCATAGCATGTCGAAAATATTCGTAAAAAAATGTCATAGTATAGAATGTCGAAAATTTTCATGAAAAAAGGCATAGTATAGTCTGTCGATTAATTTGTTGGAGAAAAAACTCAGTTTAAAATTTCGAACATTTTCATGAAAAGTCATAGTATAGCATGTCTTTTTTCATGAAAATTGACGAAATTTTAAACTGAGTTTTTTTTCCACCAAATTAATCTACAGACTATACTATGCCTTTTTTCATGAAAATGTTCGACATTCTATACTATGACATTTTTTTACGAATATTTTTCGAAAATTTTGATGAAAAGTCATACTTTTGCAAGTCGAAAATATTCGTAAAAAAATGTCATAGTATAGAATGTCGAAAATGTTCATGAAAAAAGGCATAGTATAGTCTGTCGATTAATTTGGTGGAAAAAAAACTCAGTTTAAAATTTCGTCAATTTTCATGAAAAAAGACATGCTATACTATGACTTTTCATGAAAATTTTCAAAATTTTAAACTGAGTTTTTTTTCCACCAAATTAATCGACAGACTATACTATGCCTTTTTTCATGAAAATTTTCGACATTCTATACTATGACATTTTTTTACGAATATTTTTCGAAAATTTTCATGAAAAAAGTCATACTTTTGCATGTCGAAAATATTCGTAAAAAAATGTCATAGTATAGAATGTCGAAAATTTTCATGAAAAAAGGCATAGTATAGTCTGTCGATTAATTTGGTGGAAAAAAAACTCAGTTTAAAATTTTGAAAATTTTCATGAAAAGTCATAGTATAGCATGTCTTTTTTCATGAAAATTGACGAAATTTTAAACTGAGTTTTTTTTCCACCAAATTAATCGACAGACTATACTATGCCTTTTTTCATGAACATTTTCGACATTCTATACTATGACATTTTTTTACGAATATTTTCGACTTGCAAAAGTATGACATTTCATCAAAATTTTCGAAAAATATTCGTAAAAAAATGTCATAGTATAGAATGTCGAACATTTTCATGAAAAAAGGCATAGTATAGTCTGTAGATTAATTTGGTGGAGAAAAAACTCAGTTTAAAATTTCGAAAATTTTCTTGAAAAGTCATAGTATAGCATGTCTTTTTTCATGAAAATTGACGAAATTTTAAACTGAGTTTTTTTTCCACCAAATTAATCGACAGACTATGCCTTTTTTCATGGAAATTTTCGACATTCTATACTATGACTTTTTTTTACGAATATTTTTCGAAAATTTTCATGAAAAAAGTCATACTATAGCATGTCGAAAATATTCGTAAAAAAATGTCATAGTATAGAATGTCGAAAATTTTCATGAAAAAAGGCATAGTATAGTCTGTCGATTAATTTGGTGGAGAAAAAACTCAGTTTAAAATTTCGAAAATTTTCTTGAAAAGTCATACCATAGCATGTCGAAAATATTCGTAAAAAAATGTCATAGTATAGAATGTCGAAAATTTTCATGAAAAAAGGCATAGTATAGTATGTCGATTAATTTGGTGGAAAAAAAACTCAGTTTAAAATTTCGAACATTTTCATGAAAAAAGACATGCTATACTATGACTTTTCATGAAAATTTTCAAAATTTTAAACTGAGTTTTTTTTCCACCAAATTAATCGACAGACTATACTATGCCTTTTTTCATGAAAATTTTCGACATTCTATACTATGACATTTTTTTACGAATATTTTTCGAAAATTTTCATGAAAAAAGTCATACTTTTGCATGTCGAAAATATTCGTCAAAAAATGTCATAGTATAGAATGTCGAAAATTTTCATGAAAAAAGGCATAGTATAGTCTGTCGATTAATTTGGTGGAAAAAAAACTCAGTTTAAAATTTCGAACATTTTCTTGAAAAGTCATAGTATAGCATGTCTTTTTTCATGAAAATTGACGAAATTTTAAACTGAGTTTTTTTTCCACCAAATTAATCGACAGACTATACTATGCCTTTTTTCATGGAAATTTTCGACATTCTATACTATGACTTTTTTTTACGAATATTTTTCGAAAATTTTCATGAAAAAAGTCATACTTTTATAAGTCGAAAATATTCGTAAAAAAATGTCATAGTATAGAATGTCGAAAATTTTCATGAAAAAAGGCATAGTATAGTCTGTCGATTAATTTGGTGGAAAAAAAACTCAGTTTAAAATTTCGAACATTTTCATGAAAAGTCATAGTATAGCATGTCTTTTTTCATGAAAATTGACGAAATTTTAAACTGAGTTTTTTTTCCACCAAATTAATCGACAGACTATACTATGCCTTTTTTCATGAAAATTTTCGACATTCTATACTATGACTTTTTTTACGAATATTTTTCGAAAATTTTCATGAAAAAAGTCATACTTTTATAAGTCGAAAATATTCGTAAAAAAATGTCATAGTATAGAATGTCGAAAATTTTCATGAAAAAAGGCATAGTATAGTCTGTCGATTAATTTGGTGGAGAAAAAACTCAGTTTAAAATTTCGAAAATTTTCTTGAAAAGTCATACCATAGCATGTCGAAAATATTCGTAAAAAAATGTCATAGTATAGAATGTCGAAAATTTTCATGAAAAAAGGCATAGTATAGTCTGTCGATTAATTTGGTGGAAAAAAAACTCAGTTTAAAATTTCGAACATTTTCTTGAAAAGTCATAGTATAGCATGTCTTTTTTCATGAAAATTGACGAAATTTTAAACTGAGTTTCTTTTCCACCAAATTAATCGACAGACTATACTATGCCTTTTTTAATGGAAATTTTCGACATTCTATACTATGACTTTTTTTTACGAATATTTTTCGAAAATTTTCATGAAAAAAGTCATACTTTTATAAGTCGAAAATATTCGTAAAAAAATGTCATAGTATAGAATGTCGAAAATTTTCATGAAAAAAGGCATAGTATAGTCTGTCGATTAATTTGGTGGGAAAAAACTCAGTTTAAAATTTCGAACATTTTCTTGAAAAGTCTATAATCAAAA